>OX596011.1:62778224-63988736 GCA_951394025.1 Heteromyza rotundicornis | reverse complement strand
GGGACGCATATGGAGTAAAGGAACTATTAGGTACTATTTTTATTTATATGAAGCCCTTGAAAATGCATCGTAGAGCAAGTGGCGACATTTTTTTAGTTTACGTTTTCACCGCCTGTTTACCCCATTCAGTTCTGTGTTACCAAAACAAAAAGAAAAAACAGATAGACAAAATTGGTGCAATTTTATTTCCGTGAAGGTCGTCCCCTTGAAATTCGTAGTGGTCCAAAAACCACAACAAACGCACAAGTGGTCGTCTACACATTCCTTAGCATAATCGTGCCTTTTAGCCAGTGATGATATGAAATTTGGCGTCAAAAACTTGTTAATTTTGAAATTAAGTTTAAAAAAAAATGTTTAATGCTACAAATTTATTTATTTGCAAATTTAGATCGGTTCTTTTGTTGAAATTAAGTAATAAAAATTACATTTCAGAGCTTATCGTTCCATATTTTTAATAATATATCACAATTTAAAATTTCACCGCATTCTTTAAGTCGCACTTAGCATCGAATGTATATCCCAATGAAATGTTGATCTTCGTTTTCATTCCTTTCACTCCATATGCGTCACTAACCCAAAACAACTTAAAAAATCATCGCAAAGAAAGAATTTATTAGACAACCAAACACACACTCAAATTCCCACGCAGCAAGAAAATTGGAGCCCACTTGTCTGTTCTACATGTAAACAGGTCGTCTACGCACCCACGCGACATGGTCGCCGAGATCAAGTCGCGCCGCAGCAAGATAGTACCTCCAATTGCGCACAAAAATAAGGGTGGTTTTCAGACTCCACACATTTTTAGTTCGCGCATTGTTTTCCTTCTGAAATTCGCTGCGCCAGCATTGACCATCGACTGGAGGAATGTAAATCATAAACAAGCAATTTCTTGTTTTGTGTGATCAAGCAAAGGAATGTGTGACATGAACACTTGTGCGTTTTTTGTTGTTGTTTTCCTTCAGCCACGCGTATTTGGTTTTTTCCTTTTGTTTTAATACGCACAACTGAAAGGGTTTCTATGCGCGTAGTAAAACCAGAGAAGAAAGTCTTTTGGATGCAATTATGTATACACAAAACTTCAATAATTCACAATTTATTGTTAAATGGTTGTGATCACATGAAATGCTATTTGCAGGAAGTTTAAAAATTGTATAAATACATCGATACACCTTAAAACACACATCGATACACCTTAAAACACACATGCTATGTAGAAAATAAAAAACCAATTAACTTCTGTATTTTACGTAAAAAACCCCAACAAAATTTTCACGAAAATTCTTTGACAAATTTTATTGAAGAACACAAATTTGTTTAAATTAAAATTTTATTGAAAGAATTTTTGTTTTTAAATTTTGTCACCTAGTGTACATAAATAACGAACATTGCTTAAATTACAAACTCCTACAAACTAAAAAAACCCAAAAACCGAAATTAAAAAATTTGTACCCAAATTCACTGCGGACAATACAAAACAACTTGCAGCTAACAAACTTGCGTTTCGACTTTTCACAAAAGCGATAATATTAATATATCTAAATTTTAAATATGCTTCGAAATAAAATGAAGCCGTAAAATTATTAACAAATATTTAGCTCAAAATTTCTTCAAAATAATGTTTTGTACAAAATTCTTATGAAAAGTGCTTTTTGGAAAAAAGTCTGCATAACAAAATTATTCACCGAAAATTAATAAAAAGCTTTTTAGCGTAAAAGTCTGATGGCCGCTCCATCAGTTTTTCAAACTAAGTTTTCTTGCACCAAAATTCGTTCTCGTTCACTTTGCACGGCTTCTTCATGCAAAATTTTTTAAACGGCTTTTTCGCAAACACATTTTGTTCAGGGTTTTTTCAATCTTAGGGTGTCATATAAGATTAACGTGATAATAAACAATAGAATTAAAAGAAAATATTATGAAGCATCAGAGTTCATGCGACGAATATGAATTTGATCAAATATAATTTTGGCCTACTTTACGATATTAGACTTAACAAAAATACAAAGACAAAACAATCCAAACAGTTAATTTACGCGACAAATATTACAAATATTAATTTTAGTATTTTGTTTTTTTATACAAAATATAAAAAATCAAATACAAATAGAACAGTTAAGTAAACAGTAACGGAACGAATGTGAATTCAGCTAAAAATTTTGTTTTATTTGTATACAATATACAGTAAAAAACAAAATTCTGCTGAAATATAAATATAAAATACAACAAAAATACAACACTTTCAAAAAATCGACAATGCCGATCTTTGTGGAGTTTGGCAACCCTGTCATTTCGTTAGACCCTAAGCGGTCCTAAAACTCAAAGAGCAACAAAGGCTTAAGTGTGATCAAGTGCATTTAAAATAAAAGTTTTAGTTTTATTAAGTGAATCTGACAGGTCAAAGACAGAATACAGGCTATTAAAATCGCTACAAATACAACGAATAGGTTAATTCTGCGAATAATTAGAACGGCACATACTTAATATCAAAGGAATGAAAGATCTGGAACGACGGGTTGGGATATTAAAATCAATTTCTTGAAGCAAAAATGTAGAATTCAGAGAGCCATTTATCAATTTTATCAAAAATGTTACATTAAGCATCGTTCTTCTATTTTTTATAGTAGGAATGTCCAAGAGTTTTAAACGATTTTCGTATGGAGGTAGGTTCTGATTCGGATTCCAGCGAAGGTTTCTTAAAGCAAATAATAAAAATTGTTTTTGAACCGATTCAATTCTATCAGAGTGGCAGTTGTATTGTGGATTCCACAAGACTGATGCATATTCCAAAATTGGTCTTACAAGTGATATGTAAAGACTTTTGGTAACGAATGGGTCATTAAATTCTTTTGACCATCTTTTAATGAAACCTAGAACACCCCTCGCCTTATTCACACATAAGTCAATATGTAGATGAAAGCGAAGTTTTGGATCCATAGTAACACCCAGGTCCACAAAAGTAAAAACCTTTTCTAGATTACAGTTATTTATATGATACAGCGATGAAAGTTGGTGTCTTCTAGCAAATGTCATAAATTAAAATTTTTTCAGGTTCAGTTCCATTAAGTTATTATCACACCAGATAGCTATACTGGTCAGATCTGATTGTAACAACTTATGTTGATCTAAGATGTCATAGGATAGAAACAATTTAACGTCATCAGCATACAACAGTACATTCGAATGTTTAATGACAGAAGGAAGGTCATTTATAAGAAGATTAAACAGAATAGGACCTAAGTGACTTCCTTGAGGAACTCCAGAGGTGACATCTCTAGTTTTTGATGTTGATGATTCGAATAACACCTGTTGCTTCCGATTTGTCAGATACGATTCTACCCATTTTAAAAGAAGATCTGGGAATCCGTATCTTTTAAGCTTTTCAATCAACAAATAATGATTAACTTTATCAAAAGCTTTACTAAAATCAGTATATATGACATCTGTTTGAAGACTCTTTGAAAATTCCTTTATTGTTAATGAAGAAAATTCCAATAAATTTGTAGATGTTGATCTACCTCTCAGAAAACCATGCTGTGAAGGAGATATTAAAGTTGTGACCGAGTGAACCAATTGCTTTGTGACAACTTGTTCAAATAACTTTGGTATTGTGCTAAGTTTAGCAATACCTCTATAGTTAGATACGAATGATTTGGTTCCACTTTTATAAAGAGGAATAATGTATGACTCTTTCCATGAATTCGGAAAAGAACCTCTTTCAATAGAGGCATTAAATATATTTGAAAGTGGAATGTATAAATTTTCTGCACAAACTTTCAAAATACAGCTAGGATTATTATTTGGACTAGTACTATATGAATATTTCAACGATTTTAGGTGTTGTAAGACATCATCAGATTGAGAATGGAATTATAAGTGGGGATGTTATATGGATACGATGTGTTGCCATAAGTATTATCAAAATATGTCGTTTTGAAGAAGTCAGCAAACATATTGGAAATCTCAGTAGGATTGTTGGACTCACGATCATTCCATTTCATTGTAGTTGGAAAACCAGTGTTTTTCCTTTTTGAATTTACAAAGTTATAAAAAGTTTTAGAATCGTATTTCATTTTGGATTTCAAATTGTTCAAATATTCATCATAGCATTTTTTATTAAGTACTTGATATTTATGTCTCAGAAGCGAATATTTGGAATAATCTTGAAGGTTTAAAGTTCTTTTATATGTCCGAGTTTTCGAAGTTTTTAGTTTCCTCAATTCTTTTGTAAACCATACAGCACCAAGTTCATTCGAATTCTTTTTAATGTTCTTTGGAACACAGATTTTGCTGAGCGTACAATTGAAAATTGATACACAGTCGTCAACATCTTCAAAGTTCATGTCCCAACTAGTTTCAGATAAGAGTTGGTTCATTTTAACAAAATTTGTATTCTTGAAGCAAAAAAATGACTTCAACGGTGTAGAAATTGGTTCTAAGTTGATTTGAACAAATTCGAAAGATAATTCAAGTGTTGGGTGATGGTTATCTTCTGGACATGCAAAAGCATCACAGCGTTGCACTGAAAACTTCGAAGAGTCATCAACATAAATTAAATCCAAAATTCTACTATTCTTATTTTCAATCCCGTTTACTTGTTGTAAACTCATATCTGAAAATGAATCCATCATTTAAACAGTCACGAGAAGAATACGGAAGAAACTGGTTTGAATCGCCACAAAAATTCCAAGATATGTTCGGTAAATTAAAGTCTCCAAAAACAACAATGGAATCGGCAGGTTTAACATTTGAGTAAACCAATGATATAAGCGACACATGTCTTAGATAAACGGTAATATCGGAATTCGGTGGGACATACGAGCAAGTAACGAAAATATCGATACTAAAAACTCGAATTCGTACACAAATAAATTCCAAGTCAGAGACATCTGAAAGTATGACTTCCTCAGATGAAAAAAGGTTTTTTACTGCAATGAGGACTCCACCACCAGTCCTGCATTTACGATCCCTCCGAAAAATTTGATACCCAGCACACAGAATTTCTGAATCAAAAATATTTGGTTTAAGCCAAGTTTCGGTAAATACCAAGACATTATGACTACAATCGAAACTTTTAATATAAATATCGTTCAACTTTGTATTTAGCCCTCGAACATTTTGGTACAGAAGACAAACAACATTATTCGGGATTTTATTTAGTTTTTTTGATTAGAATTTAATTTTCTTTGAGGAAGTTGAACTGGATTTACTAGATTTGATTTTTCTTTATAAACAAATTCACGAACTAAAGTTTTATCCGACCAAAAATTTTTATTAACAATCTCATCAAACCATTCTGCAGGAACAGATAATTTGAAAGATGAAATGTTTCTAGCGAATGAAAAGTTGAATTTGAAAGCATTTATATTATTACCGGTTTTATTGAGTTTAGAATCAATATAAAATATAATATCTTCAGTTAATGTGTCTGGTGCAAATCTGGACACAAAAATAGATTTTTTAGGTTGCACAACAACAAGCCTTTTTGGGGTTCTCGTTTCTTGTACTTCCCGCAAACAATCCTTTGGAGAAATAATATTTATGGAAGGACAAACATTTTTATCAATATTTGAGATTCCATTCATATTTTTCTCAGTAGCGTCATCTACCCTCGTTTCCAAAACCGCAGGATCAGGAGAATAAAATGTAACTGGTGAAGCAAACATATCGGAAAAGGATGGAGTTGTCGGAGTTGAAATTGGCTTTGGGGCAGGTGGTAAAAGCGCAACAGAAGTATTTTGTTTCGGAGCTGTTTTATCCAAACATTTATACTTCTGAAAGTTTATTTCCTACTCCTTCAGTTTAGACTGGGCAGCTGCTAAGTCCTTTGATACATCATTAAATCCCTTTCGGGCTTGACGTACCAATTTACAGATGTCCAGCTCTGTATCGCGGCAATCTTCGCAGGACCAACGAAGACCTTTTTTACCCTCGATCAGATCGACTACTCTACCAGTAAGGGATGCACATTTGACGCGATAAAAGATATCACATAGCCAACAAGAGACCATGCGTTCATTATCGACTTTAATGGCACACTTACGGAAAGAGCAAGTCATATTTAAATGCAAAATTTATAAAAAATAAAATACAAAAAGTGTAAAAAAGTGTAAATTGTAATGAGACAAAATGTTGACTGGGAAAAGGCACTTTCAAATTATATTAAAACAAGTGCCTGAAAGTATGCTCTGAAAATATGATCAGTCTGAGAATGTGGAATCTATATAAAGCTGGTGACACAAGAAATGTCAAAGTGGACAGTATAAGCAAAAACAAAAAAAATTTGCAATTTTTGTTGACGTGATACTTAGCTGACAGGAATTCACGGAAATATAGCACAAAACTTTGTTATTTGCACAAAACTTATTGCACTTAGCCAGAATTTAATTTATTTAATTTATTTAAAAGGTTTTCAAAATAATTAACACGGTATAACTAACTAAAAATTCACTTATGAACAAGTTGAACAGGGTTGTCAAACTCTGTTCAAAGGCACCATACTTTTTGGTATCCATAATTTCCAACATAAATCATCGTGAAGTTGCTCTCCTGTTGCGTGTTCAGTACGTCTGTATAAGTAATTGTCAAAAACCCTAAGATCTGGAAATTTACCTTCATTTTGTAGTACATTTTTAGTCAGTTCGTTGTACTCTTCAGTTTGGAAATGTGTTGAATTTAAATCAACAAAAACCCCACTGTCATTATTCAAAGCGGACAAATCTTCGGTGTTTACCCTTGAAAGTGCATCAGTACCTACACAGAAAAAAAAAAGATAGGTTAATCTAACCAAAAAACGTTGTAAAAAAACAATTTTTTATTTTATATGGAAAACACAAACAACAATTACAATTGTTGTGGTTAATCTAATCGTCAAAAAATTGTTAAATGATTTGCCAGCATGGTCGTATTTCGGCATATGATTCGCAATGTCATCGCTCGATGCAGAAATGCAACCATGCCGCAAATATTTCATAATTCTGAAACAGCATGACATTTAATACAAGAGAGAAAAATTATTATATATGGCTGTCTCGTTTTCGCTCTCAAAGCAACAAGTGCTGCATAATATATGAATAATTTATATTCGACACTTGACTCATGAAGTACTTGGTTCCATTAATATGCGATACTATTATTGGTATTTTAGGGAAGTTTGTATGAAAATTGTTAGGTCGTAATAATAAAAACGTCTTAGAGCAATTGCTACGTGCATTTACTTTACTCAGAGATTTTACTTCAAATCAAAATTGAATGAAAATTATCGTAAAAAGTATTAAGTATTCACAAGAAAGTATCCGGTTGTATCGAATACAAAAAAATCGAATTTTCGCAGCACTAGAAGATGGCGTCCAATTTGTTTACATTTTACATTTTTGATATTTCGAAAACAATTTTTAAAATCAAATTATGACTATGTTATAATTAATTATTAACAAATATTGTGATTTTACGATTTTAAAAATTGTGCAGAATGTTTTTCAGCTCGTTTTTTCCAGGGAAAACATTAATTTCAATATTACAATATTATTGTAAACTTAATGAAATATTAAAATATTGCGTTTTGTGGAAGCGCGTTAGTTCTACGTAATGAATATTATATATATTCGCAGTAGAAATGATGTTGCCCGACAAATTTGTGTACGAAATGTAAATTATCTCGTTTTTAAAGTCTTGGGCTTACATTAAATTAATTTAAGCTTCATAAATATATTTCAATACAACACATCTACAGAAATACCAACACATCAGCTATCTTTTTCTTGCATTCTTTTTCTAATATGTATCTATTTATTTTTTCGCTCAATTGGATAATTGCTTTCTCTGTCTTCCATAAAGTAATATACGAACAATTTTTAATTGTACGCCAACAAAATTTGATTGTACGCCAACAACTTTGAGTCGGTTCCATTTACAACGTTTCTTGGTTGCTGCATTTTTAATCGTCTTTTTTGGTTAGATTTACCTACTTTTTTTTTGTGTGTATATTTAGACTTCCACGCCTGTGTTCAATTTTAAAAGAAAAACCTTGAAGTTTTAAAGACCATCGAGCTAATCTCGAATTCAAGTCTGTTTGCGACATGAGCCATTTTAACGAAGCGTGATCAGTTATTACAGTAAATTCATGCCCTTCCACGTAAGGACGAAACTTTTGAATGCTAAGCAACGCTGCTAAGCACTCCTGTTCTGTAACAGAATAATTACGTTGTGCCTGGTTCAGTTTTTTGGACATGAATGCGACAGGAAGTTCTTCTCCATTCTCGTTTTTCTGCTCCAAAACACCTCCTACTCCTGTTTTACTCGCATCGTAATGAATATAAAATGGTTTCGAAAAATTTGGACTGTGTAACACAGGAGCTGAACTCAAAATGGTTTTTAAGTCATCAAAAGATTTTTGTGCTTGCTCATTCCAAGCGAATTTTCGATTTCCTTTCAACTAATCTGTTAATGGAGTCGTAACGGAAGCATAATTTTTAATGAATTTTCGGTACCACCCTGATATACCTAAAAATCGTCTGAGCTGTTTTACAGATCGCGGAGTCGGGAAATCTGAAATGGCTGAAACTTTATCCGGATCTGTACGAATATTCCCATCCCCTACCACATGGCCTAAATAACGGACTTGACGAAGACAAAATTTACTTTTTCCCACATTTATTGTTAGTCCGGAGCAACGTAGTTGATGAGCAATTTCGCGAAGAAAGTTTAAATGTTTTTGAAAACTATCAGAAATTATTAGTAAGTCATCCAGATATATAAATACTTCAGATCGGAGATGTGGTGGAACTACTTTATCCATGAGTCTCGACATCGTTTGCGGCGCGTTACACAAACCAAATGGCATTACCTTATACTGGTACAATGGTCTGCCGGGTACAGTAAAAGCAGTTTTATCCCTGGATGCAGCATCCAACGGAATTTGCCAGAAGGCATCCTTCAGATCTAAGCTCGAAATGAACTCAGCCTTAGGGAGCCTGCTCAAAATGCCATCGATATTTTGCAAAGGATATGCATCTTTCACTGTAACTGCATTTACCTTACGACTATCGAGACACAGTCGCACTTTATTTGGCTTGCGTACAAGCACTATTGGTGAAGACCAGGCTGAATCTGACTCTTCAATAACATCCATTTCTAACATTCTGTCGATTTCGTTATAAATTAATTTTTCTATCGCTGGGGAAACTGGAAAATTGCGTTGTTTTATCGGAATCACCAACATCGATAACGTGTGAGATTGTATTTGTTTTTCCAAGGCCTTCCTTGGCGAAAGAGGGAAATAAAAAGACAACAACTTTGAGCTGCTGTTTTTGTATTACAGACAAGACATGTGAATTTGCATCATCACTGCACATATCAATTTCATTTATTAAACACGTTGGTAATAGATCGAAAGACTTCCAAAAATCTATACCTAAATACAAATTTTGTGTTAAACTAGGGACAATAAAAATAGTAATAGGCTTCGAGATACCCTTAAACGATATTATTGTATCTACCTGTCCTAGTACAGATTGATTTTTGCCATCAGCTGTACGAACAGAAGATCGAATTTTTTTATATTCTGAATGTTTCGCTAAAAATTCATTTGCTACTTTCGCTCCAATGCAACTAATAGAGGCACCGGTATCTAAAAGACCTACGATATTTTTATTAAAAATCTTGACTTCAACATAAGGTCGAATATCAGATGGTTTCTCAAAAATTGAGCTGAAAAATTTCTTTTTAGTCGATTGGACATTTTTCCAAAATAATCGCGCACGTTTCTGTGAACGAGTAAGGACATTTATAATAGAAGAATTTTCAAAAATAAGTTTTCTAACAGTGTTTTAATTCTCCAGGCGAACATGATACGGCCTGATAGGATACAAGTTATGATTTATTATATTATTCGAATTTTTATTTGGATCTACAAGGCTTAAATTTGAACTTGCTATTCGGTATTGGTTGTTTGGGTCTTGTTTGAATTCATTATTGGTTTGCGTGCACCCGTCTGTGCACTGTGGCTTCGGTTTTTTGACAAACCGCAGTTCTTACAATTTGGTTTGTATACATTCGGTACACCACAACCATAGCAGAAAACTTTCCGGTCCGCTAAACAGTCTTGGTATCTGTGACCAATCTTTTCACAATTCCAACAATTAAGAGAAATTGCTGCGACATCATCATTGATACTACTACTGTCACAGTCTACGACATCAAATTCATTCGTAACAAAACCACTCTCACTAACTTCGGCTTAATGCTTACGCACTTGCTCTCTTGGCTTAAAAACGTTATTTTTATTTTTCATATCCTGAAGAAAAATTTCTCTTCTCCTACAAACATCTCTCAATTGTGACACAGAAAATATTTGTAAGTTCAAAATCTCGTGTTGAATTTCCGGTAATAAATTTCTTCGGAGAATTTCAACAATCAAATTTTCTTGCAATGGCTGTTGAAGACGATCCGCAAGATTTATAATAGTTTCATAAAATGAATCAAAATTTTCATTCACTTTTTGTTTTCTATCCCGTATCATTTCTCGAATGTCCACATCAGTCCTTGAGTCCTTGTACTGTTTTCGTAAAGCTACTATTAAGTTTCCCCATTGAATTTCTTGAACGGACCTATGGTATCTCCAAAACCAATCACTGGCTTTGGAATCGAAAAGCGAACTGACATAACGACACAATAAATTAAAATTCCCTCCCAAAGTTTGATTCGTTAAGGCCGTTTCTATGACCCTAGTCAACTGTTGACTAAGTTCTGATAACATTTCTGCTTGACGTGTACCTACAGCTGCTGTTACCAAATTCCTAATCATATCACGTTGTTCAGTAGGAGACTGTAGAGATACATTAGAAGCTAACTGAGCTGAACCGCTTGCGGCTGATGCTATTTGTTCGGTATTTGAATCGGAAAATTGAGTTAATTTTAACGATTGATTTTGGGTATTTAAACGTGTCTGATACCCGTGATCAGTTGATTTTGATTGCGATTGCGATTTCTTGGAAGTAGAGGCTAACTTTGGATCTACAGGAGACAATTCAATATAACAAGTAGGAAAATCTTGTCTTGTTGTTAGATGGCGAGCTAAACATGCCTTGTGAAACATATGACCACACGGTGTTTTTCTTAAATGTGCAACTACACTAATTGCATTATTGCAAAGGTTGCATACTGCCGGTGTCGACTCGACAAACGTGAGATCTTCATTGCTGTGACGAAGAGACATATTGAAATGACATTCGTAACCCAAAAAATAATTAGAAAGGAAGAAAAAATTTTAAATAAATCAATAAAATTTTTTTCAAATATCAAAAATATTTGTGTAAATTATTCAAAAATAAAATTCCCCAAATTTTCAAAAAAAAATTTACAAAAATAATAAATAAAAAAAAATTATCAATTAAAAATTTAATAAAACAATATATGCGGAAAATATTTAGCGAAAATAAACTTTACGATATTATGTTTTGATTTCTTCTAATCGGCGGATACTCGTTATGACAAGCTCTTTTCCTAAAGACAACATGTTCTGAGTTTAAAAAAAAGATATCGATTACGTCGGTTAGATATTTAATCATAAAAACAAAAAAAAATAAGATTAGAAAAGAATGAAAAGAAAAGAAAAGTATGTTGCCAAACCCCATAATACTATTATGAAAAGTTGTAAATTGTCCACAAAAGATATTAATAGTAGTTCATTAAATTTGAGGTTTGCCGACACGTTGGGCGCCATTTTTATAATGTAATGAACAACCGAAATAGCTCCACGTCGTTCATCAATTTAATTCAAAATTGACAATCGAAGGAACCTATCTCTTGAACTTGTAGTATACGAAGAAGATGTTAAGCAGTCGATATGTGTGTAGCGGAAACGGATGCACGCGCTGGCTCCAGCTTTTGCTCGTCGGTGGGGTGGAGTCTTGTTTCTCTACATCCTGTTGAGAAGCTGCACTACCAAGTTCGTACTGTTCAGACATAGTACATATATCACGTGCGGTAGAGGATAGAGGAGAGGAAGGACAAAATACCATGATAGATCGGACAAGGACAAAAAGAATATAGAATAACTCAGGAATAAGAATGCTTATGGAAAAGAACGACTAATTGTGCATAGCTGGTACATACAACAATCTTAGCCTTAGCCTACCCAACCATAACCATTTAAAAATAATCCATGAAATCTATTAATAAATGATCCCTAATACACTTGTCAACATGAGCACCTAACCGACATTGTCGAAATCAAAACCAAATATTATTTTATCCTGACATTATTATAGCGATAAATTTATTAAAAAGAAAAACCAAAATAAGTTCATTAGAAAATTTATACCTATACTTGAGTACATCAACTCAAGAAAGGTTGATATAATTCAAAACAAAATAAACTAATAATAATCATTTTCACAATTCATTATTTATATATTAAGTTAATTTTAAGAAAAATATATTTAAATCAAAATATTTTATTTATTCCCGGTTGAATTCAAAACGAATATTTTTTTTCATCCAAAATTATTTAAAACTTATTTAATTTTCATTCTTAGCACTTTCAGTCAATTAATCACTTCCCATTTTTCACAGTTAAATTTAATCAATACAAAGAACCAACACACATTTTTGTTCAAAGCAAATTATAAAATCAAAGCGTATTTATAATTTAGGTAGCGACCAAAAGTGTGAGATGGTAACATTAAATCGTTTGGTTATATTTGCAAGAGAGAGATTAACAAGTATGACTTACAAATTGTTTTTGGTTGCTCCCTCGACGAAAGATCTTTCGTAGACGTGCTCTCCCATGAAGATTTACGGCGAAAAATTAGGCTGTAAGAAAATGCACTAAGACGAAATTGCTAAAATAACATGCTAACACCATGTTAAGAATTCGCTTTGAAACCACTAAGAATATTTTAGAAAATAACCAGCTATTATAAGCTTTAGCATTTAAATAATTATAATTATTTAAATTTACTTAACCTTTTGTTTTTTTTTGTACACTTATAAAACTATTTTAGCTTACGAAAGAAGAAAGAAAGAGAAATTAGCAAGATTGCATACATAATCATGTTATGTTATTAATAGAGCGAATGATCATTAAGAACTAATGCACTGTTATTAACAGGGAAATTATCTCTTCACTAATTTAACAGAATAAAAGAATGTTAAGCTAAGCTATTTTTTTAACATAAACGCTTAAGAGTAACATGACTTTTTCTTTCTTCTTTACATTAATTACACTAGGTATCAAAATTTAACTTTTTCTAATCCTTTTAAATCACTTATTAATTAATTTTTTTTTTTTTTTCATTATTTAAATTTTCAATTTCAGATTATAACTATGTATGACTCAAATCAAATTTTTCCATTTTTAATTTAGACCAAGAATATATTACTAGCTTGATCCAACAAATTGAGAGTAATTCTCGCAAAGTAATGCTCCATGAGAATATGTTTAATAATAGATTTGGATTTTTCTAATTTCAGGTTGGAAATTTAATTGTATGTGGAAATTTTTGTGTCTAAAACAAAACAAAAAGTAGAAATGAAAATTTTTGGTTTTTTTTTAAATAAGCATTGCTCTTGAAAAAATGTGGATAAATTCACGAAAAATTTGGGAATTAAAGTTACAAAATTATAATAAAATACTCACTTGAACATATGTATCACACAAAAAAATTTAGCACTCTAGTATTTTTTTTTTGCAAACTATTCAAAAAATGTTGCGCTTAAAAATTTTACTTTATATTTCGGCGGCTGGATCAGAAAAGACCGATATGATTTTCTTGAAATTTAAGAAAGGCTCGGGTATTTGAAATGATTTCGCATAATTAGAAAAACTAACGCAATTTTTCCAACTTCGTTAAGCCATAGCCATTGAAAATCATATAGCAATTTTACGCTTATTAAACGCAGCGGCAGCCAACAGCGACTAGATAGGTTAAATTCACATATAAATGGCGTGATACCGGAAATAACAAAATTCAAATAAAAGGTTTAAAAAAATTTCGCTGCTACAAGCGCCATTACACTTGCCACCACACAATTTGCAATTGAAAGTCGGCTCTGTTATAATTTTGTTACGCACCGAAACTTTGTAACGGAACGCGCTTGATTGTGAATAATCTCAAATCAAATATCAAGCGACAACTTTGAGGGGAAAATTCAAAGACGAACATGTTCTAATTCCTAGGATTCCGCTTATTTTGAACGATTTGCTATTCACATTTAAGCGTCTTCAATTTCCGGTGCGTCTCGCTTTCGCTATGACAATCATTAAGTCGCAAGGACAATCGCTGGATGTTTGTGGCATCAATCTTGAATTCCCATGTTTCTCACATGGTCAATTGTATGTGGCGTGCTCACGTGTCGGCAATCCTGCCGCTTTGTACGTGTACGCTCCAGAGAATAGAACTAAAAATGTTGTGTACCATAAAGCACTTCAGTGAAAAAGCGAAAGGTTGATAAACACGTCAATCATTGCGGTTTGATTGATACACATCGACATTGTTATATTTAAGTTAATTTCCATTATATTTAATAGAACTTTTGAATAAAGAATTTGTATTGAACGAATTTCATGAAGCAGCGTGTAAATGCTTGGAGTTATTATTTTCATTACATTAACGAATCTGGGCGGGACGAAGTTCGCCGGGTCAGCTAGTATTTATATAAAATGTACGAAACATATGTGTTCCCCAAACTAACCATTTAAAAAAACTGCACTGATGTCACCTGATACATCTCAAAAAATTCGTAATAACTTCTGATTACCGAATACTTCTGGAAACAATTATTCGGTATGTACCCAAAATGTCCAAGAATATACTAAACCATTCAAAGATGGCGCAAAAAGCAAAAAAGTTAGTATTTTTGGAAAATTATTATTTTTCATCATTATTTATTAATTTTATTGTTTTTTTTTCATCCTTAGACCTTGCAAGTTGGAGCGGAAGCGCCATTGAGCAGCAGGCACATTTGGCTGAGCATTGCACCAGATCGACCAAAGTATTACGGCAATGAGTCAGACGCTGGAGAAGTTATCCGATAAACTGGACAAATTATAAGATGTTAAACTATGAATCGACTTTACACAGTTTTCAAAATACCCATGCCAAAAGCACGATTTCTACTTTCAATAAATCTTTTTAAAACGAACTGAAATCAATTTTAAAATTTTTTGGGTAAAGAAATATACCCAAACACAATCATGCGATCTGCATTTTAATGGTAATGCAGTTTTTAGTATTTTTGGATTACTACACCCAGAGAAAAAATCGTGTTAAATTAACCAATTTTTAACCAATTTTGTGGTTAATATTTTTCAAACCGATTTTTCAGGTTGTTTTAACAAGATGCTATTGTTAAAAATGACACTCTCCTATATGTGTACGTGTACGTGTGAAGAGGTTTGTGATTGAACTGGGAAAACTGGTAAATATGCGTTCATTCAAATCATTGCCGGTAGCTCAGGGGTTAGGCAGTCGGCCTCATAAACGGAAGTACGGGGATCGAGTCCCCGTTCCGGAAAAAGTTTTTTTAATTAAATTTTTTTTATAAAATTGTAAACCACAGTTCCTCCTTATTTACCATTCTTTAACTTATTTTCAAATTAACATTACCATTTCGAATAGATACCTTTTCACACTGAACTGGATTTGAACGCTGGACCATCGGATCTTGAGTTTATCACTTTACCCTCTGTACTACTGCGCTTCATAAATTCATGTCGTCCAAAGACCAATCTGAATTTGAAATCTAAAAATTTCTATTTAAAAAAACTTTTTTCAACTCAGACGAGATTTGAACACGGGACCTAATGTTTATAAGTTCCGCATCTACACGCTGTGCCACTGAGCTTCTTTCGTTCAGGTCGACAAAAACAAATTTGTTTTGAAATTCAAAAATTTCTTCTGTTTATTTTCAAATTTTCCATTTGACAGAATAGACGAATATATTTTTATTTCCGAAAAAAAAATTTCTCATTTGTGTAAATGTGTGCGTTTTGCTTCGGAAATTTTTTCTCATTTCTGTGAATGTGTGCGTTTTGCTTCGATTTTTGTCATGTAGTTGTAGTTTTTTGGAATTGTTTTTGTTTTACGTACAAATGTTTTTCATGTAAATATAACATGAATAGTGTTAATTAAAATACATGAAGATTTCTCTGGGTGTACAAAGAAGCAATATCAAGAGACTATTGTGGAAATCGTAAAAGTAATAGAAAAATAAGAAAATAAAATTGATTTCCATACCAATTTTATCACAACTTTTATGACAATAGATACTGAAAAAGCTTTTTGAAATCGTTCAGAATACCGAATTGTATCAAATTGAGTCACTAGTGATACTGTGGTTAGACTTGTTAGTCATGTCCGTCTGTCTGTCTGTCTGTCTGTCTGTCTGTCTGTCTGTCTGTCTGTCTGTCTGTCTGTCTGTCTGTCTGTCTGTCTGTCTGTCTGTCTGTCTGTCTGTCTGTCTGTCTGTCTGTCTGTCTGTCTGTCTGTCTGTCTGTCTGTCTGTCTGTCTGTCTGTCTGTCTGTTTATCTGTCTGTTTGTCTGTATTTTGTGTGTCGTTTGTCTGTCTGTCTGTCTGTCTGTTTGTCTCTTAGTCTGTTTGTCTGTCTGTCTGCTTGTTTCTTTGTCTGTCTGTCTGTCTCTTTGTTTGTGTGTTTCTCTGTCTGTTTGTCTGTCTGTTTGTCTATATGTTTTCCTGTCAGTCTGTCTGTTTGTTTGTCTGTTTGTCTGTTTGTCTGTTTGTCTATCTGTCTGTAAGTTTCGGAATTTCGTCTTCTACTCTTCTATTTTCGATAAAAATCGATTTTAGGCTTTCAGACTCGATTATTTCGGAATCGATTTCAGAGATGTCAAAACTCGATTTTTGAATGCAAATAATCGATTATATACTATATAAGAAACGCAAACATTCACAGGTTTTTGAATATTCCTGAATTAGAAGACGAAATTCCGAAACTTACCTCAAAGTACAAGCAGAAGATTATGTTTCACCCAAACATTCTAGCTTGAAACTTACTAAGACCGCTGAATCCCTCACGTCTTAAACGAAACTAGTATATTCTCCATATACTACCTACAACCAAAACGCATTGCCTATCTCAATATACATAGCAATCAAAAAAAAAAATCCAAATTAGTTTTAAACTGAATTTATAAAATTAAGCTGAATTATTCCAATTTATTGAAAAATCATTGTTAGACCTAAGTTATCGTTAGGAGATTCAACTGAATAAATAATATTAGAAAAAAAAAGAAAAGAGGACGGACAGATGGATAGCGCTAAATCGGCTCAGGAGGTGACGCTGATCAAGAATATATATACTTTTCCGTACGGGACACGTATCCTTCTTGGTGTAACAAACATCAGACCAAAGTGAATATACCCATACCTCATGAAGTGTAGGGTATAATAAGTGAAACTAGTAAGAGACTTATCTTCGGTCTGACCGAAGCTAAAATACCCTGCACATGCTAGTACGATACATTCTGAGACCATTAGTGCGTTTCTGTAACTATTCTCACTGGCAGTTCTCACCATTTTTTGTCATTTGACGTCACGATGACGTCATTCTCCCTTGCACTGTTTCTGTAAAAAAAAAGTATTAAAAGCGATCGGTACACCTCTGATGTTTCAATTCCATTCTCATAGGAATATTTAAAAAAAGTGTTTCTGTAAGCAAAATGAAGCGAGTTGTGTCTACTCGAATTGTCCCTGTGTTTTCAGCTCGTGAGAAGTTGGTTGAAGTTAAAGTAACCAAATATTAAACCGATAAATTATTGAATTTTCTCATATATAGAGATTTTTGTAACTTAAGCTAATTATAAACTATAAAATATTTCATAATTGGAGTGCATACATTCAAATAAAACCAAAGTATTTGTGGCATGTTCGTAAAATGTTTGCTGATGGCACACAACTCGCACTAACCAATTGAACACCCTCGCCAACTTCGAAGAACGAGTTTCGAAATGTCAAAGTTCTGACTGGTGCAGCTGTCAACATGAAGAGGCGCCATCTTCTTCCTTTTTACTTCGGACTACAGAACCGCATGGACGTTTCGAAAAAGAACAGGAGATCTCATTAGCAGCGAGGCGAATATTATAATCGCGCGACTAGCGGACACGCGTTCCGTATATTCATACATACGAGATATTTCAATTTAATTTAAGTGGTCCCAGTTTTAAATAAACATTTAATAATAAATTTAGTAATTTATTCGATTGGTTTTCTTTTAGAATTGGGTAACTACAATTGGTGACCCCGACGTGATTACGAACACAGCGATTTAACAAAAAATAAAAAGAACAAACACGCGCAAATGCCAGACCAGGAAAAAACTACGCACAGCGGTGCCAATAATGCGAAGGGCACCGGCGGAGCGTCGCCGGGGAATTCAGCGGGACCGAGCGAAAACCCTTTGTTGGCGACTGATCACGAGATCAGCCGAGTAGTGGTTAAGGCGCCACCTTTCTGGCACGAGAGTCCAGAGTTGTGGTTCATCAATTTGGAGTCGCAATTTGCAATCGCGCGGGTGACCGCTGATAGCATTAGATTTCACACGATCGTCGCGGCTTTGGATTTTAAAGTCCTTCGCCAGGTCATAGAAGCCGTTCGGAGCCCGCCGGCGACCAACAGATACGCGAATCTAAGAGATAGACTTATCGAGTCTTTCAGCACGTCTGAGCAGGAGAAGCTCCGACAGTTGATGTCGGATATGGAGCTGAGCGATCGAAAGCCGTCGCAGCTTCTTAACGAAATGCGTGATCTAGGTGGAGTAAGCGTTAGTGACTCTATTCTGGAAAACTTATGGCTCAGTCGGCTCCCGTCGAGCGTACAAGCCATCCTGCAAGTCTCGAACGATCCCCTGCAACATAAGGTGGTTCTGGCGGATAAGATCATGGAGGTAGGCGACTACCGCTCGCGCCAAATAGCTGCAATTACCGAGTCTCCGGTTTCGTCTGCCATTGAGAGGCGATTTAGCCGGCTGGAGGCCGCGATTCAACAGATAAGCAAACCGCGGACGCGCAGATTCGCGGCGAGCACACCTACTCGCAGATTTACGCCAGCTCAATCAT
The DNA here is from genome assembly GCA_951394025.1 of Heteromyza rotundicornis. NCBI lineage: Eukaryota > Metazoa > Arthropoda > Insecta > Diptera > Heleomyzidae > Heteromyza > Heteromyza rotundicornis. Next base: position 63,969,665 of record OX596011.1, on the reverse strand, counting down.
CTGGCGCCGACGACTCAGACGATGAGTATCCGCTCCGGCCGTCCGGGCACGGACGCCACACACCGACTGGTCGCCAGGCTCCTCCTCGTTTCGCGCGCCCCGCCAAGTCGCCATCGCGAGCAAACGCGCGACAAGGGGCATTGCCGGCGCAATCGGGGTGGTGCTGGTACCACCAGCGGTTTGGGCAGAACGTCAACGGCTGCCGAGCACCGTGCTCATTCCGGGCAAAAAACTAGAGCGCATGCCACCAACTTCAGACGGTACTGGTGGCATTAGAGAAGTGTACCGTCTATACGTAAGGGACGATGCGACGCGCATGCAGTTCCTCATGGACACCGGAGCCGACGTGTCCGTGTTTCCGCCAAGCAGCAACGAGCGCTTTGGTGCGGCGCACATTTTTAAGCTATATGCAGCGAACGGGTCTCCCATTGAGACGTTCGGCACGAAGAGAATCATGCTCAACCTAGGGTTGAGGCGACGCTTTGTATGGGAATTCGTGATTGCTAATGTAAAGACCCAGCTAATCGGGGCTGACTTCCTGAGACACTATGGTATCCTGGTGGATGTTAAAAACAATAAATTGATTGACGGCACCACCAAATTGGCTAGCACGGGCTTAGCCGCCAAAAAAAACGTAACCAATATTTTTACATTCAACGTCAATAGTCCTTATGCAAGGTTATTGTCCGATTACGCTGACGTCACCGTTCTGCGCGCGGGCGGCGCACCACCCAAGTCTCAGGTGACACACCACATAATCACCAAGGGTCCGCCCGCGTCTTCACGGCCACGCCGCCTGTCTCCTGAAAAACTGGAGGCTGCCAGGACTGAGTTTCAGTTTTTGATGGAGCAGGGCATCTGCGAGCCCTCAACGAGCAGCTGGGCTAGTCCGCTGCACATGGTAAAGAAGTCGGACGGATCCTGGCGCCCGTGCGGTGATTACCGCGCCCTCAACGAGAAGACCGTACCAGACCGGTACCCGATCCCCTACGTGCAGGATTTCACGAACATTCTGTACGGGAGGAAAATCTTTTCTACGATCGATCTGCAGCGCGCGTATCATCAGATCCCAATAGAACCGGCGGACTGCCGAAGTCAGCGATAACTACGCCTTTCGGGCTGTTCCAGTTCCGGTATATGACGTTCGGATTGCGCAACGCAGCGCAGACGTTTCAACGTCACATAAACCAGATACTGGCAGCGGAGACAGATTATGCTTTCGCATATATAGACGACATCTGTATAGCATCCGCAGATGAACGGCAGCACGAGCGCCGTTCTCTTCGTCGGATACTCGACTTATTGCGCGAGAACGGTCTCGCTATCAACGTGTCGAAGTGCGCCTTCGGCAAGCCTTCAGTAAAATTCTTGGGGCATACCGTGAACCAATACGGCATCAAGCCATTGGAAGAAAAGGTGCACGCAATCCGACAATTTACCCGACCAAGAGTGGCGCGCGACCTTAAGCAGTTCCTCGGAATGGTCAATTATTATCGAAGATTTATACGGAATGCGGTAGCGGCGCAGATGTTACTGCAGAGCATGATTGTTGGAAACCGAAAAAATGATAATACGCCTCTTGCCTGGACCGATCAGTCAACGAAGGCGTTCGACGAGTGCAAAGATGATCTAGCCAATGCAGCGCTACTTTTTCATCCGGCTCCCAACGCGGAAATTTGTCTCAGGGTCGACGCATCCGACTACGCAGTTTTTACTCAAAAAAACTCTCCGATCCGCAGAAAAAATACAGCGCTTACGACCGCAAACTGCTAGCGATCTACCAGGCCGTAAAATTTTTCAAGCATATGCTGGAAGGTAGGCAATTTGTCATTTATACCGACCATAAGCCTCTGATGTTCGCCTTCAAGCAAAATCTCGATAAGGCGTCACCGAGGCAGGCGCGCCACCTGGATTATATTGCGCAGTTCTCAACTGATGTACGCCATCTACCAGGGGTAGACAACTAGGTGGCCGATGCCCTAAGCCGGATTCAGCGAGTAAATCAGACGACATCGACTACGAAGCAATGGCGCGTGAGCAGTTGGCCGACGAGGAGACCAAACAGCTCATCACATCAAATTTGAATCCGACATCGCTGTTAATACAGAAGTTTCACGTTCCAGGCGTCGCGAGTGCGCTGTACTGCGATACGACGGGCAGCAAAATACGGCCGATCGTTCCGGCAAAATTTCGTGTTGCAGTTTTAACAAAAATTCACGGCATTGCTCATCCGGGCGCTAGCGCAACGATCAAGATGTTACAGGCGCGGTTCGTGTGGCCCAATATGCGAAAGGAGGCAAGAGAATTTGTGCGATGTTGTATGCCATGCCAGCGGGCAAAGGTGCATCAATACAACAAGTCGGCGCTATCATTCTTCAGCGCGCCAAGTGAACGTTTTGAGCACATCTACATCGACCTCATTGGGCCTATGCCAATTTCACGCGACAACCGCTACTGCTTGACCATCGTCGACCGTTTTACGAGGTGGCCGGAGGCGATTCCGCTGCCGGACATGACTGCGGAAACCGTTGCCCGCAATTTGATGTCAGGCTGGATATCGCGCTTTGGTGTTCCGGTGCGCATCGCAACTGACTTGGGCCGACAATTCGAGTCCGACATTTTTGGCCAGCTAAACGCGATGCTCGGTATCAAGCATTACCGCACCACTCCGTACCATCCACAAGCGAACGGTATGATCGAGAGGTGGCATCGAACACTGAAGGCCGCCATCATTTGCCACCAAGACGACGATTGGGTGGAGGTGCTGCCACTGGTGCTGCTAGGACTTCGTTCGGTCATAAAAGAAGACATTGCAGCGTCTCCCGCGGAATTGGTATACGGAGCGACTCTGAAACTACCTGGTGAGTTTTTGACACCGTCGCCGCATAAAATCGGTGAGTCCGAATTCGTACGCGATCTACGACGCATGATGCAGAAGATCACCCCTTCGCAGGCGAGCCACCACAGCAGCACAAAAGTATTTATTCAACGAGGCATGGATACCTGTACGCACGTATTCATCAGGGTCGACAAGGTTCAGCGTCCCCTGCAGCCCCGCTACGACGGCCCGTTCGAGGTCCTAAGCCGAGCAGAGAAATATTTCACCGTGCTGGTGAGAGGTAAGTCGTCAAAGATCTCAATTGACCGGCTTAAACCGGCATTCGGTGCCAATTCGGATTTAACAACGACAACGTCGGTAATGCAGACGAGGCCGTCAGTGACGGTGATGCCAACACAGGCAACATCAGCGAAAACATCGCCGGCCCATACCAGGAGCGGTAGGAGGATTCACATACCAGTCCGTTGTGGGCAATCGCATCGAAGATGCTAGCGGGGGAGTATTGTGGCGTGTTCGTAAAATGTTTGCTGATGGCACACAACTCGCACTAACCAATTGAACACCCTCGCCAACTTCGAAGAACGAGTTTCGAAATGTCAAAGTTCTGACTGGTGCAGCTGTCAACATGAAGAGGCGCCATCTTCTTCCTTTTACTTCGGACTACAGAACCGTTTCGAAAAAGAACAGGAGATCTCATTAGCAGCGAGGCGAATATTATAATCGCGCGACTAGCGGACACGCGTTCCGTATATTCATACATACGAGATATTTCAATTTAATTTAAGTGGTCCCAGTTTTAAATAAACATTTAATAATAAATTTAGTAATTTATTCGATTGGTTTTCTTTTAGAATTGGGTAACTACACCTAGTTTTAAGATATTTTTGTATCTATATATTTAAGTGTTTGTTAAAAATAAAGTCAGTACTTATCGAGTATCTCATACAAGTGGTGTGTTCACGACCCTTGCATAAATTTTACAGTTTGCATTCAAGAATTACTTTCTTCGTCACCTTAAATATTTTTCCTTTCTTATACTTTTTTCCTAATTCATTTTTCTAATTATCACCCTAAGGAAAGACACTTAACCCACGCTTGAAATAAATGATAGTGTTATACCACAATGTACCGAAACTAAATATCTTAATATGCATTATCGCGCTATAAATCCCTAATTGCCCGGTAGCTCAATCGCCACGCGTGGGATTGGAGCCGACCCTCGCGGTATTGTAATTAATTAAACTTTTCAAAACCTACTCTGAAATATACACAAATATGAATACCGCAAATAACCGAACGCGACATCGATAAAATCGATGTCCAGCAACAACTTGGCTCAGGGAAAGGGAAACCAGGACCACAAAACCGACCTAGACCAATTCCACTATTAAAATCTCGAAACACCAATGGCCGACTTGCCACAAACTCCTTGCCACAACTTGACAAACTCTATTAAAATTTTACCTTCCTTTACACATTTCGAATAAAGTAAATGGCCGACTGCCACAGATAAAATTACCAAAAACACTATTGCCACCCGCTGGTGGAAATAACACCAGCGCGGAAAAATATCTCCTGCCCCAGCTCCACGATCCAACGATATTCCTCAGCAACCACAAAAAAACAATTTAAGAATCAAATTTAATTTTACAAATCTAAAACCACAATCTTTTCTAAAACACTACTCAAAATTATTATTTAAATTAAAAATCGCAAGTCCACTAAAACTGTTCGCACTCTTTTCCCTGCCTAAAAAGAACTAAAAGAATCTTGTCTATATGAACGCATATAAAGCGCTCACTTTCCATTTCTCTAACATCAACCCCCCCTCCACACATGAGCGCGACCTACGCAGAAGCCAGTATTCGCAGTCGGGGCTTTACCCACACTTATATGTGAAAGTTCTATTCAGATTTTTCCAGAGTGTGTTTGGCAAATTTAAATATACACCCCCGCACCCACCAAAATGAAAATACTAATTTCATGCGAAAGCATAAATGTCGACAATTCCCCTCCCTCGAACAGGTTCAAAGAGTACAAAAAGCTTTAGTCTAGTTTTTTTTTCATAATTTGTCCTCGTCCCGTAAGTATAGTTTCACGCCTGGCAATGCCATCCCCAACATCGGATCGTAAAAGTCCATCAACAAAATTCTAAAACGAAGTCGCAACAAAAGGGAATAAGAGATAATAATAAAGGGGGGGATTTGCACTGTGACCGTTGGTCTTTTGTGCCCCCACTACGAGTCCGTGTTGGGTGACGATGCCCCAGGTATCACGAACCATACCTCTGCCAGCCTTTGGAGTACCTCCACCAACCCTAAATCCGTTAGGAATTTCAAGATCAGCAGAGGATCCAGATTCGGCCAATCATGCTCTGGCACCAGGTACTTTCCCAGTACGCGCCTCCTTGTGTGGATGATTGCTCCACAGGACTCCAGTAAATGACCCGGACTTTCTTCTTACTCATTGCAGAATCAGCAAGAGTCGTCGTTTAGAATTCCCAACTTCGTGAGATGCCCCCTCAGTCTGCAGTGACCAGTGAGAAACCCCGTTAGAATTCGAAGTCGGTTCGAACCTCCTCTTGTTATATTTACCAAGGAGTGATTTGGCCTGCCGTAGCCCAGGTAGGTCGAACGAATAGTTCGATCTGTCCACCCCTACTCTTTCTCTGAGCATTTCCCGCATAGTGTGTGCACCAATACCACAGAATGGCTCTAGCCCTGTAAGGGCGTAACCGCTCCTTTTCTCGCAAGCTTGTCTGCCGCCTCTTTCCCCTCCACACCGACCTGTCCTGGCACCCAGCAGAGCGTAACTTTATTGGTTCCGCCCAGCCAGTTTAATTTTGCAAGACAGTCCCCCACTAGCCTGGAGCTAATGATGTGAGAGTCTAGAGCTTTAAGAGCCGCCTGACTGTCAGATAGTATTACAATTTCCCGTCTTCAGTATTTTCTATTGCACACATCTTGCAATTGCATGAACTTCTGCTTGGAAGATGATGGTCAGAGTGCCCATTGGTTCCGAGTATTTAGTACGTGGCCGGAATACCCCAGCACCAGTGCCCTCGTCTGTTCTGGATCCATCTGTAAACCACATTATAGCATGTTCGCGGATACCATACTGTGAGTGTATATTGGACCAGTCTTTCTTACTACTGAGCTTCACATCAACATTTTTTGTGAAGCTAAATTTTCTCATGTTATCGTCCCTTGGAGCTAATAGATGTGGATACTTATTGGAAAGAGTGAATTGATCAGTGCGCTCAATACACCTTCCGTACCCTATGCCCTCCTTAGAAAATCTCGCAAGTATACTGTCTAATAATACCTCCAGTGCTGCAGTTGGACAGGTTCTCATTGCCCCGGTTATGCAGACACATGCTAGCCTTTGAATACGTTCTAGTGACTTCCTAGTAATGCCCAGACTAGTTCTTTTGACCTACGCAACGGCCCCATAGGTGATGATTGGTTTCACCATTCCTATGTACATCCACCGCATTATGCGTGGACTACAACCCCAAGTTTTACCAGCTATGCTCCTACACAACATGAGAGCTCTAATGGCTTTCTTTGTTACTAACTCAGTGTGTATCTTCCACGTGAGCTTACTATCTAGTGTTAATCCCAGATATTTCACTTCCGTTTGTTTCTCTATAACGGACAGCCGAATTGGCCTCCAGTGCTGTAGTTTCCTCTTCAATGTAAACGGTACAATCGTGGTTTTTGCTGGATTAATGTTCAGCCCCACAGATTTGCACCATTCCAGCGTGACCTCGAGACCTCTCTGTATTATATCACATAAGGTCTCCTCGTACTTACCCCTAGCCATTATGACGCTGTCATCAGCACACCCCTGACACGTAAATCCCATATCAGTAAGTTTGCTGAGGAGCTCGTCCACCACCAGACTCCACAGGAGAGGCGAAAGCACGCCCCCCTGGGGACAACCCCTCGTGGTGACTGCCTCAGTGGTGTTAAGGCCAGTTCGATATTCGACAGACCGGGTGCCTAACATCTCCCCAACCCAATGGCACAGAGTAGTGTCCACCCCTTTACACAGCAAGGCATGTCTAACGCCCTCATGGGAGGTGTTGTCAAACGAACCCTCTATGTCGAGGAATGCACACACTACTATTTCCTTTGTGTCCAAGGCCCTCTGTATGTACCCAGACAACTGGAATAGCGCAGTTTCAGTAGACCTGCCCGCTCTATACGCACGTTGACAGTGGTGAAGGGACCTCCTGACCAGGATTTCTTCTCGAAGATAGTTATCTATTACTTTTTTTTATCGTTTTTAAAAGAAACGACGTCAAGCTAATTGGTCTGAAGGATTTTGGTAGAGAATTGATTTTTTATGCATTGTTTAAGATATTTTCGACTCTTTTCCACAGAAATACTGCAGTGCGTTTACTTTCAATCTAATTGGTGAACACAAAAAGCTCACTTTCGTAGACTTAGTGCTACACACACAAAAAATTAAGACAATTTTTGTCAATAACAGTGAACAAAACATTTTTATCGATCTGAATAAAATTTTTTCAAATTGAAACAATTTTTTTTATTCGACAAAAGAGTAGATATATTTAATAAAATTATTTTGTGACAGCGTGGAAAAATAAATAATAAAGCAACTCAATTTAACACATAAAATATCAAACTTGTTCGATCAGAGTAATTTAAAATTAATAACTTTTGGTTTTATTTATTTTAAATTTTGTTTTTTTTAATGCAATATTTATTAAATAGTATTTCTACGTTGAATTAAAATAAAAGTAAGCTTAAAATATTGTTGCAACAGTTTTTTCTTTAATCCCGAAAATCCCGAATAAATCCCGGGATCCCGGGATTGTAATTTAAAATCCCGAAATCCCGGGATTTTCAAAAACACTTCGGGATTGAATGCCTTAGTATGTACCCTAAGGACAGGCTGCATGTAGAAATCCTTCTAATCTGATGAATCATTTCAGGCCCTCCCTTCTGGAGAAGGGCCGGAAATATGCCATCTACACCTGAAGATTTGTAGGGGTGAAAGGTTCCAATTACCCATTCAATCCTTCTTCTATCACAAATTTTTTTGGCGACTTCCCAATCTACTCTACTAGCTCTCCGACCCATAGACAAGTTCAGTGAGTCCGCCTTAGGTACGCTGCCTGGGAAGTGAGTTTCAAGAAGCAATTCGGCCCGTTGAGACTCACCTTCTGTAAAAATGCCATCTGCCCTTTTGAGAGCCAAGGTAGCTACGTTCCCTGTTGTGGCTACCGCCTTGTACAGCCTCGCCGCTACAGGAGTATCCACTATGGTCTCACAGAAGTCCCTAAAGCTTTTCCTTTTTGCGCTCCTAATTTCTTTACTGTACATGGTTAGGGTCGTGGTGTAACTCTGCCAGTCCCCGGTTCTCTTAGCTCGGTTAAAGAGCCTCCTCGTCGAAGAGCGCAGATTTGACAACTCGTTGTTCCACCACGGCGCATACTTAGTACTACCAGTCATCTGCCATCTGCCCTTTTGAGAGCCAAGGTAGCTACGTTCCCTGTTGTGGCTACCGCCTTGTACAGCCTCGCAGCTACAGGAGTATCCACTATGGTCTCACAGAAGTCCCTAAAGCTTTTCCTTTTTGCGCTCCTAATTTCTTTACTGTACATGGTTAGGGTCGTGGTGTAACTCTGCCAGTCCCCGGTTCTCTTAGCTCGGTTAAAGAGCCTCCTCGTCGAAGAGCGCAGATTTGACAACTCGTTGTTCCACCACGGCGCATACTTAGTACTACCAGTCCTACTAGGACAACTGAGGTTATATCCCAGTCGACCGGACCCTCACCAGCGGCGGCGGCGCTCGCTTGGGACTCTTGTGGCGGGATGTTACCTCCTCGACTAACGTTAATGGAACTATGTTCCAATCGGTTAGCCGCCTCCGTTACGGTAACATCCCGCCATACAGTTTTACCTGCTTTTTCCCCCATAAATGATCCCACGAGTACGGGGGACAGAAAGTCGAACGGGGCATAGCCCCCGCTACCCCGGCAAGGCTAGTTAAAACCAGAGGTAGCCTGTTATCTGGAGTACACGGTAGACAGACACACTAACGCAGTGCCATTCGTCCCTCGGCACGGTACGTATGACACCTTGGATTGCGGGTTTTATCGAGTTTGCCTCTCTAGATCCGCCATCTTTAGTTTTAAGCAGGGGCACCTCGAGTAGGATGTGACTCTGCGTCACGCATGGCCGGTCTTAGGAAGCACTGTCCCACGACGCGCACTTTCTCTGACTTACCAACCTCAGCTCAATGGCCTTGATCAGTAAGCCTTAGAATAAGAGATCTCGACAGCAGTTGTCAATTCTCCGCCCGGCTACATTCCACCCGCGAGTGTCCAATTTGGTTTAATTAAACGAAAATAATATAAATAAAAGAGAACAATATAATAAAAAGTGTCAGTGCGCGCTTTCGGTCTGTGCCAATGTGTTTTTCTGGTTTTGTTCACCCGTCGCCCCGAACAAAGGTACAACACAAAAACAAGAACAAAAAGCTAAAAAGTCCTAAAAAGCTAACTTCACTGCATAATAGTTTGCAGCATCGGACAAAACCAAAATAACGTCTCCATACTAACTCGTGTGGTAAATACTGTACATCTCTACGTCTGAGATTGTACATTTTTTTCCTGTCTCTGCACTTGCCATTTCTGACTTTTTCCATAAGTCTTCCCTCAAGTCTGCCATTTTCTTGGCCCTCACTACTACTGTCCGGTTGGTCTAGTTCTCCCACTCGTCTATAATCTCTATCACCTCCATATTCCGGCCAAAACTCACGAAGTATGGAGACGCCCCCAAAATGTCATACTGCGCTGTTCGATTACAGCATGCCACCTTTGAGAGACGAGAATCCCACGTCCTGTGGCTCTCCGGCACATACGCCCTCAAAGTGGCCTTAATTTGTTAGTTCTTTCGCTACTACTTTATCAAAAGTTGTTCTCGCACTCCGGCGGCCATTTAAACCTGCTCTTCGTCTCTAGAAGACCAGTTAGAGGCTTTACCAAATCAGCGAAATTCGAGACAAATCTACCGTAGCGAAGAAACAGGAAAATTAAATTTTTCCCTATTCATCACAAGCCCTTCCCACAAATCCTCCTCAGGACCTCCTTCAAAACCTCAACATACTTATCAAATGTATTTGTAACGATAATAATATCGTCAAAATACACGAAAACATGGAGTTCTAAGTCAGCCCCAAGTCCCTCAGGCATAGCTCGAAAAACTTCCCCTACTAACTCCTCAAGAACCGAATTTTCCCTAGTTGACAAAGCAATCCTATCAACTATCGCCGCTACTGACGAGGCCTTGGCCTGGAAAACTCATCTGACTATTGAAAAACCAAATCTTCCCTAGTTGACAAGGCAAACCTATCAACTATCGCCGCTACTGACGAGACCTTGATCTGGAAAACTATACTGACTCTTCAATAACCGAATCTTCCCTAGTTGACAAAGCAACCCTATCAACTATCGCCGCTGCTGTAAAGCTATCAATAAAATACCGATTTTCGATAAAATTACTAACATATGGTCTCAGAATGTATCGTACTCGATATTTATTAATTTATTTGCCACTGACAACAGCAAAAACTAATTTAAATTAAAAACAAATTTATTTTAAAAAAAATGTTTCGAAAATAATAATAAAATGGAGCGGACTCACCAAAAAAAACACGAACTCCGCCGCCAATGTCGTTCTCACCGATACAATTAAAAAAAAATGCTAAATAGAATAAAAAAGAAGTGATTAAAATGTAAAAAAAACTAGAGAGTGGACTATCTTCGGCTATACCGAAGCTGAAATACCCCCACACAGTAGGAAGAAGTACCTCGTAAATAAAATTATGTGGTCTCAAGACCCCATTTGGAGCCTCCTATAAATAGTTTGGGAACCTCGGACCATGTCAAAAATACGTTTCTAAACATTTCCAATCAAATGCAGCAATAAAAAAGACTTGAAAAATGTTGACCTATTTTTCGGTGTATGGGAGCCACGCCCAGTTTTTGTCCAATTTAACTGATTCTCGAACTTGATATCAGTATTCACGAGGAAAACATGTACCCAAAGTTTCAAGTCGATATCTCCAAAACTACGACCGCTATCGTGCGGACGGACAGACAGATGGACATCGCTTAATTGACTCAATCCATGCCCAGCTGTTTTCGCAGACGAGATGTTGGTCCGAAAATTTGTTACATTGATTGATAGTGACTTCCGACATTAAATGATATGAGTCTATTTCAAAATTGTAGATTATGAATTCAGCTCGTATAGCAGAGATCATTCTCTCACCTACTCTCTCAATCGGCATTGGAATGATTTTGTATAGTTGCGACGAATAACTGTTAAGCAGCGGTATCGTAACTCTGATTACCAATTTGTCTCCTATTAGCGCCCCTCTTGCTGTCAACAATTTATAGATAGCTTGAAGCTCCTTCGATTGTCTTCCAGGTAATTTCAGTTTTTCTGGAAGATGTTCTCTTATTTTTTGGATCTCCGATTTCAGCTGCGGAGGTGTGATCAAGTCTGGGTTTAGTTTTCCGTGATTGACGTCAATTAAAAGTTCGATAACTTCTGACTGAATTGTTTCGCTCTCTTCGACTATGTTGCTCAGCTGTTTGGTCATCATAAAGAACTTAACAGATTCTTGGTATACGTAGTAGTTCTCTTCCATGGTTGAAGTGATATTGTCTACTCTCATCTGTAACTCCTTAAGATGCAGATTTACTTCGTCCGTATTATTGCCAATCGCGTGAAGTGGCCTTGAATTGAGAACCGCTTCAATCTGAGCTAAAAGAGTACTCAGTTCCTCGTATGTTAGTTTAGTTTCTCCAATCACCCTTTATAGATGGTGCTTCATCGACTTGACGCTAGCCTCCCAAATCCCTCCAAAGTGAGGGCCTGCCGGGGGAATAAAATGCCATTGAACTTTATCTGCTTCCAAAACAGCATCACTTCCGAATTATTTTTAATTGCTTGCTTAAAATCGGCATCCAACTTTCTCGCTGATCCCACGAAGTTTGTTCCATTATCTGAATATATATGTTGACTTTTGCCTCTTCTTGCGAAAAACCGTCGCAATGCTGCTAAGAATGAATCCGTCGTTAGATCACTTACTGCTTCTAAATGAATAGCTTTAGTTGCCATGCATACAAATACAGCTATATATCCTTTATATGACTTTTGTCCCCTTCCTTTAGAACATCTTATTTGAATGGGACCAGCATAATCGATGCCAGTATGTGTAAATGGGTGATTAATAGATGTACGGCTCTCAGGTAAATTCCCCATAATTTGCTTAGCCGTATCATTTCTGTATCGAATGCATTTTACACATGGACGCACGCGTTGCTTAATCATGTGTTTTAGTCCAATAATCCAGTACTTTCTTCTAATCGAGCTCTCCATCAGACGATTTCCGCCATGTAACGTGTTGACGTGAATGTCTTGAATTATTAAAGTCGTCAACCTGGATTTGCCAAGAATTATAGAATGGTTTTGATAGTAAGGAATATGCGAATTTTCCAGTCGACCTCCAACTCTTAAAATCCCTTTGCTATCAAGCAGTGGATTCAAATTCGCTATTTTACTTTTTTGTTCCTCAAGTTTGTTGTTCTTCAATAACCGTATTTCGATTGAAAACTCTGCAAGTTGCTAATTTTTCATTAACATTGTTTCGGCTGCTCGCAGTTCGTCTGCCGTTAAATATGCCTGAAACTTTTCTCCTTTTAATACTCCTTTAAACCTCAGAATATATTTTTGGCAGCGTCTTTTTATTTTTTACTGGATTGACTTTACTTTTTGCTGCTACAATTTCTACCGAGGAACCTGCCTTCACATAAACCACCGCTGCATATGCTTTCTCCGATGCGTCTGCAAATCCGTGTAGCTGGAACGTTGCATTCTTCGTCAGGAACATCCATCGAGAAATTCTAATCGTTTTTATTGCTGGCATTTGCACTCTTCGATGGTATCTGCTCCAGTCTTCAGATCGTCCATATACAAATCTTCCTTGATGATTTTAGCTATGTCTGCATCGTCGCATTGATTTGCTATCTCGTGCAATGTTCTAATGGCAAGGAATGGTGCTGAAGTTGTTCCATATGTGACCGTTGTTAGTTCATACTGCTTTATCGGTTCCGCCTTATTCTCTCTCCAAAGTATGTATTGGTAACTCTGGTCTTCTTTCGCGATTTTTACCTGACGATACATTTTCTCTACGTCTGCCATCATTATATTTTTCCAAACTCGCCACTTCACCATGATATCAAATATATCTTTCTGTAGTCTTGGCCCCACATGTAACACATCGTTGAGGCTTTTGCCATTTGATGTTTTCGCCGAAGCATCTAAAAAAACTCTAACCTTAGTGGTAATACTGCTCTCACGAACCACCGATGAGGAAGAAAATATTTTCCACGCAGATTGTCGTTGACTTCTTCCATATGACCGAGGTGTTGGTACTCCCGCATGAATTTTACATATTCCGTTTTTAATGCATTATTTGCTTGTAACTTTTTCTCTAAATTCAGGAACGCGTTATCTTCTTTAAACGGCAAGTTAACAATGAATCTGCCATCTCTATCTGGTTTCGTTGTAGCTTTGAATTGCCGTAGACCTAAATCATCATCATCTGAAGGAATAACCGAATCATTTATCTCCTCCAACTCCCAAAATCGCTCCAACCCAGTTGTTACGGCTGCTGTTAATTGCTTACTCCTACTTCCTACGTTGAGTACTCCGGATAATATCCACCCCAGCTTTGTTCATTGACCCAGGATTTTATCCAATTTCAATATGCCTTCCTCTAAGATCTCTGGATACAAGTCGCCGCCGATAATTATATCAATTCGGTCTGATTTGTTAAAATTAGGATCGGCCAACGTATGATTTTTCAACTGATTGATATCATGCTTAAATGATGTGCCCGGATGCGCCTTGGCCAGCTTTGGCAATACTAATGCCTCAATTACGAGCAATTCATCGCTCATAAACCTTGGTCGGATTTCCAAATTTACTTTCGACTTTGCTACTCCAACCACCGTGCTTCCAAGACCAACTAGTTCCAAATTCACCTTCTTCTTTGGTAAATTCAATATTTGCGCAGCTTCTTCTGACAATGCGGTTTTTTGTAACCCTTGGTCAATTAGTGCTCTCAAGGTCAGTATTATGTCGTGGACCAGGGACGTAACCAGAAAAAAATTTCGGAAGATACTGAATACTGAAGAAAGAAACTAGAAAACGCTTTTTTCAAAATAAATTTTTTGATTTTTCATAAAAAAAGGTGTAATAAAAAAATTTGAAAAAAATCCTGAAGTGGAGTTTATGAGAAAAGGATTTATTCTAAAATCGATGTATTGTGTTCATATATTTCGGGGGGGGGGGCCTACAGCCCTCAAAACCCCCCCTTCATGGGTACGTCCCTGCTTTCATTTTAAACACACTTTCATTTGATTCACAGGAAATTTTGAATAACTTTAAACTTTCACAAGCTGTTTCACTTTGATGTAAATGTAAACCGTGATATTTGAAGTTTAATAACAAATGCTAAAACTGAAATTTTTCCAGTTTTTGGTACACGAAAGTTTTTAATACAATAAAATATCCAGGAGATACGGAACTTTCTCTTAAAATATTTTAAATTTCATAACTATTCCATACATTTTTCAATTACTTCATAGATTTCGGGGGGGGTTCGAACACCCCAAACCCCCCCCCCCCCCTGGTTACGTCCCTGTCGTGGACAAATGAAACAAAGAGCGTTTTCGTTTGTATGTCTTTATTGCTCAGAGTCAATCATCGAACTGTCTAGTTTAACAAATCGAGGGCTTATATTCAATACTCTCTATCAGCAAAAACACAAGTGTTCAGGAGAGCGAAAAAAATGTTTTATTCGCTAATGGTAGAAGTAATCAAACAACTCATCTTCTACGATATTAATCAAAAATTACTTCTAATTGATTCACGCAAAAACATTTTGACATTTCGTCTTAATCAAGCAGTTATGTCTGATAGACGGTATTGCATTTGAAATTTTATTTTTTTGAATTTTTCAAAAAGTCTGATAGAGCATATTGCATAATAGAAAAAACATTATTTTATGAGTTTATTTGCAGTTTTATTCAATTTGCAACATTTTTATGGAAGTTTAACAATAGTTTATTTTATTTTTGAATAAAAAAGAAAAATATTACAAATATTGGTAATAAAAACAAAAGAATTCACGCATTTCAATGGATTTTGATGCTATTTTTACTTTACCTAGCTTATATTGTCGTAGAAGTAGTAATATTCGGATGGAATTACAGGCTTTAAATTCTGCAAATGATGCAATTGGCTTAATTGCAAGACGTCCTGAATATAAATTTTGTGATGATAAGTTTCAGGGCCGGATCCAGGATTCACCAAAGAAAGCACTAATTTCGTATTTCGAAAAAGTCTCCATTTTATGATTGCGGTTCAGTTTGGACCATGAGCAACTTGTTTTACAACACAGAAGCATGCAATATTTAGTTGTTGTAGTGATAATAATTAACGTTAACTACCGATTTGTTTAAAAAAAGAATTAAAGGATGAAAATCTCTAAAGAAAATATCGAATAAAATAAGTACAAATTATTCGGAGGCGATTTGGAGTTTGGAATTTTGTGTTTCCTGGCCAACTTTTGACCGGAATATTTTGTCGAAAATTATATTATTCGCAACTGGAACCACAAATCATCACTCTGCGGTATTTTCGAGCCCGCATAGGTTAAAAAGCATTTTTAATCTTGTTTGTACTTGACTGAAGTGTACCCCTATTTTTCAAGCTTTTGCGTTATTTTTTTTTTATATGCAAATTTTAAGTTTGTTCTTTTCTCATAAAGAAATTAACTATGGGGTGCACTTGCTCATTATCGAAAGACATTTTGTTTAATACAAGTAATAAGCTACTTTTGTCCTCAGTTGCATGAAAACGACTTATATCGTACTTTTTTCTTTTTATCAAAAAAAAATATATTTTAAAAATTTCGAACCTGGGATTGCAAAAAAAGATCCCGGGATTACCAAAACTCTTCAGGATTAAATTCTCAAACTAAAACCCACTAGATACTACTTATCCAATTCAAGAAAAGTAGTTAATAAAATTAGTAAGAATATCAATATGATAATTTTCTACATTAAACAAATTTTGATAACCCCTCCCGAAAAAAATCTTGGATGCGCCACTGGCAGTACAATACCGCTTTTGATGGACAAGTAAATAACAAACAACTTTGGTAATAAATCTTTGTTAAATTCGGGCTACAGTAAAAAAAGTCAAAGCACCCCTAAAATCGAAAAATATTTTTTTTGTATGCTGATAGACACTATTGCATTCATAAAAAATCATCGTTGCTGATAGGCAAATACAAAAGTGTGGAAAAAATAGTTTTAGCGTTAATTTTTTGGTCCGAAATGAATATCATAGATGCACCTGCGATCAGGGAACAGTTTGGCATCAAAAACTCATTTCGTCCAAAATTGCTGATAGACAGTATTGAATATAAGCCCTCGAAATGCATGATCAAGTACACATATAAAATGTGCATATAATATAAGAGATGATACAGAAGTTGGCAAACATAATAATTTATAATACATACTTCATTAAAATTCATGATTATGTATTCTATTAAATTTACATAACAATACAAAATTTCAATTCAATTCAATTCCTATTTTAACTTATAACTTAATAATATTGTGATTAGTTATAGATTAGTTTGATTGGTTTTTGTTTATTACGTTTAGATCTCCGTAGAGGTACAGATTCGTGTAATACAAGCTTGTTCTTCTTCTTCTTAATTTTCTTAGAATTTGTGGTGGTAGTTATTTTGGTATTATTTTGTGTAGTCTCAACGTTTTTGTTACTTTCATTTGGAACTAATGGATTATGTGTATCTGACAATCTTGAAAAACGGATTTGGTTTTTGTGGACAAATCTTATAGAGTTATGAATATTTTTTAAATAAGTATTTGAACTTATTTTCTTATGAACTATTGCAGGTATCCGTTTTACAAAACATTTGAAATGATTTCTGTATAACACCTTCTCCCCCTTTTAAATTACTGTTCATTCTCTTCAGGTTTTTTTACAGGAGTTTTATCATAACTTTTATTATAATAGAAAGTATTGTTTTGGTCTAAGTTAAATGAAACTTTTTTTGATAAAGAATTAATAATAGTTCTTGGTGTATACGAAAAAATAATACTAGCTGGACTTTTATTTGTAGATGTGCAAGGGGTATTGTTGTAACACATCAAAATTTTATTTAATTTTGTCCGAATCGGTAGAGATTTCAAGCTTTCATCTGCAAGCTAATTTTTCAAACTATTTTTAATGGTTTGTACACCACGCTCAGCCAATCCGTTACTTTGAGGATGATACGCCGGTGACTTGGTTAAAGTGATATTTAGTTGTTTGGCAAATTGCTCAAATTGGAACGAGGAGAACGGTGGACCGTTATCCGACACTATTACTGTTGGGTAACCAAAACTTCTGAAAACTGACAATAAACTATTTCCTAAATTTCAGTTTTAGGTAAATATTTTACAACAATATATTTACTGTACGAATCAATATAAATATAATATGTTTTGGATTCAAAATGAAAGAAATCAATATGGATTCTTTGAAAAGGGCGTTCCGACAATGGCCACTTGCTAACTACATGTTCTTTTGGTACTCTTTGCGTAGATTGGCAAGTAAAACAACTCGTTACATATTTCTCTATACTTGCATCTATTTTCGGCCACCAAACTGAACTTCTCGATAACATTTTTAATCTAACTATTCCGACATGATTTTCATGTAGTACAGAAAGTACATCGTTATGTAGTGTTTCAGGTATTACTAATCTGTCCCTATAGCATATACAATCACTATCGGATGACAGGCTTTAAATATGGTTGAATTGTTAAAGGCCAATTTCCTTTTATATATTTTAGTACTGTTGACAATACAGTGCCACTCTCTGTATGTGATCTTACTTTTTCTACGCTAATCGGAGGATCAACTAAGTCTGAGAGATTGTTTATCGATTCAATCTGTGTTTCGATTGCTAATGGTAAATGAGACATAGCATCAGCGGGTGAATTTTTTTTTGCTGGTCGATATTTAAATTCATAATCATAAATCGACAACATTACAGCCCATCGCTGTAACCTTGATGCAGTTATACTGGACGTGTCTCTATTTGGATTAAAAATTTCTTTGAGAGCTTCGTTATCGCTGCATAGAGTAAACCTATGTCCATAAATATATTTATGAAATTTTTTTACTCCGAACATAACTGCCTCTCTATGAATTTGAGAGTAATTTTTTTCGGATTGAGATAATGTGCTCGATGCAAATAAAACCGGTTTCTCAATGCCATTAACTATATGGGCCAGAACCGCTCCCACTCCATATGGGCTAGCGTCGCAAGTGACAAATATTGGTTTATTTGTATCATATAATTCCAACAAATTATTATTTAGTAGTAATTTCTTTGATTTTTGAAAACAATTTTCGACTTGCTGTGTCCAATCAAACTTTACATTTTTATGTAATAAATTGTATAGCTCTCAATTCCCATGACAAATTAGGTACAAAACTACTATAGTAATTAATCATTCCTAAGTAGGACTGTAGCTCAGTTAAATTTCTTGGACTTAGAGCATTTGCCATTGCTTTTATTTTTTCATTATTTGGTTTCAACCCAGTTTGCGAAATGACCTAGGTAATTTATTTCAGTTTTAAAAAATGAACACTTTTCTACGTTGATTTTAATATTGAACTCGTTAAGCTTTGTTAAAACTTGGAAGAGACGATTTTTACATTCTTCCAATGTCGATCCACCAATTTGGATGTCATCTAAATAACACGAAGTGCCAGAAATTCCTAATAGTACTTGATCCATTACGGATTGAAAAATAGATGGCGCACTGGCTACACCAAAAGGAAGTCGTGTGTATTGATACAGCCCTTTATGGGTGTTTATTGTAAAATATTCTCTGGAAGTCTCAGATATTTTTAATTGCTGATAAGCTCCAGATAAATCAATGACACAATAATATTTACAATTTGACAAATTAGCAAAGATATCGTCTATCCGTGGCAAAGGGTAATGCTGTGTTTCAATATATCTATTAATGGTTACTTTATAATCTATACAAATTCTAATTTTCTTTCCCGGCTTTGAAACAATTACAATCGGCGAAGCATATTTACTAAATGTTACCGGAATTAAAATACCCTCCTCACATAGCCGATCTAATTCCTCTTCTACTTGTTTTCGCAATTTAAAAGGTACATCATACGCTTTAATAAATATAGGCTTTGCATCAGGTTTAAGTACAATTTCGGCAGTATAATGCTCAATGTATTGGTTTGGCATACTTTTTAAGACTCGTGGAAATATAAATTCAATTTCATTTAGTATACTACTTTCAATACTCCTTACGGCATTAAAAGTATTATTATAAAATACATTTCTCCAATTAGGATACAATTTATTAAGCCAATTTCTCCCGAGAAGCGGCTTAAAATCTCTTTCCGATTGTATTACAATTAACTCTAATTCGTGTTTTTTATCACAATACCTCTTACTTACAGTTACATTTACTTTTCCAGCACATTTTAGAGGGTTTCCTGTCACAGAAAGAAACTTTTTTAGTACAATATTTAATTTTAAGATTTTAAAATGTTCCAAATACATATTTTCTGATATTATAGTAACACATGCACCAGTATCTACCTCCATCTCGATCACTTTACCACCAACCAACAGCTCCACACACTCCGCACCGCCAACAGCAACACCATTGATTTGAGTATCGTTGTCATCACTTGATATGCTCGTAATACTCGCTCCTTCCATCATCTCCTCCACACTTTTCAAGTGTAGGCTCTCGCTTCGCTGATTATTTTTACCTGATCGACACATAGCGGCAGTGTGACCTTTTTTATGGCAATTGAAACAGACCCAATTTTTACACATGCAGTTATTCGCATCATGGCCTTTCTTTCCACATCTAAAACAGGTTTTTGCCGAATTACTTGATTTATTATTTGATTTATTTGAGTGTCCTTCGTAACGTCCTCTTGACCTACTACGACCTTCACGAACAGAACACGTGTTATAGGCCTCTTTCTTGTTAGCTATTTCTCTTGTTTCGCCTTCGGCCATTTCCCAATTTAGCGCAATTTCACAAGCTTTTTTAAAAGCGAGGTCCGATTCCTTCAAAAATTTGGATCGAAGTTGGTTATCGCGTACTCCACACACGAATTTGTCACGTAGCGCTCGATTAAGAAATGTGTCAAAATTACATTTTTGTGCTAACGATTTGAGTTCTACGATGAATTCTCTTATTGATTGCGAACCCTGCTCGGCTTTATTGAATTTGTAGGACTCTGCAATTTCATTTACTGATGGCTCAAAATATTTATTTAAGGAATCAACCAGCTCCTTATAAGATTTTTTGCTGGGATCTTCTGGTGAAAATAATTTTCGTAGCACCGAATATGCATCTGCCCCGATATATGTAATAAAGAACGGCACTTTTTTCACGTCTTCGACATCATTTACAATAGAAAATTGTTGCAATCTCATTTCGTATTCTGAGAAATTATTTCCCATTACGAAGGGATAATGCGTGCCACTGACTTTTCTGACTTTACAGTTGTGATATCACTAGTAGGCATTTGATATTACGATTTTTATACCCCCACACTCACTGTGGCAGGGTATACTCACTTTGTCACAACGTTTGTAACGCCCATAAGGAGGCGTGTCTGGTATGGAAAAGTATATATATTCTTGATCAGTATCACCTCCTGAGTCGATTTAGCGATGTCCGTCTGTCTGTCCGTCTGTCCGTCCGCACGATAGCGGTCGCAGTTTTTGAGATATCGACTTGAAACTTTGGGTACATGTTTTTCTCGTGAATACTGAGATCAAGTTCGAGAATCAGCCAAATCGGACAAAAACTGGGCGTGGCTCCCATACACCGAAAAAAAAGGTAAAAATTTTTTATTGTTGTATTCGATTGGAAATGTTTAGAAACGTATTTTTGACATGGTCCGAGGTTCCGAAGCCACATATATAAGGGTCTAAATGGGGTCTTGAGACCAATTTTTTTTTTTTGTGGATTTAATTGGAAATTTTTAGAAGTGGATTTTGGACATGGTCCGGGCTCCAAAACCACCTATAATTGGCTCAAAATAGGGTCTTGAGACCACATTTTTATATGTTCGAGGTACTTCTTCCTACTGTGTGGGGGTATTTCAGCTTCGGTATAGCCGAAGATAGTCCACTCTCTAGTTTTTTTTTTTTTAATATTAGTACAAACTTTACTTTAGTTTATCTAATTGCCAACATCCTCGTCGCCACTTTTATTATGTCGTGGACAAATGAAACAAAGAGCGTTTTCGTTTGCATGTCTTTATTGCTCAGAGTCAATCATCGAACTGTCTAGTTTAACAAATGCATGATCAAGTACGCATATAAAATGTGCATATAATATAAGAGATGATACAGAAGTGGGCAAACATAATAATTTATAATACATTACAGTCAGAAATTCTCCATGCGCTGTTTTTACTCGTACCTGTGCCGTTGCCAAAAGTACAGCCGGTGATGCATCGTCCTTTGTCATCATTGAAGTCGCTGACTCCTGCCTTGGTTCATTTTTTGTTTTATTTATACCATACGTTGTTTCCCAATGCAGCAGAATGTGATGGTTTTTACCACACTTTTTGCATTTGGAAGCTCCATTGCTGCATTTCTTGTCCATCTTATGGTATAGACATACATAACACGCGTTGCTTTTCTTTGCCCAGCTGTGTCGATCTGCCACTGATAGCGCAAGGAATTTCCTGCAATTGTTCACACTATGTCCTACTGTGTTACAATATGCGCAGCTTAGTTGTCCCGTATAAAATGAATTTGTAGATTGTCTTTGCCTACTGCTTCCACTATTTCCAATCAGCTTCTTTCCTTTTACAGCTTCTAACGCTTGATATTGCAGCTCCAAAAACTGCATCACATCGCTCAGAGTTTGTATCTCCCTAGTTTTCTTCACGTTCTGCTCATATAACCGCAGCCCGTCTCTGTCCAGCTTTCTTATGATGATACGAGCAATTAGTGGCTCCGCATCATCCAATTTGATATTCATCCCTTTCAGAGCATGAACACATTCATTTGTTGTATCGAGAAGCTGCTTTATACTCGATGCTGCCTCGCTGTTGACTTCAGGCTGGTCCAACATTTTGTCCACCAACTTTGTAAACAGCAACCGCCAGTTAGCGTACCGATGTGTTAACATTTCCCACGCTGCATCATTACTTGCATCAACAACATTGAAATGTTGAATTAGCCTTCCAGCTTCTCCCTTTACTAATGACTTCAATCGGTACATTTTCTCAACATTTGAATAATGGCTGACATCATGTACCAATTTTTTGAAAATATCGTAAAAAGAGGACCATTCGTTTATATCACCAAAAAATTTTGGGATTTTGATATCCTCCAGTTTAAGAGTTGATGGCCTTTTCACTATCTCCAGTGACTGCATCTTCTTTGCTAAGTCCATTGAAGCATCGTTATACGACCTGTCCACTTGGTCTTTTTGCTCTTCTACATCGTCATCGTCCTCTCCCATATCAAATGTCAATTTTGTATAAATTGCATTTATGAGTTGCATTTTCTGCTCCCAACAAGATTTTCTGCATTCCAATTCCGCTCTGCCGGCATCATCTTCTATGCCTTCATCCAACAAAAATTTCATGTTTATTTATTTATTTATCTACTGGGCTATTGCCCTTACAGATATACTTAACCTAATCCTTAAAATAATCAATAACAAGTTGTTTTAATTCAGCTCTATTAGCAATAAAGTCTACATACTTAGATACTAAATTACATAGAGATAGACACTTAGAGACTGGTTCATTCAATCCATAATTAGTTTTATGACTAAAAATATTAAACAAACATCTTTCTCTAAGAGATCTCGTTGGAGCGTAAAATGGAATGAGAATAAGCAAATCAGGACAATCAATTTTATTGTCGATAATATCTTTTACAAACATAACGCACTGAATATTACGGCGAACAACTAAACTTTGCAAGCCAAGAAGTTGGCAGCGAGCGTTGTACGCAGGCATATTTTCAAAAGAGAATAGTCGTCGAAGAGCAAATCTCGAAAATCGTTTTTGTATTCTTTCGACGCGATTTATGTCACAATCATAGAAAGGATTCCAAATTAAGCTCGCATATTCCAGAAGGGATCTGACAAGACTCACGAAAATAGATTTAGACGTAAAAGGGTCTAAAAATTCCTTTGCATTTCGCTTTAAAAAACCGAATTGCGAGTTTGCTCTCGAAAACATATAATCTCTATGAGCGTTAAATAATAACTTCGCATCAAAGTAGATGCCCAAATCTTTGACCAATTCAACATGAGTGAAATTTTTGTCAAGATCATAAGAATAGTTATGAATTAATGGCAAATGCTTATGGGAATATGTTAAAATTAAAGTTGCACCAGGCAACAAGTGAATTGATATCATTTTGAAACTTTATACAATCATACAAATTTTTTATAATCATGAACATTTTTAAATCATCTGCATAAAGCAAAAATTTACATGAAGTTAATATTTTTGATAAATCATTTATAAACAAAATAAACAGAAGAGGGCCTAAATGACACCCTTGCGGAACTCCAGATTTTACATCTATTGCTTTTGAAAATGAACCATCAATTCTAACAAATAATTTCCTGTCTGAAAGGTAAGAGTTCATCCATCTCAAAAAATCAGAATGAAGTCCTAATTTTTCAAGCTTAGCCATCAAAAACTTGTGATTTAAGCTATCGAACGCTTTCACAAAATCAGTGTACAAGAAATCGACTTGTGAACTGCTTTCAACAGCATTTATACAAAAATTTGAAAAAATGTCCAAATTAGTGCTAGTAGACCTTCCAGCAACAAAGCCGTGTTGCAGTATGATTTTTTACTTCATTAAATAAATACTTATTTACGATTTTGTCCAAAACATTTGGTACAATCGATAGTTTAACAATTGGTCTGTAATTGTCAATTAAATATTTTTGACCGGATTTAAAAATTGGAGAAATGTAAGCAATTTTCCATTCATCAAGAAAAATTCCATCTGAAAGCGATTTGTTGAAAATTAAGGTTAAAGCTATGTATAGCGATTGAGCACACCTTTTTAGAAATGATGGTGGCAACAGATCGTAGCCAGCCCCTTTATTAGAATCAAGTGCCATTAGATTTTCATAAACTTCCTCTTCAGAAATTTGTAAGTGGCCAATGTCACAAATTTGTTCGATATGCGAAAAATTGTTTAAATTATTTGTGTTATCAGAATTATTAAAAACAGATCCAAAAAATTTACCAAACAATTCACAAATATTTTGAGTATTATTTTCTTCGGTTTCCTTGTACTTCATTGACTTAGGGAAACCGGCGTTTTTGCGTTTCGAATTAAAAAATACCCAAAATGATTTGGGATTGGCTTTAATGTCTACTTCAATAGAACTTAAATATTTTTTGTATAAGAAATTCGACAAAAAATCAAATTCCTTCCTACGCAGAATGAAAGCTGCCTTATCAACTTCCAACTTGGATTGCTTGAATTTCTTATGAGCTTTGTTTCTCAAGTTTTTGAGACGCATTAAACTACGATTATACCATGGCAGATTAAATTTACGTTTAATTTTTTTTAACAGGCACATATAAATCTAGGCCCTCTTGAAGAATTTCTTTAAATTTGAAGTACATATTTGGCACATCTAAAGAGCCCAAAACAACTTCCCAATTCACAGAATCGAAATAATTGTTCAGAGCTTCATAATTGGCTTTGTTGAAATTAAAGGCCACATCCGGAAAAGTTTCAACAGCAACATATTCATAAAAGGTGAAATTCACTACAAGAGCTTTATGATGAACTACCTCATTTGTAAGTGGTACATCACATTTTGAAATCGAATACTTCAGATCATTATTTACAAAAATTAAATCCAAAATTCTGTTAATATTATTTTTGATATTGTTGATCTGAAAGAGATCATGGGAATATAAAGAGTCACACACCAAAGACTCCACATCTTTCTTTAAATTTACAGGAATAAAAATTTTGTCATCATTGCAAAATTTCCATTCAATGTTTCCTAAATTGAAATCGCCTAGAACGCAAATAGTTTGCTGCGACTTTAGCAAATTAATAATATGATTAATATTGACAATATGGTCATTAAAAACATTATAGCTGCTGTTAGGCGGGATATAACTTAAAATATAAACAATTTCATTTACATTATTAGAAATACCTTCGTTGAATGTAACAACAACGCATAATTGTTCTATGTCATCTGAACACCTGGGTAGTTGAATTTCTTTGCTTGCAGAAATTGATGAAACTGCAATCAAAACGCCGGCACCTCTGGTAACACCAGAGCACAGCGACCGATCTCTTCGATAAACTTCAAATTGAGAATCAAACAACTCAGCTGAATAAAAGTGTGACGTCAGCCAAGTTTCTGCTATTGCAATGACGTCATAGTCATGTGTAGTGTTTGTTTTAGTGCGAAGACCACCAGCATTGTGATAGTACAGTGCATAGTTACTCACTTGAAAACGCGGATTTGTAGGTATTACCACAGGAGTTGTGGCAGGCGAAGATTGTGTACGAGAACAAGAGAAGACTGACGGTAGGGCTCGCTGTGCGAGCTCCGTTACCGTATCAGCGTGCGAGTTTGAAGGCAGCGAAAGCGACGACGGCGAATGCAATTCAGCATGCGGAGACGAGGTTGACAAAGACGAGAAGCGCACTGAAGAAAAATCCTCCGATGGAGACAACAACAATTGTCTTGATGAGGATGGCAGAGGCCTTGCGATCGGTGAGAGAGCCAGTGAAGAAGGTGACGAAATTCGTGAAAACGATTGCGCAGCCAAGAGGGTTTCGAGAGGTGACGTACTTGTAGGATACAGGTGCGAATTAAGAACAGTAGCGCTTATGGTGTTGGCTTTGAAAATGGAGGGTTTGGGGGAGTAACCAATTCCTGTACCGGCTCCAATGTAGTCGGCATTATATTCGGTGCCGATGAAGTTTGCGTTGAGGGCGGTATAGTTGTAAGACCGTCTTCCAAGTTTTTTGGTTTGGTGATAAAGCGGGTCAACTTAAGCGAAAGTGGCCATATCGACTTGTCGAAAGCCTTTTCGAAAAGAGGTGCAGGCACACCTAGTTTAAAATTAATAAAATGCAGCTTGGTAACATCAGCATCTTTTTTGATAAGTTTCGTGCAGGTCAGCGTCTCGGGGGCCACTTTCAAATGTTCAGCAGCATACTCCAGAACCGCACCTGGTTCCGTATTGACATCGAATTTGGAGAGATGAATGTACTTGAAGCTGTGTATAACATTGAAGTTATTACACGTCGGAGCCTCACCAACCAAGCGCTTGTTCTTGTTATTTTTAGAGCGCGGTTTGCTTTTTGGCTTCTTTCTAATGGTAACCCAATTCTCTTCAGGCACCTTTATTGGAACAGCAACATCGTTGATGGCATCTTGAAATTGCTCAGTCTCTTCCGACTGTACTGTGGAAGAGGGAGCAGCGAGAGGTGGCGGAATTTCAGTGCAATACTTCATGTTGTTCACTTGACGGAAAAATTTTCTTATCAGAATGTCTGCCGGCTTGACTTCCAGATGTTCCCTCTTGTGCCCTTCTTGACGCTGTCCTTCACTAGACCTAGCTGCCTCAGGTTCCTGCTTCACACAAATCGACCGGTGAGAGGATTAGAGTATTTTTGTTTGTGATATTCTCATTCTGTGTGTGTTTGGGTAATTGCGTAGGCCGGGTACCACTTTTATAATTTATAAGGTTGGCAGAAGTCTCCAAACTTTTTCCAATAAAATATTTAAATTTTTAACATTTTCATCCACGAGTGTTTTCTTGGAAATAATTTGATCGAATTTTCTCTAATACGCTGCAGTCAGCATTATTAACTTTAATTAAACAATCAATTCGATCAGGTCATTTGCATTAAGTGGTTTTATTGTAATTTACCCCATTCAACACTTTCCGGCTTATATCGAACGTGTAAAATATCGGGATCAGTACAAGTACCTACAGTTTTTTATAAAATAATTATCGACCATTCTAATTTCTTTGGAGAAGAAAAGTCCTCCATCCTCACAATTTACACTCACAAACAAAATAATATGGCCGCTGTTGAAACTTTCGTAAGGGTAGCTGATGCAATTTTAGCATTTGAAACCAATTTTAACAAAATTTCTCAACGTAATCGCTGTGTTTTCTCTTTAGAAATTTAAAGAGAGGAGCTGAAGTCTTTATGGTTCGATGTAAAAGAAACATACAAGTCTTGTTTGAAGTCAATTTCCGCTTCACCCTCAACTTCTCCAGGAAAAAGAGTAATCGAAGATAAACGTATGTTGGTAACATACCAGTTAAAATATTTGTTCAATTTGCCTCCAGTCACTAGCGAATCAGGAAAGGCAGTTAATAAATTGCAACGTGACATAAACAGCTGTATCTCTACATTTCAGCTGGGGCCCCATTTTTGTTATTATCTTTATCGGAACAAAGTATAGCGAATAAAACAGAAATCCCAAAATGGGATGATTTGAATAATTTTTTGACGAGTAGGTTTCGTACACTCGAAACTATATCAGATATACAAAACTCCCACCTGCCTTCCGAGAAAAATTCCAAGAACTTTACTCCTTCACCCAGTACAAGATTCCACTGTCACCATATCACAATCAATAGTTTCAGATGTCCAGATGAGCGACATTCAAACGCATAGTTTTATATGCATTGTAAAAGTTTATATTTCAATTTTATTCTAGTACATTTATTTTGTAATGACGGCTTGCTATGTGGCTGAATAGCTTACAAATATTGTTTTTTAAAGATATCTTCCACTAGCTATGTTTAGTGGATGATTAGAATTATCTCTCTCCCCATCAAGACAGAAGCCACTAAGCAACCGCCGGTAAAAAAAATTCTTCTATATCTCCATTTATCTCCAAACTTGTTGTCATAGTTGTATGATAATATATATACTAAATTTGAATATTTGGTATTTTTTATTTCTACCACAAATTGCCTGAGGATAACCGGGATCTGCAGAAAATTAGTTGTGTAGAAGTAAAGCCCTCGCCCTTTTCATGGACTTTATTGCGAAGGTTCTTAGATTGAACGTTACTCTACCAAGAATCTTCCATCTGCTTCTGGTTAAAGACGGACAGTTGCAGAGTAAGTGTTCCAGAGTTTCCTCCTCATCTGGCTCATTGCAGTTGCAGCAGTTTGCTATGTTCTTATTGATTGATTGATAGTTTTCTAGTTTTTAAATAAGAAAACTGAAATAAAAAGCGAATCGTCAAGCAACGAAAATGCCAAAAAGTACAAATGAAAGCAAATGACCAGTGTGACGTCAGCAACAAATTAACAACAAACAGAGCAATGCGGTATCTTTTGAGTAAAGACTATAATTTTCTTTCATTAAACCATTTCAAATATAAAAAAATTACCTCTTTTGAGTTTTGGTTCAAATTCCGAACTTCTTTTCATCAACTCCACCAACTTTGCAAGCTGTGCTCTGTTGCTTGAAATAAATTTAGACTTTAACCATTTTCACAAAAAAAGCCTGCCAAATCTCAACGTCTCAACAGATTCCACTCATATTTAGCTTAAAATTTTCGAAATTAAATAATCTATTGAACAAAATAATAAAAAATTTGTTTGCAATTAATTCTGTCTGATAAATGTTTTTCCATTTGACTTTGATTTGAAACTCATAAATTAGTCAATTTTAATCCTATGATTAGGATTTTATATTCGTCGGATGTATAAAGTTATGTTCTATCAAAATTACCGTTCTTTCAATATTTTCAAGTAAGGAAAACTCTTACCCCAAAATTCGAAAATTACGAATATTTCGCAAACGAAACGAAGGAAAAAAGATAATTACGATTTCGTGTTCAGCGACCCCAAATTAGATAGATATTTATTGAGTGGAAAAAGTCATCGACAACGATTAATTATCAGTAAAAAAAACATACTTTCTTGCTTGCATCTTTCATGAAAATTACAAACAAGTAACTTTGTAACGAAAATAATATTAAATACTTCATTTTTTCATTTAAGGATCGATCACAAAAATCCGAACGAACGATTATACACAATTTCACAATGGGTAGAAATTTGATCGAAAAAACGACACAGGTCGATTATCCTAGTATAAACGACACTCACGATAGGGCCCATTGATTACTTTCGTAATGATTATTGACATCGAACATTTAAATTGAATTCAAATGACTGTTTAAAATTAAATAAGATGTTTTGAACTATCAAAGGTATATCGAACGCCACAGATATTTATCACGAATTGCCGCTCACGATCACGCACACTCACGTACAAATTGAAATTTTCAATCACGCGTGACTCACGACACGCGCCCATCTCTACTTCCGACTTCCAGATTAGTCCACCAGTCGATGCCAACATCGCACGATGTCATCATCACCTTGATGCCGCCATAACCATCGATTGTTGCATAACGTTGTCCAAATCGTTGGATTAGGGCAACAAGCATTTGTATAAATTGTTAAATGTTAATCAAATTGTTAAACTCCATTGTTGAAAATTATTGTTAGTTCTAAACAGGGGCGTAACCAGGAAAAAATTTCGGGGGGGGGTTTTCATGAAATTTTTTTTCTAATACTGAAGAAAAAAACTATAAATTGCAAACAAAATTAAAATCAACAACAATATCGTTTTACTTATTTTCAAAATAAATCTTTCGGTTCTTCATTAAAAAAAAGTAGATCAAAAAATAATAAAAAAAATGTTTGCAAAGAAAACCCGAAGAGGAGTTTATGAAAAAAAGGATTCATTCTAAAATCGACGTATTGTGTTCATATATTTTTGGTTTTATTGCATATCTAAATACTAAAGAACATTTTTTTAAAACCAAACCGAATTATTTACTTATTGTTTTTCAAATAAACTTCAAACTGTATTGAAATATATTATTCAAATTCATGTCTTTTTGGATTTGAGATTTCCTCTAATTGAGGAAAAAATTTTTATGAATGAATTGGCGTCATATTCTTTTTTGGCACACGAAAGTTTTTAATTAAAAAATACATACTGAAGTTTCTCTTCAGTTCTGTCAAATTTAATAATTTGCTTCTATTATTTGATTTAGGGGGGGTTCGACACCCAAAACCCCTACACCCCCTCCTGGGTTCGTCCCTGATTTTATTTTTAAAAAGTACATTCGAATAATTATAAACTTTTACAAGATGTTTCGCTTTGATGTAAATGTCAACCGTGATTTTCGAAGATTTATATCGAATGCCAGAACTGCAATTTTAAAATTGTTTTGGTACACGGAAGTTTTTAATAAATTAAAATATCAAGGAGATACGGAGGTTTCTCTTGAATTCTTTTAAATTTCATAACAATTCCATACATTTTTCTATTACTTCATAGTAATAGAACGCCCCCCCCCTGGTTACGTCCCTGGTTCTAAATATTTAGAAAGATCCAATAAAACAAAAAATTTGTTCTAATAAGTAAAAGTTTGAAAACCTTAAATGTTATGTTATCCAAAATATTTCAGAAAAACTTTTGTTTAAATGATGTTTGTGGAATTTGTTTTTATTTTCTTTTTTGTACTTTTTAAGGTTTTTGGGAAACAAATTTAATAAAAGCCATCTGCAAAATAAAATGAAGAAATTGTATTTATTTATATTAGAAATTTAGGGAATATATTCAAAAAACCAAATTGCTTCTATAAAAGATTACAGCGACCGACGAAAACAAATAAACGATGCGACCGACTGACCGACCGAACGTCTGCCGATCAACGTAAAAACAAATAACCGAACATCAACGAAGATATCTGCCTCACGCATTCATCCGAAATTCACACGCATGCAGAGAATTTTGATTCTTTTTACGGTGGCAATAAAAAGAAGGTGTTCTTACTCTGTAAAAAAAATCATCGGTTTTGTTCTGGGCTTGCCATATGTCCATATGGGTTTTATAATACTTTTGTATATTTCGACTCTGTATGTGAGATTTAGCTTTGACCCTTTTGAGATTAGCCAATTTAATTGCAATTGTTATAACCTACACCTTATGAGGTATGGGTATACTAACTTTGGTCTGATGTTTGTAACACTAAGAAGGATACGTGTCCGGTATGGAAAACTATATATATTCTTGATCAGCGTCACCTCCTGAGTTGATATAGTCATATCCGTCTGTCCGTCCTCTTTTCTTGTAAACACGATTGCACGAGCTAGAAGAAAGCTAGAGATCCCAAATTTTGTATTTATCCTTTTTAGACCCTAGAAGGAGTTAGTATTGAAAATGGGCTTGGTATTTAGAGCTTTTGGGGTTGCTGTTTTCGAATTTGATGTCGGAATTTCAAAATTCAAGATGGCGGATACAATATGGCGGCCGAAGTTTTAAGATTTCATCAAAATAGTATGAAATCTGGTATAGGGCGGTTTTTGGGGACGTTGATTTCGAATTTGGTGTCAGAATTTCAAAATTCAAGAGGGCGGGCGAAATTTTCTGATTCCTCAAAATAGTATAAAATTTTGTATAGGGGGGTTTTTGGGGTTGCTGATTTTGAATTTGATGTTGAAATTGCTAAATTCAAGATGGCGGATCCAATATGGCCCAGTAGGTGTAGGTGTATAAGTCGGCGTTGCCCGACTGAAACTTACTCACTTGTTTTAATTTAATCTGAGTGATACCTACTTGGTTTCGGTACTTTCAGGAACAGCTTGGCCGTTTATTATCAGAGCAGGGCACGTGTCACTTCTTAGGGTGAAGGTTAAATGACAGCTTTTGGATTCATTAACCTTGGTTTTCCATCGAGATAGCCAATTACTTAGAGTGTCCAAGTGTTTCTGCACGTATAGAGTTGCGATGTATGGGTTTGAGTGAGTGCACAGGATGGCAGTGTCGTCAGCAAAAGTTGATATGAGCGTTCTATTTGGGCATATCTGCAGTATAGAGAATATAGAGAATAGCAGGGGCGCAAGGACACTTCCTTGTGGTACTCCAGCCAGTATTTCGTATTTTCGGGAGACAAAGGTTTTATATTTTACTACAAATTTTCTATCCGTGAGAAAGTTTTTGAGTAGCAATGCATATTAGCGGGAAGAATATGCTGTAGTTTGTAGATTACTCCTTCATGCTAAACTTTATCGAAGGCCTGGGTGATGTCAAGAAAAACAGCGGAGCAGTACTGTTTGTTTTCAAGTGTTTTTATTGAGTCGACAATGCGATGCACTTGCTCGATAGTGCCATGCTTTTCTCGAAAGCCGAATCGGTATCGGATCGGGAATAACTTTTTTATCTAAAATTTTGGGTAATATCTATTTTACTAGGAGTTTTTCGAAGAGTTTCGATATTACAGAGAGCAAACTTATAGGCCGATATGATGTCACATTACTTTGATCTTTTGAAGGTTTGGGAATCATTGTAACTTGGAAAAGTTTCCAATCGTCTGGATAGTGACATGTTTTGAGAATTGAATGGAATATTTGCAATAACGGGGTTATTGCAGTTGAAGGGTTGTAAGTCTATTGGGTTAAGTACCAAACAAATTATTCTGAGATATAACGAAAAATTTCAATAATACAATAATTGCAGAATAACATAGAAACGAAGCGTAGTTCGAATTATTGAGGATTATATTCGGAATCAGCGTGAAAAATACATTAAAACAGCTTAAGTTTTTAATTTAACCAAATAAATGTCGATTGGAAAAAAAATTCCGCACTTTTAAAAGAGCAAAAAAATAAAATTATTACCAATTTTATGCGTTTAAGTTCTCGTATCATAAAAACTAAAAGAGACACAATAAAACTGTGTTCTACAAAGTTGTAAAGCTGAGAATTTTCTATAAAATATTTTTAAAACTTTAAAAATCGGTGTGACTATTCGAAAAATTTAGTACTAAAACAACAAAAAGTGATTTTTTTGCGTTTACGGTGAAATGGAGCGTGCTGGAAAAAAATGCATGATTACACTGCAAAGTGAAATGATCATATACACCTAAAGTGTCTTGTAGACACTATTTACACACAAATGTGCGTGTATTTATAAGTAAGAAGTGTTTAAATTTAATACATATAATATGTTTATTTCCCAGTAGTAAATTTCGCAAGGCTAGAGACATGCCAGCACGCCTGCTATGGGAAGAAATTGCACATTCCATCCTCGCTTATAGTGGAGGCATGCCGGTATGCCTGCGCTAGAAGGGAGATTGGGTGGTGTCAATGGATTTTCTATGCAATATTGCCTGCCAGCAGGCATACGCATGGAAGCGACAGACGTTTCATATAAAAAAGAAGTAAAGGTTGGAAGCGAGGAGGGCAGGCATCCGAGCTCCTAAAGAGGCATACTAGCATGCCTGCAGACACCTTCTTTTGACCACTGGGTTATAGCGCACCATAATGTATTTATAGCTCAAGAGAGCAGCTAAAAATGTGTAATATTAATCGTGTACTATGTAACGCACTAACACGTATTCTGTGTGTAATTATAGCGCAGTGTAAACCGCGGAAAACATGTGTAAATTTAACTGTTTTTGAGAATAAAAGAAATTTCAATGACACCAGTTTATTTCCGTTACGTGTGTACTTTCATAAGTGTGTTGTATGCCATTTGTGTGTAAACCTCTCTTTTGTGTATATTTTCGACACACATAAAGCATGTTTTAATTTTTAGTACCATTTTTGTTACGCGCTTATGCTGCATAAATATTAAAAACACTTAAAGTGCTTTAAATAAACACACATGCGTGTAAATATAGCATGCCAAAAATTAGAACGTGTGTTTTTCTATTTATCAAAATAAATACACACTTAAAAACATGTGTTGTGTGTAAGATTACACACCAAAAGATAGGTTCACTTTGCAGTGTGTTTTTTCAAGCTGGGCGATCTGTGGTTCTGCCATTCGCGGCGTATTTGCCTTTTCTTTTTTAAAATCCGATCTATATATATTGCAGTACAATTCGAGTAACCACCTGTTGAGCTATTTGGGACTGGGGCGGGAGTGGCCGCTGCTGCTGCTTGGGAAAGCAAGAGTGTGAAATTACTTACAGCTGAGTTTATTTCATCTTTGGTTTTTAGTTACACATTAGGTTTAATGTGGGAGCTTTTATACTGCCGATATTTGAGCCAGTTTGTGAGTTTACTGGTCAATTTATTTGGTGGATTGACCTCAGAGCTTGGGGCGTACTTTTTTGTGATAATAGTAGGCGTATAATAGCTCTTTTTTGAATTATCGAGGAATCCGATAATTTTTCTATAATTTGCCTCGTTATAGATTTGCAGTTTAGTTTCATGAATTTTTCCCTTGAGAATAGGGATTACATGAAATGTGTTCTCACGAATAATTTGTGAAATGAATTTTATTGGTGAATTTGAGCTTTTTTCACGTAGGTAAATTGGTGGGGGTTTTTGAACTTTTGTCTTGGGATCCGAAATTGTTGCTTCGGCAAGAATGGCATATCGGTTATGCCCAAACTCAATTGACTTTTCGGAATTAGTCTTTTGTATTTTGAAAAAGTTGGAATTTCCAGGAACAACAGGAGAAATTCTTCGTTTGTAATAGCATTCCATGCCTGTCTGCACTGCCGCTAATTTTTTATTTGGCCCTACAGAGACAGACCTAGTTTGGATTTTTGTTGTGGTTTTCTTTGAAGCTACATAACTTGTTTGCTAATTTTTATTTCGATTGGGAGTAGTGATGTGCCGGGGTTATGTGACGGTCAATGACCAAAACATTTATGACCGAAAAAATGCTTTATGAAAAATTGTCGTACAAACATTTTATTTATTAATTTTGACAAGAAATCTGAATTTTACAATAACCAAAATTTGCTACACCGAATAAACACGACAAAGAAATTCGTCAATGTTACATTTACCATTTTTTTCTTTTGCATTTACTTTTTATTAAAAGAATTTTTTAAGTAAACTTTGATTTTAAAAATTATTGAAAATGGCAATGGAATTAAACTTTCGCAGCTATAGCTTATTCCGATCATTATCAGCATTAAGGTGTTGGATGCGTTGTGCCCTGTTAAAAAAGATCTTTTTAATAACCGCATTTGCTATGATATGAGCTATTTAAAGTCAAATAAAGTTCTTTCTTGACTTTAGTATCTACTTTATTTAACAGTATTATCTGATTTAGCATATGATAAGAAAAAACTTAATTTTAACTATGAATATTGAAAAAAAATACGGTCAGTAGTCAAATGACGTCACATGACGTCATTATGACGGTCAAATGACCAAAAAAAAATTACCGGTCATTAAGTGGAAGTAATGCAAAGAGGGATTTGTAAATTATGATCAAGTGGTAATCAGCATAAGCGGCGATACAGAATTACCTGTGTTTGTGTGTGGAGTAGCACACTGTTTACTCCGCGGGAGGACAGGCGTGAGAGGTTCACTAGGTGATGTCATCGATTTTGAGCTGACTGGAACAACGATATTGGTAGCGATCGGAACGAAGGGTATTTAACTGGGTGGAATTGTTTTTGTCGTTTTCCTCTCTCGCCTTCTTCTTGTTCTATTTCGATTTCAGAACTGGGCGAAGAGTTAGAGAGGGGTGTGGAGTTCGGGGGACCCGAACTTGATTTTCGAGGTGAATGCTTAATCCCATATGTATTTTTTTCGTGGGTTATATATTTCAGTTTGTTTTTTAGTTTAGCAGTGGCTGTGATATTGCCGACTGCAATGGGGATTAATGTTTGGCACACACGTCAGCGTCTATTTAGCGATATTTTTTTGTGTTTAACTTTATTGTGCACCAGATTTTCTGGATTTTTTGGGGACCGAAAAAATTAGCAGGGAAACCTCTTTTCTTGTAAACACGATTGCAGAAGCTAGAAGAGAGCTGATCCCAAATTTTGGATTTAACCTTTTTAGGCCCTAGAAGGAGTTGGTATTTAAATTGGGCGGAATCGGACACAAAAAAAAGTAGGTAAATCTAACCAAAAAAGACGATTAAAAATGCAGCAACCAAAAAAACGTGGTACATGGAACCGACTCAAAGTTGTTCAAAGTGCGTACAAAAAAAAAATAAGACAGAGAAAGCAATAATGAAATTGAGCGAATAAAATAAATAGATACATATGTGAAAAAGAATGCAAGAAAAAAATAGCTGATATGTTTGGTCTTTCTGTAGATGTGTTGTATTTAAATATTTATGAAACTTAAATTAATTTAATGTCAGCCCAAGATAATTTGCATTTCTGTGCACAAATTGGTGGGGCAACATAATTTATACTGCGAATATATATTACATTCATCACCCAAAACTAACGCGCTTTTACAAAAAGCAATATTTCAATATTTCATTAAGTTTACAATTATATTGAAATAATGAATTTTATGTTTTCCCGGGAAAAAACGAGTTGAAAAACATTCTGCACAATTTTTAAAATCATAAAATCTTAATTTTTGGTAGTATATAATTATAACATAGTCAGAATTTGATTTTAAAAATTGTTTTCGAAATATCATAAACGTAAAATGTATTTTAGACGCCATTTTCTAGTGGCGAAAATTCGATTTTTTGGTATTCGATACAACCCGGTACTTTCTTGTGAATACTTCATACTATTTACGATAATCTTCATGCAATTTTGATTTGAAGTAAAATCTCTGAGTAAAGATAATGCACGTAGCAATTGCTCTAAGACGTTTTTATTATTACGACCCAACCATTTTCATACAAACTTCCCTAAAATGCTACTAACAGTATCGCATACTAATGGCAGCAAGAGGTTAGCAAAATCTTCCTAGCTGAATCGTCCACGTGGGTGCTGACCGGGCAATGGGCACTACGTCCTCTGTTAAGCTGGTTCAGGTTTTTCCAGAACATTTATTCAGGAAGGTCTGAGCCGATTAGCAGGGTAGTGGTGTCTAGCTAAGATGAAGGAATGGCCTCACATGTAGTTTCTACATGTCAGGTCTTTCCCTAATCATGGCTAGGGGGTGTCTGTCAGTAGGCTTAAAATGATAGTGGTGGTCCCACGAGAAAAAAACCGAATGGAGTCGGCTAAGGCTCAAACAGGGGTTGGGATGTCAGCCCAAACGTCGGTGGAAGTAGTAGTTGCTACCACCGGCGGGCAATGTGAGTCAATATTAATAAAACGTGTCGCCAGCGACTACACCTATACTGGAACTGGAGCAGGTTCCAGCAGTTGTAAAGATACTGCCAAATTACAAAGACGTGGTGCCGAATTCCATGTAGAATCGGACTACGAAAGCGTCGCTAGCGTTAACACCGCTGAAGAAGAAGAGCTTCTGTTCTCTCCGGGTAAAACCGCAGGTTCCACTTCTGACGGCAAGAAACCCAGTAAAGAGGGAATGAAAGCCACAGCGCAGTACGAGGCGGCGGTGAAAATCTGCGATCGTCTGGAGGGCAAGTCGGACCTATCGAACGATGAAAAAGATAAGCTGGCTTGGGCGAAGGACACTGTGGAGAATGGCCGTGCACACTTTGCAACGAGGACTTGGTGTCTACCCTCAGATTCGAAGTTTGCCAACAGGATCGAGGAAGGCATTGCGTCCAAACGTCAGCGTTCCACCGAAACCGAGGGCCCCTCTGGTAAGAGGCCAAAGCAAAAGGAGGGAGCTGTCACACGCGAGAGGCCATCAACATCCAAAGCGGCTGCTAGCCATGTTCGAAAAAATGAACGCGGAGCCAAACGCGCCTATGCCATCCTTTGATGGTGCTGGATGGTTCCAAGGAGTTAAAATACTCAAGTGTCTCGGCGATCCGACGCTGAAATGGGTGAAGGGAATTTTGAAGACATTCCAGGACCTATGGGTTGGAGCGTCACTCGAAGTAGTGGAACACAGTAACATTCCGTCCCTGCCCAAAGCGATGGTCTTCATACCTCGAGTGGTAGAACCGCAAAATGCACTGCGTCTTCCGCAACGACAAAATCCAGACGTCCAAACGAGTGACTGGAAGGTGTTGCATGTCGCCAAGCCTGTCCCACCTCAAAAAAAGGTTCTTGATATCACTCTATCCACCGGAGAAAATACCTCGATCGCAGAATGGAAGGTGCTGGAAACACCGTCGTTCTCAGATCACAAGTATTTAAGCTTCAATGTTAATTTCTACCCAACCCAAATAAGAAAAGTTCTAAGGAATCCGAAAAATACAAACTGGGTCCTATATAGAAAAGTTCTGATGAGGGAATTAGATAAACAAACTGAAATCACTTCTCATGTAGATCTCGAGGCAAAACTCGAGGCACTTACTAACTCTCTCAATAAGTCGTATCTAATTTCGTGTCCTTCAGTGCGTACCAAGCGCAGAACCAAACCACCCTGTTGGAACAGGGAGGTGGGGTCACAAAGGCGCTACGTTCGGGAAATCTTCAAGCTGGCCAAGACAGCAGATTGTGAAGAATGCTGGTGCGAATAAAACAATACAAAAAATAGGTCCGTATCGCCAAAAGAAACTCTTGGAAGGAATTTTGCGGGGGCATAGAAAGGACGGTGGAAGTAGCGAGATTGAGAAAACTACTAGCGAAGCACCCAACTATGCCAAGCCTTGTCAGGAAGGAAAACGGCGAGTCGACGGACAACTGTAACGATTCACTAGAAGAGCTTGCTAGGCTGCACTTCCCAGGATGCACCAACGCGAATAACAGGGAGCCAGTCAGAAGCATGATTGACACTGTACCGCATAACATAATCATACTAACCAGATTAG
The DNA here is from genome assembly GCA_951394025.1 of Heteromyza rotundicornis. NCBI lineage: Eukaryota > Metazoa > Arthropoda > Insecta > Diptera > Heleomyzidae > Heteromyza > Heteromyza rotundicornis. Next base: position 63,930,977 of record OX596011.1, on the reverse strand, counting down.
AGTGGGCAATAAACTTTTTTGCATCATTCAAATCACCGGGACTTGATGGAATATTTCCATGGCTAAGAGCTATATTTATAGGATGTCTGAAGTACAACTATGTGCCTGCAGCCCGGAGAGTAGCGAGGGTTGTCATTATACCGAAAGCAGGGAAAAGCAGTCACCTCTACTCGAAAGACTACAGACCGATCAGTCTTACGTCTTTCCTCCTAAAAACCTTGGAGAAAATTTTGGCAGCATATATAGGTGACACAATAGACCCTGGATGTCTGTCAAAAGCACAACACGCATATACAAAAGGCAGATCCACCGAGACTGCGTACTTGGTATAGAGAAGGCACTGGAACATAGGGAATTCGCTCTAGGGGTTTTTCTGGATGTTGCAGAGGCCTTCAACAATGTATCGACGGAAGCTATACTGCAGGGTCTATATAATATAGGAATCGACAATGCTATCTATCTGTGGATAAAAAGCCTATTGATCTGCAGACAGATAAAAGCAGAATGGAACGGGGCTGTAGTGACAAAGGAAACGTGCAGAGGAACACCGCAAGGAGGCATTCTATCTCCACTGCTTTGGATACTGGTAGTCAACAAAATTCTCACATAATTCGATGGTAAGGCCCCGAGATTAATAGCCTATGCTGATGACATTGCTGTAATTATAACGGGGAGATGCCCATCAACTTTAAGTGCACTCATGACGGACACTCTCGACACTATACTCAAGTGGGCGATAGAAGCAGGTCTGAGTGTAAATGCGGAGAAAACGGACATGATACTATTCACTAGAAAGTATAAGGTCCCGGAATGGGCACCACCCATCTTAAATGGTACCAACCTAATACTCAAATCACATACCAAATATCTAGGAGTAGTTGTGGACAACAAGCTGCACTGGAAGCTCAATGTTGAAGAGAGGGTGAAGAAGGCCACTAACGCTTTATATGCATGTAAAAGGATGCTTGGAAACACATGGGGCATATCCCATTCACTAATGCTATGGTGCTACACAGCCATAGTTAGGCCCATACTAATGTATGGTATCCTGGTATGGTGGACCGTCATCAAAAAGAAAACATACGTCAAGCCCATGGAAAAAGTTCAGAGACTCGCAGCGCTATGTACGACGGGGGCAATTAGAACCACTCCTAAGGCAGCTCTTGAAGCTATCCTCAACCTACCTCCGATTGACCTCTATGCAGAGAATCGGGCGGCAAAATCCGCATTAAGACTACGAGTAACAGGACAACTTACTTGCAGATCACAGTTCTATAGGGATGCTATAGGTCGCTTCAGACCAGGGATGATATTTGGGTTGTTCCATTTTGTACAAAAAGGCAAACAAAATAGTACCAAATCTGTCGAAAAAGTACCAACACTTCAATGTCCAAAAAAATTGTTTGTAATATCGATACCTTAAAGCACAACCATACTATGTCCATTTCCATGAAAATCGAGTTTTTGGCATTTTTGGATTCCTGAGAAGAAGCTGCATCAGATAGGCGATAGTGGTTTGTGGGAATCGTGATGAAAGTAATTGAAAATAAGAAAATGAAAACCCATTTCCATACAAAGCATACCAATTCGAAAACTTGTTTTTCATTTACTAGAGTTTTGAAAAAATTTATGGTTGTGCTTTAAGGTATGAACAGAAAAGTTATTAATATTCAAAAACGTAAACAAGTTTATTATATATATTCTTAAATTCATAAAGCTTTTAATAAATAAGTTTTAATAATAAAAACTAAAATTACACTAAATGAAGTTACTTTTAACTAGAGACCGACCGAAATCGCTTTTTTTAATTTCGGCCAAAACCGAAATGGCCGAAATTTTTTATTTTTTTTTTTCGGCCAAAACCGAAATGGCCGAATTTTCATTTTTTTAATTTCGGCCGAAACCGAAGCCGAAACCGAAAAAATAAAAGAAACAATTGAGAGATTTAATGTAATAAAGTGGGACATAATTAAGATTATCAGTAGGCTGAAATCGATTGAGTATTCATAGTCAAATTTAGTAGCTGCTAAACTTTAGAACCAGCTTAGTAGCTGCCAGTTCAGTGTATTATCTGTCAACTTAGTAGATTACTAAAGTTAAGTTGGAGCTTAATTTGACTATGAATATTGGCCGATCATTTTAAGTTCAGATCATGAATTAGATGAATTTAGAAGCAAACTATTAAATGCGTGGAAATCAAGAGTAGTAGAAATTACTGTCAGGGTAGTAGATTTCAAGAGAGGGGAGTAGATATGGGTTTATGCGTAAAGTACTAGAAATTCTACCAGAGTAGTAGACATTTCTGTCGGGGAAGCAGATTTGTAGAAAGAATAGTACTTTTGCATTGTATAAAACTCACCTAATATTTTAAGCAGTAAATTTCTTACTATAGTAGTAGAAAATATCTTGAGGGAAGTAGAAAAATCTGCTACCGTAGTAGAGGAGTAGAAATTTATAAATCATTGCGAGAGTATTAGATCTACTCCGATAGGACATGTCTTCTTTGTCGCTTCTGATTCTTCGAAACTATGATCAATGCTTAAATTTGTGTTACATACCGCTTTTATCCACTTGGTTGTTCCTTATGTATTTTGATACGCTAAATCCGAAAAAAAACTTTAAATTTTCCAGCACGCACCATTTTTTTGCAAACGCTACAAAAGTTGCATTTTTGGTGCTGCAAAAATTTCATTATTATTATTTTCGTATCCAGCATGGCAAAATACATAAGAATTTGTCTATAAAGTATATTTAACACACAAAACGTTCAGTTTTGTCGATCAGTGTAATCTTTGTTATTTGTTACTTTTTCTATCAAACCGAAATTTTCGGCGGAATTATAGAAATTTCGGCCGAAAACGAAATTTGGCCGAAAGCGATATTTTATTTTTCGGCCGAATCCGAAACACGGCCGAAACAGCTTTTTTTGGCCGAAAAGCCGAAAAACCGAAACCGAAACCGAATTTCGGTCGGTCTCTACTTTTAACGTTACATAAATGATACCAAAGCTGGGCATTAACTAGTTAATTCGTTAATAGTTAATTAACGAAGTTAAATTTTTGGTTAACTTTTAACGTTTCAGTTAATTTCGAAAACCATTAACTTTTCCATTTAGTTAAGTTAAATTTCTTCGATTAACTAGCATTAGTTACCTTTGAAACGAAAAAAAAAATTTTTATTATTGAATGTAAAAAAAATTAAGAATTCATACTATTTTTAATAATTTACCTAGCCACTCTGTTGAAAAATTGTAAACACAGAACTCTTTCGTGTTGTTGACTGTTTTGGATTCTGAACCGCACCTGACTTTTATAACCAGTTCGCTTTTGTCAATGCTAATCATTATATTCTAATTCTTAATACTCTTTGTAAATTCATTCTATGTAACGACAGTTGATTTGTTGTTATCACTCACTATCTACGCATGTTATCACGCGTTCGCTAAGCAGAGAGCTAATCCACTGCCTAAACCAGTATATTAATAAATTAATGCATAGTTTGGCGTTCGTAGAGGGTGAGGTATAGCTTGAATCAATTGTTGCAATTTACTATCGTTTGAGACACGCATCAGAACACAACTAATTTGAGTGTCATTAACATTTAAGCTCAATAAACATTTATAACGTATTACAGTCCACGCGTTTCTATTTGATTCTAAAACATTGACAAAAATTTAAAGTTCCGTACCTAGCCCGCCGTCAAATGTATCGACTTGGTCGGCGGCGAAATATTGAGTCGATTGTGTCGGCTCAACCGATATTGACATCGATTTGTTCGCACGCCGATTGAAGCCGATTATGGTCGGCGCGAAACTGTTTAGCCGCCGCCTACATTTTCCATTCAACTTGGAACTCTGGGTGCGTAGTGACAATAAAAAAAACGCGTCGGCAAATTCGTTTTGTAAAATGTTTACAAAGTTTTAATTTTTTAAGTGAAATTTGCATATAGAGGGCTGAAATCGATCGAAAAAAGGGTCTGTGAGTGCAGGCATTCTATTGTATGTAGTTAAAATGTTTTTTTTTGCGTTTTTTAGAAAAAAACGAATTCTCTATAGAGAATTTAACTATTTAATTTAACTTTTAACGAAGTTAACTTTTTAACGCAATTAACTTTTTAATTTAACGAAGTTCAATTGTACCAAAAAAATCATCCCTGCTTCAGACTATATGATTCCGACAATGTACCATGGAAAAAGGATAAAAACTATTATAAGAAAAGAAGGCTGGCGCGAGGGCGTGAAACCAATGCGCAAAACTTTCAATATATACACAGATGGCTCGAAAATGTCAGCTGGTGTTGGGTTGGTGTTTACTGTGCTGAACTCAACACCAAGCAGAAGTGTTTGCTGCCCGTAAGGCAGCGGAGCTAGCTTGCGTAGATGAAACAGAGAACTGCCAAATAAACATATATATAGACAGTCAAGCGGCCATAAAAGCACTAACATCGCACTGGTCATCATCCAAGAATGTCCTTCAGTGTAGAGTAGCGATGGACAAACTGGCTACCAAGCGTAAGCTATGTATCTATTGGGTACCGAGTCACAAGGGCATAGAGGGAAACGAAACAGTAAATGATATTGTAAAAAAGGGAACTAGTCTGCCAGAGGATCAAATCAGCGAAGTACTGATGCCTCTGCAGGAAATCAATAGATATCTGGAAGAAAGCATGTGGAGAAGGGCGAATGCCAGGTGGACAAATTTAACTACCTGCAGAATCGCCAAAATCATGTGCAAACCATACAATGAGGGACACACAAAAAATGTTATATCGTTCGATCGAAAAAATTGTAGAACATTAGTGGGTGTTCTAACTGGTCACTGTATGGTGGCAGCTCACGCGTTTAAGCTAAAACTGACTGACAGTGATGAATGCAGTAAATGTCTAGAAGATGAAAAGGAGACTCTGGAACATCTCCCCTGCTTCTGTTCCGCTCTCTCGGGAACTCGTTTGAAGTACTTAGGAGCTTCGACGTTTGGGGGACTAGAAGAAGTCGCCGGACTTAGTGTGAATTCTCTTATAAGATTTGCAAACAACGCTTGCATGTTAAATGATGTTTACTTTCGCTGAAACAATAAAGACTCCTTTCTGGTATCGCTAGGGACCTTGTAGGTCTATGCGTGGCTTCGGCCAGCCAGTCTAACCTAACCTAACCTAATGGCAGCAAGAACTTGATGAATACTTCGAAGCCAAGTGTCGAATATAAGTTATTCATATATTATTCAGCACTTGTTGCTTAATTTTTCTCTGTTGTATTACATTTTTTTTATTTTTTTTTTTCAAATTCATTTTTTTATTGGATCTTCTAAACACTTAGAACTAACAATAATTTTAAACGTTATTCATTAAGTTATTCATATATTATTCAGCACTTGTTGCTTAATTTTTCTCTGTTTTTTTTTTATTTTTTTTTTACAAAATCATTTTTTTATTGGATCTTCTAAACACTTAGAACTAACAATAATTTTAAACGGTACAAATTTAACATTTTTTTTACTAGTTGACCCAGTTCAACGACAACACTATGTAATCACACTTTTGTAGAAAAGGATTTTATATGTAGTGTTGAGTTTTGGCTTTGATGTGTTTTTTCCAAGTGAGTCTACGATCGAGATGCATACCAAGGGTATTTGGTTTCACGACACTGTGGTATTAAATTACCATTATCTTTCCTTAGGGTGAAGGTTAGATGGGCGCTCTTAGACTCGTTGACTTTAATTCTCCACTGAGATAACCAGTTTTGCAGTGCGTTTAAATGCTGTTGCACGTGGTGTGATGTCATTTTGGGGTCTGAGTGCGAGCACAATATTGCGGTGTCGTCGGCAAATGTTGCGATGAGGGTCTGATCATAAATGGGCATATCAGCTGTATAGAGTATATACATTAGGGGTCCGAGGACGCTGCATTCGGGTACACCGGCAAGAATATCAAATCTACTAGAAACGAAACTTTTATGTTTAACTACAAATTTTCTGTGAATCAAGTAGTTGTCAAGCAAAATGTGTATGCTTGCGGGTAATAGTTTCTGTAGTTTGGATATTAGACCTCTATGCCATACCTTATCAAAGGCTTGGGTGATGTCGAGGAATACTGCTGAGCAGTATTGTTTTTTTTTCGAATGTTGTTTTGATCAAGTCAACAATGCGATGAACCTGTTCAATTGTGCCGTTATTCTATTCTCTAAATCCGAATTGGTGATGGGGTATTTCACCGTTAGCGAGTATTGTGGGTACCATAATTTTTATCAGAATTTTCTCAAAAAGTTTTGATAGCGTCGAGAGTATGCTTATTGGCCGATATGAAGTCACGTTTGTAGGGTCTTTTCCCGGTTTCGGGATCATCGTGATCTGCGACAGCTTCCAGTCAGTTGGGAAGTAACCTATTCTTAATATAGCATTATATATGTGCAGTAAGTGAGTAACAGCAATTGATGGCAGCTCTTTCGCCATTTTAGCAGTTATTAAGTCATGACCTGGAGCTTTTTTTGGGTTCAACTTGGCAATATCAACCATAAGTGCTTTTCTTCTGATGAGTAATGGGTTAAAATTTGACCAGGTTGCGAGCTGTGGTAACGGATAATTTGCAGTTGGGGGGTTTGGAGTAAATACATTTTGTAGGTGACTTGCAAAAGCAGTACCTTTTTCGGCATCACTTCTAGCCCAGTCTCCGTTGGGTAAACGAATTGACGAGTCTGCAATAATGGGTTGTTTTAAATTTTTTGTGGCACGCCAAAGTCAGCTTTTCCATGAATTGATGCAGATCATTCTCGTTTTTCGCCTTAAGTTCATTTTGGAGTTTTCGTGTAATGAGGGTCAGCTTTTTTTCGGATATGGTGATCTGAACTTTTGCCAATCACGCCTTATTGATCTCTTTTCGGTTAAGAGTTATATTTTGTGGCACAAATTTCTTTTTTTGGGTAGTGGTATTGATTTTTGGGTATAGTTACGCACTGTCACATTCAGTTGCTCCCAAGTTTTCAGTGGCCCATTTAGGGTAATGTGTGAACTTATATATTTTCTGAATTGAAGCCAATTTGTTTTTATACTGGTGAGTCGGGAGGGTTGACTTCTGAATTTACTGTAATAATAGTGGCTGTGTGGTCAGACTAGAGTTCCACTGAAGAGTCAATGGTGAGTTGAGATCGTTTAAGGGTCTTGATTACTGCGAAATCAAAAACATCTGAAATTTTGCGTCTGTCTGATGGCCAGTATGTTGGCGTGCCTGACAAAACTACATCAAGGCCGAGTCTGCTGGTAGTATCCCATAGTATTCTTCCTTTGGGCGAAGTCAGGCGAGAGCCCCAAATTGTGTGTTGGCATTGAAATCTCCAGCTACAAGAAATTTTTGGCCAAGGGCCGCAAAAAATGTCTGAAACTGCAGTTCTGTTATTTTGGAGCTGGGTGGACAGATGATTGCAGATATTGTAAGTCCTTTTACGTATTCATAGAGGCATATCTGGATTAACATGTTTTGATTGCGTAACATCTCCTGCATCATAGTCTGGATGCCATTCATAAACTGCGACATGTTTTGCATAAACATCTGGAGTGATTGTTCAAGGCCAAATTTTAAAGTTTGAAAACCGTTCAGATATTGACTACGGTATTGTTAGCGATGGTAGTGATGACGAAAGTAATTCTTTAATGATGCATTCAAAACTTCATTGTTTTCAGAAGTAAATGTTGAAGGTTTGGTTACGGATTCTCGTTCAGTGAAGTTGTTTGAAGTGAAGACATTTTTTCATATTTTATGCACAGATCAAAAAGCACAAAATTTCAATTATAAGTACAACAATTGATTTTGTGTACTTATAAAAAGATTTAAAAAATGTTATCAATTCACCGCTCCACAAAAAGAAAATTCGACACTTGCACAAGCTTTACAGTTTGCATTCAAGAATTACTTTCTTCGTCACCTTAAATATTTTTCCTTTCTTATGCTTTTCCCAATTCATTTTTCTAATAAGTAAAAGTTTGAAAACCTTAAATGTTATGTTATCCAAAATATTTCAGAAAAACTTTTGTTTAAATAAAATTGTGGAATTTGTTTAAAATTGGAACTCCAGTGCTCTTCTCCAATCTCCAACATTGCATCTCCACTTGATCTCCAATTGAGAACATAGTAATTCTCTAAGAAAATGGACGCTGGTTCTCCAATGGAGATAAGGCTGGATCTCCACTTGAACTCTAAGTCAATTCTCAAGTCGACCTCCATCCCAGTATTTTCCAAAAAAGGAGCCAAAAAAAATTTTTTAATTTCTTTTATTCCAATTTATTTTCTTTTGTACAATAGGATTCGAACCTTCGACTCTATCTACAAATGATACATGCTCAACTCTTAGCTCACTCAGCTATCGCTACTATTATTGTACGAACGTCTAAGTTCTCACTTATACTTTTTAAAGCATTGCCAAGTGCGACAAAAATTGTTTTAGAACGGTATTGCCATATTATAAAATAATACAATTATTCTCAATGTGTTCTCTGATCGATCTCCAGTTGAACTCGAAGGTGTTGGAGATGACGTGTATAATGGGTTGGATATCAAGTGGAGGTTGAACCATATTTCACACACGTTGGAGAAACAGATTTGTCGTGCTTATTGAGTTTTTACGCTGGCAAAAAAATAAGGTGTTCTTAATCTGTCAAAAGGTCCGCATCGCCAAAGGAAACTGCTGGAAGGAATTTTGCGGTGGCATAGAAAAAACAGTGGAAGTAGCGAGATTGAGAAAACTGCTAGCGAAGCACCCAACTATGCCAAGCCTTGTCAGGAAGGAAAACGGCGAGTCGACGGACAACTGTAACGATTCACTAGAAGAGCTTGCTAGGCTGCACTTCCCAGGATGCACCAACGCGAATAACAGGGAGCCAGTCAGAAGCATGATTGACACTGTACCGCATAACATAATCACACTAACCAGATTAGAGTGGGCAATAAATTCTTTTGTATCATTAAAATCACCGGGACTTGATGGAATATTTCCGGCCATGTTACAAAAGGCATCAGACCTTATAATACCATGGCTAAGAGCTATATTTATAGGATGTCTGAAGTACAACTATGTGCCTGCAGCCCGGAGAGTAGCGAGGGTTGTCTTTATACCGAAAGGACTACATACCGATTAGTCTTACGTCTTTCCTCCTAAAAACCTTTGATAAAATTTTGGCAGCATATATAGGTGACACAATAGATCCTGGATGTCTGTGAAAAGCACAATACGCATACACAAAAGGCAGATCCACCGAGACTGCGCTCCATTCGTTAGTACTTAGTATAGAGAAGGAACTGGAACATGGGGAATTTGTATACTGGTAGTCAACAAAATTCTCACATACTTCGATGGTAAGGCCCCGAGATTAATAGCCTATGCTGATGACATTACTGTAATTATAACGGGGAGATGCGCATCAACTTTAAGTACACTCATGACGGACACTCTCTGCAATATACTCAAGTGGGCGACAGAAGCAGGTCAGAGTGTAAATGCGGAGAAAACGGACATGATACTATTCACTAGAAAGTATAAGGTCCCGGAATGAACCACTCCTACGGCAGCTCTTGAAGCTATTCTCAATCTACCTCCGATTGAACTCTACGCAGAGAATCGGGCGGCAAAATCCGCATTAAGACTACTAGTAACAGGACAACTTACTTGCAGATCCTTCGGACACAATTCTATAAGTCGAGAGTCTGAGGCGACCGACTATATGATTCCGACAATGTACCATGGAAAAAGGATAAAAACTATTATAAGAAAGGAAGGCTGGCGCGAGAGCATGAAACCAATGCTCAAAACTTTCAATATATACACAGATGGCTCGAAAATGTCAGCTGGTGTTGGTGTTGGGGCTGGCGTTTACTGTGCTGAACTCAACATCAGCAAACCTTTTAAACTTCCCGATTACTGTAGCATATTCCAAGCAGAAGTATTTGCTGCCAGAAAGGCAGCGGAGCTAGCTTGCGTAGATGAAACAGAGAACTGCCTAATAAACATATATATAGACAGTCAAGCGGCCAAAAAAGCACTAACATCGCACTGGCCATCATCCAAATGCCCTTCAGTGTAGAGTAGCGATGGACAAACTGGCTACCAAGCGTAAGCTATGTATCTATTGGGTACCGAGTCACAAGGGCATAGAGGGAAACGAAACAGTAGATGATATTGCTAAAAATGTCTGGAAGAAAGCATGTGGAGAAGGGCGAATGCAAGGTGGACAAATTTAACTACCTGCAGAATTGCCAAAATCATGTGCAAACCATACAATAGGGGCACACGAAAAATGTTATATAGTTCGATCGAAAGAACTGCAGAACATTAGTGGGTGTTCTAACTGGTCACTGTATGGTGGCAGCTCACGCATTTAAGCTAAACTGACTGACAGTGATGAATGCAGGAAATGTCTAGAAGAAGAAAGGGAGACTCTGGAACATCTCCTCTGCTTCTGTCCCGCTCTGTCGGGAACTCGTTTGAAGTACTTAGGAGCTTCAACTTTTGGGGGACTAGAAGAAGTCGCCGGACTTAGTGTGAATTCACTTATAAGATTTGCAAACAACGCTTGCATGTTAAATGATATATACTTTCGCTGAAACAATAAAGACTCCTTTCTGGTATCGCTAGGGGCCTTGTAGGTCTATGCGTGGCTTCGTCCAGCCAGTCTAACCTAACCTAATCTACTCTGTCAAAAAAATCATGGGTTTTGTTCTGGGCTCGTTATATGGGGTGGGGCTCGCCTTTTTTTATGGTCTTTGGGTCAAATTCAATGCGGAAGAGGGATTGGGATTTATCTCTGTTTTTTATGTTAGCCACAGATCTGACCTGAAATTTTTGCTCTGTGCGGCTTTTAGTTCATCGCATTCAATAAAAGAGTCCATTCCTCTTATTACAGCCATAAGACCTTTGCTGCTTTTGAGCTGGTATGTGTAATAGCTCCTTTTGCAATTATCAATAACTTTTCGAAAATCTACCTCATTATAAATTTGAAATTTTAGTTTCATGGATAGCGCCCTTAAGAATGGGCATCACATTAAATCTGTTGGCACCAGCAAGCTGTGTTATCAGATTGACAAGATAATTTGAGTTTTTTTCTCTGAGATAAATTGGCGGCGGCTTCGACGTTTTGGGTTTAGGGTCTGAATTTTCTTCTTCATACAGTAAAGAATATCTATTTTGGCCAAGATTTACGGGCTGGATATTCGATTTGGATTTAAAAATCTTAGGCGTGTTGGTATTTTCTTTGCCTTGTAGGTATGGCTTTTACAGGTAGCGGTGCATGTCTGTATGCACTGCCATACTTGTAGTAGTCTGCTCGAGAGAATTCATTTTATAGTCTTTTTTCGCTGACTGGGGCTTATGAACAGACTTTTGGTTCTCTGTAAATTAATTAAGAGCGCCTCTGCGGCTCTTCAAAATAGTATTTTCAGCTAAGTTGCGATGCATTCTCAGAGAGTGCAGAGGCTTTAACTGCGACGCTTTCGCGGGTGCTTCAGCATTGTTAGTGTTTTCCGACAAACCGGTTTGTGAGATTGAATCAAGTGGCGGCGTTCTCAGCATATTTATCACTTTTTAATTTTTTTTTTATTTGTTTATTATTATTAACTTGGCCTTTTACAGTCAGTGCCAAGTATTAAATGTCATGCTGTATCAGAATTATGCGATGACATTGCGAATCACATCATTGGTAGCCGAAATACGACCATGCTGCCAATATCCAATATATTGCCCAGATACGATCATGCTGCCAATATCCAATATAGCAACCAAATTCAATTGAGTTTCTAACCGTAGTTAAAATTCTTTTTGTTGGTGAACCTGAGATTGTAGTTAAAAATTATTTAACACATAAACTACTAATAAGTAAGTAGCTGCTACTTAACCATTAGTTGTATGTTTATTGTAAGTAGTGAATTGCACTGATCAAGAAAAAGTAGCGACTCAAAACTAAGATTTTTTGTCAGCTCATGTTACCAAAATCTTTCTAGCAGTGTCCATGAAATTTGTCCGATTATAAGGACTGTCCGTACAGAGGAGTTTCACTGCATTTACTCATGAGTACCGTCCGTAAATAGTAATTAGAAGGTAATATATAATGATCAAAAAATATATAACTAATAGATATTATGAAAAGAATGTAAGAAAAAGAAAACTAATGATTGAGTTGTATTCTAAAATATTCAACTAGACATAATTTAATTTCATAAACAAGCACAAGACTTTGAATGCGAAATAATTGTCAATTAGTGCACAAATTTGATGGGCAACATAGTTTTTACTGCAAATAGATATGACATTTGATACTTAAAAATAATGCACTTCCATAAAACGCAATATTTATTATTGTTTTCGTTGTTTGCAATTCATCATAGTTTGGTCATAATTAAGCTTTAAAAGTTGTTTGGAAAAATATTTTATAGATAACCAAATTTAATACCAGTGATGTTCCGCGTTTTTTCAAAAATCCGTAATCCTAAGAAATCAATTATTGGCCTTAAGAAATCCCTCCTTTTTGTGAATTTTGATTATAAATAATTAATTTTGATTAAAGGGAAGAGTAAATAATAACACAAAAGTTAAATTAAAAGTGTATTTGCAACACTGTGGTATTTTGATTCCTACATGGAACATCACTGTTACTATCATAATGGCGGTAGATCAAAAGTAAATGAGAGATCCCGCGTTTGGTGCAACAGAAAGAGAACACACATTTCATGCAAATCTATATGATATATGCGTATCTTTCCTCGGTTGATAGTTAGTTGCGACCACGGTGTAGTAAACTAGGTGAGGCAAGTAGCATTTTCCCCCGCCAGACGTCAGATTTTCTCCCCCGCCGTACGTCATTGAAAGAGGAATTGAAATGAATTGAAATGATTCAGGGCTACCGTTTTCGGCATATTTGTTTGGAAATGTTCTGAAAAATTAGTAATATGCTGACTAAGGCAACGCTGATCACTGATTTTTGAATTGGGAAGAACGTCATTGAAAACAAAGGCAAAGAAAATCATAGAGATGACAGAAATTGAAGTGAGAGCATTATTCCTACTTGCCTCACCTGGTTTACTCCACCGTGGTTGCGACTACTATTAAGTAAGTTGTAAATTTGTAATCAATTTTTTGTACTTAAAATATTTTGAGTACGATTACTGTAATCGTACTCAAAAAGTAATCGTAATCGTACACGCACATCTTTCAGGATATAAAAGGATGCAAACTTAAAAGGTAATTTTTGACCAAACTAGAGGGTACCCAAGAAAAAGGATGGCATATTCGTAATCAGCAGCCCAGAAAATTCTAGAAAAAATGTGTGACACCCTGGGTTTTCTTTTTTCTGTTGTACAGTGTAATGAAACGACCAATGCGAAATGAGCCAAAACTCTATATTGACGTCCTTAGCAAAGAATAACCAGTAAGTCTACGACTCTATAGAGTCTGTATCTCATAAATTCAATGAAAAAGACAATAAGGGTATTCATTTAAAGTGGGGAAACCCCTCGAAAACGCGAAGTTTCTTAAAAGAACTGTCAAATTTCATTTATTTTGACTGCTCATATGCACAACTGAATCATTTCCGAGGGGTTTCCCACTTTAAATGAATCTCCCTAATATAAGCTATTAGAATGGCAAAAAAAAATGTTAATTGACATTAATCCAATTTTTTGTCTATTGTCTATTTTGTTGAAGTTTTTGAAATATTTGTTACTGTTTTAATAATATTTGTTAGATGATAGTTTAAGATTCTCAAAAGTACGAATATAAAAAAAAATCAATATGGAATCAATGAAAAATCTCCACACAATGAACTGGGAAAAAAAATGAAGCAGTACGAACTAACTGTGGTTAGGGTTGTATATGGGTAATTCCAGGCGAAATTCCACGACCCTGATTTCCTGCAAATTTTGTGGGTCGATGGAAAAGCATGACTAACGAAGAAAACCAAAATATGGATTTTGGAGTGTACAGTAAAACATCGATAAAGGTAAAAATTCCTTAATTTTGTGGTCTTGAGACCACATTTTATGTTCGAGGTACTTCTTCCTACTGTGTGGGGGTATTTCAGCTTCGGTATAGCCGAAGATAGTCCACTCTCTAGTTTTAATACAAAATGAAGTTCATGAAAGAAAATTTAAAGTGTATGTCAAAGAAAAAACGTTGTTCTCTCATCGACCCATAAATTATACGAACACAAATGTGTGAAGAAATGAAATCCTAGTTTTGCCCATTTATAAGTGAAATATTTTTCAGTTATCCGAAATTGCTTAAGTGAAAAACCCGCATAACTGAAACAAAAATTCTGACAAATTCGTGTTTCAGTTAAGCGGGTTCGACGGTATAAAGCGGGTATAACATTCTGATGATTTTAAAGTAGGTAGAGTCGAGCCCGAGTCAGTGAAACCCGCTTAAGAGAAACACCAGCTTAAGTGAAACGAAAATTTAATTCCCATGATTTTTGTGGCCTTTTTCATACAAATTAATTCGATTTACTGAAACCCGCTTAACTGAAAAACCCGGTTAACCGAAAAAAAATTTCATCTCCAAATCACAGTTTTATACCAATTAAACTCCGCCTAAATGAAACAAGCCCTAAAAATTTAATTTTAATTGTAATTTGAATTTTTTCAATACAAACAAAATTTTGCAGAAGAAAGTTTTAAATAAAAACTGAGGGTCTTGAAATTTTAGGAATACGACTCATAACTTACACGACCACAAAGTGAAAAACCCGCATAAGTGAAACAGAATGTCTGACAAATTAAGCGGGTTCGACTGTATATTTTTTTATATGCCCTGGTACTCATTCAAACGGGGTCCATATCCACAGTATACAATGAGTCGTCCGAAATCAAGTGTAGATTTGAAAATTTTTCTAAGATCGTTGTAAATTTACTACTACGCACCTCCTAGTAGGTATTCTCTGCCTTAGCTACACTAAAATGCACTATACCCTATCAGCAAATATACAGCTTTAAACTGAAAGAGACCAAAAAGGCCATAACTTTATTATAATTTTTGCTTTAGATTTCGCACTATAACTCGAAATCTAACAATAAGACAAATTTGAACTTAAGGTAGATATTAGATAAGTAGTGCAAAGTTATCGAAGTCGAAATATAACATCTGGCCTACTGTGCGTAGAGTAAATAAAACTTAGGTCTAGCATAAATAAAGCCATATTCAGTATTAATTTTGGTATGAATAGCAATAATTCAATTTAATATCTAAATGATGCAGAGTTATGTTATGATTACAATTTGAAGTTAATTTGCAATGATCATTTTAGTATAACGATAAAATTACGCCTAATTATTAATACATTTTCTTAAATTATGGTAAAATACGAAAAATTAAAAATTCCTATATTCTACATTCGCCAAAAATATAGCTGGTAAGTTGTTTCGCTTTCCAACACAATACGAAATAATATCCTTTTGTACAACATAAACCACATCACCTCAACTGTGTAGAGCGAAAAATGCATTTGTTAATTGAACTCAAGTAAAAAATGCATATACAAAAATGTTAAAATTTATGCTTTACACGGTTTATATAAAATACGAGGCAATTTTCCAACTGACATGAATACCCCCAAACGTTTGTTTATTTTGTTGCATCATTTTCTAGAATATATATAAAGATAGTACCCTAATTTGTCATTAGCATTTACGGTCGCTTCGAATTAGGTGAAATCTTGTCTCAAAGCGGACTATTGTCAGAATCGCGTTCTTGTATTGCAGTTATACTCTGTTGTAAGGCGTTCGGTGTGAGCCATTCTCTGCAGAAAAAAGGCATTAAAATAAATTGGTAAACATGCACTAACGCTGGTTTAGCTCATACATACTTAGGCAAACATCTTTGAAGAAATGGCACGCAGGAGCTAAAATGGGCTAAACGATTGACCCAACTTGGGATTTCTTGGCCACAAAGGATCTGAAAGACAAATAAGTTAAGCCTTATCGTGTAACATATACCTTACGGGATTACTAATTAGTACCTGTGTCAGGGAGCTTGAAAAGTGATTGCAGTTATTGTTCATCAAATGATACCGATCACCACGGAACTGATTGCCCAATTCTTCAACGATACGACGTACTTCTTCGTAGGTGAAATCGGTGCAGCCAATTTGTATGCTCTGTCTAAATTGAAACTGCTCACCCAGTTCATCGTGATCGCGTGGAGAAATCTCAAATACGCCTGTGAAGGGAAAAGGATGACCACCGTACGCAAATTCGGTGCCAAACATTTCCACACCAGAATGGAAAACACCCAAACCAATTGAGGTTGTATATTCATTGATCCAGTACTATATAGCAGAGAGTACACTATAGGTTACACAGCTAAAGTTATTGAACAAACAATTCTTACCATATCATATACATTAAGAATGACCGGTTCACGGGTGCCCATGTTGGCCGGCAGTAGTTCGTCGCTGCCGCTGTCTTTTGGCATACCAAGACAACTGGGAAATGGCAGGTTGCAGGGAAGACCGTTGGAGAACATTGGCAGCACAACACAATCACAAAACCAAACCAGCAAACAAAAGTTAAGAAACGAAATCGCGTGTGACCTTGAAGTTTTGGATTTTACACAGGTAAGTGAAACGACGAGCTGTTGCCTGATAGTGACGTGTGCTGCTCACTTTTCGAAGACGCTTTCAGGAATTAAGTGCTGAAAGTTCCTATGAAGGGGATTTAATCAAATTACATTTCAATACAGAAAAATTATAATTAATAGAAAATATCAGCGGATGTATATTAGAGTGCCCCACAAGCGCTGTGGACCGATTTGGTGTCATAACTGACAAGAATACTGCCACACAAGTTAGTACTGCGCCCTGCCCATTTCTGGAGAACAAATGTTTGACCCGCAATCCGATGGCCAAACTTTTGTAGGCCCCATTGAAGTTTAAAAAAACATCTAGAAAAAAAGTTATGAAGACTTTTCTGAAACATGGATGGTGAATATCTCGAAACTGTGTCTTTCGACTTAAGTGATTATTGCTTTTCGCCACAGATATGTCTCAATTTATGTCCAGTATACAAAATATGATGTCATTGCAACACCTCCTGGCTAAACCATGAGTGGTTTTAAAATATCATTCTGGAATGCAAATGGCCAGTAGTAATTCAGAAAAAATCAAGTGAAATTCAATTGACCATTTAAATTTATAATTTCTAAACTTTGCTTGATATTTTCTAAAATACAACTGGACAAGGTGTAGTTTGAGTAGACACAGGTTTGTATTTTTCTGAATTACAACTGGAAAAAGTGTAGAACTTCTAGAGTTTTTGAAAGAGTCAAGCTTATCGTCGCTGGGCTTACAAAAAGAGTTATGTGATTTTTTTCGAATTTTTTTTATTGGTCCTTTTAACTATATTAGCCATTGCCCACCTTCCCTCATCATTGGTTTTTTGATATCTCAATTGGTTCAGAGTTACCAAATACAGCTATTTTCAGTACTAAAAAGTTTCTAAAAAATAAGTTATGTATTCATTTGCACATAATTGTTTTTGATCAAAGCCGAAACTAGAAAGCGAGCATTGATGTAATTGCCAAAATAAAATTGAAATAAGTAATACAGGGTTTTCTTATATTTAATTTGAATATCCAATAGAATTTTGACCATTTGCAAAGGTAATAGGATACATTTATTATATCCTTTGTCTCATAATAAATTTTATAATTTTATTCTAATCATGGAAGTTTTGAATGAACTCACGGGCGTATTTGAAGGTATGACCTCTTGCCAGCATCGTAAGGCCCAAAATTAAAGTGGCGTTATGACCTCCCGAAAACGGCCATTACGCTCAGTAAAACAAGTAAGTAAGTTTCAGTCGGTCAAAGCCAACTTACCCCTAACCTACTGGGCAATATTGGATCCGCCATCTTGAATTTAGAAATTTCAACACCAAATTGGAAATCAGCGACCTCAAAAAACCCTATGTAGCAAGTTTGGAACTATTTCAGCGGAATTATGTTACATATTTTAGAAAACACGATTTTCACTTATATGGAAGGTAGGCGTGGGAGTCGACCTATAACGCCCATTTTCAATACCAACTCCTTCGAGGGCCAAAAAAGGATATATCCAAAGGTGGGGCCCTCTACAGATATGGACAGACGTATAGTTCTAAATCAAGGAGGTGACGCTGATCAAGAATATATAGTTTTCCATACCTACACTGAGAAGAAAATGTTTTAAAATTGAACGATTTGGTTATTAAAATAGAGCTTTGTACAGATTTGTTCAATTTCAAAACACGTGCGCTAAAAACCAATTTGAAACGTAGTTTTTCAATTTTAAAACAATGTACTAAAATCTAATTTTAAAACAAACGCGATCTATTTGAAAATTTTTTTTTTAAATTGAAAACAAACATTTTTTAATTGAATGAAATGGTTTTCAAATTTGATAGATTTGCTTTCAAGTTGGTTTTTAGCACAAAGTTTTAAAATTGAATGACTGCGTTTTCAAATTTGTTTTGAACGCACGTGTTTTAAAATTAAACAAATTTGTTGTAAGCTCTATTTTAAAAACCAATGCACTAAATTTTTCTTTCTGTGTATCACTCCTCCTTCTTGGTGTTACAGAATTCAGACCACAGTACATATACCCTACCTCATGAGGTGTAGGATATAAAAAGCGACATTCAAACCGATTTAATATGTGATACAATATATTCCCGATCAAAATGTATCCATAAATGGTTTTGAATAAAATAAAGTCCATTTGGTCAACTTAACATGTTGACCAATAAAACCGATCGTTAAACTTCCGCTTCAATTATATGATTTTTAGTATGAACAAGACCCAATTTGCTTCATTATATATCTGATAAGCCCAAGAAAACGTTTCCGCGAAATTCCTTTAATGGGAGGAGCCACGCCCAGTTAACTAATTAAGCCCATATCTTCTCATATTGTGGCTAGGCCATACATATGTCTTGGATCTAAATTTCATGCAATTCCGTTGTGCCGAAATCGAATTAAAATTCTTTATCAAAAAGAGTTATGTGACGATTTAAGGCCATAAAGTGAGTGTTGCACTCAGAATCGGTCAAAAGCTGAATTTTTTTTTCATACAGCCATTTTTAGTAGTTAATCAAATTTTTTTAAAATATGACAATTTTAAAATAATGCGTAAGGAGACAAAGAATCAGTTTTTTTGCTCTCCCCAAAAGTTGATGAAAAATACAAAACTCTTTTTGTAAGCCCAGCGACGATATACGACGTTATGCTAATTTCTGAAACTCACTTCACTGAAAAACACTTTTTAAATTTTGAAGCTACAGTCCATGATTCAAGAATTTAGAGGTTAGAGCACTCTCAGTAACTCTCAGAAACTTTGACAAGTGCTTTGTTT
Organism: Heteromyza rotundicornis; assembly: GCA_951394025.1. NCBI lineage: Eukaryota > Metazoa > Arthropoda > Insecta > Diptera > Heleomyzidae > Heteromyza > Heteromyza rotundicornis. The sequence goes on along the minus strand of OX596011.1, from coordinate 63,911,625 downwards.
TTTGACAATTCTAATTTTATCATTTACTTTGTTTACATTTTTTGGAGATTTCGTTTTGTTTATATTTGTGTTCTTGTCATTCCAATATTCAGTTTTGGTTTATATTTTCTATTCTCGGAAAATTTAAGAAATGCACAGAGCTTCTTTTGCAAAAACAGTTTTTCATCGCACAACTGATTTTATTTCAAAAATATAAAAAATTTTCAATTTGAAATTTAAATTTCGTTTCCTTTTGTTTTGAATTGTTATTGGTTTATATTTTAAACGTCAGAAACATGGGTTTAATCAAAAACATATGTTTCTCTCCCGAAAGAGCGACTCGTTCAACTTTCTACAGTCATTGGCTATATCGTGATCGAGCCAAAAGTTACAGCTCACTAAATGACCAAGTACGATGTTGTCTTGTCTCGATAGTATGGCTTCTTGAACCGTGGCTTGATAAATTGAATCAATCGCTGCTCGGTAGAATTCCCAGTTTAAGGGAATATTTCCTGCCAAAGATGCAACTTCCGGGATGTAAGTCGGGATGTAAGTCGTGCCACGAATATTGCGTGGTGGTGGGATCCGGTACAGGATGTGGTTGTTGGGGTGGCCAATCGATGGCATGCCAAAAAAAACTGTTTGGCCAGGAGGCCGTTGTGCTCTGAAACCAGAAGGTGATGCTCATGGGCCATGAGGTGGCACCCGGTTACTACGCGAAGAGCGGTGTATTGTGCTGCTTGGAAGAGACGCCACTGAGTTGCATAATTATTCAATGGCCTGCCTGTGGCCTTGTAAGTAATTTGCAAGGTTTCTCGACCTTTTCCCCATGTCGTGCCTCAAAATGCTTTTAGCGCGTTATTTCGGCTTCTCAGTAGTTCTCTTACGTCAGCAGCATGTGTTGCGAATGTTAGCAGACTATCTAATAGGGCTCTTGTTATTCGAATAATCGATTACCCGAATAAACCGGAACTATTCGACTATTACTATTCGATTAGAAGTATTCGACTAGTCGCTCAGCTTCGACTATTCGATTAACCGTTTACTGTCGACTAGTCGGTTAACCGTTGATATTCGGTTAGTCGAATATTATGAATTTAAAAACCGAAATCTTCAATGACACGCTCAAAAGCGAAATTATATGCAATGTGCGACGTTTAGAAATTGAATTTCGTTTGTAATCTTCGTTTTGGCAGTTGACACTTATACTTTTGATTTCGATTTGAACTCTTATTCGGTTAACCGAATATGAACGGTTAACCGACTTGTCGACAGTGAACGGTTAATCGAATAGTCGAAGCTGAGAAACACATTATGGTTTTATAATGCGTTTTTATTTTGGAATGTTTAGAATATTTTTCAATCGAAAAAGATTAACAAAAACATTTCAAAGACGTATGATGTGTTTCAAAATCTGCAAAGATATTAGGAGGAAAGTAGCCAAACACTTATTATTAAATCGAAATTGCTGAAATTAATTTAAAGGAAATTTATTTTCAGCTTTTTAGTCGGTTAAAGGGTTATACTTTAAAAAACTTGTTTTTTACTCTTTTTTTATTTATTATCATAACAACAAATAAAAAGACTAGAAATGGAATTTGCTTATGTTATTTTTATTTCGTAAATTTCCAAAATTATCATATTGAAACGATGCCTGCTGAAATATTCACTATTCCAAAGAAAATTTTGTCACTTAGATACACCAAATAAAAAGACAAATAAACAAATAAAAAGACTAGAAATGGAATTTGTTTATGTTATTTTTATTTCGTAAATTTCCAAAATTATCATATTGAAACGATTCCTGCTGAAATATTCACTATTCCAAAGTAAATTTTGTCACTTAGATACACCAAAAATTCTTCATGTTATTTTAACATGAATCTTTATTGCATCATGAATATATCCCATACATTTTTTAAATTATTGTTGTTATGTGTGCAATACAATCCATGGTCTCGAAAAAAAATAATATATGTTCGAAGGTGTACAAGGTGCTACAGTTGTATGGACCAAGGGTTCCTTCGTGGTTATCGAATCCGAAAATATTGGGTGCTCTTAGCAGGCCAATACCTTTATACACATCATGCCCGTTCGGAAGGGTTTTCGGATGTTTCAAGGTTTTTTTTTCAGTACAAAATTATTTAAATAATACTCAAATATAAACATTTTTAAAAGTTATTATGGCATTGAAATTTTCTTTTGCTAGACATTTTTATTTTTCTGCTCAATAATCCTGCACTATGAAGCAAATTTTCGTGGACAGTTGAAGAAATCTCCAAATCTCCAGTGCTGTATGGGAACATTTTTCGCTATGGCAAATAAGCATTATAAAAAATTTTAAAAGCAATTTCTATCAACACAAGTCAGTTCTTTTGTGATTTTTTATATTGGTTTTTTGTTTCGGATAAAATAATGCATTAAATAGTAGCATAATGTCAGTTGTACGAAAAAGGGATATCTGTAACTGTGCGAAAGAGACGACTCTAGTAATTTGTTCGGTTGTCAAAAATTTAAAATAATTTAAATTATCATTTGAATTTTTTTAAAAAATGATTTAGCACGAAAAGTTTGTTCATTTTCTAATAGAAAGAGTTCAAAACACATCTTTTGTGTGGGATTTCAAAAATCCTGCAAACAAAAACAAACTCAAGAAGCAGCAATTTTGGCTAGGATTGGCGGAATCAATGAACGTCGAGTTTAATCCGAGCGAACCTTTTACAAATGGTAAAATAATAAATCTCTTTTGCAATAATTGCATAAATAATATTAGTTTTACATTCCAGAAGGTTTAATAAGGAAGTGGAATAATCTGAAGTCCTACTAGTTGGATTTCCTCGGCGGCATTGCGGAGCCAACACCTTCCGTGAAACATTTTAGAAAAAAGAGCCTGAAAAGCGGAAAATGATTTCTCACTATCTTTATTGGAAACATCAAGGGCAAGTGCAGAAGATGATCTTTCACAGTCCTTATTGGGAACGCTTGAATTTCGCAACACTTTCATGGATGATGAGGTTCAGGATTTCATTAAAATAAGTGTGGAAATAAATCGAATCGGACCGGCATTGAATCCACTTACACCTTCAATTCACGTGCAGAAGTCCAGAACCGAAAAAGGAAAGCAATCTGGAAAAACATCCACTGCAGAAGATTTAGCAAAAGCTTCGAAGGATTTGACTCAGGCCATTGGTAAATAAAAATAAACAGCCAAGAAATAACAACCGAAAGTGCTATGTTCGGGAAATGCATTGCCCTCGAAATCGATAAACTTAATGATGGTTTCAAAAGAACAGCCAAAAAACGAATATTTTCCATGATTATGGATTTACAGGTAGAACAGCAAGAGAGCGAAAACTGGAACTAAGGTTGGCCGACAAAGACTAGCGAAGAGGATAATAAAAGTACCACGAACCAAAAATAAAACGGCATGAAGAAATTTTTTGTTATGTATTTGTAATCCAGTGTACGAATTACTCAATCTCAATTTTTCAATAGGAAAAATTGGGATTAGAACTCAAATTTCGATACGAGTTGCTAGTTCACGAATGCACAATTCGGTCTTAACTTTTGTTTAGCATTGAATAAATGAATTGAATACTAAAATTTATAAAACAACAAATTTTGATTGGAAAATGTAAATTTTGATTGAAAAAAAACGTTAATTTGAAAAATTTGCAAAATAATCTTCGATCTTTTTTCGAATTTGCTCAGAGCTTTTTCTACTTCTTCTATTATCGTTGGCAATATCAATGAAGTCATTATTGAGAATATTATTGAGTTCATCATTAGATATGTTATCGAAATTATTTGTGCTATTAATATTCTCCGTTCTTAAAAAATTATGCAAACAAATGCAAGCCAAAACAACTTTTGTAGCTTCGGCAGGATCTCTAAAGATAGGAGCAAATAATACTCTGAACCTGTTAGCTAGAATACCGAATGCATTTCCTACGACGCGTCAACTTCTAGACAGCATATAATTGAAGTGCTGTTCACTAGGCGTTAACCCAAGATGGGAATAAGGCTTCATCATATATTCGGTTAATGCAAATGCGTCATCCGCCAGGAAAGTAAAAGGTGAAGTCATGTGCGATAAAGGTAGATAACATGGAGGTGGTATACACACTCTGTTGTTCTCAATTGCATACTTCAAATCTGGGGCGCAATCGTATACCTCGATATTCAACGAAAACGAGGTTCTGCACATCGTTTTTGCTTCACGTAAACCAATCCTCGTTTGAAAACGTTTCAATTCTCGATTGCAGCGCACGACATCACTTTACATGTCGTTTTCAGTTGTTTTAAGAAGTTTTCAAGCAAAAAAATTGATTGCTCCAAAAAATTAAAGATGTAAGTTGTAAATTATATTTATTGTTGAACTTTGATTCAATAAAATTATTTTTAGGGTTTAACAAAGCAATCAAACGCAAATAAAAGTGATGATCAAGTTCATGGAGAAGCATTCGTGGATTGCAAAAAAATGCATTGCAAAACATTGAACATGGAAAGGAACAAAAACAAAAACAAAAATAGTGGAACAAGTTGCCTGCTATGCTAAACAGTAATGGCGCAGTTGGCTGGAGTGCACAACGTTGAACGTTCTGCGCAGGACCGGTTGTTGAGCCTTCCTGTTCCACTTCGAAGGCAGTTGCTAATGAATGAGCAATTCTTTCGGCCTTACTGGATGATAGTGCAACATGCAGCACCTCCTTTCACGTAATTCCAATGGACTTGAAGCATACGTTAGTATCCTTCGCTGCCTGGCAATGTTATCTGCCTCATCACTTTCAGCAAGAAGGAAATATCTTGTAATCATTGAATTAAAACACACACAAAATTTTACAATTTTAATTGTTCACAATCGCGAAGTGTTCGGAAAGTGCTTTTTCACACTGGATAAAATCGCGGAAGGGTTCGGAAAGTGTTTTTGGATAAAAGTAAAACGAGAATCGATAGTAAAGTTATGTGAAGCAAACTTTGAGAATCGAGCCGCTGATCACGTTTTCAACTATCAGCGTAAACGTGAATCGTGGTCGAGTTACCCTGAACGAATCCAAACTCCTGCATCTCCAACACGTCCATTGACTCCAACATCTACATAAAGAAAGCGATAATTTGCGTCAGCGATACCCATAAAAATAATGGAATGGTCTCCTTTATTATAGAAATAAGTTGATCCAGCTTTCAGCAATGGTCTTACTTTGCAATGTTTTCCTAAAATTACAAACATTAAATAAGAAAAATGTAATGAAATTGTATGTCTATAGGGTTACCAGACGTACTCTTTTAAAGAGTACAGTACTCTTTTTGAGGCCCTCCTCTTTTTTACTCTTACTTTTTTCCCGAAAGTACTATTAAGTACTCTTTTTCTTATTTCTGTGACTTTACCATATAACAACTGAATGTATCGGCTCAGTAAGGTTACTAATTTTTGTTATTCGTCAGAATTCAAAAAAAACCTTCAAATATTATGTTTGTTAGTGAAGCATCTTTCGTCACATTGTATTCAAAAAGTTAAAAAAATTCTTAAATGCTAGGATTAAAACAAAAAGTTTAGTATAAAACATATCACTTTTTTAACCGAAATAGCAACAACAATTTTGAATGTCTTTATCGAAAACAATTCAAATATATATCTAAATTTATCAATTTTTTGAGGAAGGATCGGAACATTAGCACCCAGAGTCTAAAATTTGGTGTTATACCTTTTATCCGTTTAATTTGATTGTCAACTAGACCCTTTGGAGTTTCAAATTTAAATTCATTAAAGCCTAAAGAAACCTGAGTAGTAAATTTTAATTTTGAATCGGCGTATACGTTGGTACTTGGTGAGTTTTACAAAATTTTAAATTGATTTTTTTTAGTATTTCAGATTAAAAAAAACTTTGGACATTTTATCAAAGGTTGGATTCTAAAATTTTCAGAAACTGTGTCGGCGACATCCTTAATATATTTTTGTATAATTTAGTGTCTTCGCATTGAATTTCATTAATCAGTTTGTGTGCGAATCCTGTAAGAGAAATTATTATTTGTTTGATCCATGATCCAACTAATTTGGGTGCATTTACCTTCATCCTCTCTGCGAAGCAACCACTGCGCTGAAAACTTTTTTCGTTTTAGCTGTTTTTCTTCTTCATCTTGCTGTATTGCAGCTGCATTTATCAGATTAACGAAAGCCACACAGAGTATTTCCAACTCTTGATCTTGATCCATTTTTTTTTGTTTACGTTTTAGCTTCCTCTTTTTAAAAAAATATTCACAATAGTAGCAATGATAATAATAATGCCAAAAAAATGTGAAAACTAGTTATTTTTTCATGAATTGTTTTTGACATTTTCGAATTGTTTTCATTTTTAATGCATTAAAAATCAAGTATCATATGGGTTTTACTGAGTATCAAGAATATCTGGATTTCAAAAATAAATCTGGTTTTTATTTGAATATACAGTTTGGTATACTTAAATTAGCGAGGGATTATGGGGAAGAGATGACCATTGCCACTTCACTTTTGCAAAAAAGTCAATTTTGAAATGTGTGTTCAATTGAATTTATACTATTTGCCAATTTATCTATCCAAAAGTGGTGTAACGAAAATGTTTTGCATGATGTTTGGACTTAAATTCAAGGAAAACATCTTTTTGAAAATTAGAAATCAATACATTATATTGACATAGACTGCGCATTCATTCAATTATATACGATTCGATCTAGAATTTATACAAGTCGCCAAAAACTTATTATTTTTTTTCTGCTTTTTAGTCGGTTTAAGGGTTATATTAAAAAAAACTTGTTTTTTACTCCTTTTTATTTTCCTCTTTTTTTTCTCCTCCCTTTTTCCCCCTTTTTACTCTTTTTTCCGAATGCGAACCTAAGTAAAAAAGTTCAGCCTTGTAGCTTACAAAATACGAAAGTTAGAACTTTAAATTGGCTCCATCCCGCTCCCCTTTGCCAGCACACCCCCCTTACCAGAGGGTACAAAATTTCATTTTGTCAGTTTTCATCATTGTAGCTTGAAGGGGTTTGAGTCCTCCCACGGCCCCCTACCCTATATATTAAACCGCCTCACGTTGTATGGACGAAAAAAAAGTGGCCCGGGTCACCCCCTGGAAATGTACTTTGGTCTATTTTATGGTGATTCTCAAAATATTTCGGCTCTAGCAACTGTAATCCGTGAGCTGGACAATTTACAAAAAACCTCTATAAATCATGTTTTTTACATGCACGTATTTCTATATATTGCTTTGGGTCAAATAAACTTTATGAAATAATAGAAATCGACAAACTACACAAACCCACACAAGTCCCTTATTTTTGCGATTTTTTTAGCATTTTTATTCAATTTTTTTATAGTTTTTTTGCATTTTTGGTTCTGAAAAATAGTACAGAAAAACCCACAAAGTATACTTCACAAATTTAAAAAATAGAATTCTATCAGAACTTTGTAGCTATTTCATCTACCTCGACATACAATATTCAAATTTCAGAACCAATAATTGTGAATTTACTTTAAGTTTGTGGATTGAATAATAAATATTCACAATCAACTTTATATCTCAAATCTAAGAAGACGCAAAAAAAACGTTATAACATGAGAAACAGACATATTTGGTATTTCTGTCACTTTTTAACCGAAACCAAAAAAAAATGTGCAAAAAATCGATTTAAAGTGGTTAAAAAAAATCGCAAAAATATCGGACTTGTCCTGGTTTGTGCAGTTTTTCAATGTCTATTATTTCAAAAAATTTATTTCACCCTAAACAATATAAAGAAATACGTGCATGTAAAAAACATGATTTATAGAGGTTTTTTGTAAATTATCCAGCTCACGGATTACAGTTGCTAGAGCCGAAATATTTTGAGAATCACCATAAAATAGACCAAAGTACATTTCCAGGGGGTGACCCGAGCAATTTTTTTTTTCGAGGCGGTTTACTATATTTTATGGTGATTCTCAAAACATATATATAGTCCACCCAAAGCAAGTTAATATGAGGGTTTTAAAAAGGACTCTCATTGTTTTTCCACGATACGCATTCAAATCTCTACCGATTTCGCTAATGGTTTGCTGGAAAGGTAAATGTTCCCCGTAAAATTTTACTATAGGTCACTGAATACACGAAACACCAAATATGTCTGTTTCTCATGCTATAACGTTTTTTTTTGCGTCTTCTTAGATTTGAGATATAATGTTGATTGTGAATATTTATTATTCAATCCGCAAACTTAAAGTTAATTCACAATTATTGGTTCTGAAATTTGAATATTGTATGTCGAGGTTGATGAAATAGCTACAAAGCTCTGATAGAATTCTATTTTTTAAATTTGTTAAGTATACTTTGTGGGTTTTTCTGTACTATTTTTCAGAACCAAAAATGCAAAAAAACTATAAAAAAATTGAATAAAAATGCTAAAAAAAATCGCAAAAATATGGGACTTGTGTGGGTTTGTGTAGTTTGTCGATTTCTATTATTTCATAAAGTTTATTTGACCCAAAGCAATATATAGAAATACGTGCATGTATAAAACATGATTTATAGAGGTTTTTTGTAAATGGTCCAGCTCACGGATTACAGTTGCTAGAGCCGAAATATTTTGAGAATCACCATAAAATAGACCAAAGTACATTTCCAGGGGGTGACCCGGGCCACATTTTTTTGGCCATACAACGTGAGGCGGCTTAATATATATCCTCAAATCTGCAGCGAGCTTTTTCATACACTTCCACATGACCTAGAAAGCTGACAGAACTCCGGTGACAATGCATTCTATTATTTTTTTGGGGTCCATCAGAGGCGTAGGGGTTCGTGGGGGGACTCAAACCCCTTTTTTTTAAACATGGCATAACTTCCGACTCCTTCAATCTACAATGAGGAAAGGTAGGTGGGTTCTTATTGACAAAATGAAGTTTTATACCCTTTGGAAAGGGGGGTGTGGGGGCAAAGGGGAGCGGGATGGAGCCAATTTAAAGTCCTAACTTTCGTATTTTGTAAGCTACAAGGCTTAAATTTGTTACTTAGGTTCGCATTCGGGAAAAAGAGAAAAAAGGGGAAAAAGGGGGCGAGGGAAATGGGGGAGAAAAAAAATATTTAAAAAAAAAAATAGTAAAAAACAAGTTTTTTAAAATATAACCCTTTAACCGACTAAAAAGCAGAAAATAAATTTCCTTTAAATTAATTTCAGCAATTTCGATTTAAAATTATGGGTTTTTGGCGACTTCAAAATCTGCAAAGATATTAGGAGGACAGTAGCCAAAAACCCTTAATTTTAAATCGAAATTGCTGAAATTAATTTAAAGGAAATTTATTTTCTGCTTTTTAGTCGGTTAAAGGGTTACATTTTAAAAAACTTGTTTTTTACTCTTTTTTTATTAAATTTTAAAGTTATGAGAACCGTCATTTAAGTTTTAAATCGAAATTATCGATTTGGGTACAAAAATGCGTATTTTGAGCTCATGGCTGCACACTTTCACATGATCCGATTTGACTGAAGGGGTGTGCCCTTTTGAATTTCGCAACTTCATTTTTTCATACAAACTTATTGTCAGTCTAATATACACACACAAAAAATAATGTTTGACATATATGTCAAACATGATATATATACAAAAATAGCTTCGACTTAAAGTTGCCACCTTTAAGAAAATAACACTGCCACAAGACTAGCGTTGCCACCTAAAGGTGCATTTAGATTGCACGAACGAATGCAACTTCAGTTGCGAAGTCTAATCGCAAAATTCCGTTCGCATAACCGGTTACACTGCCTGAATATCGCATCGGAGGCCAGAGTTTGCCGGAACATTTTGAACAAGCTAAAGATCTCGAACCCAAGATCGCAAACCGGGCGTTTACACCGACCGGATGAACGGCATTTTGTTCCCGAGTTCGTGCGATATACTATTTTCACCTATTACGGTGGTGGATTAGATTTGTATATTAGACTTTCATATTACATTTCATATTTGCATATATTCCCAGTACAACATTAAGGTCCGCACAAGAGCTGTCAAAAAAATTTGCCTGATCTGTTTCGAAAGTGTCTTAAATAATGCAAATACACTCATAAGTTTAAAATTTCAAGCCGATCCGATAGCGGCAACCCGGCCCGCAAAGGCCTTAAAGTTGGCCAAAACGGGCTAACACTTGTATGGGGGGAACAAAAAAGAACACAAATTTTAAGTTCGTTTTAGATCAAGAAAAATACGAGAAAAAAAATCATAATTAACCATTTTTGGCGGAAACCCCCTTAGAATTAATTAAAAACATTTTCGTAAAAAACAAAAAATCCGTCATGTCAGTAAACGGTCAACGGATTTGATACTTGTAATCTTACGAACTTCTCACTCTCATATATATTTTTTTTATTCTTTCTTTACATTTTTCGAGGACGTAAAACAAACTTATACACATTAGTGGTGAATTGTAAACTAAGAATTTGACTGATACAGGTCAATATATAGAAATTGAAAAACTACACAAACCCACACAAGTCCCTTATTTTTGCGATTTTTTTGCATTTTTTATTGAATTTTTTTATAGTTTTTTTCCATTTTTGGTTCTGAAAAATAGTACAGAAAAACCCACAAAGTAGATTTCTATCAGAACTTTGTAGCTATTTCATCAACCTCGACATACAATATTCAAATTTCAGAACCAATAATTGTGAATTTACTTGAAGTTTGTGGATTGAATAATAAATATTCACAATTAACTTTATATCTCAAATCTAAGAAGACGCAAAAAACGTTATAACATGAGAAACAGACATATTTGGTGTTTCATGTATTCAGTGACCTTTAGTAAAATTTTACGGGGAACATTTTTCTTGAACACTTTGACCCTCTAAATCCCTTATTTCTGTCACATTTTAACCGAAACCAAAAAAAATGTGCAAAAAATCGATTAAAAGTGGTTAAAAAAATCGCAAAAATATCGGACCTGTCCTGGTTTGTGCAGTTTTTCAATGTCATAAAATTTATTTGACCGAAGCAATATAAAGAAATACGTGCATGTAAAAAACATGATTTATAGAAGTTTTTTGTAAATTGTCCAGCTCACGGATTACTGTTGCTAGAGCCAAAATATTTTGAGCATCACCATAAAATAGACCAAAGTACATTTCCAGGGGGTGACCCGAGCAACTTTTTTTTCGAGGCGGTTTAATAAACATATAAGCATAATATATGTATCAAATATTTATAATGGATTTAAGATTAGATTTAACTGTTTTGCAATGGAATATACAAGGAATTATTAATAACAAATACGCACTAGAAACTTTAGTTAACAACAAACACAAACCAGACATTATTGCAATACAAGAAACACATATTGTAAATAGAAATGTACATCTATTACATTTACCCAACTATAACATTTTCCACCACAACAAGGATTATTCTTATGCTAAATCTGGTATTGCTTTATTGGTTAAAAACAATATCAATATTTCAATCGATTACTGTTAAAGAAAAAACCGATTTACATATAGCCAACATTTACAATGAAGGAGAAGTTTATTTAACGCCTGCACAAGTTGATGATATTCACATTTTTACTACCATCTTATTGTTGGAGACTTGAACTCGCAAAACACTCTATGGGTGTCCCGTGACACATCAAGTAGTGAAGTTATTTGGCAAAATTTTGCGGACGACCGCAGTTTAACAATTCTTAATGAAGGATCGCCAACACTCTTCACCACAAGAAAAACTTTAACTGCAGTAGACGTATCACTTGCAACCGTGGACCTTGCTCCAACACTCACCTGGAATTGTATTCCACAACCTGAAACCGGCGATCATTTTCCAATATTAATATTTAATCTTAAACAGCTAACAACGTGAAATCTTGCCTCTAAACGCTAAAACTGAAACTTTTTGCAGAGAATTTCTGGAATCTTCTAATATAAACAGGGAAGCTGTACAAATTAAGAATAATAAGAAAATCTGCCAACGAATCCATACCCTTGAGTAAAAAGACACAAGACCGGAACAGCCCAGTGTGGTTTAATTCCGAAATTTCAAAGCTAATCCGTCAAAAAATCAAGCATGCAAGATATTTAAGAGGGAAAGGAGTCAACCAACTTTTTGCAACTACAGGAATATAAGCGCCAAGGTGAAAAGAGAGTGTAGAGAAGCCAAACGAAGTACATGGACAATTAAATTCTTTAGACCCCGTGATTGATATATGACACTTGTGGAATAAAGTTAAAAATATAAGATCACCCAAAGTAACGAATTTTCCATATTTGTTTAGTGAGAACAATAACACATCCTAAAGATATCTTGGAGTTACATAGCCTCAGATGAATCCTTTAGCCAAAATATTATATCTGAAAAACATTCAATCTTGATACATGGGACATTCCCTATCCGGAAAATAATTAGGTAATCAAAGATGTGGCCATCATCGAGCTAGATGCTGTTCTTAAAAATTCTAAAGGAACTACTCCATGTTCAGATAAAATTACTTATTCCATGATAAAATATGCATCTACTGAACTCAAAATACGTTTATGCAAAATCTACAGCGAAATATTAAATACTGGAATTTTTCCACATGATTGGAAAAATGCTATTCTATCACCTATACCAACCAACCAACTCGAAGGGTACCGACCCATTCCAGTCCTTTCGAAAATTTTAGAAAAAATAATATCAAAACGAGTATGGAATTGTTATAAAGAACATTTTTTTTAAAGAGCAGCATGCATTTTTACCAGATCATGGAGTACACACACTATGCCATCAACTTGAAACACAGCTAAGAGAAAATCTTAACAAAAAACTCATAGTGTAATATTATCTGAAGACTTAGAAAAGGCATTTGATCGGGTTATATCTACTTTTGTAATCAAAGAGCTTCACGAATGGGGTGTAACCAAAAAATTGCTAAATGTTATATTATCCTTCCTCACTAACCGGCAAATTACCGTAAGTGTCGATGGGTGTCTTTCCCAAAAACATCCTCTCCAAAATGGTGCCTCAGCGTTCTCAGCTTTCGGATCTCCTGTACAATGTTTATGTTAATTCTCTGTTAAAAGCGCTTAAAAATTCAGAAGGTATCGATATGTTTGGTATCTACGCGGATAACATTTTTGCTATAGCGTCTGGAACAACCGAAGAAGTAAGAAACAACTTGTGCAACTTCGATAACAAAATCAATCAATGGGCTATTACCAGAGGAGCGAGAATTCCAATCAAATAATCGGAGATATTACATGTTTGAAGAAAACATAATTCATCTGGATCACTTCGCATAAGGGATGAGTATATTCCAATTAAAACCCGACGTCGTCTTCTTGGTGTAATTTTTACCAAAACTCTTCTGTCGAACGAAAAACAAAGTTCTTATTTGGCAAATTAAATAAAATCAACAATCTTTTTAAAGTAATTTGTTCCAGGAAAAAAGGTCCTCACATTGACACCGCCATTGGAATTTGTAGAGCGTTAACGTCAACATTGTTTAACTATGTATGGAACGACAGCAACCAGCACAAGGAAATTGATTGCGTCACTCAACAAATGTTTTAGAACAGCGACAGGAATCCTTATGCCAACACTTACAGATGCTCTTCAGGTTGCAGCCCGTTCAAAAGATCTTAAATGGTTGCTAAACAACAGATCTGTTCGACTAGTGGCAAAATCTCTCACTACTAACACTCATGGATTGCATGCTGTATTTTGGAATAAAATAAAAAATGCGGAAAACCATTCCAATGCTTATAAAAATTCGTGCGGTATTGAAAATATTGTTAATTTGGTACATGCTTATAATATTCCAATACCTGAACAACCACTACAAGCTACATACAGGCGTTTTGCTCGTATGATCAGTGTTGATACACATCTAAGAGTAAAAAAAACAGTTTTTTAAAATATAACCCTTTAACCGACTAAAAAATAAATTTCCTTTAAATTAATTTCCGCAATTTCGATTTAAAATTAAGGGTTTTTGGCTACTTTGTTCCTAATATCATTGCAGATTTTGAAGTCGGCAAAAACCCTTAATTTTAAATCGAAATTGCGGAAATTTTAATTTTAAATTGGCTCCATCCCGCTCCCCTTTGCCCCCACACCCCCCCCCCTTTCCAAAGGGTATAAAAAATCATTTTGTCATCATTGTAGCTTGAAGGAATCGGAAGTTATTCCATGTTTAAACAAAAGGGGGTTGAGTCCCCCCACGGCCCCTAACCCTCTGATGGACCCCAAAATTTAATAGAATGCATTGTTACCGGAGTTCTATCAGCTCTCTAGCTCATGTGGAAGTGTATGAAAAAGCTCGCCACAGATTTGAGGATATATATATATATATATATATATATATATATATAGTTAATAGAAGGGTTATAAAAATGATACTAACTCTCTTGTTTTTAAAAAGCTTTATATGGAAGCATAATCTAAATTTTCGCCAGAAATCACACTATACACTGACGGATCTTATCTCGAAGGTACAACTTCTTTCGCAGTAGTTAGGCAAAACTCCACTACAACCTTCAACACTCTATGTCAAGTTGCCTTTGCCCCTCTACTCCGGAGTATTTCATGCTGAATTAGCTGCAATACATTTCGCTGTTAAATATGCAGCCATTCAAAAAAGGAAGACCATGATATGTTCAGACAGCCTTAGTGTGCTCAAGGCTCTTTCAAGCAGAACCGGTAGTGCGTATAACTACATTAATGACAGCGTGGAAGTTAATAATCACATCAAAATTATCTGGATACCTGGGCATATTGGAATACCTGGTAACGAATTGGCGGATGTTGCAGCGAAGCAGGCATTAACATTTCCTTTGATTGCTGAAATTCCATGCTTAGACACTGTAATTACATGTATTTTTGCCTATTTTCAAAAAAATTAGACATTGGAGAAATGGAGAACATCTAACACTTTCTTAAGGATTCACAATACAAATCCATAAATAAAGCCAAATTTTCGTAAAAATTAAAAAAAAAAATCAATAATAAAAATAAAATAAAAATGCATTTCATAATGAGAAAATAACCTTCAACACTCTACAAATACAAGAAAAAACCAAAATTATGGGTTTTCCCAATAAATTTTTCCAAAAAATTATGTTTAATAAAAAGCATTTGGAGGTATTTTGCCACATAATAACTTTTTGTGATCATCTGGTAGCACTGTTCGCCAGATGTCACTGACTGCCATCGCTTCCATCGGACGGAATAAAAAACCGCTGATGGGCATTGCGATGGTCGACAGTGATATCACCAGAAGAGCAAAAAAAGTTATAATGTTACAAAAAATCTGAAAATCTTTTTATTAAACAGAATTGTTAATAACAATTTATCAAAGCAACCATTAATTTTGGTTTTTTCTTGTATTTTTATTATTCTAAAAAATTTTTTCAATTATTATTTTTTTTTTTTTATTTACGAAAATGCAAGAACGCATTTTCAAGAAACATTTTTGAGCAAGTTCCTTGAAGCGTGAGTGTATAGGAAATGCCAAAAGTGGCAAAAGAATCGATTATTACACAACAGATTTTGCAAAAAAAAACAATGTGAAATACGTGAACTAATCGATTATCAAAGCACATAACGATTAATCGGTTTTTTTTAAAAGGAATGGTACAAAAACTTTTTTTTCATTTTTTTTACATTTACATTTACAATTTTTTTTAAATTACCGAAAACAAAAAAAAATTGTATATCTCGGAAAGCAGATTTTTGCGGCAAAAAAAGATTCGGTTTTAGGACATCAAAATACATAATACGAAAATAAAAAATTGGAAAAAACCAACGAATAAATAGTTTAGCCGTAACAGGTGAAAACAGTGTTTGGTGGCAACTCTAGCATTGTGGCAGTGTTCTTAAAGGTGGCAATGTTGAATCAAAATTTTTTTGTTTCTGTCAAACATGATTTTTTTGTGTGTATGTACACTAAAGGGTTCAGCATATAGCTTGCTCAACTTAATCGCCATTAGCTGAAGTCATTTAAGAGCTGCCGCGGTTCAGTTGGTTCGAGCTTCCGCTTTCTCTTCGGCAGTCATAGGTTCTAGCCCGCCCACGGTGATAGTTTTTTTTTTTTAAATCCATTGCTTCATATTTTTTTTCTTTTTTTTCCACATTAGGTCACAATTACATCATCAAAAAATGTCTTTCTATTCTTTGCTAAATTTAATAAAAGTTCCAGGGTTTAATAGCAAAGGGAGCAATAGCAAAAAATCCGGTTTTGAATACTTTGCTTTGACAGCAAGCAACAAATTTATTTTTGAAATACTTTGCTTATAGTAAAGCATTTCAGAAAATACCTTGAGCACAGTTTACCGCGTCAAAGTATTCGTGTCACAATACCGTCACTGACAGCAAAGTCAACACAGCGTTGACTTTGCTGTAATATATTCCCCATATATTAGTTACGATAACTCTACATTGCCTACATCAATGGATATAGGGCAAATAGTTTTAATCTGAATATTATAAAAATAAGCTGAATTTCTGAATTTTTGAAAAATCATTGTTAGACCTAAATATTATTAGGTGATTCAATTGAATAAAATTATTTAAAAAAAAAAAAAAAAAAAATACCGTCAAATTGCTCCCTTTTCAATGCTTTGAATACTTCCTTTGTCTATTAATTTCCTTTCAAATGAATACAGGACTCTTAAATTAACCTACTTTTTTAGCTTTATTCGTGGGGGATTTTTGAGCTATTCAAAAACATGAAACTTTGCAAAAGAAATTTTTGTGCTTAAAAATTCCCTGCATTTTGAGAATTTTTTTATAAGTTTGGTTTTTGGTAAATTTGTATGAATGTATATCACATACATTTGACATTTTTCGCCCAAAATCTCGCACAAAAACTTGTGATATAATACCCAAAGTTGAAATTCAGATTTTATCGAGATGAAAAAAATGATTCATTATTTATTACTGGGGTTTAGCTGAATTTATTTAAAAACTAGAGAGTGGACTATCTTCGGCTATACCGAAGCTGAAATACCCCCACACTGTAGGAAGAAGTACCTCGAACATAAAAAAATGTGGTCTCAAGACCCTATTTTGAGCCAATTATAGGTGGTTTTAAAACCCGGTCCAATGTAATTGAAATTTTTCGAGAAATGTAATTGTAATTGAAAAAATTTCAATTACAATTACCGCAAATGTGATTGTACTTGTAGTACATGTAATTTTAATTAAGCGGTTAATCATTACAAAATGTAATTGCTACTGCCCGTGTATGGAAAAAAAACATAATTAACAACCCAGTTTTATCATTTGACCAAACTACTGTCGATCAGTGTTATTTAAGTAAATATTTGCAGCTCTGATATCTTGTTAAGCATTTTTCAATCAATATCAATACAGTGATGAAAAACAAAGAATGGCTGTACAAACTATTCTGTTAATTGCATTAAGATATTTTTTAGAAAATTAAGCGTATTGAAAAACTATATTTCTAAATATAAGTGGTAATCGTTACTTAGCACAGAATTGAAGAGGCGAGTGGATAAAACCGGTATGTAACACAAATTTCCAAATTTACTTTTTTGAAATTTCCCCAATTTTGATTTAAAATTAGGGGTTGGCCACTAAAAATCTGACATTAGGAACAAACCATCCAAAAACCCTTAATTTTAAATCGAAATTGTGGAAATTTATTTAAAGGGAATTTATTTTCAGCTTTTTAGTCGTTTAAAGGTTTATATTTTAAAAAACTTGTTTTTTACTCTTTTTTATTTTCCCCTTTTTTTAAAATTTTTTTACATTTTTAAAAAAAAATTATCCCCGCCCTTTTTTTCCCCCTTTTTTTATTTTTTTTCCGAACGCGAACCTAAGTACAAAATTTTAGTCCTGTAGCTTAAAAAATACGAACGTTAGTCCATCCCGAACTTTAAAAAGGCTCCATCCCCCCCCCACCTACCAAATTTCATCATTATAGCTCGAAGGAATCGGAAGTTATGCCATGTTTAAGAAAAAGGGGTTTGAGTCCCCCCACGGCCCCCTACGCCTCTGATGGACCCAAAAATTTAATAGAATGCATTGTCACCGGAGTTCTATCAGTGTTCCAAATTTCATGTGGAAGTGTATGAAAAAGCTCGCCGCAGATTTGAGGATATATATACCGACATATATATATATATATATATATATATATATATAGTCAAGCCAAAACAAGTTAATATAAGGGTTATAAAAAACAATATGAAGAACTATTAATAAAGCTTGTGAGGCTACATCCCGTGCATTTTTGCACATTTTCTTGAGACAAATTTTCAATTGTAAACAGAAAACAGCTGCTTGTTTGAACGCTATTCAAAAGTAAGCAGTGAGCATTGTACGAAGCAATAGGGTCCGTGAATTTAAAAAAACCGAAGTGCAAAGGGAAAAAAAATTTCTGTTGGCATTCTAGGCTATATATTTGACAAGTATGATGAAGGTCTCCAAATGAAAGCAGCATACTCTAATTTGGAGCTCCCAAATCTTTAATTTGAGTAACTGTCTTTAAAAGGGAACTAGAAATATTGTATGAAGCACGGTGTAGTAATCCAGGTGAGGCAAGTAGCATTTTCCACTGCCAGGCGTCAGATTTTCCCCCTGCCGTACGTCATTGAAAGAGGAATTGAAATGATTCAGGGTTACCGTTTTTGGCATATTTGATTGGAAATGTACTGAAAAATTACCATATGCTGAAAAAGGCAACGCTGATAACTGATTTTTGAATTGGAAAGAACGTCATTGAAAACGAAGGCAAAGAAAATTATAGAGATGACAGGAATTGAAGTGAGAGCATACTTGCCTCACCTGGTTTACTCCATCGTGGTATAAAGTAATGTGTACATTCAAAACTTTTGAGAAACTTTTGAGAAAGAAATATGGAAACATTTCTATTTGCTGTTAATAGAGCACCAAAAAATAAGTTTATCAAGTTTCGATTGAAGATTAGTAGAATCCAAGCAGTTTCTAATGACGGAGTAGATTTTTAAATCATCAGCATAGAGTAGCAATTTAGACGATTTTATCCACTTGCGATACCTGATAGAAAGCTTTCGAGAAATCAGTGTTAATAGTATCAACTTGGAAACCATCGTGGAAGTTACTGCTCGTTAAATTTAAAAGGAAATTATTTTGTATTTTGAATATATCTTTCATGTCCGTATTATTCACCTCTGGATATTTACCCGGTGGATATTTTCAACTTTTCTAGAAGGTTGATACTATTCAACTATGGATTACGTTTTAACCCATAGTTTTTCTGGATATATAACCAACTAATAAAGTTATCTAGCGAAAATTTTACCCAGTCGAATTCGGCTTCACTGTATTTGCTTTTACAAATTTTTAAGGTTTCTATCAATTAAAAATAATTATTTCAGATCTTGAAAATTACAAGGATTGAACTTATGTGCAGTGAGTGCTCTCTATTTACATGTTTTTTCATGTAGGAACATATGTAAATGATGTAAAAAATTTTACTTAATCTGAAAGTATGAAATTATGATATTATATACTAAAGGATGCATACTTAAAAGGACACTTGTGACCAAACAAAAATCAAACTCTGGATATCTATGACTTTTGTCTAGGAACATATTGGAAAAATTACAATCCAGCCGTTAAGATTTCCAGACTGTGTTAATTGCTATCCAAAGTTGAATAATAATAAATTTTAGCCAGAAATATTAACCGTTGGATAAATTTTATTCATGGGATAAGTTATCGGCTAGATAGAGCTGAAATATACATACATACATATATTGGCGCTACAACCCTCGAGGGTTTTGGCCTAACTTCTTAATGCAATGATCATGGGCAAGTGTATATGATAATTGTGGACCTACAGTTTATTGCCTACAAATTTCTGCCTTGCTCCAGGTGGGAGTCGAACCCGATACCTTTCGATCGTGAAGCAGAGGTCTTAGCCACGGCCGCCTCGAGAATCGAGAGGTGAATAATACGGGCCTTAGTGTCATTATCAAAGCTGGGCATAGGGAATCAAGAATTTAACTTCGTTAACCCGGTAAAAGTTAATCAAAAATTTAACTTCGTTAAATTAAAAAGTTAATTTCGTCGAAAAATTAACTTCGTTAAAAGTTAAATTAAATAGTTAAATTTTCTATAGAAAACAAAAAAACATTAACAAAAAAACACTTTAACTACATGCAATTGAATGCCTGCACTCAGAGAACCTTTTTCCCGGTTTCTAAATGCGAATTTGCTTTAAAAAAAATTGTCAAAATTTTTATCAAAAGCGAAATTCTGTGTATGAAACAATTTAGCTATACAAATTTTATTAGAATATTAAATAATAAGAATGAAACGAAAGAAGTTTGGTTAAGAACAAATATCACAGGCCGTTCTAAACACAATGGCGTTCTCAGTTTTGCTCCATTTTACGAAATTTGAGAAATGGAAAATACGATGGAAACATCCTGACGGTGTAAACCTCACGTGATGGCTGAGAACGTCGTTGTGTTTAGGATGGTCCATTCATACATAAAAATAGAAATCGAAATATATCGGCTTGTGTATTTAATTGTTTTGTGAAATAATTTTTAAATTAAATGTCAATATCAGTTCAAAAATAATATGAATTCTTAATTTTTACTTTTTTTTACATTCCATAACAAACAAATTTTTTTCGTTTTGAAGTTAACTTATGCTAGTTAATCGAAGAAATTTAACGTAACTAAATGAAAAAGTTAATGGTTTTCAAAATCAACTGAAACGTTAAAAGTTAACCAAAAATTTAACTTCGTTAATTAACTATTAACTAATCAACTAGTTAATGCTTTGGTCATTACAACCAGGGCTTTAGAGCAAGCCAATTGTCAACTGCTCCCATCAAAGTAATCAATGTAATTGAGAATTTAACGAACAATAATTTTACTTTAAAAAACTAGTGTTAATACAGTGATAATAGGAGGAATAATTTATTTGACTTCATTTTTTACCAGTTTTTTAAATATTTGAGTCCCCAATGGTTTATAGCTTTTGGAGAATCTCGACTTTAACACCATTGTCATTGTCACTCATCAAAATTTTGAATATTCTTCAAAATTTTAAAAACCAACTTCTTCAACTCACACTTCAAATCACAACAGTTTTCCGTTTTTGGAAAACGGCCATACGATAGCGGTCGCAGTCTTGGAGATATAGACTTGAAACTGTGGGTAAAAGTTGTTCTCCAAACTGAGATTAAAACAAACGCCCATTTATAAACAATTATTAATAAATTAGGTATCCTTAACATTAAAAGCGACTACCGTACAAGAAACACTATTTTATCTAATTTTCAGCCCTTTTCTTACCTAAAACATCTTGTAATTCATGCCAACATAGATTTAAATAATTTGTCACATGCTCTTTCCTCCATTTAGGACTATTGGCATTTATCCATAATAATCAGATATAGAATATTTTAAGCTAGGTTAATAATAATTTAATAAATTGAACTTTTATTCGTCTCCTTGTCCTCTATTTAATAAAAATGAACCACAAACAAATATATTTTCACAAAACACCGAATTTTTTGCTGCCTGCTGCGTCAGATAACAACCTTACAATTTTAGGACAACGATGAAATTGGAACAGAGAATAGGGAGACGTATTTTTTATATGAAATCATATCGATACCATAATGCACTACAGTGCTATGTTTCCAATCGTAATGCTGTATATAACTAGGAAAGGAAAAACTAATTTTAATACAACATTTTTTGTTTTATACATTTCGAAAAAAATGTTGCGATGCACCCAGGCTTGCCAACGAGGTCATTTTGAGCCGGGGTTTCGAAGTCAATCTCCAGCTCCGGGTTTAGCAGAACTTTCTCCGGGTTTCACAAGTTTTCATATATTTTGGGAACATTTTTTTTATATGATTATTTTAAAGATAATTATCAACTAATGCATTTAATAATCTTTTCTGTCAGCATTTTATATTGCTGCATTTTGGTTTGTTGCTGTTCAATAAATACAAGTTTTAAATTATCAAGGTATTAATGATCTCTTCGCCTGGGGTCCTAAAATGTGATAAAATTATTTTTTTGTCAAAAACCGGGACCAATAAATAAAAACCCTCAATTTGTTACTATGGTGGAATGTGTATTAAAAAGGTAGCCCAAGTATGGGGAAATTTCAAATTGGTTTTTGCCAGTTGAGGAGCCCTCTAAAATTCATCCAAATCTGATAACTCTAGACCGCCTCCTAAAAGGACAATTTATTGGTTTATAGGAATTTATTTATTTATAGGATGGTGCGACCGCCCAAAAAATAAAATTACGGTTTTTGGAACGTATTTTTCTGATTCTAAAACGCATTTTTAAATATTTAATTTATTTTTGTTCTTTATTTTACGAAATCGTAAAATAAATGTCTGGTCTACCTTAGAGTATTAAGACTGATTTACATTGTATGAATTGGTTGATACAGCGTATGAATCTTGCCATAAAAGAGAAGATCCGCTCTATGCCCAAAGTAGAGTGCTGTAGTGCGTTTCTGTAAAAAAATCGACAAAAATAAGATTTTTCTGACGTCACACGGTTTCGGTCCGCAATTTCGTGAGATAAGTGTTTCTGTAAACAAAGGTCGACTCAAATTTGAAATATTTTGGAATCGGCACAGAAATCGGTAAAAAAATTTATGAAATTGAAACAAATGTCAAAATATTATTCTAAATTTGCGCGGTAAGTGGCGGTGTTAAATAATTTGTCATTAAATATTTGTAAAATATATAAAACTTGTCAAATTTTAGATGGGTGATTTGTTGTTGCTGATTTCCGCAGATAGTCATGACTGGAGAAATATGCTACGGTTGAGGGACGCAGTGGATCCTTTCAGTATTCCCGAGGCTCGATTTGCTGAATTGTTCAGATTTAGCCGAGCAAGCGAAAGGGAAGTGCTTAATGAAATGCTACCTTTCATGGATGAAGGTGCACGGAGCACATACATATATTCCAAATCGACTAAGGCTATGCACAGCTCTGCATTACTACTAAGGCATTCAATCCCGGGATCCCGAATCCCGAAATCCCGGGATCCCGGACGTTTTCTCAATCCCGGAAACCCGGGATTTTCAATCCGGAATCCCGGGATTCAAAAAAGGCTTTTTTATGCATTGTTTAAGATATTTTTGACGGTTTTCTACAAAAATACAGCCGTGCATTTACATCCAATCTAAGTGGTAAATTAAAAAAACCCACTTTTGAAGATTTAGTGCTACACACACACAAAAATTGACAACATTTTTGTCAATAACGGTTAACAAATAATTTTTATCGATCTAAATAAAATTTTTTGAATTTAAACAATTTTTTTTTTTACAAAAAAGATATATGTTTTAGAGCCTATTTACACTATCAGTTCCATGACGAAAAATCTGACAAAGAGCTAATAAGAACTGCGGTAGTGAAAACGAGATAGAATATTTTGCACCGAAAATCCATACAAAAAACGTAAAAGGTGGCAACCCCATGCTTCGTTTATTTACATTTTCATATAAAAACTGTCAAATTTCGTCATGCCCATGTCAGTGTAAATTCTAAAAACGGCATGCCCATGCGTCATGGGAATGACTGTGTAAATAGGCTCTTAAACAACAATTCCTGTATCCGTTCTAGCTATAATACTAAAACTACTGAAAGTAACTTTTTCGTGTGTAGCATGAAATGGAGCTGGCTGAATTTTATGATAATATTCAGATTCAGGTGGCAAAAAAAAATTATTTGTTCGATCAATGTAATTTAAAAAGAATTACTTTTTGTTCGACTTATTTATTTTAAATATTATTTGTTTTGTTTAATGCTATATTTAATAAATATTATTTCTTTGTCGAATTAAAATGAAATTAAACTTAAAATATTGTTGCAACAATTTTTTCTTTAATTTTATATTAATTATTGTATTTAATTGGAAAATCCCGAAAATCCCGAACAAATCCCGGGATCCCGGGATTGTAATTTCAAATCCCGAAATCCCGGGATTTTCAAAAACACTTCGGGATTGAATGCCTTAATTACTACGCGACGGGTTCTTTTCTGCGAGACATTTTTGTTATATTTATCCATTTGACACTTAGTGCTGTTGAGAAAAGTGCAAATAAGCTCGGATCCGAATACTTGTTATTTGCCTCACATTTTTTTTTAATTTTATGAATACTTTGGTTTTATTTGAATGTATGCACTCCAATTATGAAATATTTTACAGTTTATAATTAGCTTAAGTTACAAAAATCTCTATATATGAGAAAATTCAATAATTTATCGGTTTAATATTTGGTTACTTTAACTTCAACCAACTTCTCACGAGCTGAAAACACAGGGACAATTCGAGTAGACACAACTCGCTTCATTTTGCTTACAGAAACACTTTTTTTAAATATTCCTATGAGAATGGTGAGAAGTGCCAGTGAGAATAGTTACAGAAACGCACTACAGATAGTCAACGTTTGTTTGCTTTTTTTTGTAAACAAAGATCAGCTGTTCAAAATTGAAAATTATATATTTTTTCTGAAATATTTACATTTTTTATGATTATTGCATTATTTTGTAGCGCGGGAGCAATTTTAAGACTTCCACCGACAGGAATAGTTTATATTGGTTGTTTGGAAACTTTTTTATTGTTTCCGAGTCCCAAGGAAACTCAAAAATGTAAATCGTATTCGTGGCCACCGTGGCCATTCCCAGATTTTTATAGCAAATTTTTAAAACGAAAATAAGTTATTTAAAATAATTTTATTTTAAACTTTTGAAAACGTTTCTCAAATGGGGGGAATGTAAATTGTTGTATTTATTTCAAACTATGACACCGGCGGTGTCACAAGCTTCCGAGCAAGTTGTGACATAAAAAAATGTCCACAGTGTTTCGTTTCTGGCCAGAGAATACGCCACCACCTTGGCCAGCATACCCGTGGCCGTTTGCTCGTTGTCATTGCGCGCGATGGTTGATCGCGCGCAATGACAATCACATTTACTGGTGGGTCTTCAATAATATCCTGAGTGTAGGGCGGGTGTTAATTACGAGTTAAATAATTTCACCTCGAAGGGCTAGATAAGGGGCTTGGTACTCTTGATTAGACGCGAGTCCAGGTAACTGAAAATTGAAACGAAATGGCCATTTTTAAAAATGAATTTTCGGGAAAATTTTTAAATAATCGGATTACACTTGATTGTCTTCGGTAAAATTTGGATTTGGCAGCGGAGCAACGCTTATGCCGATGGCTATTGTTAGAAGTTTTTTTTTTTTTTTTTAATAGTAATTTTATTTAATTATTTTTATTTTTATAATATTCAGATTACAACTATTTGCCCTATATCCATTGATTTAGGCAATGTAGAGTTATCGTAACTAATATATGGTGAATATATTAGTTTCGTTTGAGACGTGAGGGATTCAGAGGTCTCAGTAAATTCCTAGCTAGAATGTTTGGGTGAAACATGAGCTTCTGCTTGTACTTCGAGGTAAATTTCGGAATTTCGTCTTTTACTGCAGGTATATTCAGGTCTCTGTGGATGTTAGTATTTTTTATATACCAAGGGGCTCTGGCAATTTGTCTCAGGATTTTAGATTGGACTCTCTGGAGTTATTCCGCGTTCGAGGGAGAGGCAGTGCCCCAGAGTTCAATTCCATATGTCCATATGGGTTTTATTATACTTTTGTATATTTGGACTTTGTATGTGAGATTTAGCTTTGATGCCCTTGAGATTAGCCAATTTAGTTCCAATTGCTTTAATTTGATCTGAGTGATTTTGGATTCAATATGTTTATGCCATGTGAGTCGGCGATCGAGATGCATTCCAAGATACTTGGTTTCGGAACTTTCAGGGACGACTTGGCCGTTTATCTTCAGAGCAGGACACGTGCCTCTTCTTAGAGTGAAGGTTAAGTGACAGCTTTTGGATTCATTGACCTTGATTTTCCATCGATGTAGCCAATTACTTAGAGTGTCCAAGTGTTTTTGCACGTATAGAGATGCCATGTCTGGGTTTGAGTGAGAGCACATGACAGCAGTGTCATCAGCAAAAGTCGATATGAGAGTTCTATCACTTTTGGGCATATCTGCAGTATAGAGAATATATAGCAGGGGCGCGAGGACACTGCCTTGTGGTACTCCGGCCAGTATTTCGTATTTTCGGGAGACAAAGCTTTTGTATTTTACTACAAATTTTCTATTCGTGAGGTAGTTTTTGAGTAGACAGCGCATATTAGCGGGAAGAATATGCTGTAGTTTGTAAATAAGTCCTTCGTGCCAGACTTTATCGAAGGCCTGGGTGATATCGAGGAAAACAGCGGAGCTCAATAGTGCCATGCTTTTCGCGGAAGCCAAACTGGTGATCGGGAATCGCTTGTTTTTCTAGAATTTTCGGTAGAATCAATTTTATTAAAAGTTTTTCGAAGAGTTTCGATATTACAGAGAGCAAACTTATAGGCCGGTATGACGTCACTTTAATGGGATCTTTTCCAGGTTTGGGAATCATTGTAACTTGAGATAGTTTCCAATCATCTGGGTAGTGACATGTTCTGAGAATCGCGTTAAATATGTGCAATAAGTGGGTTATTGCAACTGTTGGCAGTTTTTTTATCATTGTTGGCGTTATCAAGTCCGGTCCTGGCGCTTTTTTCGGGTCCAACCTTTTGTTTATTGCCTCCATAAGTTCGTTTTTTTTAATCGCGATTGTACAAGAGGTATTATGTGGGATTAATGTTGGTATTGGGATATCACCAGCTGTCGTGTTCGGGGTGAACACGGTTTTTAGGTGGTTGGCAAAAGCTGCACCCTTTTCTGCATCGCTTCTGGCCCAGTTTCCATTTGGCAGCCTTAGAGGGGGTTCTGTCAGTATTGGTTTTTTCATATTTTTTGCAGCTCGCCAGAGCGAGTAGTTTGTTGATTTTGTGGGTGCGAGATGTTCAACAAATAGCTGGAATTCTCTTTCGGATTTCCTCTCAAGTTGCTTTTTTAGAATTCGAGAGACATCATTATGCTGTTTTTTCAGATTTGGGGATCTGTTGTTTTGCCAATCGCGACGTATTTTCCTTTTATTTTTTATTAACTGCTCTATGTCCTTTGGAGTACACTTTGCATAGCTGCGAGTTGAGCTTTTTGGGATTTGGGCGGGAGTGGCCGCTGCAGCTGCTTGGGAAAGCAAGAGTGTGATATTACTAACAGCTGTGTGTATTTCAACTTTCGTTTTTAGTGACACATTAGGGATAATGTGGGAGCTTATATACTTTCGATATTTGAGCCAGTTTGTGAGTTTGCTGGTCAGTTTATCTGGTGGATTGGCCTCAGAACTTGGCGCATACTTTATTGTGATAATAGTAGGTGTATGATCTGATGAGAGATCTAGAGAGGATTCAATAAACAATTGGCTCCTTTTTACAGTTTTGAAGACTGCAAAGTCAATGACATCGGGGGTTTTGCGACTGTCAGTTGGCCAGTAAGTTGGCGTGCCAGGAGAGATCACGTCCAGACCGAGTCTGTTGACAGTGTTCAACAGGAGCCTGCCATTTGGCGATATAAGGCGAGAACCCCAATATGTATGTTTGGCGTTGAAATCGCCGGCAACGAGATACTTTTGTCCAAGAGAATGGAAAAAAGTCTGGAATTGTTGCTCAGATATTTTGTGTCTGGGCGGGCAGTATATAGCTGTTAATGTTAGGCCTTTTAAGTATTCATCGAGAGAAATACTTGTCGCTTGGATATATTCTGTGCAATAATTCTGGAGAGCGTAATGTTTTATACGACTTTTAATGAGGTGTATCGGGTACTCGTTCTCTGTTCCTTATCCAAAATTCTGACGTTATCAAAATCAGCTGAGTGGCCGCTGTCCAATATTTGTTGCGCTAGCGCTGTTGATAATTTCTTCTTCTCTATGTCTGCCTTGTGTTCGTTCATTCGAGTGCCAAGCGCTCTCTTAGTTGTGCCGATGTATACCTTCTCGCATGTTTCCATTTCGTTCCCTTGGCATGCGATTTCATAGACTACGTTATGTTGTTGGTGTTGTTCTATTTTATCTTCAGTGTTCGTGAATATTTTGCTGAGCGTCTGGTTCGGCTTGTGAGCAAACGAAGCTTTCTCCTGTCCGATTGCAAGGTGTAAGTGTGCGTTGTCTGTGAGTCTTGGAATGTATGGTACCTGTAGTATCGTTTGTCGTTGCCAGATTCGTCTATTTTTGGCATCGATCTGTCGTTGTGGTATTTTTGGTGGATTTGAGTGTTTAATAGGTCATTTATTAGTGTGTTTGGGTAATTGTTCATTTTTAATATTTTTCTTATTTTGTGTATGTTCTGTTGTTTGAACCTGTCGTCACTTATTCCGATGACCTTGTTTATTAGGTTCTTGGCTGTGTTGATTTTTTGTTTCGTCGGTTGTGTCGAATGGAAATTTATCATCCTTCCCGATGAAGTTGGTTTTGTATACCAGTCTATGATTATTGTGTTTTCTGTTCTATGTATTTTTGTGTCTAGGTAAGGTATGCTATGGTCTTTTTCAATTTCCATAGTGAATTGTAGTTTGTCGTGATAGTAGTTGAGCGTGTTTAGTATGATGTTTTTGTCTTTGTCGTGAATAATGGCAAAGATGTCGTCTACATATTTGTATATGCATTTGAGTTCGATATCCGCTTCCTTTAAAGTTGATATTGTACTATCAAGTAGGTTGTCGAGAATTATGTCCGCTATTGTTGGGGATAATGGATTTCCCATCGGCATTCCAAAAATTTGGTTGTATATTTCACCATCAAATGCGAAGTAGTTATTGTCCCTCAGGCAAAATTTCAGGATTTCGAGAAATTTCGGTTTTGGTATGTTGGTAAGTTTTTCTATTTTTGTCCACTGTTGCATGATTTGTTTTATGGCTAGATATGTCGGTATATTAGTAAATAACGAGATGACGTCAAACGAGACTAAAATCTCCCCTTATTCCAATTTGATGTTCTTGAGCTTTTCTTTTACCGTGAGTGCGTTCTTGATGTTGTACTTCTCAGAAATTATGTTTTTCAAAATACCCCCTATGTGTTTCGATAATTGGTAACATGGTACATTAAAAGACGATGAAATAGGTCGTAATGGTAGACCAGGCTTGTGGATTTTGGGTAGTCCATATAATCTTGGAGCAACTGCTTCTGAACAATAAAGTTTGAACTTCAAGTTGCGATCAATGTGTTCCTGTTTATAGAGGTCGTTGATGATGCTGTTGTTGACTCTTGTCAGTTTTGTCGTTGGGTCGTTCCTTATCGTTTTATAGGTTGATTTGTCCTCCAGTAGTTGTTTCATTTTGTTGTTGTAGTCCTCTCTGTATATTACAACTGTCTTATTGCCCTTGTCTGCTTGTGTAATGATGATTTCCTTTTTATGCTGTTTTATGAATTTTTCCGTTGTTTTGTATATTTTAATTATAAGTTTTTCTCTGTCTGTGTTTTTAATTTTTCTTCTGTGTACCGCTATCTTGTTTGTGATTTTGGATCTAGCAACCTCTTTGTCTCTGTCGTCTTCTATCGTCTGAATGCACTGTTCTATGTGTGCGATTACATGTATTGGTGAAAAGTTTTGTTTGTTGACTGGTATCGCAAACTTTTTTCCCAATGAGATGAGCCATTTGCTCTCTGATGGGAATTGTATGTCCGTTTTGTTTACAAACCAGCTCTCATTGTATGTTAGCCCAAATTTTTGTAATTGTAAGTCCCTTAGTCTTTCTAACTTGGAAGAGTGTGTCTGATGTGTTTGAGATGATACGTATTTGTACATACAATTTTGTTTTCTTACAAAATTTTTGTACTCGTCGTTGTTTAGAGTGGTTTTCATTTTTATTTCGGCATGATAGATGTTCCTCTTAGTGGTAGTGATGTTGATGTTGGTTTCTGTGATTTCCTGGTTTAAAATTTGTCTGTGAACAACTTTCTCAATTCTTTCTATACTCAATTTAGTTTTTGTTGTTGTAAAGAGAGAGTATATTTTCGATGTTGTGTATGCAATGTGTTTCGGAATTATTCCATAACCTCTGCATTCCATTAATTCTTTTGTTTTTGTGCACGAACCTGTTTCGTGCAGGTCTCCACAAATTACGCACACGCTGGGAAGAGTGCAGTAAGACTTTGTGTGGCCGTATTCTTGGCAGTTATGACACTGAATCGGTCCACTGCGCTTGTGAGGCACTTCAATTGTGATTTTGCGATGTAGCAGATATCTGAGAGAGTATATCGGGTGGGGTTCACCTTTTTTGAGCAATTTTGAGTCGAACTCTAGTTCCACACGAAAAAAGGGTTGTGGGTTTTTTTTGATTCTGGATATTGAATACGGACTTTATTTGGAAGCCTTCATCGCTTAGTGCAGTTTTGATTTCGTCGCATTCTACGAAAGGCTCGATACCTTTCAGTACGACTGAGAGGCCTTTGGAACTTTTGAGCTGGTAGGTGTAGTAGCTCTTTTTGTGTTTATCAAAGAGATTGACAATTTTTCTATAATTGGATTCGCTGTAAATTTGGATTTTTGTTTCGTGTACTTGTCCCCTGAGAATAGAAATCACGTGGAAATTATTAGGACCAATATTTTGAGTTATATCTTTGATGAGCGAATTAGAGTTTCGCTCACGCAGGTAGATAGGTGGGGGTTTTTGCGATTTCGGTTTGGGATCCGAATCATTTTCATCAGCAAGAATCGCATATCGATTTTGCCCAAGCTCGAGAGATGGTTTAACGGGATTCGTCTTTTGAATTTTTGCGGAATGCCTATTCCCATTAGTGGGGGACGATAGTACAACTAAATGTTGATTCCTGTCTGCACTGTCGGCATTTTGCTCTTTTGACCTGTAATAATGGAGCGAGTAGCGACCTTTGTTATGCGATTAGCGATTTCAGAAAACCCGCTATTCGTCTCACTTGAGTCAGGAATGGGGGGTAAGGCCTACGGGGATTTCAATATATTTGCTAGGGGTATAACCAAAGAAATTGACGATACAGAGTTACCTGTGTTTGCGTGTGCAGTATCGCTATGGGAACTCCACTGTATATCTGGCGAGGGAATTTGAATAGGTTGTAGTTGTTGTTGCGAAAGCTGCTGCTGCGCACCGTCTTGCTGTGGAAGCTTTTGCTGCAGGGGTTGCAAAAGTTGTTGTTGTAGTTGCAGCTGCTGATGAGCTGTACCATTTCGTCCACTGTCTACTGATAACGGAGGGGTTCGTTGCATGACGAGCGGTCACTCTGGTACTAATTTCGTGTTTTTAAGGTTCTGGTCACCCTAATTAGAAAAGCGACGCATAGATGGCGCGATGCGGTTTGTGTACTCGCTGATCGCTGCAAACAGATGTTTTTTGGGATATTTTTTTCCGATGGAAATTTTAACGTCAGCGCTGTGTTGACTTTGCTGTCAGTGGATCAGCTGATTATATTTTGTTTATAAAGAATGTGTAATGTTTTAGCAGATATGTTGCGCGGGATAAAGAATTTGTTGATGAAGCGAATTCGAATTGTGATTTTATTTGGCAAAAATTTTCGTTTTGTTTTTAAATTTCACAAAAGTGTCCAAGCAAGTGATCGCGAGCCCTATGCAAACGCGTCACTGTACTATCGCACGAAGCCTCGGGGCTGTTTCAATATTTTTAGAGTAGAACTTCCGATATAAAAAATTGATTTTATGAGAGCAGATTTTTTATTCGCACAACCGATTGAACTGACGTTTCTCAACGTTTGTTAGAAGTGCGTAGACCGGGAGGAAGGGCCGTGAAGAACTATTTCGCTATCGAGAATTTTAATTTTTAAAACATTTCTATTGACACAAGAAATTTGTTATGGTATTTTTATAGGAGATGATACGGTTCATACAGAAAGATGTTGTATTTTACATACCCAACGCAAAAAAAAGTAGTTTTAAACATCCGCACCCGCATCCGGCTCCGCATCCGCGGATGTCATTTTCAAACACCCGCACCCACCTCCGCATCCGCAACGAGGCTTTTTACAGCACCGCACCCGCCACCGCAAAACTCACATCCCTAAAAAATTCTTTTAAAATAATCACCGTCACCACCAAGATACATAGAATACTAGATAACGACATGAGGCCGTTTACCGTTATCTAGCATGACATCGGCAGATACTTCTTGTCACTTTGGCAGAAAAATGCAAGCGTTGCCACAAATTTAGCTTAATTGGTTTCGCAATTCCAGATTAATGGATTTTCTACTGTATTAATTAGTCATCAGTAGAAATACGATTCGAAATTATTAAAATTAAGCAAAAAAAAATCAAAATTATTGACTTATGAATTTGAGTTGTTTAATAAAGGAAACATTTTAATAAGTTGAAGCGGTTTTTTTTTAACCTTCGGCCAGAGTTTCGGCTTTGAAGTCGATTAATCGTTCGCGCTTATGTTCAGTCAAAAATAAATTTTACGTTTTGACGCCAAACTTTACGCGTCAAAAAGTTTGGAAAAAAAGAGTAAAAAACAAGTTTTTCAAAATATAGCCCTTTATAGTAGGTTAGAAGCAGAAAAAAATTTCTTTTAAATTATTTTCCGCAATTTCGATTTAAAATAAGGGTTTTCGGCTACTTTCTTCCTAATATCATTGAAGATTTTAAAACCCTTAATTTAAAATCAAAATTGAGGAAGATAATTTTTAAAAAATTTTAAAGGAAATTTATTTTTCTCCCCCCTTTTTTACTCATTTTCCTGATTGCGAACCTAAGTATAAAATTTCAGCCCAGTACCTTGAAAAATACGAAAGTTAGAACTTTAAATTGGCTCCATACCGCTCCCCTTTGCCCGCACACACCCCTTTCTAAAGGGTATACAATGTTATTTTGTCAATAAGAACCCATTTCATCATTGTAGTTTGAAGGAATTGGAAGTTATGCCATGTTTAAGAAAAAGGGGCTTGCGTCTCCCCACGGCCTCCTACGCCTCTGATGGATCCCAACATTTTAAAGAGCCTATTTACACTATCAGTTCCATGACGAAAAATCTGACAAAGAGCTAATAAGAACAGCGGTAGTGAAAACGGGATAGACAATTTTGCACCGAAATTCCATACAAAAAACATAAAAGGTGGCAACTCCATGCTTTGTTTGTTTACATTTTCATATAAAAACTGTCAAATTTCGTCATGCCCATGTCAGTGTAAATTCTAAAAACGGCATGCCCATGCGTCATGGGAATGACTGTGTAAATAGGCTCAAATGGAAAAATGTTTAGTATTGACAAATGTAGATCGGTTATTTTGTTTAAAACAAGTAATAAAAATTACGTTTAAGAACTTATCGTACCATATTTGCAATAATGTTGCCATTTCTATCAAATTCCGATAAACAATGAACGGCATATTCTGCGATAATGGCTACGTTAAACACGAGGTTTTTCTTGTAGCCTTTGGTATATATATATATATATATATATATATATATATATATATATGTTATGTTATATCTGGGTAGGACGGAACTCCTCCGATATTTCTGCTGTATCTATTTTCATTTTTGAGTCCCAACTAGCAGAAAATATTTCAATTCAGATCTTTCTGGCAACGTTGGCTGCCAGAAAAACGTAAACAAAGAACAGCTGTTCGTGTGACAAGAAGTATCTGCTGACGTCATGTCGTCATTTGTGTGTATATCCTTCTTGCGTTACCACCTTGACTCAAAACATAAACCATGGCAAAATAAAGAAGGTAGTCACTTACTTTGATTAAAATTCCGATTTTCTAAAGTATGTTTGTTTGTAAACAATTCGTAAAGCGTTGCCACCCTTTGAACAAATTTTTGAAATTCGTTTGGGAATAATATCATTTTTTTAAATCTTGTGGATACAAGATTTAATTTCTTTAGAATTGAATGGTCAAATGGATGTAGGCGGTAAGATACAAATTATTATGAAAAAATTCGTTTCAAAGTAGTTCCTTTTTTCTTTTTTCAATAAGTATTGGTGACATTTCTAATCGACCAAAACCGAAATGGGCGAAACATTTTATTATTTTTTTCGTCCGTAACCGAAATGGCCGAATTTTCATTTTTTTGATTTCGGCCGAAACAGAAAAAATAAAATAAAAACTTATGAATTTAAATGTAATAAAGTTGTACATGTACGTATCAGTAGGAAATCGATCATTTTAAGCTCAGATCATGAATTAGATGAATTTGGAAGCAAACTATCAAATGCGTGCAAATCAATTGCAGGGCTCTCACTTTTTGCTACGGCGAGAGTATTAGATATTCGATTTTAGGGGAGTAGATTTCAAGAAAGGGGAGTAGATTTAATTTTTTTACATAGAGTAGTAGAAATTCTACGAGAGTAGTAGAAATTACTGTAGATATCGGTAGTAGATTTCAAGAGAGGGGAGTATATATGGTTAGAGTAGAGTACCAGAAATTCTATGATACATTTCTGTCGGGGTAGTAGATTTGTAGAAATAGTACTACTTGCATTGTATGAAACTCACATAATATTTTGAGGAGTAGAATTTTTACAATAGTAGTAGAAAATATCTTGAGGGAAGTAGAAAGATGTACGACGGTAGTAGAGGAATAGAAATTTAAAAACTATCACGAGTGTAGTAGATATACTCCGATGCAGTAGAGTGAGAACGCTGTGAAGGGTGTGAATCAAAGCTGGGCATAGTTAATCGAGAATTTAACTTCGTTAACCCGGTAATAGTTAATCAAAAATGCAACTTCGTTAAATTAAATAGTTAATTTCGTTGAAAAGTTAACTTCGTTAAAAGTTAAATTAAATAGTTAAATTTTCTATAAAATACAAAACAAAAAATTTTTTTTCAAAAAAAACACATTAAAAAACATTTTAACTATAAACGATTGAGTGCCAGCACTCACAGACCCTTTTTTTCGACCGGTTTCAGCCTTTTATGCAACTATGAAATTTTTTATCAAAAAGCGAAATTTCGTTTATTTATATTTATAATAAAAAAGAGTAAAAAACAAGTTTTTTAAAATACCTTTAACCGACTAAAAAGCAGAAAATAAATGTCCTTTAAATTAATTTCCGCAAATTCGATTTAAAATTAAGGGTTTTTGGCTACTTTCCGCCTAATGTCATTGCAGATTTTGAAGTCGCCAAAAACCCTTAATTTTAAATCGAATTTGGGGAAATTAATTTATAGGAAATTTATTTTCTGCTTCATCATTGTAGCTTGAAGGAATCGGAAGTTATGCCATGTTTAAAAAAAGGAGTTTGATTCCCCCCACGGCCCCCTACGCCTCTGATGGACCCCAAAATTTAATAGATTGCATTGTCACCGGAGTTCTATCAGTGTGTCGCGGTATAAATTCGCGCCACAGTTGTTGTTGTTTTGTTATTTTGTTTGTTATGTTTTTTTTTATGTTTCCCTTTTGTTCGGGGCAACGGGCGAACAAAATCGGAGGAACAAAATCACACACGCACTGACCGAATTAACGCACTGCACAATTTTATTGATTGTTACTTTTTTTATAAATTAGTTTTGCTTAACAAATTAAGCAAAACAAATTCGCCACTCGCCACTCGAAGAAGAAAACTGAATATTTTGTTTGAGCTGTCAAAGTTCTCTTGCTTTCTTCTCCTTTCTTTCGCTTTTGCTTTCGATAAGTTAGCTCAGTTAGCGGCGGCGATCCGATGAAGGTATTGCCAGCCTCGCCATTACAATAGTAAAATGTCAAAACCTGGACTAAAGCTTTTGTACTCTTTGAACCTGTTTGAGGGAGGGGAACCTGTCGACATTAATGCTTTCGCCTATACAGACATGAGTGCCGCCAAAGTGAGTATTTTCATTTTGGTGGGTGCGGGGGTGTATATGTAAATTTGCCAAACACACTCTAGAAAATCTGAGAAGATCTTTCACATATAGGTGTGGGTAAAGCCCCGACTGCGAATACTGGCTTCTGCGTAGGTCGCGCTCATTATGGAAAGTAAGCGCCATATATGCGTCCATATAGACAGGTTCTTTAGTTCTTTTTGAGCAGGGAAGAAGAAAAGTAAAAAGTGAAGTTTTCGATTTTGAATTTAATTTGGTATTAAATAATTGGTTTAGGAAATTTTGATAATTTTCGGGCATTTAGTGTTTTGAATTTGAGGAATTTAATAGAGTTGGACAGGTTGTGTTCGGTCGTGATTTGTTTTGGTGAAGTGTTTCCGTCCTGGGAATTTCAAGTAGTTTGCTTGGAATTCGTTTGACCGTTTCCCCCTCTTCCTTATTTTTTTGTTTGTTTGTGTCGTCCCGCATCTGAGTTAAGTTGTTGCTGGACATCGAATTTTATCGAAGTCCAGCTGGTGAATAGATTCTGCAAAGAATCGTGCGAGGGATTTCAGACAGGTCGGTCTGGTCCCGCAAATCAATTGCGTTTAAACAAATATAATTTTTGGTATATAAATAATTTCTTTTGGGTGATTGTCGGTTTGTGTCAATTTTGAAAAAGGGTTTGTGTTCGGTATTATTTTCCTTGTGTCGGGAAAATTTCCGTTTCTTTTATATATATTTATATATTTACTTATATATATATACTAGCTGGGCCCGGTCCGCTTCGCTGGGCCAAAATAATTTTTTGTTGTTGCATTGTCTGTAATGTAATGTATGAATGGATGAAAGTCATTTTTAAATATATATGTTTAATTGGTGTTTATACTGTGGAGTTAATTTTGTACAATTTTATAGGGAGGAAAATTGATGTAGCGATTGGTATTGAAATAGGTTTTGATGAATGAATGATTCGTATTGTATGTATGTATGTAGCGCAGTAAAGTATGTTTGGAAGATTATTGAAATTAAATTAAATGACATTTGGTATTAGTATTTGAAGCACATGCCGTTAAATCGGCCGGTACAAACGACTGGATTAAACGACTGGATTACGATCTTTGAGCTTTGGTACGTAGCCGAATGCTCGCACAAAATGGCCCGGCAGTGTAAACACTTGAAAACGAACAAATCTGTAGATTCCGATGCTGGTGCGGGAGGGAATATTCAGTCAGTGTAAACGGTTGCACGAACGGAATTTCGTTTACGATTGGAGATCGCGACAAAAGTTGTGTTCGCTCCTACGGTCTAAGTGCACCTTCAAATTAAGAAAAAATAAGTACCTTTATCCCTTTTAGACAAAATTAAACCAAAAATTCCCTTAGGAAGGGAAATTTTCCTAAAGTTGGCTGCACTGGTTGAGCGCGCCGTCTGTGAGGAGTGTTGCCACATTGAGAGACGTTCTGTGGTGTTTTGTAAATTTTTCTTGTGGGAAGAAAGTGATTTCTATAACTTGTTGGGACAATTTTGCAGTGCTTATTTGCCGAAAAGACCAATTGCATTGTGTGCATTTAAGTCAAGTTTAATTTAATTTTCATTCGCAATGGACGTCTTCTCGTAATATTAATGGCGGTTTGCCTGCATTTAAGCCAACGCGAAATTCCGCAGCCGGTACGGAACTTGAACAAAAATGTAGCTTGAATATGCGATACTGCGTTTTTTTAAAGAAAATTTATAAATGATACACATTTTTAGTTGTAGCTTTGAAATTTTTCACCGCAACCAAATTTTTTCATTCCAATATCTTTGCTGGAAGAATTTTCGAGAAAGTACCGCGGCGGCGGAATTTTGGGTATTTTAAGTTGTAATGAAGTACTGTGTGTAGGGTTACTGTAAAAGTGGGCGACTTTCGCAGTGCGCATTTAAGGTCGCCACACATGAATGCAAAATTTCGTTGGTGTCGTGGTACTTTTTCTTGAAAATACGATAGTGCGCTCTAGAATGATATGCACTTGTTTTTGTTTTTGTGAAATTTTTCAGCACGAAAAAATTTGTCCGAGCCGAATATCGCCTTGCAATTTTTGAGCAATTTTTGGGGAAATTTCGCGGCATTGTGTGGGTAGCTTTAAGTTGGGTATAATTTAATTTCCATTCACAATAGACATTTTTCCATAGTTATTTGGAATGTAAATGGCAAATGCATTTAAGTGGAATCAGGGACGTAACCAGGAAAAAATTTCGGGGGGGGTTTTCATAACATTTTTTTTTACTTATACTTAAGAAAAAACTAGAAAAAGCAAACCAAATTGAATAATAAAAAATTTGGAAAAACACCCAAAGCGGAGTTTATGAAAAAAGGATTTATTCTAAAATCGACGTATTGTGTTCATATATTTCGTGGGGGTTCGGCACCCCAAAGCCCTCCAAACCCCCCTCTTCTTCATGGGTACGTCCCTGCTTTCATTTTAAAAACACTTTCATTTGCTTTTTTGCTAACATTTTTATATGGAGTTGTTTTTAAAATGTTTCATTCAGAGACGTAACCAGGAATAAATTCGGGGGGTGGTTTTCATACATTTTTTTTACTTATGCTGAAGAAAAAGAATAGAAAATTCAAACCAAATAAAAATCAACAACAGATCGCTTTTTTCCAAATAAATCTTTTGATTTTTCATAAAAAAAAAAAATAAAAAAAAAAATTTGGAAAAAACCCGAAGGGGAGTTTATTAAAAAAGGATTTATTCTAAAATCGACGTATTGTGTTCATATATTTTGGGGGGGGTCCGGCACGCTAAAGCCCTCCAAACCCCCCTCCCCTTCATGGGTACGTCCCTGCTTTCATTTTAAAAGCACTTTCCTTTGATTCACAGAAAAATTTCGATTAACTATAAACTTTCACGTTTCACTTTGATGTAAATGTAAACGGTAATATTCGAAGCTTAAAACGTACACGAAAGTTTTTAATAAAATAAAATATCAAGGAGATACGGAAGTTTCTCTTAAATTCTGTTGAATTTCATAACAATTCCATACATTTTTCTATTACTTCATAGATTTCGGGAGGGGTTCGAACACCCCAAACCCCCCCCTGGTTACGTCCCTGAGTGGAAATGAAGTACTGTGAAAGTGGGCGTAAAATGTGCACTGGGAGATTGGGGCAAATTATGGAATTGCGAATATGTAGTTACATGCAATCAAATGGAAATAACCTTAATTATTACTCCCTGCTGCATTTAATGTTGAAAATACACGAAGTTGTTGAAATTTGTGATCGGTACATCGACATGAAATACTTTAGCAAATCGATTTCATACTTTGAAAGAAATCGAAAGGTAAAAAACCCCGCAGATATGGTAACACTGCTTGGGTGGGGAAAAATTAAGTCCTAGGTGGCAACCAAGTTGACTGTTGATCATATGGTATTTGCTTTAAAAGATTCACAAATGTGAGAGAAATACGTGCTGTAGTTTTCGCTTCCACTCGAGACAAACATACACGTCTCTTTTATATATATAGATTGCGGCAGTTTCGGTGTAGTTTTTAAAAAAGTTTATTTATCAGGTTTTCGTGTGTTTGTGTTGTTCGTTCGTCCGGGGATACCATACCGCGAGGGTCGTCTTAAATCCCACGCTTCGCGACTGTGCTATTCGGGCAAATAGGGAATTTAATTATCGCGTGGGGATTTTCGATTTTAGTATGTTTTATAAAGTTTAGTTAAAAATAGCGCGATAAGCTGGCGCCCAACGTGGGGCTATTTTGTTTTTTTTCAATAATTTTTTTTTGATTTTAAACAAAAAAAGGTTTTTTATAATTTTCGAGTTTTTTTTTTAAATT
Source organism: Heteromyza rotundicornis (assembly GCA_951394025.1). Taxonomy (NCBI): domain Eukaryota; kingdom Metazoa; phylum Arthropoda; class Insecta; order Diptera; family Heleomyzidae; genus Heteromyza; species Heteromyza rotundicornis. The sequence continues at coordinate 63,872,137 of OX596011.1, read as the reverse complement.
AAATTTTTTTTTTATTTAAATAAATAATTTTTTTTGGTGGTGTTTTTTGTGTTTTTGTACATTTTTTTTTATATTTTAACTAATAATTTTTTTTTTATTTAGCCTTTTATTTTAATTGGTCGGAGCAGCGGAGTTCGCGATAGTTCGGTGAGTCCGTTCCATTTTATTTTTTGTAATTTTATTTTTTGTGGTTGGTGGTGTTGTCCGCCTTTTGCCGATTACTGTTTTGTTTTTTTAAATTTTAATTTATAATAACTTTTTTTTAATTTAATTTTATTTATTTAAATTTTTTTTTTTAATTCTGTGAGCGTGGTACGCTAGTTTATTTTTATATATATATTTTTTTTTAAATTTTAGTTAATTTTTTTTTGGAGTTTTTTAATAATTTTTTTTTAATGAACAGTTTTAGGCATGTTAGGGTTTCTGGGAATTGTAAATTTGTCCAAGTGGGATTTAAAGTTTACCGGTCAGAGAGAGGATATATCTCTGCATGCCTTCCTGGAGCGAGTAGACGAGCTTTGTGGCGCTCGTGGGGTCAGTGAGGACCAGTTGTTTAGAGGGGCGGTAGATTTATTTTCGGATAGGGCTTTGATTTGGTTCCGTGATGCCCGAAGGTATGTTTCCAGCTGGCGAGAATTGGTCGTTCAGCTGAAGTTAGAGTTTCTGCCCCATAATTATGATGACCTCTTGCTAGACGAAATTAGGAAAAGGACTCAAGGTCGGGCTGAGTCCATAGGCATTTATGTAGCGGTTATGAGGGGTCTGCTCCGTCGTCTGTCGGAGTCCTTGCCGGAGAAGCGTATGTTGGGTCTGGTAAGGGCTAATTTGTGTCCTTTTTATCAGACTCAGCTGGGCTTGGCTGAGCCTGAGAGTCTTTCGGAGTTGGTTTCCTTGGGTCGGATACTGGAGGCTGTGCGGGCGAATGTGGAAGCAGCCGCCGCCCAGCAGCCGGTCCAAGGACTTGCTGGAGCCAGACTTGGCATACGTTTCGGCCGAGCCGGAAGTGGTTGCAGTCAGGGCTCCGCTGCGCAATCTTAGATTGGAGCGTAGAATTAGGGCAACTCAACGGGCTAGGCGTCCGTTCAGATGCTTTAACTGGAAGAAGTTTGGGCATGTTTCGGTAAACTGCCGAAAGGCGGTTATTTGCCGCGGCTGCGAGCGGCCTGGCTTTATGAAGCGTGATTGCCCCCGATGCACTCAGAGAGCAGGGCAATCACAGGAGCGCTCGGACAGGGAGGCGGCCCCGAGAGCTGCTCCGAGGGCCCGCGAAGAGTCGGGAAATGGGGACCGAGCTCTTGTGGAAGCAGGGCAAGAAGTTCGCGAGGTTTAGGTAGGTTGCCTGCGGGCAAACAGCTGGCTAGGGCAAATAGTGGTAGGCCTCAGAGGCAACGTCCGTCCGAAATTTGTTTGAGTTTTTCTCTTTCAGGTAGAGAATTGGATATGTTACGTGAGCCTGTGATTGAAGTAACAATGGGCGGTATTTGACAAAAGATATATATGTGAATCTGCAGCCTCAGTTGATTGCCGCAATACTCGTAGCTTTACAGATTAACCAAAGTTGAAGTGCTGTTAAGCAGACATGCGTTGGCTACTGGATTGAGAGGATTTATGATGTATGAGTGTGAGAATGGAGAGTGAGAGAGAATATATAGTTTGATCGTGTGAAATTAATATATTTCGAAATTGATATGTTGAATGTTGGCTCGAACCAACTGATGCTTTTGGAAAACAAGATAAATTTAGGAATTTTTTTTGATGAGCTTTTCATGGGTTTCCTTTTAGATTTTCTTGCATTATGGAAGTCATTCGAAAGTGACTGCCAATTCAAACGTTTCTTTCGTGTGTAAAGTCGTCAATTTTAATTTCTGTTTAAATTACAATTTTTTTAATTAATTTTTGGAATTTTATTCGGAAGTGTAAGTGGTAATTTGTTGTGTTAAATTCAAAATAATTAAATTATTGTCCCAGAGTGAAGAAAAAAAAGGAGGACAAATTATTAGAATAAAAAAAAAAAATTGTTTAAATGTTTAAAATTACATGTGCCAGAAATCTCGTAATTCTGAAGCAAAAAAAAAAGTATTTAAAGAAGAATTTGGCCGTTAAAATAATTTAACTTGTCCGCGAATACGCGCAAACGAATTTTGGTGGCAATCGGATTAATCAAAATTTTTAACCCATCGTTGCAGAAATTTTGTTGAGGTAATTGTTTGTTTTCTGCGCTTTTAGATTTTTCCTTGTGATTAGATAAAGATAGAAATAGGAGTGTTTTTTTTTTTTTAAACGAAACTTTTTGTTTCATTTTTATAGGTCCATCATTAAGGTGGCGAAGGGCCTCAACTCCTCCCTTTTTGGATAGCGCAAACCAAAAATTCCTTTGGCTCTTTGGCTGGCGGCTAAAAGCTGCGCTGTCGCTAAATAAAACCGCGCTTATTTCTTTGATCAGCTGTAAAAATTGATACCGATAGGATCCAACCAAAGGGGTTATTCACCCTAACAAAAGGAGGAACAGAGTAGCAGACGAAGAAAGGAGAAAACATCTCATGAGTGAAGTCTAGCCGAAGTCCACAAAACTCTCAAGCTATGCCACACCTCCAAATGTACACGCGCTCTTTGCAAAAATTATCGTGAATTTGATTAGGTATAGGGAGAAATATTAACAAGTAGAACTAACTGCCCGTGGGGAAAAATAGCTTAAGTCAATTTTATTGAATTTAATTACTGAATATTTATTTAGCGTTCTTCATGAATTTCAAAGTTCATACTAATTGAAAATTTTTAGTTTTAATTTTTTTTTATACATAAACTTTATACTTTTTTCCATTTATTTATTCTTTTTAGTTATAAATATTTTTATTTTTATTTAAGCTCTAATTTGTATATGTAAGAGAAATAGTTGGGCAAATGCAAGTGCATATGCATTTGAGTTGCTTAGAATAGCTAACCATAAAGAAAGACAGGAATTGGGAGAGAAACGAAAGCAATAGATCATTCTTAGCGTGAGCGCTGCTCTCAACACCTACCCCCCTTTTCCCTTGTTTTATTTTTTTTTCTGCTTATAGGTAACTTCGTTGCTGGCGCCAACATCAGAGTACCTACAAATTGGTGAGTGCTGATCTCAATTGTTTTAATTTTTCTCGTCCATACGCAAATTCGCAATTTTGATTAAAATTGATTTGTAATTAGAGCAGATTCTCTATAGCTGTACGAACCGATGTTCGCGTCGTTTGAGTATTTTAAAGGTACTCATTTTATTTTAATAAAACACCTAAATATATAGGCACAAAAATGCACTTAAAACTAGACAGAATTAGAATATTATCAGCAGAGGCACGATTAGCGTCCCCGCATAGGCTATAAACTATTTATTACTTGTGTGTGTACTTTTCTAAATAGCGATAATAATAGAATACATTAGAATTGTAAATGGCCACACAGCCTCAACTCAAACTGAGTGTTACTAAACATAGATTATGATGTGTGAGAAACATCTTCTGTTTGACATTTTTTATTACTAGCGATAATTATAGATAATATTAGAAATGTAAATTACCACATCTACAAGTGTCATATTTGGACATTCTGCCGGGGGGCAGAAAAGACGATAGATGGAATCGATCTCTTGACAATAATTTTTCTTACGATAAAAATAGCTAATATAATAATAAGCAAAACTACCAGAATCAAAGAAGTATGCCCGCTGAGGTTATGGAAGTTTAGACCTTTGAGATGTAGATTATCCGCATGCAGTTGGGAAATTTGCTTCTTGAGTTGATCAATTTCCTTGGTGTGATTGATGACAACCGATCCTAGAGGTTTCATGGAATGCTCGGATAAGTTTTCAATTTCCTTCGTCAAAGATGTGGAAAATGTGTTGTTAATACCCGAAAAGACATTATGGGGTGCGATTAGCGTGGCTCCTGGAATGCGCACAGTACATCCTGCTTCCAGAGTTAAAATTCCTTGATTCGGTAATTCGATGATTTTCTGATGGGCAGAACTACACTGTATTTGTGCTGCAGTTCTTTTAAAGTTCTTAAACAGCCATTTGTTTTTGCTGTGAAGCTCTTTCCAGAATGGCGATGTTATCATTTCTATAAATGTGCAGTCGTACGGGTTAAGCGGCTTTAAAGGTGATATTTCGCAGGAATTGTCGTTAGCCTCAATCCATGCCCAGCTGTTTTCGCAGACGAGATGTTGGTCCGAAAATTTGTTACATTGATTGATAGTGACTTCCGACATTAAATGATATGAGTCTATTTCAAAATTGTAGATTATGAATTCAGCTCGTATAGCAGAGATCATTCTCTCACCAACTCTCTCAATCGGCATTGGAATAATTTTGTATAGTTGCGACGAATAACTGTTAAGCAGCGGTATCGTAACTCTGATTACCAATTTATCTCCTATTAGCGCCCCTCTTGCTTTCAACAATTTATAGATAGCTTGAAGCTCGTTCGATTGTCTTCCAGGTAATTTCAGTTTTTCTGGAAGATGTTCTCTTATTTTTTGGATCTCTGATTTCAGCTGCGGAGGTGTGATCAAGTCTGGGTTTAGTTTTCCGTGATTGACGTCAATTAAAAGTTCGATAACTTCTGACTGAATTGTTTCGCTCTCTTCGACTATGTTGCTCAGCTGTTTGGTCATCATAAAGAACTTAACAGATTCTTGGTATACGTAGTAGTTCTCTTCCATGTTTGAAGTGATATTGTCTACTCTCATCTGTAACTCCTTAAGATGCAGATTTACTTCGTTCGTAGTGCGTTTAAGAATATTAACTGTTGAATCGACAACAGAAGTTTGGCTCTTTATCAAATGCTGCAGATCATGTTGGTTGTCTAACAAGTTCTTCATATTGCTTTCCATATATTCACGGTCATCCGCATTCATCATTCCGAAAATAATATGGGACATAGATCCAACAAATTCCAATGGGGCTCTCCTTCTCCTTTTATCCTTTCGTACAAACAGATATTTATTTGTGTCCTTTACCTTGTTTATTTTGATTTCAATATTGTCGATGACTGTGTTGCATTGCTCTTCAAACGCTTGCAATTTGTCACAACTTTTTCTAATTTTCTTTGAAAACGTGTCAGCATGATCCACTACTTTGAAGAATGCGTGCATGTCGTAATAAATCATCAAATTCCAAGATGAAGCTACGACCTCCATTATCCCGATATGATCCAAATATATCGCTGTATTATTTTTCAACTCTAGAACCGATCCACCAGAAGCATCCTGTTCACCTAACGGTTGTGTACAAACTCCCTTTCTTGCTAGCAGCAGCATCAGAAACCATATTATATTTATCAGTTTTAACTTTTTCGGCTCTTTGGCATAACTGAGCATAGTTAAATAGCTTTTGCTTCGTTCCACTGGATTTTTCGTATCTTCTTCTTTTGTTTCCAATGGACAAACTTTATGAATTGGGCGTTTTAAGATTCCATCCTGTATCTTCATTGTGACTACTCGCACCCTCCCGTCAGATCCTGGATGAGTTTCTATAATTCGACCAAGGGGCCATCTTGCCGGATGCGTATCTTCATTTTTGATAATGACAATTTGGCCTTCAGCCAGATTTAGCTGCGGTTTCTGCCATTTATACCGCTGTTGCAAAGTTGAAAGATATTCCTCCTTCCATCTTTTCCAAAAGTCTTTCTTCATTTTTTGTATTAATTTCCAACGATCCAAAGATCCAATTGAACGGTCATCTACCGCTTCTGCTGTTCCAATAATCGGCTGGCCAATCAGAAAATGTCCTGGTGTTAACGTGTCAACTTCGTCTGTATTATTGCCAATCGCATGAAGTGGCCTTGAATTGAGAACCGCTTCAATCTGAGCTAAAAGAGTACTCAGTTCCTCGTATGTTAGTTTAGTTTCTCCAATCACCCTTTTTAGATGGTGCTTCATCGACTTCACGCTAGCCTCCCAAATCCCTCCAAAGTGAGGGTCTGCCGGGGGAATAAAATGCCATTGAACTTTATCTGCTTCCAAAACAGCAATCACTTCCGAATTATTTTTAATTGCTTGCTTAAAATCGGCATCCAACTTTCTCGCTGCTCCTACGAAGTTTGTTCCATTATCTGAATATATATGTTGACTTTTGCCTCTTCTTGCGAAAAACCGTCGCAATGCTGCTAAGAATGAATCCGTCGTTAGATCACTTACTGCTTCTAAATGAATAGCTTTAGTTGCCATGCATACAAATACAGCTATATATCCTTTATATGACTTTTGTCCCCTTCCTTTAGAACATCTTATTTGAATAGGACCAGCATAATCGACGCCAGTATGTGTAAATGGGTGATTAATAGATGTACGGCTCTCAGGTAAATTCCCCATGATTTGCTTAGCCGTATCATTCCTGTATCGAATGCATTTTACACATGCACGCACGCGTTGCTTAATCATGTGTTTTAGTCCAATAATCCAGTACTTTCTTCTAATCGAGCTCTCCATCAGACGATTTCCGCCATGTAACGTGTTGACGTGAATGTCTTGAATTATTAAAGTCGTCAACCTGGATTTGCCAAGAATTATAGGATGTTTTTGATAGTAAGGAATATGCGAATTTTCCAGTCGACCTCCAACTCTTAAAATCCCTTTGCTATCAAGCAGTGGATTCAAATTCGCTATTTTACTTTTTTGATCCACAGGTTTGTTGTTCTTCAATAACCGTATTTCGCTTGAAAACTCTGCAAGTTGCTGATTTTTTATTAACATTGTTTCGGCTGCTCGCAGTTCGTCTGCCGTTAAATATCCCGGAAACTTTTCTCCTTTCAATGCTCCTTTAAACCTCAGAATATAAGCTGCAACTCTTTCCAATTTTCTTAATGATGAGCACCTTTCTTGCAACTGAAGTACTATATTTGGCTGCTCTGTCAGTGTTGTAGTTGCTACTAATACACTCTTTTCTGCAACTGCTTCTTTTGGCCAATCATATTCATCTTGCACCAACCATGTCGGACCTCTCCACCATAAAATATTTTGTTCTAACTTAGATGGTGAAATTCCTCTTGATGCGATGTCAGCTGGGTTCTCCTTTGTACTGACATGATTCCATTTAGCTATGGGAATCAAAGCGCTAATTTCCGTTGTCCTTGTTCTCACGAATTTATCCTTACTTCTTTTATTTCTAATCCAGCCCAATGTTATCATCGAATCGCTCCAAGCGTAAATTTGGCAGTCTCGTTTGATGATGTCTGTGACTTTGTTCAACAACCTTGCTAACAAATGAGCCGCACACAGTTCTAATTTTGGCAGCGACTTTTTATTTTTTACTGGATTGACTTTACTTTTTGCTGCTACAATTTCTACCGAGGAACCTGCCTTCACATAAACCACCGCTGCATATGCTTTCTCCGATGCGTCTGCAAATCCGTGTAGCTGGAACGTTGCATTCTTCGTCAGGAACATCCATCGAGAAATTCTAATCGTTTTTATTGCTGGCAAATGTTGTATGAAGTTATTCCATTCCTTCGTCAATACGTCGTCTAACTTGTCATCCCACTCTGTTTTAATTTTCCACAAATTTTGTATGAACAACTTGGCAACGATTGTTATAGGTGCCAACCAGCCCAATGGATCAAATATTCGAGCAAGATATGACAATGCTTGCCGTTTTGTCACCGTTCTTCCTTCGGTAGTAGCTATGCTAAACATAAACTCGTCGGTTTTTGGACTCCATTGTAAACCCAGAGTTTTTATCGTCTCGTCCTCTTGAATCTGCAGAACTTCATTTTCACTGGTATTAGGAATGTCAGCGATAATGTCTTTGGTATTAGAACTCCATTTTCTCAAATGGAATCCAAATTTATCCAATTGATGTGATATTTTACCACGAATTCGCCTGCACTCTTCGATGGTATCTGCTCCAGTCATCAGATCGTCCATATAAAAATCTTCCTTGATGATTTTAGCTATGTCTGCATCGTCGCATTGATTTGCTATCTCGTGCAATGTTCTAATGGCAAGGAATGGTGCTGAAGTTGTTCCATATGTGACCGTTGTTAGTTCATACTGCTTTATCGGTTCCGCCTTATTCTCTCTCCAAAGTATGTATTGGTAACTCTGGTCTTCTTTCGCGATTTTTACCTGACGATACATTTTCTCTACGTCTGCCATCATTATATTTTTCCAAACTCGCCACTTCACCATGATATCAAATATATCTTTCTGTAGTCTTGGCCCCACATGTAACACATCGTTGAGGCTTTTGCCATTTGATGTTTTCGCCGAAGCATCAAAAACAACTCTAACCTTTCGTAATACTGCTCTCACGAACCACCGCTTGATGAGGAAGATAATATTTTCCACGCTGATTGTCGTTAACTTCTTCCATATGACCGAGGTGTTGGTACTCCCGCATGAATTTAACATATTCCGATTTTAATGCATTATTTGCTTGTAACTTTTTCTCTAAATTCAGGAATCTCGCCATTGCTTGCTTTCGAGAATCTCCGAGGGCGTTATCTTCTTTAAACGGCAAGTTAACAATGAATCTGCCATCTCTATCTGGTTTCGTTGTAGCTTTGTATTGCCGTAGACATAAATCATCATCATCTGAAGGAATAACCGAATCATTTATCTCCTCCAACTCCCAAAATCGCTCCAACCCAGTTGTCACGGCTGCTGTTAATTGCTTACTCCTACTTTCTACGTTGAGTACTCCGGATAATATCCACCCAAGCTTTGTTGATTGACCCAGGATTTTATCCAATTTCAATATGCCTTCCTCTAAGATCTCTGGATACAAGTCGCCGCCGATTACTATATCAATTCGGTCTGATTTGTTAAAATTAGGATCGGCCAACGTATGATTTTTCAACTGATTGATATCATACTTAAATGATGTGTCCGGATGCGCCTTGGCCAGCTTTGGCAATACTAATGCCTCAATTACGAACAATTCGTCGCTTGGTCGCTTTACTTTCGACTTTGCTACTCCAACCACCGTGCTTCCAAGACCAACTAGTTCTAAATTCACTTTCTTCTTTGGTAAATTCAATATTTGCGCAGCTTCTTCTGACAATGCGGTTTTTTGTGACCCTTGGTCAATTAGTGCTCTCAAGGTCAGAAATTCTCCATGCGCTGTTTTTACTCGTACCTGTGCCGTTGCCAAAAGTACAGCCGGTGATGCATCGTCCTTTGTCATCATTGAAGTCGCTGACTCCTGCCTTGGTTCATTTTTTGTTTTATTTAAACCATACGTTGTTTCCCAATGCAGCAGAATGTGATGGTTTTTACCACACTTTTTGCATTTGGAAGCTCCATTGCTGCATTTCTTGTCCATCTTATGGTATAGACATACATAACACGCGTTGCTTTTCTTTGCCCAGCTGTGTCGATCTGCCACTGATAGCGCAAGGAATTTCCTGCAATTGTTCACACTATGTCCTACTGTGTTACAATATGCGCAGCTTAGTTGTCCCGTATAAAATGAATTTGTAGATTGTCTTTGCCTACTGCTTCCACTATTTCCAATCAGCTTCTTTCCTTTTACAGCTTCTAACGCTTGATATTGCAGCTCCAAAAACTGCATCACATCGCTCAGAGTTTGTATCTCCCTAGTTTTCTTCACGTTCTGCTCATATAACCGCAGCCCGTCTCTGTCCAGCTTTCTTATGATGATACGAGCAATTAGTGGCTCCGCATCATCCAATTTGATATTCATCCCTTTCAGAGCATGAACACATTCATTTGTTGTATCGAGAAGCTGCTTTATACTCGATGCTGCCTCGCTGTTGACTTCAGGCTGGTCCAACATTTTGTCCACCAACTTTGTAAACAGCAACCGCCAGTTAGCGTACCGATGTGTTAACATTTCCCACGCTGCATCATTACTTGCATCAACAACATTGAAATGTTGAATTAGCCTTCCAGCTTCTCCCTTTACTAATGACTTCAATCGGTACATTTTCTCAACATTTGAATAATGGCTGACATCATGTACCAATTTTTTGAAAATATCGTAAAAAGAGGACCATTCGTTTATATCACCAAAAAATTTTGGGATTTTGATATCCTCCAGTTTAAGAGTTGATGGCCTTTTCACTATCTCCAGTGACTGCATCTTCTTTGCTAAGTCCATTGAAGCATCGTTATACGACCTGTCCACTTGGTCTTTTTGCTCTTCTACATCGTCATCGTCTTCTCCCATATCAAATGTCAATTTTGTATAAATTGCATTTATGAGTTGCATTTTCTGCTCCCAACAAGATTTTCTGCATTCCAATTCCGCTCTGCCGGCATCATCTTCTATGCCTTCATCTAACAATAATTTCATGTTGTTCTGGAACTCATCCCAGATTTTTTCCAAGTGGGAAGTTGTCTCATCCAACGTAGTTTGACGCAGCTTTTTCTGCTGCATCTTATCATTCATGACGATGATCATCTCGCCAATCTCATTTTGGCGTTTCAACAATTTTCGCTTTTCATTCGACATTTTGTATTCGAAAATAAAAACTTGTATTAGTTAACTGTATACAACCGCTGTTTAAGCCTCGATTACGCTTATCTCACTGTTTAGGCCGTGAGAAACGCCACTTATTTAAAATTTTTAAATTTCGTTCGCACTTTAGCGAGTTAGACAATTTTAAAAATTTTACAACGACTGTGTTTCCAATTGCACTAGCTCGTTTCCTCGAAGGACCAATGTACGAACTGATGTTCGCGTCGTTTGAGTATTTTTAAGGTACTCATTTTATTTTAATAAAACACCTAAATATATAGGCACAAAAATGCACTTAAAACTAGACAGAATTAGAATATTATCAGCAGAGGCACGATAAGCGTCCCCGCATAGGCTATAAACTATTTATTACTTGTGTGTGTATATTAGAATTGTAAATGGCCACACAGCCTCAACTCAAACTGAGTGTTACTAAACATAGATTATGATGTGTGAGAAACATCTTCTGTTTGACATTTTTTATTACTAGCGATAATTATAGATAATATTAGAAATGTAAATTACCACATGTACAAGTGTCATATTTGGACAATAGCAAAAAGAAAACAAAAAGAAAACGAGTAAACATATAAATGCTTTTTGTTTTTGGCTTGAATTTTAAGCAAAAGATTTGTTTCTCATAATTCTTACTTTCTCTCTTGTTTGCTAATGTTCAAATAAAGTCACATATATAGTTTATGAAATTTTGAATCTATTGAGTTTTTTATTATAATTATTATTTTTTTTTGGAATTTTTTTTAGATAAAAATTCTTTTATGTTCAAATAAATTACAATTTTGTTAGAGTTTTTTCTTGAATTTAGCTTTAGCTTTATATTTATTTTATTTGGTTTTTTCTCTTTAATTTGAAATTTATTGAAATAAAATAATTTATTACCAGATTTTTAAAGTCAAATATTTGGTTGTCATTTATGGATTGAAGATATTGCATTTTTATTTAGGTTTTTTTTATTCATCTAGCATGACTTGCTAGAATCATTAGTGTTGTTGCGGGTGTCGAACCCAAAATTGGTGTTGACTGGGTGACCATGTAGGCCGGACGGTTTGACTTTGACGGATTCAGCACTAGGGAATTTCATCTACAGAATGAAGCCCGATGAGATTCAAAGGCTGCGCACCGGACGGGTGGCAGATGGGGTGGGCCAGGCTTCAGCTGAAGGACGGAGACATTTCTTCTGTATTGTTTGGTATACCTGCGTATAAGTGAGTGCAAGTTTTAGTGTAGGGTATGAATTGTTTTGATTGGGCTTTTGCATGTGTGTCATTGAACGGTTGAGCGGGGGTATGTATGCGGATTTCTGAGTGTTTGAGTATGGTTCAGGGCATGTAGGAGATATGAATGTGGTACACTATGGCTTACACACTGTATGAGTGGATGTTATTTCTTTTCCCTTACCTTCTTCCTTTCATTATATTTTTTTCCTATAGCTTAAACTTCTACTATACCTATCCTCTATCCTTTTCTTTTTGGCACGACTTCTTTTGTTTCGATTCATAGTGCGGCTTAAATAGCGAAATCAACCCCCCAAAATCCGGCGAGCATACCGGGCTTGCCACCGTGCCAACTCGCTACAGCGGCCCTGCACTCTCAGCGTGGATCATAACAATGGCGCCCAACGTTTGGCCAAGATGGCTATGACAACCATAGTTTTTTATTTTTATTTTTCGAATTTTTTTTCCTTTTCTTTCAAATCATCTTTTCTTGATCTTTCCTATCTAAACTTTGTGTGTCGGACGGTAGCTTTTTCTTTTTCATATACATCTTTGGTTAATTTGTGGCAGTGTTTTTGTGTTGGTAGGGTGGGGCGTTTAGTGTTTTTAATCAGGGTTGGCAACCGAAACCGTAACCGTAAGAAAGACGGGGATATGGCTAAATCTGTTTTCGATGCTGATCATGAATATATATACTTATCCATACCGGACATGCGTCCTTATGGACGTTTTAAACGTTGTGTAGGGTATAAAAACTAAAAATTTAAGCAGAAATTTGTTTGAAAATGCGATTAGATAAGGAAATTCGGTAAATGTAGTTAGTTGATTTATATCAGAGTTGGCAACCAAATCGCATAAAGGTTTCGGTTTCGGTTTTACTCCCACTTGCCAATCGGTTTTGGTTATCGGTTTCGCTCCTTGATTTTGAAAAGGTTTCGGTTGGTTGGAGCGATTGAAAAGGTTTCGGTTTAGGTTTTAAAGGGTTTCTAGATGGCCCAATATTAGGAAATTTTATATCAATTCAATATAAATCAAGGGTGCTGAATCTAACTACAGTTACCGAATTTCCTTATCTAATCGCATTTTCAAACAAATTTCTGCTTAAATTTTTAGTTTTTATACCCTACACAACGTTTGAAACGTCCATAAGGACGCATGTCCGGTATGGATAAGTATATATATTCATGATCAGCATCGAAAACAGATTTAGCCATATCCCCGTCTCTCTGTCACCATACAGGCTGGAATGTTTTTTTTTTGAGACATCGATGTGAAACTTTGGGTTTACGTTTTTATCTCCGAATTGAGATCAAGTTCGAGAATCAGCTAAATCGGACGAAAAAGGCTGCCATATAAAACTACGAAAAAATAGCGAAAATTTTCCAAGTCTTTTCAAAAACCATAAAAATGCCTGCGCACACAGAGGCGTTATTCGTGCCGCAGGCGGTTTCGAAATTAATTTTGTCACAAATAATTGTATTTTTGAAAATTTAGCGTTTTTTATACAGCCTGTTTCCATAGCAATACAATAAATAACTAACACAAAAAGCCAGTTTCAAAACCAATTCGAATCAGTTTGAAAATAAACCTTTTGACTGTTTCCATAGTAGTCTAATAAATAACAAACAAAATAGTCATTTTCATAACCATTTCAGTCAGACTTTTTGATTGTTTCCATAGCAATATAATAAATAACAAACAAAATTTACTGCGGTGAAATCGCTGCCTGTGTGAGGCACTTTGCGTTTTCGAAGCTAGATTTTTTAAATATGGCATTAAATTCTGTAGTGCTCCGCTACGCCACTTCCAATTGTTTTTCTTTGACCATTTTATGTTAGGACTGTTGTGATGTTTGGACAGACGGACAAACGGCCACATGGGCAACACAGTCTTTCCATGGGTCGGCACCAATACGCACCAACCGATTTTCATTTGAATTTTTTTACATTTTATCTATTATTTTTTTTTCTCTTTTTTTATTTAACATACATACATGTATTATATTGAATTTTTATTATTCTTGAATTATTTATATACATATATCTTTTTATAATTTTGTTTTTAGGCTATTTATCTTGATTTTTTTTAAATTACTGGTTTTACTATTTTATTAAATTTTTATTTATTTATTTATTTTTTTTTTTATTTTTGATTTTTTTAATTTAAAATTGTTGTTGTTGCACAATCTTGATCTTTCTTTTGTCTCGATCTCTACACAAAATATTTATTTTTCGGTTGAAAAATTTGCAAAAGCATCAGTTGGTCTGAGGGTGATTGCGCATATAGTGTGAGAGTGAAAGGGTGAATGGAATCTGGTAGTGGAAAGCCAGTGGATACAGCGGAAGATTTTCGTCGACTGACCCGTAGTGCAGCCAGAGAGTTACTGGCAAGAGTGGGGGCAGCCGCAGTAGAGCTCCCTGATACAGGTGTACCGCTTCCATCGTCCGTTGAATCGCCTCCGGCCGTTGAGAACAGCCCTCGTAATATAACCGGTGGGAGTTTTTATATAAAGCTTGACGCTTTTTGTGAGACGGTGTGGGATATGTCGGAAGGCGAGGCAGCCGGTGGGGCAGAAGGTGGCACATCTCCAGGTGGGGCGAGTGCGGCAGCGCAATCCGAGAAAAACTAAAAATTTAAGCAGAAATTTGTTTGAAAATGCGATTAGATAAGGAAATTCGGTAAATGTAGTTAGTTGATTTATATCAGAGTTGGCAACCAAATCGCATAAAGGTTTCGGTTTCGGTTTTACTCCCACTTGCCAATCGGTTTTGGTTATCGGTTTCGCTCCTTGATTTTGAAAAGGTTTCGGTTGGTTGGAGCGATTGAAAAGGTTTCGGTTTAGGTTTTAAAGGGTTTCTAGATGGCCCAATATTAGGAAATTTTATATCAATTCAATATAAATCAAGGGTGCTGAATCTAACTACAGTTACCGAATTTCCTTATCTAATCGCATTTTCAAACAAATTTCTGCTTAAATTTTTAGTTTTTATACCCTACACAACGTTTGAAACGTCCATAAGGACGCATGTCCGGTATGGATAAGTATATATATTCATGATCAGCATCGAAAACAGATTTAGCCATATCCCCGTCTCTCTGTCACCATACAGGCTGGAATGTTTTTTTTTTGAGACATCGATGTGAAACTTTGGGTTTACGTTTTTATCTCCGAATTGAGATCAAGTTCGAGAATCAGCTAAATCGGACGAAAAAGGCTGCCATATAAAACTACGAAAAAATAGCGAAAATTTTCCAAGTCTTTTCAAAAACCATAAAAATGCCTGCGCACACAGAGGCGTTATTCGTGCCGCAGGCGGTTTCGAAATTAATTTTGTCACAAATAATTGTATTTTTGAAAATTTAGCGTTTTTTATACAGCCTGTTTCCATAGCAATACAATAAATAACTAACACAAAAAGCCAGTTTCAAAACCAATTCGAATCAGTTTGAAAATAAACCTTTTGACTGTTTCCATAGTAGTCTAATAAATAACAAACAAAATAGTCATTTTCATAACCATTTCAGTCAGACTTTTTGATTGTTTCCATAGCAATATAATAAATAACAAACAAAATTTACTGCGGTGAAATCGCTGCCTGTGTGAGGCACTTTGCGTTTTCGAAGCTAGATTTTTTAAATATGGAAATAGTTCTGAAATTATATAGCGAATATCGCCTCTGTGTGCGCCGGCCTTATAAAAAGATTAATTGAATATTTAAAAAAAATATTTCCTATGTTTTAAAAATATATGTAATAAATAAATGAAATACGATGAATTTTCTCTTAGGAAAAAAAACTTCAAGTCAATTTTGTGTACGAAAACCTTTTGAAAACCGATTAAAAACCCGTAACCTTTTTAATTGGTTTTGGTTGAACCCATTCAATCGGTTACGACGAATCGGTTTCGGTTTAGGTTTCGCTCCCTAAAATGAATCGGTTTCATTCGGTTTCGGTTTCGGTTACGGTTTCGGTTGCCAACCCTGCTAGAAACCTTTTAAAACCTAAACCGAAACCTTTTCAATCGCTCCAACCAACCAAAATCAAGGAGCGAAACCGATAACCAAAACCGATTGGCAAGTGGGAGTAAAACCGAAACCGAAACCTTTATTCGATTCGGTTGCCAACCCTATTTTTAAAAGCAACGATTTTTAAGATGTTTTTTTTTGGGACCATAATAAAACAAAACGCATGTATGTTGTTCTTAATTTTTGAAAGCTGCCAGATTTTGGAGTTGTATTCAGGATACTATCTACTGAGGGGCTAAGCGTAGCAACATTTTTTTTGTCGGGGTAAATTTTAACTTTTTTGCTATTTTTATTTTTAGGTGGCCAGGTGCGGCAACCAGGTTTGCTTTGTTTAGGCATTAAATTCTGTAGTGCTCCGCTACGCCACTTCCAATTGTTTTTCTTTGACCATTTTATGTTAGGACTGTTGTGATGTTTGGACAGACGGACAAACGGCCACATGGGCAACACAGTCTTTCCATGGGTCGGCACCAATACGCACCAACCGATTTTCATTTGAATTTTTTTACATTTTATCTATTATTTTTTTTTCTCTTTTTTTATTTAACATACATACATGTATTATATTGAATTTTTATTATTCTTGAATTATTTATATACATATATCTTTTTATAATTTTGTTTTTAGGCTATTTATCTTGATTTTTTTTATATTTACTGGTTTTACTATTTTATTAAATTTTTATTTATTTATTTATTTTTTTTTTTATTTTTGATTTTTTTAATTTAAAATTGTTGTTGTTGCACAATCTTGATCTTTCTTTTGTCTCGATCTCTACACAAAATATTTATTTTTCGGTTGAAAAATTTGCAAAAGCATCAGTTGGTCTGAGGGTGATTGCGCATATAGTGTGAGAGTGACAGGGTGAATGGAATCTGGTAGTGGAAAGCCAGTGGATACAGCGGAAGATTTTCGTCGACTGACCCGTAGTGCAGCCAGAGAGTTACTGGCAAGAGTGGGGGCAGCCGCAGTAGAGCTCCCTGATACAGGTGTACCGCTTCCATCGTCCGTTGAATCGCCTCCGGCCGTTGAGAACAGCCCTCGTAATATAACCGGTGGGAGTTTTTATATAAAGCTTGACGCTTTTTGTGAGACGGTGTGGGATATGTCGGAAGGCGAGGCAGCCGGTGGGGCAGAAGGTGGCACATCTCCAGGTGGGGCGAGTGCGGCAGCGCAATCCGAGAAGATGGATAGGCTGTTTGACATGATGCTTAACTGCATGGAGGAGATGCGGGAGATGAAAAAGGAGGTAAAGGAGTTGAAGGATAGGTCGATGAAATCCGGTGATACTTTGTCACCACCTGCGGGTACGTCAACGCCAAACAGAGAAGCCACTGGAACCGGAAAGGGGACAGCGCAGCCAGGCCGAAGTAACACCGGAGAAGTCCCGAGAGAAGGCGCACCTGCGAAAAATTGCGAAGGCGAAGATGGGTCTAGTCCAAAAGACAGTTTGTTTTTCAACAGTCGGGTAGGATTGGATGTAAGGAAATGGGGTGTGAAGTTTGACGGTTCTGGCAAGGACTTGTCGATAGAGAGTTTTTTGTTTCGTGTGGAAAGGATGCGAGAAAGATATGGAACGTCGAGGCATCGGCTATTCACGGATTTTCATGGCCTATTGGGTGGTAATGCACTGAAGTGGTACTGGCAGGTAGTGGAGGACCATGACGATGATGTCAGCTATGGCTATGAAGATTTTATGAAAGATTTGGTTGGTCATTTTAGGTCGTCTGAGGCTGACCACGAGATAATGCGAGAAATGATAGATAGAAAGCAAATGCCAAATGAACATTTCGACGATTTTTACGCTGATGTGCACGACTTATCGTTCAGGTTGGGCAAGAGACTCGACGAACAAAAACTGGTGGATATAGTACGCGGCAATTTGAAAAGCAGCTTTTCGATATTGTTATTTAAATTAGAAATAACCAAGTTAGCGGATTTGAAAGAAACCTGTAAAAAGGCTGAGAAATTATTGAAGGACAATAAAGCGAAGTCGAAGCACGTAAACGAGTTGGAAGTTTGGAAAAACGAGGAGGCCAATGATTTTTCGGCAAATCAGGGAGATGTGGAGGCAATAGAGCCCGGTGGCGCTAGAAATGGATATCGTCAAAATAATTTTCAAGGTGGTGGAGGTAACAGGACACCACATTTTTCTAATGCTGTCGGCCATAAGCCCAGTAATTTTACAGGCCCTCCACGGGCAAGCTCTAATGCGCCTCCAATTTCAAATTCGTGTAGCCAGGGTTTTTGTTCAACACAGTTCCATGTAATGTTGTGTTTTACGTGTGGTATGCCGGGAGATTTTTTTAGGAAAAATTCCTCTCAAATTAGTCCAGAGAAAATATGTAAGTCTCTGTTTCATGATTTAAAATGTTTTATGTGTAACAGTGACGTGTCATTTTGTGTGCTGTCACCGGAAGTGTTAAACCGGAAACTGGCCGAGATTTCCGGGAGCTCGTGCCAGAAACAGGATCCGGGGAATTAGGGCAAATAAGAATTTTTAAAAGAACTGAAAAGGAAAATGAAGAACTGGCAGCAAGAAAAAGCAAAAAATCTATAAGGAAAAGTCTACACCAACGAAAGTTAGAGTATGAAGAAGCCAGAAAACGAATTTTTGTAGACGAATCCGAGATAAAAATAGGAAATTTATAAAAATAGGAAAGTTGCGGGAGAAAAGAAAATTTATGAAGAATTCTTGAAAGAAAAAGAAAAATTGATAGTACCACTTCGTGGCCACAATATACGTACCGCCAATGGTGGCGCAACACCAGTCATTGGGGCAATTTCACTGCCGGTTTTATGGAATGGTGCTACAAAAGTGATGGAGTTTTTAATTGTTCCTGCTCTCCAACAGCAGGTCTATTTTGGAATAGATTTTTGGCGAGTATTTGGTATGAATGTAGTTAGCAAGGGGAAGGTGGAAGTGTGTGATTCGGACCAACATTTTAGTGAAGTGGCTGAATTTACTCCAGCACATGAAGACCTGATCTTTGATACGAATCAGCATGTATTGTCAAGTGCTGAAAATTTACGGTTAGAAAAGGTGAAAGCATGTTTTCCTTCGTTTGCTAAACATGGTCTGGGGCGAACGAATGTTGAGGAGCACGTAATTGAGGTTGGTGACGAAAATTTGCCTGTAAAACAGAGGCATTATCCGATTTCGCCGGCCCTACAGAAGTTAGTGTTTGCTGAGCTAGATCGCATGATCAGCATGGGGGTTATTGAAGTTAGCAATAGTAGCTGGAGTTCACCAGTTTCGCTTGTCAGGAAGGAAACGAAAAACAGATTGTGTCTTGATGCGCGGAAAGTCAACGAAAGGACTATTAAGGATGCGTATCCTTTACCCCATATTGATGGGCTACTTAGTAGACTGCAGGACACGTGCTTTATTTCTGCCATTGATCTAAAAGATGCATTTTGGCAGATTCCCTTAGAAAAGAAGTCCAGAGAAAAGACAGCCTTCACAGTCCCTGGGCGGCCGTTGTACCAATTTACGGTTATATTACGGAAATGCGATATCTTGGTTACGTGGTAGGTGACGGCTGTATTCGCACAGATTTGAAGAAAGTATCTGCGATAGATGAGTTTCCGGAACCGAAAACTCCAAAGCAGCTCAGGCGGTTCCTAGGCATGGCAGGGTGGTACCGGCGTTTTGTGAAGGACTACGTGGCAATGGCTTGACCACTACACGACTGTCTGACTAAAGAAAAGTTAAGGAAATTTGAACTGACGGACTCTGCGCGGCTGGCCTTAGATAAACTAAAGCTCAGCTTAGTCTCAGCACCAGTGCTGATCAACGCCGACTTTAATAGACACTTTTATGTACAATGTGACGCTTCGACTGTGGGTGTAGGGGGGGAGCTCTTCCAAATGGATGACGAGGGGAATGAGCGTCCGATTGCTTACATGTCAGCGAAGCTAAATAAAGCTCAAAAAAATTATAGTGTAACTGAGTTAGAATGTTACGCGGCTATATTAAGCGTTAAAAGATTTCGTCCTTATGTTGAGGGGTTACCTTTCACCATAATTACAGATCACGCGAGCTTGAAGTGGCTCATGGGCCAGAAGGACTTATCTGGAAGATTAGCCAGACGGAGTTTAAAACTTCAAGCGTACAATTTCAACATTGAACACCGAAAAGGTGCACAAAATGTAGTACCGGACACTCTCTCTCGCATCCATATGGAAGAGATTGGACCGTCGGACAGAGTACTGGACGTTGACCTCAGTTCCTCATATTTTTCTTCGGAAGAATATGAGGCGCTTAAGGACACGGTGACTGTACGAAAGGACGAACTACCAGACCTTTGTTTATCGGACGGATTTGTGTACAAACGAACTCTTTTCAGGACAGGGGACTGGTTACAAGAGGACCGCGCCTGGAAGCTGTGGGTGCCGTCTGAGCTGCGAGAAGAATTGGTGGTGGCAGCTCACTATTCTCCTTCAGCAGGTCATGGCGGAATGCACAAAACATTAGCGAAATTACGCGGAAATTATTATTGGCTTGGCATGGTTGCGGACGTGCAGGCTTTAGTGAAAGATTGTGACGTGTGCAAAGGCACCAAAAATCAAAATTTAGTTCGGCGACCACCAATGGGGGCGCAACAAATAACAGAAAGACCAATCCAACGATTGTATATTGATTTCCTATCCACGAACCAAAGATGGGAACACTTGTATATTTATATGTTTAGACCACTTTTCTAAATTTGTTTGGCTTAAGCCAATGCGAACTGCAGCTACTGCAAATGTTGTAAAATTTTTAGAACCAGAGGTTTTCCATGTGTTTGGTGTTCCAGAATTTTTACATTCGGACAACGGAAAGCAATTTGTTTCAGGAATGTTCAATGCCTTTTTAGAAAAATACGAGGTTCGCCACATTAAAACAGCTTTTTACTCGCCACAAGCAAATGCTTCTGAGCGAGTAAATATGTCAGTACTTCAAATGATTAGAGCGTATGTTGGGGAAAATCAGAAAAATTGGGATTTGCACGTGAGTGATGCGGCATTTTCCTTACGAAGTGTGGTTCATGGTTCGATCGATTTCGAATGATATAATTTTAATTTTTGACTATTTGGAATTTTTTTTTTTTTTTGTTAACTAGTTTTAGGATTTTGATTATATTTATTGATTATTTGAATTTTTACTCACTTGTCACAACGTTTGTAACGCCCATAAGGAGGCGTGTCCGGTATGGAAAAGTATATCTATTCTTGATCAGCATCACCTCCTGAGTCGATTTAGCGATGTCCGTCTGTCTGTCTGGAGATATCGACTTGAAACTTTGGGTACATGTTTTTCTCGTGAATACTGAGATCAAGTTCGAGAATCAGCCAAATCGGACAAAAACTGGGCGTGGCTCCCATACACCGAAAAAAAAGGTAAAAATTGTTCAAGTCTTTTTTATTGTTGTATTCGATTGGAAATGTTTAGAAACGTATTGAAGTGCTGTTAAGCAGACATGCGTTGGCTACTGGATTGAGAGGATTTATGAAGTATGAGTGTGAGAATGGAGAGTGAGAGAGAATATATAGTTTGACCGTGTGAAATTAATATATTTCGAAATTGATATGTTGAATGTTGGCTCGAACCAACTGATGCTTTTGGAAAACAAGATAAATTTAGGAATTTTTTTTTATGAGCTTTTCATGGGTAGGAGGTTTCCTTTTAGATTTTCTTGCATTATGGAAGTCATTCGAAAGTGACTGCCAATTCAAACGTTTCATTCGTGTGTAAAGTCGTCAATTTTAATTTCTGTTTAAATTAAAATTTTTTAAATTAATTTTTGGAATTTTATTCGGAAGTGTAAGTGGTAATTTGTTGTGTTAAATTCAAAATAATTAAATTATTGTCCCAGAGTGAAGAAAAAACAGAAGGACAAATTATTAGAATAAAATAAAAAATAAATTGTTTAAATGTTTAAAATTACATGTGCCAGAATTCTCGTAATTCTGAAGCAAAAAAAAAAAGTATTTAAAGAAGAAAAAAGGGGATTTTAGTCTAAATTTGTTGTGGTTTTTTTTGTAGAATTTGGCCGTTAAAATAAACGCAAACGAATTTTGGTGGCAATCGGATTAATCAAAATTTTTAACCCATCGTTGCAGAAATTTTGTTGAGGTAATTGTTTGTTTTCTGCGCTTTTGGATTTTTCCTTGTGATTAGATAAAGATAGAAATAGGAGTGTTTTTTTTTTTAAACGAAACTTTTTGTTTCATTTTCATAGGTCCATCATTAAGGTGGCGAAGGGCCTCAACTCCTCCCTTTTTGGATAGCGCAAACCAAAAATTCCTTTGGCTCTTTGGCTGGCGGCTAAAAGCTGCGCTGTCGCTAAATAAAACCGCGCTTATTTCTTTGATCAGCTGTAAAAATTGATACCGATAGGATCCAACCAAAGAGGTTATTCACCCTAACAAAAGGAAGAACAGAGTAGCAGACGAAGAAAGGAGAAAACATCGCATGAGTGAAGTCTAGCCGAAGTCCACAGAACTCTCAAGCTATGCCACACCTCCAAATGTACACGCGCTCTTTGCAAAAATTATCGTGAATTTGATTAGGTATAGGGAGAAATATTAACAAGTAGAACTAACTGCCCGTGGGGAAAAATAGCTTAAGTCAATTTTATTGAATTTAATTACTGAATATTTATTTAGCGTTCTTCATGAATTTCAAAGTTCATACTAATTGAAAATTTTTAGTTTTAATTTTTTTTTATACATAAACTTTATACTTTTTTCCATTTATTTATTCTTTTTAGTTATAAATATTTTTATTTTTATTTAAGCTCTAATTTGTATATGTAAGAGAAATAGTTGGGCAAATGCAAGTGCATATGAATTTGAGTTGCTTAGAATAGCTAACCATAAAGAAAGACAGGAATTGGGAGAGAAACGAAAGCAATAGATCATTCTTAGCGTGAGCGCTGCTCTCAACACCTACCCCCCTTTTCCCTTGTTTTATTTTTGTTTCTGCTTATAGGTAACTTCGTTGCTGGCGCCAACATCAGAGTACCTACAAATTGGTGAGTGCTGATCTCAATTGTTTTAATTTTTCTCGTCCATACGCAAATTCGCAATTTTGATTAAAATTGATTTGTGTTTAGAGCAGATTCTCTATAGCAAAAAGAAAACAAAAAGGAAACGAGTAAACATATAAATGCTTTTTGTTTTTGGCTTGAATTTTAAGCAAAAGATTTGTTTTTCATAATTCTTACTTTCTCTCTTGTTTGCTAATGTTCAAATAAAAGATACGCGAAATTCTTATAGTCACATATATAGTTTATGCAATTTTGAATCTATTTAGTTTTTTTATTATAATTATTATTTTTTTTGGAATTTTTTTTTAGATAAAAATTCTTTTATGTTTAAATAAATTACAATTTTGTTAGAGTTAAGTTTTTTCTTGAATTTATTTTTATTTCAATATATTTATATTTATTTTTTTTTGGTTTTTTCTCTTTAATTTGAAATTTATTGAAATAAAATAATTTATTACCAGATTTTTAAAGTCAAATATTTGGTTGTCATTTATGGATTGAAGATATTGCATTTTTATTTAGGTTTTTTTTATTCATCTAGCATGACTTGCTAGAATCATTAGTGTTGTTGCGGGTGTCGAACCCAAAATTGGTGTTGACTGGGTGACCATGTAGGCCGGACGGTTTGACTTTGACGGATTCAGCACTAGGGAATTTCATCTACAGAATGAAGCCCGATGAGATTCAAAGGCTGCGCACCGGACGGGTGGCAGATGGGGTGGGCCAGGCTTCAGCTGAAGGACGGAGACATTTCTTCTGTATTGTTTGGTATACCTGCGTATAAGTGAGTGCAAGTTTTAGTGTAGGGTATGAATTGTTTTGATTGGGCTTTTGCATGTGTGTCATTGAACGGTATGTATGCGGATTTCTGAGTGTTTGAGTATGGTTCAGGGCATGTAGGAGATATGAATGTGGTACACTATGGCTTACACACTGTATGAGTGGATGTTATTTCTTTTCCCTTACCTTCTTCCTTTCATTATATTTTTTTCCTATAGCTTAAACTTCTACTATACCTATCCTCTATCCTTTTCTTTTTGGCACGACTTCTTTTGTTTCGATTCATAGTGCGGCTTAAATAGCAAAATCAACCCCCCAAAATCCGGCGAGCATACCGGGCTTGCCACCGTGCCAACTCGCTACAGCGGCCCTGCACTCTCAGCGTGGATCATAATAGCTAATAGGCCATATTTAGGAGTTAAAATTTTTGGAATGCGTATGTTAGGGCTTTTAGATTCGGGGGCCACCAGGACGATTCTTGGTAGGCCAGGCTGGGACCCATTAAAGTCCTGGGGGATAAGTTTATTGGCGTCTGCGGTCAGCAAGGTTGCGCTTGCTGATGGTGAAGAAGTTCCGGTTAGGGGGGTAGTTTCGGTCCCTTTCTAGGTAGAGGGCAAGTCGGTCCTCGTTGAATGCCTCGTAATACCGGATTTACCCCAATCATTGATTCTTGGAGTAGACTTTTGGTCTAAGGCCGGTGTAGTGCCAGATTTGGCCAAGAATCAGTGGAGGTTTTCCGACCAAGTCAAGGTCTCGTCAGTAGCGGCGATAGTTGATAGGTCTTCGTTGTCAACTAGGGAAAAATCGGTTCTTGAGGAGTTTGTTGCAGATGTTTTTAGGTCTATGCCTGAGGGACTTGGTTGTACACATTTGGTCGAACATCGGATTCGTACAAAGCCAAATGACGAACCAGTCAAGCAGCGATACTATCCGGTATCGCCCGCTATTCAGAGGCGCATAGATGAGGAAATAGAGGATATGCTAGAAAAGGGTGTGATTGAGATTTCTCACAGCCCTTGGGCATCACCGGTTGTGATGATTAGGAAAAAGGATTTGAGTTATAGGTTTTGTGTCGACTATAGGACACTGAATAAAAATACGGATCGAGATAGTTACCCCCTCCCTTATATTTCGGCTACTTTAGATAAGCTGAAGGATGCCAAATATCTCTCTAGCTTGGATATAAAATCCGCTTATTGGCAGATCCCAGTAGAGAAGGAAATGCCTGTACGGCATTTACAGTTCCGGGTAGGGGGCTCTACCAGTTCAAGCGCATGCCTTATGGCCTGCACAATGCGCCTGCAATTTGGCAGATATTTATAGATGAGGTCCTTGGGGCTGACTTGGAACCTCATGTTTTCGTGTATTTGGACGATATTATTATCGTTACAAATACATTTGATAAGCATGTTGAGGTTCTAAAGGAGGTCCTGAGGAGGATTTGTTCGGCAGGGCTTAGATTAAATAGAGAAAAATGTAATTATTGTCTTTCTTCGCTACGGTACTTAGGTTATGTTGTTGATCGACAGGGCTTGCACGTTGACCCCGACAAAGTTGAGGCAATGCTGAAAATTCCAGCGCCCAAAAATGTAGGGGAAGTCAGGTCGTTTGTTGGCACCATTTCTTGATATCGTAGGTTTGTTTCGAATTTCGCTGATTTGGTTAAGTCTCTAACTGATCTTCTAAAGAAGAAGAACAGGTTTAGATGGTCGCCGGATTGCGAGTACAGCTTTTTGAAGGCCAAGGAGCGCCTAGTGACGGCGCCGGTCCTGAGCTGTCCTGATTTCGAACGACCCTTCGCGGTAGGTTGGCTAGGTGGGCTTTAAAGCTCCAGCAGTATGATTATGAAATCATTCATCGGAAAGGGAAAGATCATGTTGTGCCCGACATGCTTTCCAGAAGTGTCCCAGTCGTAGGGGAGGTAGATGGGCGTGTAGAAAATCCATGGCTTGAGAGTATGGTTCGGAAAGTGGAGGATAAACCACTCGATTACCCAGCTTGGAGAATTGAAAATGGGGTGTTATATAAACACATAAAGGCAGGGACAAACAGTTTGTTTAGCGCTGGGTACGAGTGGAAGAGAGTTGTGGGCAGGAGTGATAGGCGCAGTATTTTATTCGAGTGTCACGATAATCCATTATCGGGGCACATGGGCGTTAGGAAAACATACGCAAGGGTAGTTGAGAAATATTATTGGCCAAAAATTAAGGCAGAGATAGCTAGATATATTAAAGGTTGTCAGGTTTGCCAGAGGGTGAAACCTGACAACAATAAGCCAGCTGGTTGTATGGTAGAGAGGACAAAGAAGTTAGAACCTTGGGAAATGATCTGCGTAGATCTGGTGGGACCCTTGGTGAAGTCGAGTCGGGGATTTTGTTATATTTTAACGGTGGTTGACTACCTCAGCAAATTTCCATTGTTGTTTCCGTTGCGGAATGCAACGGCAAAGAGTGTTTGCAAGGAGTTGGAAGATAATGTCTTTCTTCCTGCTCTTTGGAGTTCCGAGGTCCATTGTATGCGACAATGGGCCACAGTTTCGCAGCAAGGAGCTGCAGAGTTTATGCGCGTCGTATGGTGTGCAGATGCGGTACACTGCACACTATCATCCGCAGGCTAATCCGGCCGAGCGGATTAACAAAATTAACCAAACCTGGAGAACCACAGGACGTGGGATACTCACCTCTCAAAGGTGGCGTGATGCATTCGAACAGCGCAGCATGAGGTGACCGGGCCAAGAAAATGGCAGACTTGAGGGAAGACATACGGAAAAAGTTAGAAATGGCAAGTGCCAAGACAGCGAAAACGTGCAATCTCAGACGTAGAGATGTGCAGTATTTACCGCACGAGTTAGTATGGAGACGTAATTTTGTTTTGTCCGATGCTGCAAACTATTTTGCAGCGAAGTTAGCTCCGAAATTTGTTGGACCGTTTAGGGTTAAAAAGAGGGTGTCTCCGTGGACATATATTTTGGAAGACGAAGACGGACGAGAAAAGTGGACATGGCATGTGCAGGACCGTAGTCAAAATCACACCGAACCGAAATCAAAATCACACACGCACTGACCGAATTAACGCACTGCACAATTTTATTGATTGTTACTTTTTTTATAAATTAGTTTGCTTAACAAATTAAGCAAAACAAATTCGCCACTCGCGGGTGAAATGCGACCGGCGCGCGGAAGAAAACTGAATATTTTGTTTGAGCTGTCAAAGTTCTCTTGCTTTCTTCTCCTTTCTTTCGCTTTTGCTTTCGATAAGTTAGCTCAGTGAGCGGCGATCCGATGAAGGTATTGCCAGCCTCGCCATTACAATAGTAAAATGGCAAAACCTGGACTAAAGCTTTTGTACTCTTTGAACCTGTTTGAGGGAGGGGAACCTGTCGACATTAATGCTTTCGCCTATACAGACATGAGTGCCGCCAAAGTGAGTATTTTCATTTTGGTGGGTGCGGGGGTGTATATGTAAATTTGCCAAACACACTCTAGAAAATCTGAGAAGATCTTTCACATATAGGTGTGGGTAAAGCCCCGACTGCGAATACTGGCTTCTGCGTAGGTCGTGAGCGCCATATATGCGTATATATAGAAAGGTTCTTTAGTTCTTTTTGAGCAGGGAAGAAGAAAAGTAAAAAGTGAAGTTTTAGATTTTGAATTTAATTTGGTATTAAATAATTGGTCTAGGAAATTTTGATAATTTTCTTTCCTGTGTTCTAAATTGTGTTTTTGGAGTGGTGAGGTGGAGCGGTTGCCAACGTCGGATTGTGGCTGGAGGACAAGTGTTCCAAAGGGAGTATTTTTGCGCGCTGGTTTAGTTTTGACAGCTAGTGTTTTTTTGCTTTATTTTATCTGTGGCAGTCGGCCATTTAGTGTTTTGAATTTGAGGAATTTAATAGAGTTGGACAGGTTGTGTTCGGTCGTGATTTGTTTTGGTGAAGTGTTTCCGTCCTGGGAATTTCAAGTAGTTTGCTTGGAATTTATTTGGCCGTTTCCCCCTCTTCCTTATTTTTTTTTTGTTTGTGTCGTCCCGCATCTGAGCCAAGTTGTTGCTGGACATCGAATTTTATCGAAGTCCAGCTGGTGAATAGATTCTGCAAAGAATCGTGCGAGGGATTTCAGACAGGTCGGTCTGGTCCCGCAAATCAATTGCGTTTAAACAAATATAATTTTTGGTATATAAATAATTTCTTTTGGGTGATTGTCGGTTTGTGTCAATTTTGAAAAAGGGTTTGTGTTCGATATTATTTTTCTTGTGTCGGGAAAATTTCCGTTTCTTTTATATATATTTATATATATACTTATATATATATATTGCGGCAGTTTCGGTGTAGTTTTCAAAAAAGTTTATTTATCAGGTTTTCGTGTGTTCGTGTTGTTCGTTCGTCCGGGGATACCATACCGCGAGAGTCGTCTTAAATCCCACGCTTCGCGACTGTGCTATTCGGGCAAATAGCGCTATAAGTGTTCCAAATTTCAGCTCTGTAGCTCATGTGGAAGTGTATGAAAAAGCTCGCCGCAGATTTGAGGATATATATATTAGAGCCCGACCGATTAATCGGCTTCGGCTTCCGCCGTTATCGGCCGAAGCTTTTCAATTTTTTTTCCTTTTTTTTGCGACACCGAAAACTAAAACTAATTTCTTCTAAGAAAGATGTTCATTTTGTAGTATTTTTTTTCGGGAATTTTAATTTATAAATGATTTACATTTTTATTTGTTTTTATGAAATTTCTCACCTTAAACAAATATATTTTCGCATTTGCAAGAAACATTTTTGAGTAAGTTTCGCTGCGGCTGCGGTACTTCGCGTTGTTGTGTGCGGACCTTAATGTTGTACTGGGAATATATGCAGTGTATAGGAAAGTGTAATATGAAAATCTAATACACCACCGTAATAGGTGAAAATAGTGTTAAGTGGCAACGGTAGTCTTGTGGCAGTGTTATTTTCTTAAAGGTGGCAGCTTTAGGTCGAAGCTATTTTTGCTTATATATGTGAAACATGATTTTTTGTGTGTGTATATACATGAAAGCGTTTTGCATACAGCTTGCCGAAGTTAATCGATATTAGGTAAAGGTATCGTATGAGCATTAGTGGCTCTGGTGAGAAGGCGCTTAGTTCGCTACTTCATCTTACTTACAATCGCTGCATTGTGGGTTCGATACCTCACCAGGGCGGCTAACATTTATAAGAAAAAATATATGTGTGAATATATTTGTAAGTGGCTCTGGTTCCTTCTCACAACCGCAGCGTCGTATGGACAAACCATATATATATATATATTAGAGCCCGACCGATAAGCATTTTCCGGCCGAAGCCGATGGTCAATTGGCAGCCTATTACTTCGGCCGACGCCAAAGGCCTATACCGAAGCCGAAGCCGATACTTTAAAAAAAACCATTAAAAACTTGTATTTTTCGTGTATTTTCATTCAAATTCGAGTGTATACATTTTGTTTTTTAAGGAACTAAAATTGTATTTAAACAAATAATAAAAGTAACCAAAAGAATTCACAAACAAATTTGGGCCTCCTAGGTCAAAACTAACAGGAGCCTCGGATTTTCCCATATATCCCGTGTAGAAAAATTAGATTTTTTTAAAATCATTTTTAAAAATTTTGAGTGAAGCATAAAATAATGGGAATTTAGTAGATATGGTTGAGAATTCTTCAAAGAATAAATCCATCTAAGTTGCTGTTTTTTAAGGACTGTCCAAATCCGTCAGGTGATGGGCAAAGGATGTTCTAGTTGATGGTAAATACCACCTGTGAAGCTTTGAACTTTAAATGTAAAATTTTACCAAAATCGGTCCCGGATTTGAGCACCAGAACTACTTTTCATATATGTTGGCGCAGCAATTTGGGCTACACTTGTAAAAGTAAGAATCCTTCCGTGAGCCTCCTACCCCCATATTTGAAATTTCATACTGTTTACCAGGACTCCTTTTAACATAGACATCAGGGCGAGTATTAAGCTTCTAAATCTATATTTAAAATTCAGTAATCAACCCAGAAAATGTCCAAGGATGTACTTTGTGGCAGGTGTAACCTCGTGCCACGCAATTTGAGGCGAGATTCACTCAGTATTCGATGATTACTAAGTTAAATTTTAATCATATTTTTTGTTTTGTGGGCCTCTTTCTTATGTCCCATTAGAAATTCCATCAATTACACAATTTTTAGAAAATCGTATCGTACAAAATTAGTTTTGGTTTTCGGTGTCGCAAAAAAAGAAAACAAATTTTAAAAGCTTCGGCCAAACCTTCGGCCATTTTTTGGAAAAACCGAAGCCGAAGCCGAATGTGCATTTTCGGCCGATAACGGCGAAAGCCGATAACGGCGAAAGCCGATGCCGAAGCCGATTTATCGGTCGGGCTCTACAAATTAATGAAATTTTTTATTTTCAGTATTTGAGTTTCCGTTTCTTTAGGAACGACAGAATTCCATTCAAAATATGCTTAAGTAAGGTTTCTGAAATTACTTTTGTATCAGTTTTCAGTTTTACTTAATTATTTTTATTAAGCAATTAATTTTTGTGCGTTCGCTAAGACTGAAAATACCAATTTTCTTCTTAAATAAATATAAATTTATTTTTTTTTAAAGAAAAAATTTCAAGCACAAACACTTTTATATGTAATTTTATAAATTAAAAATTTTTAAGTTTTGAGTTTTTTTACTAACTTTTTTTTATTTTGAGGTTGTCAAATGTTGTCAAAAACTATTTTTGTACCATTTTTATTTTATGAGCGATGAAAAGTTGTATTTTTCTTGTATTTAACTTTTTTTATGGACTAATTTATTTAAAATGTAGTCCCGAAAATCCCGGGATTTAGGAAAAAAATATCCCGGGATTTTCGGGACTACAAATGGACCGGGATCCCGGGATCGAAAGCCATAGTATATACACATTCACCATACAACTTGATGAACTATATCGCCATTAGCTCAATTTATTTTATAGCTGGCTGTGGTCTGTTGGTTGGAGCTTCGGCCTATGACTGCGGCAGTCATAGGTTCAAGCCCGCCACCGGTCGTATTTTTTTTTTGAATCCATTGCTTGATATTCTTTTTTTAATCTTTCTTTTTTAATTCTTTTTTAATGTAACAGTTCAACTTTACACAATTACATCATCAAACAAAATTTCTTTCTATTCTTTACAAAATTTAATAAAAGTTCACATATTTCACAAATGATTTTCATATGTATATATAAATTATGGAGTTCACCATACGGCTTGGTTTACCTAACCGCCATTAGCTGAAATTATTTTATAGCTGGCTGTGGTCAGTTGGGTAGAGCTTCCGCTTTGTCTGCGGCAGTCTTGGGTTCAAGCCCGTCACCGGTCGTATTTTTTTTTTTTTTTTTTTTTTTTTAATCTTTTTTTTTTAATTCGTTTTTAATGTAACAGTTCAACTTTACACAATTACATGATCAAACAAAATTTCTTTCTATTCTTTACAAAATTTAATAAAAAATTACATATTTCACAAATTTCTTTAAAAAAAAAATTAATTTAAATTTTAAAAACATAGAAAATATTTTTGCATCTAAAATATATTTGGTAAACATTTAATTTCTTGAAATTAGCCAATTTACGTTAAATAATAATAATGAAACGAATGTAGTTTGGTTAAGAACAAATATCACAGGCCATTCTAAACGCAATAGCGTTCTCAGTTTTTCGCCATTTTCAGAAATTTGAGAAATGGAAAAGGCGATGTATGTAAACATCCTGACGATGGCTGAGAACGCCATTGTGTTTAGAATGGTCCATTCATACATAAAAATGGAATAAAAAATACTTCGAAATATATCGGCAAGTGTATTTAATTGTTTTGTGAAATAATTTTTAAATTAGTCAGTTAAAAAATAGTATAAATTCAAAATTTTGACTTTTTTTTTTACATTTAATAATAAAATTTTTTTTTTTTTAATTTAACTATTGCTAGTTAACCGAAGAAATTTAACTTAACTAAATGAAAAAGTTAATGGTTTTCGAAATTAACTGAAACGTTAAAAGTTAACCAAAAATTTAACTTCGTTAATTAACTATTAACTAATTAACTAGTTAATGCCCAGCTTTGGTGTGAATGGATGATACCGCCTTCAAACAACATACAAATTGTTTTAAGAAAATAAGTTTCAAATTAATTTTTCTTTTTTCAATACAAAATTGGGGACATGTCTTCTTTGTAGCTTCTAATTCTTCGAAACTATGATCAATACTTAAATTTGTGTTACATACCACTTTTATGCATTTGGATGTTCCTTATGTATTTTACCACGCCAAATCCGAAAATAATAATGGAAATTGCACAAAAATTAATTTTTGGTGCGTGCTGTAAAAATGTCATTATTATTTTCGTATTCAGCGTGGCAAAACACATAAGAACTTGTCAGTATATTGTCACAGTATAGCAGTACCTGCATCCGCATGCCTCGGGTGCCAGAATTGTCAAAAGCGAGAAACAGCTGATAGGAAGAAGAAGAACAACACCATAGTGTGAAGTGAATATGGTTACAATGTACCTATGTAACCGGTACTTTTGCTTTGGTACTCGAGAAAAAAAATAGAATAAGCCCCTAGCTGCAGTAGCACTTGTGCTGGTGAAACTCTGGGACTATTGATGAAATCGTTGGCCAAGAAGTGGTAGCAAAATTTATTGCGTACTAGTCGACACACCCTCTTCCTCACATGTTGAACTTTTGAAACCTTAAAAAAAGCGTTTTTTTGTTTTTCTTGGTAGTTTTTGCACAATGCACATTTTACGCGACCCATTTTGAAATTTTCGTTTGCCGCTCAACGGCGGAAAAAACCGACTACATAAATTCAAATTTTTCAGCTCTAATTTGAACATGAGCTGATTTTGACAGATGAGACCTTGAAGGCTGGTTCGAACTTGAAGCTGATGCAGGTACTGTGTACTGTGTGAGTGCTTATATCGGTGTGACATCGCGACATCGCTGCGAAGATGTACTCACAAATTTGACACTTGAGTGTGTGAGAGAACCATGCTCTGATTAACTCCTTTGTTGAAATCAGCGTCACAGAGTATACTCTGTGTCAGCGTTGTGCCGTGTTGACTACACGGTGTCGACTACACTCACGGTTGCCAGATAAAGATCTCACAAAAAATTTCACAATCTCAAAATTTGAAAAAATCTCACAGCAGTTAAAAAATCTCACAAAAAATCTCACAGCAGTTAAAAAATCTCACAAAATCTCACAACTCACACTAGTTAAAAAATCTCAAGATAACAAAACCAATTTTTTTTATTAAAAAAACAAACAAAAATTAACAATTCAATTCATTTTTTTTGTATATGTGAAAATGGGTGTACCCATGTAAAATGAAATTTAAAAAAATTTTAGTCAATCGCTCCTGGTCTTGTGTCACGCCTTTTCGTGGACCGATTGACCCAAATTGTAATTGTGTTTTTTTTACCAACAATTTTAGAGGACGTATCGATAAAAAATTTAATTTTTTCTATATATATATATGAAAATAAATAGATATAACAAAAAACATAAACTAATTACATTTTTTATGGTATATTTTTTGGATACATATCATTTGAATAAAGATCTTAATGAACCTGATTAAATTCAACATCAATAAATTTGGAACTTGACAACGATTTTGCATATAATATTGCAGATATCATTTCTGTTGACAATATATTTCTTGTTTTTTTTTGTTTAAATTAATTTGTGAAAAAAACCGTTCCACATTAGCTGATGAATACATGACACATAACCTATTAAGTCTCTCATCAAAGGAAAACAGTATAAATCATTATTATCTTTTCGATTTAAGATATCTCCCCAAAAATCTGAAAATGACAAATTTACATTTTTGTCCATTTTTTAAATTATTTTGAATTCCATATATATTTCATTTATTTTTTCAGTCGGTACTACTTCTGGTAGTTTTTGTATTAAGGACAATATTGAAATATTGAAAATAACAGGAACATATCCATATTTTCATAAGAAAATCTTTTTAAAATTTCATTTGCTGCAGTTTTAAGAAAGCTCAGGCAAGTTTTTTTGAATTGAATCATTTCACCATTATTTCCCCAAGTATTTTAATTCGATTTGCACTGATCCACCTAAATCCAAATTGAAAAATTCTTCAGATATACATGTGTAGTACCCATAGATGGGCACTTTGCAGTACCAGAAAAATTTCAGTAAAAATAAATTTTTACTGATACTGAAATTTAATTTGCATTCTTCTATAAGGTTTTGTTGATACTAAAATTTAGTTTGCATTACCAGTAAATTTTTACTGATTACTGAAAAAAAATTGCAGTAAAAATGAAGTTTTACTGCTTACTGAAAAAAAAAACTGTAATCAGTAATTTTTACTGGTAATGCAAATAAAATTTTCATTTACTGGTTACTGGTTACTGAAAAAATTGCAGTAGAAATACATGATTACTGAAAAAATTGCAGTAAAAATAAATTATTCTTTTATTTTTTTATACTGTTAGCTTCTCTTAAAACAAGCATTTAAAAATTTACATCGCTGAGTTTTTGCCTTCTGGAACGATGCACAATCCCAGCGAACGAAAACAGCCGAAAAATGCAGTAAAAATGAAGTTTTACTGCTTACTGAAAAAAAACTGTAATCAATAATTTTTACTGATAATGCAAATAAAATTTTCATTTCCAGTAAACATTTACTGGTTACTGCAGTAGAAATACATGATCACTGAAAAATTGCAGTAAAAATAAATTATTCTTTTATTTTGTTGTGCTGTTAGCTTTTCTTAAAACAAGCATTTCAAAATGTACATCACTAAGTTTTTGTCTCCTGAAACGATGCACAATCCCAGCGAACGAAAACAACCGTTCTACAGGTTCAATAGTGAATTCGATAAAATATTAGTTGACGATTTCAAATGAGAGAAATCATATGAAGAAGCAGAGAGAAATCAAGCATAAATTACTCTTTAACTTTCCCCACTTTATGAGTTCAATTATGAGCCATAAAATACTATTTTATTACTTTGAATGAACTCGCAAAAGACTCATAAAATCATCAGAAATAAGACTCTTTTCGCGGACCTAATTCTAAGCGCTACTGGGTAAAGTGGGTACAGCTTTACAGTTATAGTCAAAGAATAAAGTACAGTGTGACCAGAAGCCTAACGAATATTTCACTTATGTTTGAAAGTAAAATATTTTCATTATTATTTATGTATGGCTGAAATTTAAAAAAAAACTATTATTTTAAAGTCGAAACAAATTTTGGCTGTGAATATTCGCCTTAAAGTTACTGCTCAAGACAGACTTTTTTTTAAATATCATCCAAAAAGTACTACCTACCAAGACCATGTAGAAAAGACCATGTATTTTGGCTACTTTGTCCCCAGTATAGTGTCTTTAAGAATTAAAATGCGTCGTTTGGAGCCAGCGAGCTTTAAGTATTTAGCCGAAGTAAGCGAAAAAATGCAAGAAGCTTTACTTAAAAGATTTGAGAAATATATTCTGATGCTTAATATATATATTTCTATATCCGATTAAACAGATGTTAGCATACAGGCTGTTTCCACTGACTCGGGAAATTATCTGGAGGAAACAATTTTATACCTGTTCGAACGAGACACAACGACAAATTGTCTAAAAAATCATCTAGCTATTAAAAACGTGTTTCTAAAATACAATACCCCATCACCCTCATCTGCACCTGTAGAACGACTGTTTTCGTTCGCTGAAATGCTTGTTTTAAGAAAAGCTAACAGCATAACAAAATAAAAGAATAATTTATTTTTACTGCAATTTTTTCAGTAATCATGTATTTCTACTGCAATTTTTTCAGTAACCAGTAAATGTTTACTGGTAATGAAAATTTTATTTGCATTACCATTAAAAAGTACTGATTACAGCTATTTTTTCCAGTAAGCAGTAAAACTTCATTTTTACTGCAATTTTTTTTCAGTAATCAGTAAAAATTTACTGGTAATGCAAACTAAATTTCAGTATCAGTAAAAGTTTACTGATTACTGGTATTTGTACTGCACTTAATATATAATGCAGTGTGCCCATCAATGGTAGTAGCTAATTTCTACAAAATCTTCCGAATATAAAATATCTGTTTCAAAAACGTTTACAAAATTTTCTACAATCAATTTGTATATACCATTCAGTTTATCATATATTTTATGGATTTTCACTTTTGCAGACTGCATTTCTATATTTATATCTTTAAAAATTGGTAGTGTATAATCTTAAAATTGTAGGTATAGTTTGGTGTATAGTTTCGACAATTCGGTAAAAATATCATATGCCTTGTTATTTTCTTTTTGCTCTTCAGAAAAAATTCTTTTAAAGGATTAAAGTGGGAACGATTCAGTTGTGCAGATGAGCAGTCAAAACATATGAAATTTGACGGTTCTTTTAAGCAACTGCGCGTTTTCTAAGAGTTTCCCACTTTAAATGAATACCCTTTATGTTTAAGAATCCTTTGCACACCTTCGTGCAAAGACAGCCAGCGAGTTGGTGCAGGATGAAGAATTTTTTCTTTATTTAAATTAATTATTTCTTAAAATACCTTCATTTTTTGTATGCGTTTGGCTGTGTAGAAGTAGTTGCTCCAAGGTGTCCGGTAGTTCTTTGCAGGCATATGATGCGCACAGGTGAAAAGAGTGGCACACGCATTTCATTGCAAACAAATCTACATTGTGGGGGACAAATCAATATGTTTGCGGATATAGTTATATTAGAGCCTATTTACATGATGACGCATGGGCATTCCGTTTTTAGAATTTACACTGACATGGGCATGACGAAGTTTGACCATTTTTATATGAAAATGTAAATAAACGAAGTAAGGAGCTGCCACCTTTTACGTTTTTTGTATGGATTTTCGGTGCAAAATTTTCTATCTCGTATTGTGTAAGTCTTGAGCTTTTCAAATCCCCCAGCTCGATCAGCGAAGGAAATCGCCATGTACATTCAGCTGTGCATCAGCATATCGCGCTATGTTGCTTTGTGCAGTCGATTGCGGTCGACTCATCACATATAATGCTGAACTTTGTGCTTTGTAGAATCTTAAACAAATTCATTTCCGCTCCTCTCCCCAAATATTTTATTATACATGTCGCCTTTGTTCTTCCAAGTGTCATTTTGGTATCCTTTCCCATTGAGTTGCAAAGGTCGTTTAAGTTTAATCTGCTAATGACTCGGATAGGTTATGATGTACAATAAATTGAGCCATTAAAAGCTCTCTCGCTTTATTCGGATTTATCCTACACGTTTCAATACGCTTTAATTGATTCCATGTTTTTATGTGCTTCGAAGTTAGCATGTGTCTGTTAGCTTCCAGTTTTCCAGCTACAACGCGTAAGCCGCCACAAGGACGACAGACGATGTTTCGTTTAGAATCCGGATCTCGTTCCATCCGACTTTTAAAGATTGGTGAATTAAGCCAATAATTTTGAAAGTACTCAAGTCTGCATTTTGAACTATATAAACTAGAAACTAGAAAAATTACGATACCAAGAAATGGTGCCAACAAACGACCGGACTTCCCTTACATTTTTGGGCGCTGGAGTTTTCACTATTGCCTCAACTTTTTCGGGGTCAACATGCAAGCCCTGTCGATCAACAACATAACCTAGATACCGTAGCGAAGAAAGACAAAAATTACATTTTTCCCCATTCAATCTAAGCCCTGCCGAACAAATCCTCCTCAGGACCTCCTACATGCTTGTTAAATGTATTTGTAACAATAATAATATCGTCCATTTTTCCTTTAGCTTATCTAAAGTAGCCGAAATATAAGGGAGGGGGTAACTATCACGATCCGTATTTTTATTTAATGTCCTATAATCAACGCAAAACCTATAACTTTCATCCTTTTTAATAATCATCAAAACCGGTGATGTCCAAGGGCTGTGAGAAATCTCAATCACACCCTTTTCTAACATTTCCTCATCTATGCGTCTCTGATGTTCGGCCAAAGGTGTACAACCAAGTCCCTCAGGCATAGCTCTGAAAACTTCAACGACTAACTCTTCAAGAACCGATTTTTCCCTAGTTGACATCGAAGACCTATCAACTACCGCCGCAACTGACGAGACCTCAACTTGGTCGGAAAACCTCCATTGATTCTTGGCCAAATCTGGCACTACACCGGCCTTAGACCAAAAGTCTACTCCAAGAATCAATGATTGGGGCAAATCCGGAATTACGAGGCATTCAACGAGGACCGACTAGCCCTCTACCTCGAAAGGAACCGAAACTACTCCCGGAACAGGAACTTGTTCACCGTCAGCAAGCGCAACCTTGCTGACCGCTGACGCTACCAAACTCAACCCCCAGGACTTCAACGTGTCCCAGCCTGGCCTACCAAGAATCGTCCAGGTGGCCCCAGAATCTAAAAGCCCTAACATACGCACTCCAAAAATTTTAACACCTAAATATGGCCTATACCTAATTCTCTACCTAATAACGTAAAACTCAGACAAACTTCGGATGGACGTTGCCTCTGAGGCCTATTTCTATTTACCCTAGCCGACTCTTCGCTGGCCTCGGAGCCGCCTCCCGAGCGCTCCTGTGATTGCCCTGCTCTCTGAGTGCATCGGGGGCAATCATGCTTTACATACATACATAAATACCTTTGGACTCAGTCCCACCCTGAGTCCTTCGCCTAATTTCCGACATTAAAATGTCGTCATAATTGGGGGGCAGGAATTCCAGTTTAAGCTCGGCAACCAACTCTTGTCAGCCTGAAACCGGACATCCCTAAACCAGAGCTGGGCTTTTCCAGAAATAAGCTCCACTGCTCCCCTAAACAACTAGGCTTCCCCAACGCCCCGAGCCTCGCACAGCTCGTTCACCCTCAGCAAAAATGCATGCACGGACATGTCTGACTTCTCTCCAGTAAAAGTCAAACCCCATTTGGACAATTTTTCAATTTTTTCAAAACCTACTATTTCTTCACCCAACAAAGTGAATGGCTCACGGTGCGGGTTGAGGCCCTCCCTCAACCGCAGACTCCCTACTGAGCCGCTTGGGTGATCGTGATGGCCTTAGATTTTCATCGAAGGCATCATCTCCCTCACCACCCAACTCCACCACCTCGTTGAGTTCCCCCAACAACAACAAAACCCTATTCTTGAGCGCCATCTGCTCAACTACTTCTTCCTTACTCGCTGGCCTCGAACGAGTAAGGCGACCTAACGCCCACTCTATCTTGGTAAGAATTTTTAAATATTGAGACGACTTGCAATCTGTTGGAGGTATTTCCATCAATTTCTCAATCTCGGAAATTTTTGCCACTTTATCTTCCTCAAATAAAAATGCATAAGCTGCAAAAACGTCTACCGACACCCTACGCTCTATAACTCTCGAAGCCCTCAAGGATTTCCTCATCGACTCCACCACAGAAACTGGCAACCCGCGAGCCTCCATCTCGTATGCCAGTTCCTCTTGGTTAAGCCTATTGATTTCCATAATTATATCGGACAGACAAAAAAAATTCAAAAACAAATTTAACCAAACTTAAAAAAAGAAAGAGAAAAAAAAAACGCAGCTACCCTTTACGCAAAAAAAAACCCACAATAATTCCAAGAAAAACAAAACTCAAAAAAAGTACAACAAAAAAAATATATAAAATAAACTCGCAGAATTAAAAAAAATTAAATAAATAAAAAAAAAATAAATGAATAAATAACATAAATTAAATAAATAAATAAAGTCAAATTCAAAAAAAATTATTAAAAATAAAAAGTAAAAAAAAACAATTACGTAAAATAAAATTACAAAAAAAAATTAAATGGAACGGACTCATTGAACTAAAAATCGCGAAC
Organism: Heteromyza rotundicornis; assembly: GCA_951394025.1. NCBI lineage: Eukaryota > Metazoa > Arthropoda > Insecta > Diptera > Heleomyzidae > Heteromyza > Heteromyza rotundicornis. The sequence continues at coordinate 63,832,802 of OX596011.1, read as the reverse complement.
TCCACTGCCAAAACTCCGACCAATTCAAAAAAAGCTAAAATATAAAAAAAATATACAAAAAAACAACAAACAAAAAAATTTTAATTTATAAAAAAATAATTACAGAAAAACCAAAAATTAAAAAAAAATCCCAAAAAATTATTAAAAAAACAAAAATATTTTTATTAAAAAAAACGTAAACAAAATAGCCCCACATTAGGCGCCAGCTTATCGCGCTATTTTTACCTAAACTTTATTTAAAGAAATCTATACTTGAAAATCCAACGCGATAATTAAATTCCCTATTTGCGCGAATAGCACAGTCGCGAAGCGTGGGATTAAAGCCGACACAACGAAAATAATACCGAACACAAACGGAACCCTTTTAAAAACAAATTGACACAAAACAACAAATAACCAAAAGAAATTATTTATACACCAAAATTTTTTTAAACGCACTTGATTTGCGGGACTAGACTGACCTGTCTGAAATCCCTCGCACGATTCTTTGCAGAATCAATTCACCAGCTGGACTTCGATAAAATCGCTGTCCAGCAACCACTTGGCTCAGATGCGGGACGACACAAACAAAAAAAGGAATAAGGAGAGGGTGAAACGGCCAAAGAAATTCCAAGCAAACAACTTGAAATTCCCAGGACGGAAACACTTCACCAAAAACAAATTACGATCGATCACAACCTGTCCAACTCTATTAAATTTCTCAAATTCAATCAACTAAATGGCCGACTGCCACAAATAAAATAAAGCAAAAAAAAAACACTAGCTGGCAAAACTAAACCAGCGCGGAAAAATACTACCTTTTGAACAATTGTCCTCCAGCCACAATCCAACGATGGCAACCACTTCCACTTCACAACTCAAAAACCCAATTAAAAAACAGAAAGAAAATTATCAAAGATTTTCCAAACAAATAAAATTAATTTAAAACTCTAAAACTTTTTGCACTTTCCTTTTTATAACCCTTATGTTAACTTGCTTTGGGCGGACTATATATATATATATCCTCAAATCTGCGGCGAGCTTTTTCATACACTTCCACATGAGCTAGAGAGCTGAAATTTGGAACACTGATAGAACTCCGGTGACAATGCATTCTATATTTTGGGGTCTATCAGAGGCGTAGGGGGCCGTGGGGGGACTCAAACATTTTTTTTTTAAACATGGCATAACTTCCAATTCCTTAAAGCTACATTGAAGGAATTGGATGTAGCCCCCACATCCCCCTTTGGAAAGGGGGATGTGGGGGCAAAGGGGAACGGGATGGAGCCAATTTAAAGTTCTAACTCTCGTATTTTGTAAGCTACAAGGCTGAAATTTTTTACTTAGGTTCGCATTTGGGAAAAAGAGTAAAAAAGGGGAAAAAAGAGGGAAAAAAAATTTATTTTTTTAAAAATAGAGGAAAATAAAAAAAGAGTAATAAACAAGTTTTTTAAAATATAACCCTTTAACCGACTAAAAAGCTGAAAATAAATTTCCTTGAAATTAATTTCAGCAATTTCGATTTAAAATTAAGGGTTTTTGGCGACTTCAAAATCTGCAATGATATTAGGAATAAAGTAGCCAAAAACCCTTAATTTTAAATCGAAATTGCTGAAATTAATTCCAAGGAAATTTATTTTCAGCTTTTTAGTCGGTTAAAGGGTTATATTTTAAAAAACTTGTTTTTTACTCTTTTTTTATTCCTTGTTCAAAAATAACAAAAAAAACCTGTCTATATGAACGCATATATGGCGCTCACTTTCCATTTCTCTAACTAATTATAAATATATTTATAATAAAAATATTAACAATTAATAAAATTGTTCAGCGCGTTCTTTCGGTTAGTGCGTGTGTGATTTCCTCCGATTTTGTTCGCCAGGCGCCCAGAACAAAAGGGAAACATAAAAAAAAACATAACAAACAACAAAACAACAACAACTGTGCCGCGAATTTATACCGCGACAATCCCACCTCCACCTCCGCGAAAGTAGCTTGGTCTCCTGAGACCAGCCAACTTTCGAATCTAAAATCTCCCTGAGTCGATGTGCGGCCTAAGGTCCTGCACATGCCTTGTCCCCTTTTCTCATCCGTCTTCCAAAACATATGTCCACGGAGACACCCTCTTTTTAACCGTAAACGGTCCAACATATTTCGGAGCTAACTTCGCTGCAAAATAGTTTGCAGCATCGGACAAACCAAATTACGTCTCCATACTAACTCGTGCGTTAAATACTGCACATCTCTACGTCTGAGATTGTACGTTTTCGCTGTCTTGGCACTTGCCATTTCTAACTTTTTCCGTATGTCTTCCCTCAAGTCTGCCATTAACTTGGCCCGGTCCTCACTACTACTGTCCGGTTGGTCTGAGTCTCCCACTCGTCTATAATCTCTATCACCCCTGACCGCCATATTTCGGCCAAAATTCACGAAGTATTTAGACGCCCCCAACACCTCATGCTGCGCTGTTCGAATGCAGCACGCCACCTTTGAGAGGTGAGTATCCCACGTCCTGTGGTTCTCCGACACGTACGCCCTCAAAGTGGTCTTAATAATTTAGTTAATCAGCTCGGCCGGATTAGCCTGCGGATGATAGTGTGCAGTGTACTGCATCTGCACATCATACGACGCGTAACAATGGAAACAACAATGGAAATTTGCTGAAGTAGTCAACCACCGTTAAAATATAACAAAATCCCCGACTCGACTTCACCAAGGGTCCCACCAGATCTACGCAGATCATTTCCCAAGGTTCTAACTTCTTTGTCCTCTCTACCATACAACCAGCTGGCTTATTGTTGTCAGGTTTCACCCTCTGACAACCTTTAATATATCTAGCTATCTCTACCTTCATTTTTGGCCAATAATATTTCTCAACTACCCTTGCGTATGTTTTCCTAACGCCCATGTGCCCCGATAATGGATTATCGTGACACTCGAATAAAATACTGCGCCTATCACTCCTGCCCACAACTCTCTTCCACTCGTACCCAGCGCTAAACAAACTGTTTGTCCCTGCCTTTATGTGTTTATATAACACCCCATTTTCAATTCTCCAAGCTGGGTAATCGAGTGGTTTATCCTCCACTTTCCGAACCATGCTCTCAAGCCATGGATCTTCTACATGCCCATCTAGCTCCCCTACGACTGGGACACTTCTGGAAAGCATGTCGGGCACAACATGATCTTTCCCTTTCCGATGAATGATTTCATAATCATACTGCTGGAGCTTTAAAGCCCACCTAGCCAACCTACCGCAAGTATCTTTCAAATTGTTGAGCAATACCAACGAATAATGGTCGGTCACCACTGTGAACCTGACCCCTTCGATGTATGGCCTCAACTTCTCAACTGCCCACAAAACACTCCTTCTCGGTAGTGGAATAATTTCTCTCGCATCTACTCAACGACCTACTCAAATACGAAATGACCTTCTCCCCTTCATCAAACTGCTGTGTCAAAACGGCACCTATTCCAAAATCGGAAGCATCAGTCTGAACTACGAAGGGTCGTTCGAAATCAGGACAGCTCAGGACCGGCGCCGTCACTAGGCGCTCCTTGACCTTCAAAAAGCTGTACTCGCACTCCGGCGACCATCTAAACCTGTTCTTCTTCTTTAGAAGATCAGTTAGAGGCTTAACCAAATCAGCGAAATTCGAAGCAAACCTACGATATCAAGAAATGGTGCCAACAATCGACCTGACTTCCCTTACATTTTTGGGCGCTGGAATTTTCAGCATTGCCTCAACTTTCTCGGGGTCAACGTGCAAGCCCTGTCGATCAACAACATAACCTAGATACCGTAGCGAAGAAAGACAAAAATTACATTTTTCCCTATTCAATCTAAGCCCTGCCGAACAAATCCTCCTCATGACATCCTTCAAAACCTCAACATGCTTGTCAAATGTATTTGTAACAATAACATTATCGTCCAAATACACGAAAACATGGGGTTCCAAGTCAGCCCCAAGGACCTCATCTAACAATCTCTGCCAAGTTGCAGGCGCATTGTGCAGGCCATAAGGCATGCGCTTGAACTGGTAGAGCCCCCTAAACGGAACTGTAAATGCCGTGCAGGCTCCTTCACTACTGGGATCTGCCAATAAGCGGATTTTATATTCAAACTAGAGAGATAGTTGGCGTCCTTTAGCTTATCTAAAGTAGCCGAAATATAAGGGAGGGGGTAACTATCTCGATCCGTTTTTTTATTTAATGTCCTATAATCAACGCAAAACCTATAACTTCCATATTTTTTCCTAATCATCACAACCGGTGATGCCCAAGGGCTGTGAGAAATCTCAACAACCTTATCTAACATTTCTTCTATTTCTTCATCTATGCGCCTCTGAATAGCGGGCGATACCGAATAGTATCGCTGCTTGACTGGTTCCACATTTGGCTTTATACGAATCCGATGTTCGACCAAATGCCTCAGGCATAGCTCTAAAAACTTCAACGACTAACTCTTCAAGAACCGATTGACAACGAAGACCTATCAACTACCGCCGCTACTGACGAGACCTCAACTTGGCCGGAAAACCTCCATTGATTATTGGCCAAATCTGTCACTAAACCGGCCTTAGACCAAAAGTCTACTCCAAGAATAAATCCGGTATTTCGAGACATGCATCGAGGACCGACTTGCTTCCAGCTCCAGCTTTCGACCCAAGGAAACCAGCTCCGTAACAGACTTAGGCTCAGCCAAGCCCAGCTGAGTCTGGTAAAACGGGGACAGGTTCGCAATCACCAGTTCCAGCATACTCCTTTCTGACAAGGGGTCGTACAGACGACCAAACAAATACCTACGGACTGAGTCCCACCCTGAGTCCTTCGCCTAATTTCCGACATCAAAATGTCGTCATAATTGGTTGGCAGAAATTCAGAAGTTTCAGCTCGGCAACCAACTCTTGCCAGCCTGAAACAATCCTGCGGACATCCCTAAACCAGAGCAGGGCTTTTCCAGAAAAAAGCTCCACTGCTCTCCTAAACAACTGGGCTTCCCCAACGCCCCAAGCCTTGCACAGCTCGTTCACCCTCAGCAGAAATGCATGCACGGACATGTCTTACTTCTCCCCAGTAAAAGTCAAACCCCACTTGGACAAATTTTCGATTTCTTAAAACATACCATTTCCTCACCCAACGAAGTGGATGGCTCAAGTCTCGGGGCGGGTTGAGGCCCTCCCTCAACCGCAGACTCCCTACTAAGCCCCTTGGGTGGTCGTGATGGCCTTTGATTTTCATCGAAGGCATCATCTCCGCCACCACCCAACTCCACCACCACGTTGAGTTCCCCCAACAGTAACAAAACCCTATTCTTGAGCGCCATCTGCTCAACTACTTCCTCCTTACTCGCTGGTCTCGAACGAGTAAGGCGACCTAACGCCCATTCTACCTTGGTAAGAATTTTTAAATATTGGGACGACTTGCAATCTGTTGGAGGTATTTCCATCAATTTCTCAATCTCTGGAATTTTTGCTTGCACCCCCACTTTACCTTCCTCAAATAAAAATGCATAAGCTGCAAAAACGTCTACGGACCCCCTACGCTCTATAACTCTCGAAGCCCTCAAGGATTTCCTCATCGACTCCACCGCAGAAACTGGCAACCCGCGAGCCTCCATCTCGTATGTCAGTTCCTCTTGGTTAAACCTATTGATCTCCATAATTATATCGGACAGACAAAAAAAATTTTAAAAAATTTAACAAAACCTAAAAAAAGAAAGAAAACAAAACGTAGCTACCCCTTACGCAAAAAAAACTCACAATAATTTAAAAAAAAACAAAATTCAAAAAAAAGTAAAACAAAAAAATATATAAAATAAATCAGAGTACAACGCTCACAGAATTAAGAAAAAATTAAATAAATAAAAAAAATTAAATGAATAAATAACATAAATTAAATAAATAAATAATATCAAATTCAAAAAAAAATTGTTTTAAATAAAAATTCAAAAAACAAAACAGTAATTGGCTAAAGGCGGACGAAACCACCAACCACGTAAAATAAAATTACAAAATAAAATAGAATGGACTCACTGAATTAAAAATCACGAACTCCTCTGCCAAAACTCCGACCAATTCAAAAAAAGGTAAATAAATAAAAAAAAAATTAGTTAAAATATAAAAAAAAAATTAGGAAAAACACAAAAAACAAAAAAAAAAATTTTTTATTTCAAACAAAAAAATTAATTACAAAAAAAAACCAAAATACTAAAAAAAATTTTTTTTTTAAATCAAAAAAAAAATTTTTAAAAAAACTAAAATATTTTTATAAAAAAAAAATTAACAAAATAGCCCCATGTTGTGAGCCAGCTTATCGCGCAATTTTGTCATAAAACTTTTATAAAAATTTATTAACTATACTTGAAAATCCCACGCGATAATTAAATTCCCTATTTGCGCGAATAGCACAGTCGCGAAGCGTGGGATTAAAGCCGACCCTCGCGGTATGGTATCCCCGGCCGAACGAACAACACGAACACGCGAAAACCCGATAAATAAACTTTTTAAAAACTACACCGAAACTGCCGCAATATATATACATATATGTATAAAAAAATAAACTGAAACTTTCCCGAAACAGAGAAAATAACACCGAACACAAACGGAACCCTTTTCAAAATTGATACAAAACGGCAAATAACCAAAAGAAATTATTTACCAAAAACTATATTTTTTTTAAACGCACTTGATTTGCGGGACCAGACCGACCTGTCTGAATCCCTCGCACGATTCTTTGCAGAATCTATTCACCAGCTGGACTTCGATAAAATTCGATGTTCAGCAACAACTTGGCTCAAACAAACAAAAAAAATAAGGAAAAGGGGGAAACGGCCAAACAAATTCCAAGGACTTGAAATTCCCAGGACGGAAACACTTCACCAAAACAAATCACGACCGAACACAACCTGTCCAACTCTATTAAATTCCTCAAATTCAAAACACTAAATGGCCGACTGCCACAAATAAAATAAAGCAAAAAAACACTAGCTGGCAAAACTAAACCAGCGCGCAAAAATACTCCCTTTGGAACACTTGTCCTCCAGCCACAATCCAACGATGGCGACCGCTTCCACTTCACCACTAAAGAAAAAGAAAGAAAATTATCAACAACTTTCCCAAACAAATTAATCAAAATTAAAATTAATTTAAAACAACTTCTCTACACCCAGAGATATCTTCATGTATTTTAATTAACACTATTCATGTTATATTTACATGAAAAACATTTGTACGCAAAACAAAAACAATTCCAAAAAACTACAACTACATTGACAAAAATCGAAGCAAAACGCACACATTCACAGAAATGAGAAAAAATTTCCGAAGCAAAACGCACACATTTACACAAATGAGAAATTTTTTTTCGAAAATAAAAATATATTCGACTATTCTGTCAAATGGAAAATTTGAAAATAAACAGAAGAAATTTTTGAATTTCAAAACAAATTTGTTTTGTCGACCTGAACGAAAGAAGCTCAGTGGCACAGCGTGTAGATGCGGAACTTATAAACATTAGGTCCCGTGTTCAAATCTCGTCTGAGTTGAAAAAAGTTTTTTTAAATAGAAATTTTTAGATTTCAAATTCAGATTGGTCTTTGGACGACATGAATTTATGAAGCGCAGTAGCACAGAGGGTAAAGTGATAAACTCAAGATCCGAAGGTCCAGCGTTCAAATCCAGTTCAGTGTGAAAAGGTATCTATTCGAAATGGTAATGTTAATTTGAAAATAAGTTAAAGAATGGTAAATAAGGAGGAACAGTGGTTTACAATTTTATAAAAAAAATGTAATTAAAAAAACTTTTTCCGGAACGGGGACTCGATCCCCGTACTTCCGTTTATGAGGCCGACTGCCTAACCCCTGAGCTACCGGCAATGATTTGAATGAACGCATATTTACCAGTTTTCCCAGTTCATCAACAAACCTCTTCACACGTACACGTACACATATAGGAGAGTGTCATTTTTAACAATAGCATCTTGTTAAAACAACCTGAAAAATCGGTTTGAAAAATATTAACCACAAAATTGGTTAAAAATTGGTTAATTTAACACGATTTTTTCTCTGGGTGTATTTTAACGCATATATGGCGCTCACTTTCCATTTCTCTAACATCTCCCCCCCACACATGAGCGCGACCTACGCAGAAGCCAGTATTCGCAGCCGGGGCTTTACCCACACCCATACGTGAAAAATCTCCTCAGATTTTTCTAGAGTGTGTTTGACAAATTTACGGCTGTGCGTACAATCGCCCAAAAACCAAAAATGAAAAATCGTTCATAATGAACAAGCGCCCAAAAATCCCAAAATGAAAAATCGCCCAAAAATATTTTGTGCATTTTTTGATTTTGTCGAAATCCAGTTTTTGCCACAGAAATAAGAGTAGGTACACTACAAAAATGTTCATTCACAAATCAATAAGAAAATTACAACAACAAAAATATTATAAAATCGCGAAATTTTTTTACACAATTTAAACAACACCAACTGGTTCCTTGTAGCATTATTGTAATTAGAATTTTAAATCACAAAAGTTCAATATTAGTCCCGTATTTTTGTTTTACATATTTTACAGATTGGGCCAGCTAATTTCTCTGTTTTCACAAAACCGTCAAGAACTACATCTGAAGTAGATGCATACAATGGTGGACAAACCATTTCAAAGAATGGAATTTTTTTTTAAATTCGTCAAATCCATTCTCTAAGAATTCTCTAATAGCAGAAGCTTTCAGATTCCTTGTTTCTTTGAAATATAAATATCTAAAACGTTTTCTTATTATTAAAAAAATTTGGTTTTTGGGTTTTTATGAACAAAAGCAAAATATTTTGGGCGATTGTTCATTTTAACTTTTGGGAGAAAATTCATAATTTTTTGGGCTTTTATTTAGGGATGTGACGGAGCTCCGCATCCGCCTCCGTATCCGCACTAAATTGACATCCGCCAATCACACATTTAAAACATCCTCATCCACATCCGCGACATGACATCCGCATGTATCCGGGTCTTTTCAACTTATAGCTTTTTGCACTTTTTTTGAACTTTTTTAAACACAGTAAGTGTTTTTGGTTTTTTCTCAGAAGCAATAGGCGATCTGTGCTGTGTTTCAGAACGTCAAAATACCCAATACAAAAATTAGAAAAGTGCCGCCTCCGCAAAACTCACACGCGTCACATCCCTACTTTTATTCATTACGAAGAATGGCCTTAAATTTTCGGGCGATTATTTATTTTTGGTATTTGGGCGATTATTCGTTGGGCGATTGTTCGCACAGCCCAAATTTACACCCCCGCACCACCAAAATGAAAATACTCACTTTGACGGCACTCATGGCGAAAGCATAAATCTCGACAGATTCCCCTCCCTCAAACAGGATCAAAGAGTACAAAAGCCTTAGTCCAGGTTTTGACATTTTCCTATTGTAATGGCGAGGCTGGTGCAGTGGTTCACGATCGGAAGGTATCGGGTTCGATTCCCACCTGCGGCAAGGCAGAAATTTGTTTTCTGTTTTTCTGTGTAGGCCGCCACTCTCTCGCCAAGTTCTGGCAATCTTGCAAGAGTAACTTGCCATGAAAATGCTTCTTCTTGGGAGTGCCGCCGTTCGGAACCGGCAATAAACTGTAGGTCCACAATTATCATATACACTTGCCCATGATAATTGCATTAAGAAGCTCGGCCAAAATCCCTCGAGGGTTGTAGCGGCAAAATATGTATGTATGTATGTAATGGCGAGGCTGGCAATACCTTCATCGGATAGCTGCTGCCCACTTAGCTAACTTAACGAAAGCCAAAGCGAAAGAAAGGAAAAGAGAGCAAGAGAACTTTGACAGCTCAAACAAAATATTCAGTTGTCTTTTTCCCCGCCCCGGCCGCACCCCACCCGCGTTTTGCTGAATTTGTTTTGCTTAACAAATTAAGCAAGGTATTTGTAGAAATATCTTTGCAAGCTTCGCCAACGTAGGATATTTCATTTGCGCCATATTCCAAAATACATAGGGATTTTTTATGAAAAAAACAAAATAATATTAATTCATGACCGAAAATAGGTTAGGCTGATCTTCAGTCGCATGCTTGTGGGAATAGTACTGTTACTTCTCTGACATTTAATTATTGTAAATTAGTTCATATTTCATTATGCACAATGTCGAGTCAAGACGTGGACATAAGTATAGAAGAGAGCGAACCAGAAATTGGCGTTCCCAAAAAACGAAGTTTAGTTTCGAAGTACTCTACTCCAGTAGTGACCGATAACATAAAATATGGACGTTGCAATACGTGCAAGTTGGTATTTAATGTTTCCAATGGTAAGTGATCATCTTTGTATTTCTACATTCAGCTTGGGTTTTTAGGTACTACTTCACCTTTACTGGACCATATGAAAAGCAAACACACTGATCTTTGGGACTTTTGTCAAAATGAGTTGCGAAAAAATAATAACGGAAATGTGAAGAAACCATTGAGGGGGTTTCGAAGCGATGTCTCAGAAGACAAAAAAACGAGAGTTAGTAAGATCATCACAGAAATGATTAGAGTTGATATGCTGCCATATTCGCTTGTCCACAATCGAGGATTCCTAAATTTACTAAACGAGTTGTTACCGGGATATAATCCACCACACTGCAACACGATATCTAGAACTTTAATGCCACAACTATACGAAGAAACAAATTCCAGAGTTAAAATGAGATAAAGCGGGACATTGAGGCAGGCATTCCTAGTATTTCGATTACTACAGACGGTTGGACATCTCGTGCAGGAGATTCATATCTATCTTTGACGGTGCATTATCTCTTATCGGATTTTGAAACAAATAATTTCATATTGGGAATGCGGTTCATCAAAACTGGACATTCTGCAAATGAACTTCGGGAAGTATTGGAGGAAACGGCAAATGAGTGAAGATTTAAAGACTTGCCAGATGTATTTGTATATGCAGTAACAGATAACGCGTCCAACATCGTTCGTGCAATATCTTTAACTGGGTGGCGCCACATACCTTGTTTTGCCCATTGAGGAGCCCGGCTTTACAATGTTATATGAAATTAATGGTGGGGTGCAATAAAGCCCTACGGCCTTATTATACCCTGCACCTCACGATGTATGGGTATTTTCACTTTGGTATGAACACCAAGAAGGAGATGGTAGAACTATATATATTCATGATCAGCGTCACCTCATGATTTGATTTAGCCCTATCCGTCCGCTTTGACCGACTGAAACTTATTCACTTGTTTCACTGGGCTTTATTATACTCCGCCGAAATTAATAGGTATAGCAAATAATACTAGATTCTTCGTGATTTAAGGTACGAAGAATTGTTACGCTTTTTAAAGAAAAATGTATATTCTACTATATTATATTATGTATATTCTACTATTAGGGGTATTCACGGGCAGGTGTACTTGATAGGGAACTTTTGTCGATGTGACGTATCCAGTTTTACCATAAATTTTAGCTGTATTCTCAATTTTAATAATTCTGTCACATTATTTGTTGTTTTTATTTGGTATTGACTGGCTTAGTCAACAGGAAGAAGAGAGAAGAGTAAAATAGAGAAAAATTAAATCACATTGGATCAACAATATTTCAATTGAGCTTTTAGTTACTATACATACATTAATATCAATATATTAATAAGAGTACATACATTCATCACATTTTACCATTTTATTTACATTATGAACTCTTTGAAAAGTTTTTTTTGATATAAAATCGTAATTTTAGGCATTTACAAAAAAACTTTTTTTTCAAAAAGTTGGTAAAAAATGGTGAATTTCTTTTCTTTCTGAAAGAAAACACGTTAAACTTTAAAATAAAAAAAAAAGAAACTTTAAAATAAAAAAAAAACTTTAAAATAAAAAACTAACTTTTATATACTTTTTTTTACAATCCATGGTTTTTTACTTACAAAAATGGCAACTTTTTGGCAATTTTTTTTCACAAAGCTATTTTTTTCGAGCAATTGTGATAAAATTTCTTTAATTTGTAAATATTTCACGGACGTCAAAAAAATTTTAATCAAATAAGAAAGTTCATATTATTTTTAGTCAACGAATTACCTTTCCAAAAATACCATATTTTATATAATTGATGACATAAAACTTTCTGAATTTTCAGGATTTGAGTGGCAAACTCTTGAGGACATAGTAGGTGTATTAGAACCATTATACCAAGCAACAAATTTCATGTGGGATAACGTACCCCGCTCTATCAATGGTAATACCACTGCTTCATGGCATCGAATACCAGCTGAATAAGAAGGTCTATGAGTACGAGGTCGAGTCGCTGATTTATAAGTTCACAACAAATCTAGCTAAAAGCGTAAAGACACGATTCGAAGGCACCTGCGATGATTTGGCAAGTAAGGCAACATTTCTAGAACCACAATATTAACACTTCTTCTTTGACACTCAAAAACTTGAAGAAGTTAAGGTGACTTTACTGAATGAGATGTCTACAAACTATTCCAGCCAGTCTGCTCAATCGTTAGAGTCGAGTCAAGAAGGTAGGAATACCAGATATCAGAAGGTCTTCGAACTTTTATTTAAATTTCTTGTTTATTTCCACGTCTTTCTAGACCATGCACTATGGGATAGAACACAATTCTAGGTGGACAAAATTGAAGCCGTGGTTTGATATACTTGAAACTTGGTTTAGGGGGCCCCTGACCTCGAAATTGACGTCAATATAAAAAAAATTCAAAATGGCGGATCCAATATGGTGGACAAGTTCGGTCAAAAGTTACATTTTTGGCGAGAAACTTTTAAAAGAGGGGTTTCCGGGGTCGCTGACCTCGATCTTTGACGTCAAAATAAAAAAATTCAAAATGGCGGATCCAATATGGTGGACAAGTTCGGCAAAAAGTTAAATTTTTGGCGTGAAACTTTTTATAGGGGGGTTTTCTGGGTCGCTGACCTCGAATTGGCTAAATAGGAACGGGTCAATTGTTAGTGTGCTCCAGTTGTTCCTCTAGAACGTTCGGTAAATACACCGATTTATGTTCATCAATTCGTTTATTCCAAAATTTTGGGAATTTTTCCTTAAGATTGTTGTATAAAAACCTATTACTAAAATTCTTTTTCGTTCTGCAAAGAACTTGTAAAATAAGCGCAAAGTTGAAGAGATAACCATTATGTTACTTACCGGAATATGGTAATATATGTACAAAAGCCACTTTAAGACAACTCGAGATAAAGTAGAATAATCGAATGACATTCACACGAAATTCATTACATTTAAAAACAATGACCTGCTGTTTGATAATCTCAAAATTACAAGTGTTATATTTTTGCTCAAGATGTTGTTAAAAAAATCAAAAATATTTAATATTCAAAAATTTTTATTTTAATGAGTTATTTACAAAAACCGTGATTTCTTGCAAAAAAAAATGGGTTCCAATTTTTTGATATGTTATCGCTAATGAACTAACGAACCAATTCGGAGCTTTATAGCTTGGACAACGCTAGACATTTGGGTGTTTTTCGTTCAAAAGTTACAATACTAAAATTACCAAAAGTGTGTTTTCGCGGTTACAGCGATGGAGCTTGCTGGAAAAATTGCATAAAGATATTCGGATTCAGCGTGATAAAATACACAGGAAATAGTCTTTTAACTCCATTTAACAAACAAAAATGTATTATTTATCTGTTATTATAAATTTTGATTTCCCCGAGCTATTTTGCATAAAACCGTGATTTCTCAAAAAGTGCAAAAAAGTGAACTCTATTTTTTTGATATGTTGTTGTTAATGAACCGAAGAACAAATTCTGAGGTTTGTAGGTTGGACAGTCTTGGTAAATTTTTTTCCCGGTCTAAAATGTGACAACTTAATTATACTTTCATTAATATGGTATAACCATCCATTGTTGTAATTAAAGGACCGCATTGCACGTGATATACAAATGTATAAACTTCATTCTTTATGGTTTTTAGAAAAAAAATTTTAAAATTAGCGATTAAATATGCCAAAATCTATATATATAAAAGAGACGTGTATGTTTGTCTCGAGTGGACGTGAAAACTACAGCACCGATTCTCACCAAAATTTATATATGTGTTCTAGGGGTCGTGAGTCGTGACATAGGATAGGTTTTGACACGCCCACAAGTTAGAAAATACGAATGTGTTACCATATCTGCTGATATTCCCAGTACAACATTAAGGTCCGCACACATCAACGCGAAGTACCGCAGTCGCTGCGAAACTTACTCAAAAATGTTTCTTGCAAATGCGAAAATATATTTGTTTGAGGTGAGCAATTTCATAAAAACAAATAAAAATGTGAATCTATCTATATCTATATATATATGTATATAAAAGAGACGTGTATGTTTGCCACCAGTAGACGCGAAAACTACAGCACCGATTCTGACCAAAATTTATATATGTGTTCTAGGGGTCGTGAGTCGTGACATATGATTGGTTTTGACACGCCCACTTTTACCGCCCACAAGTTAGAAAATACGTATTTCTCTCACATTTGTGAATCTTTTAAAGCAAATACCATATGATCAACAGTCAACTTGGTTGCAACCTAGGACTTAATTTTTCCCCACCCAAGCAGTGTTACCATATCTGCGGGGTTTTTTACCTTTCGGTTTCTTTCAGAGTATGAAATCGATTTGCTAAAGTATTTCACGTCGATGTACCGATCACAAATTTCAACAACTTCGTGTATTTTCAACATTAAATGCAGCAGGGAGTAATAATTAAGGTTATTTCCATTTGATAGCATGTAACTTTTCAACAATGGAAAAAACCTAAGGCAATGCCAAAATAACACTGCTTCTCCTTGAGTATTACATATTCGCAATTCCATAATTTGCCCCAATCTCCCAGTGCACATTTTACGCCCACTTTCACAGTACTTCATTTCCACTTAAATGCATTTGCCATTTACATTCCAAATAACTACGGAAAAATGTCTATTGTGAATGGAAATTAAATTATACCCAACTTAAAACTCCCCACACCATGCCGCGAAATTTCCTCAAAAATTGCTCAAAAATTGCAAGGCGATATTCGGCTCGGACAAATTTTTTCGTGCTGAAAAATTTCACAAAAACAAAAACAAGTGCATATCATTCTAGAGCGCACTATCGTATTTTCAAGAAAAAGTACCACGACACCAACGAAATTTTGCATTCATGTGTGGCGACCTTAAATGCGCACTGCGAAAGTCGCCCACTTTCACAGTAACCCTACACACAGTACTTCATTACAACTTAAAATACCCAAAATTCCGCCGCCGCGGTAATTTCTCGAAAATTCTTCCAGCAAAGATATTGGAATGAAAAAATTTGGTTGCGGTGAAAAATTTCAAAGCTACAACTAAAAATGTGTATCATTTATAAATTTTCTTTAAAAAAACGCAGTATCGCATATTCAACACACTGTGGCAACACTCCTCACAGACGGGGCGCTCAACCAGTGCAGCCAACTTTTGGAAAATTTCCCTTCCTAAGGGAATTTTTGGTTTAATTTTGTCTAAAAGGGATAAAGGTACTTATTTTTTCTTAATTTGAAGGTGCACTTAGACCGTAGGAGCGAACACAACTTTTGTCGCGAACTCCAATCGTAAACGAAATTCCGTTCGTGCAACCGTTTACACTGACTGAATATTCCCTCCCGCACCAGCATCGGAATCTACAGATTTGTTCGTTTTCAAGTGTTTACACTGCCGGGCCATTTTGTGCGAGCATTCGGCTACGTACCAAAGCTCAAAGATCGTAATCCAGTCGTTTGTACCGGCCGATTTAACGGCATGTGCTTCAAATACTAATACCAAATGTCATTTAATTTAATTTCAATAATCTTCCAAACATACTTTACTGCGCTACATACATACATACAATACGAATCATTCATTCATTCATCAAAACCTATTTCAATACCAATCGCTACATCAATTTTCCTCCCTATAAAATTGTACAAAATTAACTCCACAGTATAAACACCAATTAAACATATATATTTAAAAATGACTTTCATCCATTCATACATTACATTGCAGACAATGCAACAACAAAAAATTATTTAGGCCCAGCGAAGCGGACCGGGCCCAGCTAGTAATAAATAGAAAACAGATATTTTTTATTACTTTTTTAAAATTTCTACTTGCTGTCTTCTCTACTTGAAACCGTGGAACCCATGGGTCATTTTAATATGATAACATGTTAATTGGGGAACCCGGTATAAACCCTTATACTCAAAAAAGTCTAGGGTAAAATTTGTTGGAGGTATTTCGTCCACCTTGAATTGTATTCTATCCCATAGTGCATTGTCAACATTTATCGGTTCTGGAGCTTAATGAGCACATCTCATACTCCAAGATCTACTGCCAATGATTCGGCTTCAATTCGCAGGGAAATTCAAAGATTTATGAATTGCGGGTTAGTGAAACCGGACAATTGTCTACTTAAATGGTTGAAATTTAATGGACGCCAATTCTTAAAACTGAAAGTCATGGCCCAAAAGTCATGGCACCAAACCAAAAAAAGCAAAAAATCAAATCTTCAATTTTTGTTGACAAAATATGGCCGATAATGAATGATATCAAATTTGATGCTGTTGCTTTATCATTTTGATATGGGCAAATATTTGGATATGAATAATGCAGAATTGATATAAAAAGTTTTGAATTGGTGGGATACCAACTAGAATTTGATATGAAAAAAAAAATGGAATTGATGGGATCCCAACTGAATTTTGATATGAAAAAAAAGGGATTGATGGGATACCAACTTAATATTGATGTGAACCCGTTTTGAAATGATATGAACCAATTTTGTTATGAAAAAATTGTAATTGATAGGATACCAACGTAATTTTACATGAATCATACCATAAATTCTATTTATCACGAATAAAACGCAAATGGTGATAAATATTTACATATTTATTGTAATTTTAAATTAACAGTGAAGTATAAATACATCTTATATGACAATATAATCAGGGTTGTTGAGGAGATTAATTGCTGTAGGAATTGGAATTGAAGAATTCGTTTAACAAGCAGTATCCAGTGACGCCACGACACAACGTCGATTACAACAGTTGTTGGTAAGGCGATATGTTTGTGTTGCACCACCGAAGATTTTGTTAATAATTCTATGAAAAAACACCCCTAAACAAAATTTCATACTGTTTTGATGATATCTTAAAATTTCGGTGAAAACACGATTTTCACTTATATGGGAGGTAGGCGTCCGATTCCGCCTATTTTCAATACCAACTCCTTCTAGAGCCTAAAAAGGATAAATCCAAAATTTGGCATCCCTACACAGAGGGAAAAAAATCAGTACTGCATGGTTATGATTTGAAACGGCTATTGTTACGAAAAATTCAACACCGCACCGCACACAACCGAAAACGTTTCACTTTTTGAAGATTGTATGAAATACTGGAGCGTGGGTTCGAATCTCAGTCAGACCAAATTTTTTTTCGATTCTTTATTATATATTTGGGCAAAAAAAAAACGATCTGCATTTGCCGATTTTAATTTTGTTGCATTTTTGAGGTACTGAACGTCGATTTCAAGAAATCTACAGTTAGCAGAGCAAAACAAACCCCGGATTCGTGACCAGCGACCACTCAAAAAAAAAAGAATACAAAAAGTAATGTGTTAGAAAGGACACAAAATATAAATTGCTCCGACTGAGATTCGATTTCATTTCGTCTTCAGTTATATTTCCGAACTGGAACCGTATCAAATCCTTTCATAGTATATGTATGCAGTTAAAACATTGCAAAATACACACAGCGGTAGCCAAGCGTGCTAAGGGGAGCGTCTATGAATCCGAATGGCCAGGGTTCAAATTTCGGTAAGTAAACAAAAATTTAAGCCATTTCTTTATTTCGTAAATAAAATAGAACAATGAAATATCAATAAATAAATTTGTTTAAAGAAATAATTTAGAGTAAAAAAAATACAAAATTAAATTAAATTAGAAATTAAATTTTTCTAAAAATAGGCCTTTCCAACAACCTTTTTTGTATTTTCAATTCATGAAATCATAAATATTTCAGTCGCAAAATAAAATTTTGCAGTCTTAAAACAACAACATTTGCGTCTCAATTCATCAATGTGCCGTTTTAATTCATTATTAAATTTAAACGTTTTGTTGTCAAAATCAGAACATTCAGTTTTGGCTGGAAATTGACAACGGTTCGGAACGTTTTGACAACGTTTCGTTTTGATTTTTTTCTCAGTGTAGCTTTCTTCTAGCTCCTGCAATCGTGTTTACAAGAAAAGAGGACGGACAGGGCTAAAACAACTCAGGAAGTGACGCTGATCAAGAACATATATAGTTTTCTATACCGGACACGTCTCCTTCTTGGTGTTACAAACATCAGAAGTGAATATACCCATACCTCATGAGGTGTAGGGTATAAAAATAGTTTTTAATTAGTTTTGAAATATGTATGTACATATAGTGGTTCTTATGGTTAGATTTTTGGAAATTATAGAAGTGCATCCCCTTTATAGAAGTGTATTTCCTTTTGTTCCTTTTTTTCTGTAGGCCCCAAAAACCCGAAAAAATAAAAGAAAAAATTGTGAATTTAAATGTAATAAAGTAGTACATAATTAAGCTTATCAGTAGGGTGGAATCGATCATTTTAAGTTCAGATCATGAATTAGATGAATTTCGAAGCAATGAATTTGAAGGGGCAGGGTTCTCACTTTTTGCTACGACCAGAGTAGTACACTGAGAGGAAACTGTTTTAAAATTAAACGAAAATGTTTTAAAATTGCACGATTTTGTTTTTAAAACAGAGCTTTGTACAGATTTGTTTAATTTTAAAACACGTGTGCTAAAAACGAATTTTAAAACGCAAATGTTAAATTTTAAAACATTTTTTTCAAAATAAACAATTTGTTTTTAAGAAAAAATTTTTTTTTTGCTTGCAGTTATTTTATTTTTTTATATTTAGTTAACTTTCTATTTTCTCAAATTCTAGACCGGGATTCGAACCCACGCCTACGGAGTTTGGATGGCGCGCTAAACGCTCAACAGGTTGGTCTACTGTTAACATTATTTAACAGAGTCGAAATGTATTAAGGGAGTTCACAAAATTGTTGTATAAATATACATACAATAGTCATAAAAATTTTGTTAATATTTTCCTTACAAAAAATTTTACGACCAATACAACTCAGAAAAACTGTGTTTTTCGACTCTCATACTCACTATTCCTCTCATTTTAAAGTTGTTGCCAAAAAAGTTGTAGGAATTTGTGAAAATTGGACTTTGGGACTAATTTTAATTAGATACCGACCGAAATTCGGTTTCGGCTTTTCGGCCAAAAAAAGCGGTTTCGGCAGTTTTTCGGATTCGAGCGAAAAATAAAATATCGTTTTCGGCCAATTTTCGTTTTCGATATTTCCGCCGAAAATTTCAGTTTGATACGAAAAATGTAACAAATACATAACAAAGATTACACTGATCGACAAAACTGAACTTTTGTGTGTTAAATATACTTGATAGGCAAGTTCTTATGCATTTTGGCACGCTGAATACGAAAATAATAATGAAATTTTTACAGTACGCACCAAAAATTCAATTTTTGTGCAATTTTCATTATTATTTTTGGATTAGGCTTGGCAAAATACATAAGGAACAACCAAGTGGATAAAAGCGGTATGTAACTATTGATCATAGTTTCGAAGAATCAGAAGCGATAAAGAAGACAAGTCCACAATTTGTATTGAAAAAAGAAAAAAAAAAACTTTGAAACTTATTTTCTTGAAAGAATTTGTATGTTACATACAGCCTTCATCCATTCACCGCTTCACAGCGTTCTCACTCTTTCTACAAATCTACTACAATGACAGAAATTTCTACTACTATTGTAGAATCTCTACTACTCTACGCAGAAACCCTAATCTACTCCCCTCTCGTAGAATTTCTACTACTCTACGTAAAAAAATTAAATCTACTCCCTTTCTTGAAATCTACTCCCCTAAAATCGAATATCTACAACTCTCGCCGTAGCAAAAAGTGAGAACCCTGTCCTTTCAATTGATTTCCACGCATTTGATAGTTTGCTTCTAAATTCATCAAATTCATGATCTGAACTTAAAATGATTGATTTCAGCCTAATTTTTAAATTCACAATTTGTTCTTTTATTTTTTCAGTATCGGCCGAAATTAAAAAAATAAAAATTGGGCCATTTCGGTTTTGGCCGAAAAAAAAGGAAAAAATTTCGGCTATTTCGGTTTTGGCCGAAATTAAAAAAGCGATTTCGGTCGGTCTCTAATTTTAATGCATAAAACCTGCACGACTTGCCGAAAATATTGCAACAAAAATCATGGAGACCACCAAAACTCTTCCGACCATCAACTTTGGCCAGATGGCCACTTGCACCACCGGGCACACGAATGCCGGGCTCAGAGGGAATTACTTCCGACCGTTGATTTGGGTTGCATTACCACATCCGCGATTGGTGGCGTGCATCCCGGGGCCAACGAATTAGGTTAGGTTCGACATTTGTAATGTTTATTTTGAAATAAGTGCGCTCACAACTATCGTATTTTTTTCAAATATGATTATATGATAATATGACTTTATGATTACTTGTGAACTCCCTTATTATATATACATATGTTGTACTAAAACTATGCTGTGATTTTTTAAAATAGGAAAGAATAACAGTATTATCAATTTCAAACAACGAAAGAGCAAGACGATTGAAATTGAAAACATTTGTTTTAAAAACATAAATGTACTGCAGAAAAAACTATGTTTAAAATGCAAATTGAAAAAAAAATCTAAATTTTAAAACATGTTTTTTCTTTCAGTGTAGGTATTTGATTTTAGGCGAGGGGAGTAGATTTAATTTGTTTTGCGTAGAGTAGTAGAATTTCTACGACAGTAGTAGAAATTACTGCCAGTGTAGTAGATTTCAAGAGAGGGTCGTAGATATGGGTTTCTGCGTAGAGTACTAGAAATTCTACGAGAGTAGTAGAAATTTCTGTCGGGGAGGCAGTAGAAAAATCTACTACCGAAGTAGAGGAGTAGAGTCAAAAAGTTCAGTTTTGTCGATCAGTGTAATCTTTGCTATTTATTTTTTACATTTTTCGTATTAAGCCGAATCCGAAACAGCTTTTTTTGGCCGAAAAGCCGAAACCGAATTTCGGTCGGTCTCTAATTTTCAGAGATTTTATCCAAAACCCCCCTTGCGCACGGGCCTGCCGTGCGACATTTGAATAACTCTTGAATGCTATCTCAAGATAATTTTATAACTCATTTTCCAATCCTTTTAAATATAAAACAAGTTTATTTAGATATAGAATATTCATAAGAAACGATTATACAATTTCAACGGCGCTATATGATTCCCAGTTTCTACATTTGTTTTTTTTTTTGCTATATTATAACTGACCATTTGAAATTTTACATATTATTTAGCAATCTAAGAAATTTGCTGCCATCAATAATTCCAGTGCGATTTCGGGAGCAATAGGAAATTCCGGAATTTCTGTGGAACTGTTTGTGTATCGCACTTTATACGTAAAGTACATACAAACCTTCTGTAGAACATGAGAGCTGAAAAAGAAAAACGTTGAATTCGGTAAATAATAAACCATTATTTTCTGAAATATCTGCTACGCTGTCAGCATGCATGTCGCTTCTGTGTGGATTGAAACCCTCATTATGCCCAACGGCATCAAGCTCTATGTGGGTATATAGGACGATGACGGCCGCAAGAACTGTCACATCTGTTGTGTGAAAAACAATGGAGGATGTTTTAATGGTCGAGACCTGTAGTTGCCGTTCCGTTAAACAAAAGCTTTTCAAACTGTAAATTGTCAAACAAATTTATGAAGATATGCGCAAAAAAAAAATTGAAATGAAATGAAAAAAAAAATATGAAGTGTGGAACCCAATGAATACTTCGCTACGTCAATCCGAAGAAAAAACAACAAATTACACAGAAGTTTTCAGTGCTGCCAAATCACTGTGAAACGTACAGCGTACAAAAAGATGAACGAATTCATTGGGTTCCAGCCTTAAAGCTTGTGCGGCTACATCCCGTGCTTTTTTGCACATTATCTTGAGAACAAATTTAAATTTTAAAAATTTGAACATGGGGGAATGTGATTTTGACAAATGAGGCATCTACTGCTATGCTGTGGTCCCGACCATTAAAACTGCTGTATTGTTTTTCACACAACACATGCTTATGTGACAGTTCTTACGGCTGTCGCCGTCCATTATAACTGACTGATGAATATAGTTGTAACAGAGAACTTATATTCATAGAGAAGCGTCATAAGCTCTTCCTCTTCCTTTTTGCTAACTCGGTGCTAGTGCAATTCTGGTGAGTAAGCAGACAGCGGAGTTTGGACAGTGAGTGTACAGACTGCGACATTTGGATAACATTTTTTAATTTTTTGTAGTCTGTTAGAAATGTTTTTGTTGTTGTTTCGCTTTGGTTTTTGCTTTTCTCAACATTTGTGTTTTTGTCCCTTTTCTTATTTCGATCGTTTTCTTTGACTAGATCTTGATTCGTTTGTTTTGATTCTTTTTTTTTATTCATCTTGCAATTTTTTGCCGTTTGGTTTTTTTACTATGATTGGCGGCGCAGGTTGCTGTTGGCGATTTTCATCCCTACTGCTGCTGTTTTCTTATATGCATGTGTATTTTTCTATGATTTGTTTGGATTCGCGACAAAGTATTTTGATGGTTTTTGCATGATAAATTATGGAAATTATCTGCTTTGTACCTACATATATGTTTTCTTATTTTTTTGTATAACTTTTTTTTATATATTCTACCCAATTAATAGATTTGTTACAAAAAATTCTTTCAAAAATCAGTAAAAATTTTAAATGGACAAATAATGCTGAGGACTCTTAGGTTCATGTATTTTCTATCATATTTTGCCTAATTTCGAATTAATATTTAGCTCTTGTTAAAATAAACATTTTAATGGAAGAGTTGAGAATTCGGAAGCGGTAATGGCGATATGTAAACTCATTTTGTTTGTAAATAAAAAGTAATAATATCCCTACAACTTATTTACGCGAAATTTTGATTTTGTCACATAGCCCCTTCTCCTGTATATGTTTTCGATCAGCCATGTAGCCATGTTGACGAATTTCATTTATAATGCTGATATTTTAAATTTACTTATTATTTAATGTATAGGTGCTTTTAAACAAAACCAATACATAATCAAAACTGAAATCAGCATTTATTCAAATGCAATAATGCATTTGAAATAATTGTCATTATTTCATTTTAGCTAATTTCTAGGCATAAAGAATAAACAAAATTAACGAATTGAAGATAACAGACTGAAATCGTTTTTGTAGTGCATTTCGTTAGCAAAGCAGCATTCTGTCGTTGCTTTGCTAAAAAAATGCGCTGGCATGTCCGTTCTAAAATACCACTACGATGAAATTTATGAAATAGCTTATGATTTTTTTTTGGCATTGACCTTCATTGGATACATATTTTTTTTTAATAATTTTGGGGTAATATACAAGACTTGTGGTTCCAGTTCAGAATATTAATATTTTCGAGAAATATGGAGCATAATTTTTTGCAATATATTTTTGAAATACTATGGCTGGAAAAGCCACATTCAAAACCAGTTCTGATTTATATTTGTATTTTATTCGATATATTTTTCAAATATTAAAAATGTTCAAATATTTTAGAAAATAGGGGTGATTGTCGTTTTTTTTTAATGCAATATAATAGAAAATACATGAACCTAAGAGTCCTCAGCATTATTTGTCCATTTAAAATTTTTGCTGATTTTTGGAAGAATTTTTTGTAACAAATCTATTAATTGGGTAGAATATATAAAAAAAAATTATACAAAAAAATATGAAAACATATATGTAGGTACAAAGCAGATAATTTCCATAATTTATCATGCAAAAACCATCAAAATACTTTGTCGCGAATCCAAACAAATCATAGAAAAATACTCATGCATATAAGAAAACAGCAGCAGTAGGGATGAAAATCGCCAACAACAACCTGCGCCGCCAATCATAGTAAAAAAACCAAACGGCAAAAAATTGCAAGATGAATAAAAAAAAAGAATCAAAACAAACGAATCAAGATCTAGTCAAAGAAAACGATCGGAATAAGAAAACGGACAAAAACACAAATGTTAAGAAAAGCAAAAACAAAAGCGAAACAACAACCAAAACATTTCTAACAGACTACAAAAAATTAAAAAATGTTAGCCAAATGCCGCAGTCTGTACACTCACTGTCCAAACTCCGCAGTCTGCTTACTCACCAGAATTGCACGAGCTCCGAGTTAGCAAAAAGGAAGAGGAAGAGCTTATGACGCTTCTCTATGAATATAAGTTTTCTGGTTGTAACTAGGGACCGCAAAGAACCGGGTTCCGAAAACGAATCAATTCATGGAGCCGAAACCAATATTTTGGAAAGTCTGGGAACCGGAATCGGAATAGTTTGATCATTTTGATTTTAGCCAGCATCATAAGTCAAAAGAAGAATTTAAGAATATTGGCGCATATTCACACTCAAATTAAATAGCAACTAAACCTTAGTACCAGCTTAGTAGCTGTCAATTCAGTGTATTGTCTGTCAACTTAGTAGAGTACTAAATTTAAGTTAGAACTTAATTTGACTATGAATATGGGTCATACATTTTTATGAAACTTTGTCATCCAGTTCGGTTTAGTTAACTTTTGTCTTTTTCACTTTATAATTTAAACTTTTTTGACTTTTTGGAACCTAAACCCCAACCGAAATCTATATTTTTTAAATCTGAGAACCGGAACCGAATTTTGATTCGGTTCCAGTCCTGGTTGCAAGTAAAACATGCTTAATTAATACCGGCTTTTTTTCTCCTGAAATTGGCCTTATACACTTTGAAACTGTATTAAAGGTTATTGAAATATCTTTCTAGTTCAAATCGTTTGTACCGTTCTAGTCATTTTAATTGATGGGTGGCTGTCCCCCCCCCCAAGATTCGTAGAAAACGAAATTTTTAGAATCCATTTCTCTAAAAAATTCCAACATTTCTATGGTTTTATTTTTATTTTTGAGTGTGGGCCGGTACACTACACTTAACCCAAAACTGTTGCAACCATATTTAAAAAAATAAAACTCTAAGATTTGTATATCTACGTATAAAAATATGCTTACGGAATTTCGCGAAAGTGAACCTCATTGGCTTCATTTTCCGCGAATTGCCCGGGTCCAGAAAGCATTGCTTTTATAGTGCCGGAGGTGAGGGCGTGTTCTCGTTTGACGATAAATTCTTGTCCATCGGAGGACAGGAGTTTCACGTACATAGCTTCAGGACCCTCACAGCCGCCGTAAATCTTTTCACTGCGCTGTTCCTCCATGATTACTTCCTATGAATAGCAAAATATAAATAACTTTTTTAATAACTAGAAAATATTGGATTTTTTGAAAAAGTCACCTACTTTAACAAATTGAACATACGAAAAGTTAACACAGTTATTGCACGCGTCCCCTAGGGAACGAGTGGAAAATATAATTGAAAATTACAGGCTGCTTCTTATACCCTTACAACAAGTTTTCATTTTATTTGTTGTATTGACATCGAGTTATCTCGTGGAGACAGTTCGTAGAGGCAATTCCAATTCTCGTTTGTGATGCATTAAGGTCCCAACACACCAACGCGAAATTTCGCAGAACCCGAAACTTGCTCAAAAATTGTTCTTGAAAAGGCTATATTCGAATAAAAAAGATTTGTTTGTGATAAAAAATTTCTTAAAATCAAATAAATAAATTTGTATAAATTTTGTTAAAAGGAACGCACTATCGTTTTTGAGCAAGCTCCGCGGCGTCTGCGAAATTTCGCGTCGGTGTGTGGGGACCTTTATACATTAAACAGAACTGCAGCGGTTGACGGCTATGCGCTGTCTAATGCAGTAAACAGAATTGCAGCAGTTGACGGTTGGGCGGACGACGGCTATGCTAACTTCGTATCAACATCCGCCCTGAGTGAACAGAATTGTGGCGGTGACGGTAATCACTGGGTAGATGCAAATCAATGGTGTCCTATGGTGAAGATAATGGGTAATTTTTTAGCTGAAAAGTGTAATGTCAATTTTTCAGGGCATTTTCAAAAACACAATAGGCCTGTTTTATTTGTGTTGTGTATACAATTAGCGGTAGTTGACAAACACAACTCGAATCCACAATTACCTATGTTTTTTACCAATAAGATCGTCATACACAATTTTAGATACTTGTAAACTTCTGGGGTGCAATCGCGTATCTTGATATCAAACGAAATCGACAGTATTCCATCATTTAAGATTCGTTTTTGGTTTGACATTTGGTCGGAACACTATCGAAACACATTCGACATCATATTAGCTGTCGAAGTCAAGTCGAAATACATAAATGAAAATTTTTTACATCTTTATTACTTTACAACACTTCAAATACTATTGGAATTATTTAAATATCAAAAAACAGCAAAAAAACAAAACTAGTAAGAGAATTATCTTCGGTCTGACCGAAGCTATAATAGCTTGCACTTGCGATACATTCTGAGACCATATGTTAGTAATTTTTATCGAAAATCGGTATTTTATTGATAGTTTTTCGATGCTTTATCGATAATTTATCGATTTTTTATCGATAATTTATCGATAATTTTTAAATAATTTATCGATAATTTTTAGATAATTTATCGATAATTTTTCGATAATTTATCGATTTATTATCGATAGTTTATCAATTTATTATCGATAATTTATCGATATTTTGTCGATAATTTTTCAATAATTTTTCAGTTTTTTATCGATAATTTTTCGATTTTTTATCGATAATTTTCCAATATGTGTAGATAACTAGTAGGGCCCGGTCCGCTTTGCTGGCCCTAAAAAAGTTGTTTTTGCCTTTGGTCATAATAAATGAATGAAAACAATTATCAAATATTTTTACTGGAAGCCCAAGTGTAGCATTTTGAAATATTGAATTGTAAGAAAAGTGCCACACCCGCTGTCCAATTCCGACCATATGTAACATTGAACTTAGAATTTAAAGCATTAAACCATGTCCCGTTGAAAAATGTTCATTGGGAGCATTTTTTAAAATATTGAATTGTATGGGAAGTGCCACGCCCCGCTGTCAAATTCCAACATGTTGCATTGAAGGCATATAACCATTTCCCGTTTAAGAAAATTCAATGAGAGCCCAAGAATGGCACTTTGAAGTATTGAATTGTATGGGCGGTGCCACGCCCCTTTGTCCAATTACGCCGATATGTTGCATTTAGCTTAGAGTTGAAAACATGAAACCATTTGCCAAATTTTGTTGGAAAACATTAAATGAGAGGCCAGTTACAGCAATTTGAAATATTGGTTTGTATGGGCGTACCACGCCCCTTTGCCTTATTACGCAGATATGTAGCATTTAACTTAGAGTTGAAACCATGAAACCATTTGCTAAATTTTGTTGGAAAACATTAAATGAGAAGCCAGTTACAGCAATATTAAATATTGGTTTGTATGGGCAGTGCCACGCCCCTTTGTCCAATTACGCCGATATGTTGCATTTAGCTTAGAGTTGAAACCATTAAGCCATTTGCCAAATTTCGTTGGAAAACATTGTGTGGGAGCGCTATTACAGCATTTTCAAATATTGACTTGTATGGGCGGTGCCACGCCCCATTGTCTAATGCCGACCATTTGTAGCCCAGATTAGGGCTGGGGTCTTATAGTATGTTAATGGCAAATTTCATTTTCTTGTGATCAAAAACGTCTGAGATATAGCAGTTTTTACTAACTTGTGGGCGGTAAAAGTGGGCGTGTTAAAACCTATCCTATGTCACGACTCACGACCCCTAGAACACATATATAAATTTTGGTGAGAATCGGTGCTGTAGTTTTCGCGTCTACTGGTGACAAACATACACGTCTCTTTTATATATATAGATAGATTTTCCAATATTTATCGATAATTTTAGCATCCTGATCCATTTAAAAATGTTGTTCCAATTCCATTTTGTTCCGGTCCAATTCCATTTTGTTCCGGTTTCATTCCCATTTCGTTCCCGACCTCATTTCCAACCCAATGCAAAAAACCGCATCCAAATAGGTTCAGTAATTCTCAAAATAAACGAAAATCATACAAATTTAGCGGCCATTTTGTATGGGAGGTAGGCGTGGCTCTTATCCGATGTTGTCCATTTTCATTCGCCAAAATAAGAGGAATCCCAAAATTTGGTGTCGATTGTTCAAAAGCTACGATAGTTATCGTGCGAAATGACAGACAGACGGACATACGGACATGGACTAATCGACTCCGGAGGTGATGCTGATCAAGAATATATATACCGGATACCGGACACGCCTCCTTGTGGGCGTTACAAACGGTGTGACAAAAACAATATACCCTTGGACACTAGTGTCAAGGGTATACCGTTGACCTGAAAATAGAAATAAATCTAAGTTCGGCGGCTACCGCTCTACCGCTTTACCAGCTCCGTCCCGATTAAGTGCATTCCCACCTAGTTGCGTGTGTTTTAATTTTGACAGCGGCTAGCCGTCGTCCGCCCAACAGTCAACTGCTGCAATTCTGTTTACTGCATTAAACAGAACTATGCTACCGTCGCATCAAAATCCGCCCCGAGTGAATAGAATTGTGGCGGAGGCGGCAATCCAGGGGTACGGAACTGTTCCCAACTGTTCCGTTCCGAACTGAACGAAAAAATCGGAACTTTATAAAAAAGCTACTTTTTAAAAAAGCAAATTGTGCAGGAGATAATTTTTTTAAATTATCGAATATTTAATGGGACCAATATGATTGAATTTTAGTTTATAGATGCAATTTCTGCCTGCGAATCAAGTGATTTCCGAATAATTGTTAACGGATAACGGGATTTTTTTATGCATACATTACTTTCGCTGTCATGGATTCAAGCTGCTGCAGCTCATGAGTGTCATTTACATCAAAATGAACTTTTAACAAGAGAAACACTTTTACGCTTTTTAACAATTGCTATTGAATGAATACATGAAAATCAAATGCAGATGCTGTTTCAATGTTTAAAGTTTTTCCAGCACGCACCATTTTTCAGCAAACGCCAAAAATTAACTTTTTGTGGTTCTTATACCGTAATTTTTAAACAAATTTTTTTAAAGATAATTGTCAGCCCTACGACTTTGTCAAACATCATTTTCTTGTATCTCTTTTCGTTTTTAATTTAAATGTTTAAATTAAATTTAGTTGATTGTTGACCTCTTGGTTATGTGATTATATTCATTATTGGCCTCTAGGTCAGATAATTGTTGTTATTTAATGAAAAAACACAAAGGTTTATTCTTTCCTAACAAATTTTATTTTCCGATATTTCGACTACCGTCGGTAGTCATCCTCAGGGAAACTGTCAAGTACAGAAAAACATACATACAAAAATATCACAATTCATACATTTTTTTTTTTAAAATATAAAGATTAACAAAATAAAACAAACTTACAATAATATTAAACAAAAATATTCAATATTAATTGAGTAGCAACACCCACTCGATTCGTGGTTTTCTTGTCTACTGGTTTGTCGTTATGTTTTGTTTTGTTATCAGGTGTCTGTAGCTCTGAGCGTATCTTTCTGTGTCTGTTTTAAAATTAGTTCGTTGTTTTGTTGCTACGTTTATAATGTGGAGCATTTCCAATGTGTACCCTCTCGCGTAATTCGTCTCTTGCTCCAAAATTTTAACATTGTCGAAGTCTGGCGTCTGCTGTTTTTTGTTCGATGGGTATAGTCCTACATTTATGGTCCGATTTATGTGACGACATTCTTGTTTTGAGTTTTAGTTTAGTTGTTCCTACATATACTTTGTTGCAAACTTCAGCGTCAGTACCTTTGCATGTTATTTGGTAGATTAAGTTTGCTTTGTCATTTTTGTCCATTTTACTTTAAGTGTTGCTATATATAGTCCCAGATTGTTATCTGTTTTTGTGGCGATTTTATATTTTTCTTTGTCATAGCAATTTGATCTGATGAGTCTTTCCGATAGTCCTGTACATACGTCATTAATTTATAAAATTTTGGTGTTTCTTCAGTATGATGTCTATTATTTCCTTTTGGTATCGCATTATAATGTCTTTGGTGGTTTTTCGCGGAAATCCATTTTTAAAACGGTCAAAATTTTTTGAATGTTGTCCTCGTGGAATATTTTGTCACTAATTATCAATATTTTTCTAATAAAGTTATATGCTGTATTCATAATCATTTTCTTCGGGTGTCCTGAGAAATAGTTAATGAGACGTCCTGATGCCGTAGGTTTTTGATACCAGTCCAATTAATATATATATTTGTCCAGGTCTGTCTTTCTGTCTGTCTATCTGTCTGTCTAATCAAAATTTACAACTTCACTTTTTTTAAGTTGGTAACCTTCTTTTTTTTTTTAATGTTAGCCATTCTGGTGGTTTGTCCACACGACGCTGCCAATAATTTTATCGTTAAAGAGCGGTACCACGCCCCTTTGTCCAATTACGCCGATATGTTGCATTTGAAACCATTTGCCGAATTTTGTTGGAAAACATTAAATGAGAGGCCAGTGACATATTGGTTTGTATGGGCGTACCACGCCCCTTTCCCTTATTACGCAGATATGTAGCATTTAGCTTAGAGTTGAAACCATGAAACCATTTGCTAAATTTTGTTTGAAAACATTAAATGAGAGGCCAGTTATAGCAATTTTAAATATTGGTTTGTATGGGCGGTGCCAGGCCCCTTTGTCCAATTACGCCGATAATTTTATCGTTAAAGAGCTCGTAAACGAAGATTTTTTTCGATCGAAAAGCGGATAAAACAATCGTAGGCGCACACGATAACGATACGTATACGAGTCCGACTTCGTTCTTAATTTTGCATCGAAACGAGTTATTGTTATCAAACAAAAAAGTGCTTGTCAACGAATTCGTTAACGATCTCGTAAACGATCATCATTACAATACTTTTAACAAAACCTAAAAAAAAATATTTTTTTTTAAACTTGGAATTTTTTTTACTTTATTTTTATTTGCCAAATTTTTTTTAGAATCATTTGTAATAACTTTTTCACAGAGTCGGACCCGGGATTGAACTCACGTCCTCCGGATTTTAAAGTATGTGTCGAGCGCTTAACACATTCGCCTAACTCAGCCATTATTGAACAAGCGCTTAAAACAGTTTGAAAAACACTGATTCTAAAAATAGAAATTATCTTGCTGAGAAATCAATCGTTATACAACTTTTTTCTAACATTTTGAAAACCATTGGATCTAAAAATAGTTTTTCAAAACGATAATTTCGTTCGTTAATGTACTCGTAAACGAAGTCGTTAACGAATTCTTTAACTAAGTCGTCAACGATTTCGATTACGAAGTCGTAAACGATATTTTATCGATGAAATTACGGCTATCGTAATATACGAGTGAATGTCGGACTTTTCTCGAATATTTTTGATCGAGAAATGTTCGTAAAATACGATCTCCGTAAAAATTTCGTTCAATTATTGGCTGGGCAGAGCCAGTTACAAATATATTCACACATATATTTTTTCTTATAAATGTTAATGAGGTATCGAACCCACAACGCAGCGATTGTAAGTAAGATGAAGTAGCGAACTAAGCGCCTTCTCACCAGAGCCACTAATGCTCATATAATACCTTTACCTAATATCGATTAACTTCATCAAGCCGCATGCAAAACGCTTTCATGTATATACTAAGGCATTCAATCCCGGGATCCCAGAAGTTTTCTCAATCCCGGAAACCCGGGATTTCGAGTCCGGAATCCCGGGATTCAAAAATGCATTTTTTATGCATTGTTTAAGATATTTTTGACGTTTTTCCACAAAAATACTTTCGTGCATTTACTTTCAATCTAATTGGTAAATTTAAAAAACCCACTTTTGTAGATTTAGTGTTACAAACACACAAAAATTTAAGAGTTTTTTGTCAATAACGGTTAACAAACAATTTTTATCGATCTGAATAAAATTTTTTCAATTTAAACCATTTTTTTTTTTAAATAGATATATGCTAAAATTATTTTGTTGATCGTGTATTGAAAACTTTAAGAATTGGATAAAGGGTTTTGCGTGTGTTTTACTTTTGAATGGACACAAATTTTAATAGTTTTAAACAACAATTGGTGTATCCGTTCCCGCTATAATACTAAAACTACTGAAAGTAAGTTTTTCGTGTTTAGCATGAAATGGAGCTGGCAAAAAAATTAATTTGTTTGATCAATCTAATTTAAAAAGAATCATTTCTTGTTTGACTATATTTATTTAAATATTATTTGTTTTGTTTAATGTAATATTTATTAAATATGTTTTCTTTGTCGAATTAAACTTAAAATATTGTTGCAACAATTTGTTCTTTAATTTTATATTAACTATTGTATTTAATTGGAAAATCCCGAAAATCCCGAACAAATCCCGGGATCCCGGGATTGTGATTTCAAATCCCGAAATCCCGGGATTTCCAAAAACACTTCGGGATTGAATGCCTTATCTTTCATGCAGAATTTGACGATGTTCATAACTATTTCCTTCGTTAAAGTTGTATGTCGCTGAATTGTAGTCCAATGTTTATCTATCACGTTGATAGCAAAGTCCACAGGAATACTTGGGAAAAGGGAAATCACGTCAAATGAAACCAATATTTCGTCGTCGTATATATAAGTGTCATTTATTCGCTCCTTAAATTCCACTGCGTCTTTCACATTATATTTTGGTAAGGTTTTTGGTAAGGTTTTTTAGGATATTTGTCAAGAATTTGCATAGTCCGTATGATGGTGAGTTAACAGACGAACAAATTGGTCTTAGTGGCATGTCATTTTTATGTATTTTCGGTAGTCCATAGATCCTCGGTGCAGTTGTCGTCAATATTTTATTTTTGTCTTGTAGTGTTATTACATTATTTTTATGTAATTTTTCGGCTAAACCGTTGTTTCTTTGTTGTAAGGTTGATGTGGGGTCCCTCTTTAATAGTTTGTAAGTTGATGTGTCCCTTAGTATTTTGTTCATTTTTAATTCAGCATTCACATTTAATACATTGTTATTTTTGCGCAAAAATCGTTTCGTTTCGTCCATTGAATATTTTGTTTAATATTATTGTAAATTTGTTTTATTTTGTTAATCTTTATATTTAAAAAAAAAATGTATGAATTGTGATATTTTTGTATGCATGTTTTTCTGTACTTGACAGTTTCCCTGAGGATGACTACCGACGGTAGTCGAAATATCTGAAAATAAAATTTGTTAGGAAAGAATAAACCTTTGCGTTTTTTCATTAAATAACAACACTTATCTGACCTAGAGCCCAATAATGAATATAATCAAATGTTTAAATTTTTGAACTTTTAAAGTTACGGAATTTCCCTTCCAATGGAAAATAAGTTTGTTAAATGAGAAACTACAAGTTTTTCTTAAGTACTTTTTCTTTTATTATGAATCCAATTATAATATTTATAAATTCGTAGTTTTGAAGTTATTTGCAGTTTTTTTTTTACCTTTATTACAAATAATAAGGGTATTCATTTACAGTGGGAAACCCCTCGAAAACGCGCAGTTGCTCAAAATAACTGTCAAATTTAATATATTTTGACTGCTCATCTGCACAACTGGATCGTTTCCGAGGGGTCTCCCACTTTAAATGAATCGCCCTAATGTTGTTTGAAATTGGATATCTTTAGTGATCAAAGCTTTTTATATTTTAAATATATAGTTATGTGTCCTATCATGACAACCCATGGCATCAAAATAATGGTAATTGCCAAGCAATAATTACTTACAAACTAGAGAGTGAACTATCTTCGAGGAAATACCCCCACACTTCCAATAATGGAATTTTAAAAATATTTGAAAAATTTGAACTTGGTCTCAGTTTTGAGGAGGAAAACGTGTACCCAACATTTCAACTCGATTTCTCTAAAAATGTTACCGCAATAGTGCGGAGAGGTAGTCATAGCTAAATCAGTTTTCGATGCTGATCAAGAATATATATACTTTTCCATACGGGACACGCCTTCTTATGGGCGTTACAAACGTTGTTTCAAAGTTAATATACCATGCCACTGTAGTGTGTGAGGGTATAATACACTAGTGATATTAGGAAAAAAAAATATAAATAGAAAACTGTATCTCTAAATACAGAAAATTCCACTTTAAGACACAATTGTGCCTGTTAAATCAACGAATGTAAATTGAAGTTATACACCATTGAAAAGGAAATTTTATTACATTTTTAATGAACCCCTTTGTATCATGCATGGCCTAAAAGTTATTCACGAAAACCTGATGTTTGCACCAAAAAAGCATGTGGCATATACATCAATTCGCTAATTGCAAAAGAGTAAACAATTTCTTACACTAAATTTATTTTCTTTTTAACTTCGTAACGGTAAATCTCCGATACATAAGATTTTGAGGGTAGTTGCGTGGTAAAAAAGTTACATTGATTTGGCCAATAAAATTTATTTTTTTGAAATGGCACATATTTACATTTTGCGGTTAGGGGTCGATATATAAGTTAAACCGCCTCACGTTGTATGGACGAAAAAAAGTTGCCCGGGTCACCCCCTGGAAATTTACTTTGGTCAATATTATGACGATTCTCAAAATATTTCGGATCTAGCACCTGTAATCCGTGAGCTGGAAAATTTACAAAAAACCTCTATAAATCATGTTTTCTTACTTGCATATCTTTTTATACCATACACCTCATGGGGTAT
The DNA here is from genome assembly GCA_951394025.1 of Heteromyza rotundicornis. Lineage (NCBI taxonomy): Eukaryota > Metazoa > Arthropoda > Insecta > Diptera > Heleomyzidae > Heteromyza > Heteromyza rotundicornis. Next base: position 63,798,120 of record OX596011.1, on the reverse strand, counting down.
GGGTATATTCACTTTGGTCTGATGTTTGTAACACCTTTTCTTGTAAACACGATTGCAGGAGCTAGAAGAAAGCTAGGAACCCCAAATTTTGTATTTATCTTTCTTAGGCCCTAGAAGGAGTGAAAATGGGCTGAATCGGTCGACTGCCACGCCTACCTCCCTGTCTGTCCATCCTCTTCTCTTGTAAACACGATTACAGGAGCTAGAAGAAAGCTAGGGATCCAACATTTTGGATTTATCCTTTTTTGGCCCTAGAAGGAGTTGGTATTGAAAATGGGCGGAATCGGTCGACTGCCACGCCTACCTCCCATATAAGTGAAAATTGTGTTTTTACCGAAATTTTAAGATTTCATCAAAACAGTATGAAACTTCGGGATTGAATGCCTTATCTTTCATGCAGAATTTGACGATGTTCATAACTATTTCCTTCGTTAAAGTTGTATGTCGCTGAATTGTAGTCCAATGTTTATCTATCACGTTGATAGCAAAGTCCACAGGAATACACGTCAAATGAAACCAATATTTCGTCGTCGTATATATAAGTGTCATTTATTCGCTCCTTAAATTCCACTGCGTCTTTCACATTATATTTTGGTAAGGTTTTTGGTAAGGTTTTTTAGGATATTTGTCAAGAATTTGCATAGTCCGTATGATGGTGAGTTAACAGACGAACAAATTGGTCTTAGTGGCATGTCATTTTTATGTATTTTCGGTAGTCCATAGATCCTCGGTGCAGTTGCAGTTGTCGTCAATATTTTATTTTTGTCTTGTAGTGTTATTACATTATTTTTATGTAATTTTTCGGCTAAACCGTTGTTTCTTTGTTGTAAGGTTGATGTGGGGTCCCTCTTTAATAGTTTGTAAGTTGATGTGTCCCTTAGTATTTTGTTCATTTTTAATTCAGCATTCACATTTAATACATTGTTATTTTTGCGCAAAAATCGTTTCGTTTCGTCCATTGAATATTTTGTTTAATATTATTGTAAATTTGTTTTATTTTGTTAATCTTTATATTTAAAAAAAAAATGTATGAATTGTGATATTTTTGTATGCATGTTTTTCTGTACTTGACAGTTTCCCTGAGGATGACTACCGACGGTAGTCGAAATATCTGAAAATAAAATTTGTTAGGAAAGAATAAACCTTTGCGTTTTTTCATTAAATAACAACACTTATCTGACCTAGAGCCCAATAATGAATATAATCAAATGTTTAAATTTTTGAACTTTTAAAGTTACGGAATTTCCCTTCCAATGGAAAATAAGTTTGTTAAATGAGAAACTACAAGTTTTTCTTAAGTACTTTTTCTTTTATTATGAATCCAATTATAATATTTATAAATTCGTAGTTTTGAAGTTATATGCAGTTTTTTTTTTACCTTTATTACAAATAATAAGGGTATTCATTTACAGTGGGAAACCCCTCGAAAACGCGCAGTTGCTCAAAATAACTGTCAAATTTAATATATTTTGACTGCTCATCTGCACAACTGGATCGTTTCCGAGGGGTCTCCCACTTTAAATGAATCGCCCTAATGTTGTTTGAAATTGGATATCTTTAGTGATCAAAGCTTTTTATATTTTAAATATATAGTTATGTGTCCTATCATGACAACCCATGGCATCAAAATAATGGTAATTGCCAAGCAATAATTACTTACAAACTAGAGAGTGAACTATCTTCGAGGAAATACCCCCACACTTCCAATAATGGAATTTTAAAAATATTTGAAAAATTTGAACTTGGTCTCAGTTTTGAGGAGGAAAACGTGTACCCAACATTTCAACTCGATTTCTCTAAAAATGTTACCGCAATAGTGCGGAGAGGTAGTCATAGCTAAATCAGTTTTCGATGCTGATCAAGAATATATATACTTTTCCATACGGGACACGCCTTCTTATGGGCGTTACAAACGTTGTTTCAAAGTTAATATACCATGCCACTGTAGTGTGTGAGGGTATAATACACTAGTGATATTAGGAAAAAAAAATAGAAATAGAAAACTGTATCTCTAAATACAGAAAATTCCACTTTAAGACACAATTGTGCCTGTTAAATCAACGAATGTAAATTGAAGTTATACACCATTGAAAAGGAAATTTTATTACATTTTTAATGAACCCCTTTGTATCATGCATGGCCTAAAAGTTATTCACGAAAACCTGATGTTTGCACCAAAAAAGCATGTGGCATATACATCAATTCGCTAATTGCAAAAGAGTAAACAATTTCTTACACTAAATTTATTTTCTTTTTAACTTCGTAACGGTAAATCTCCGATACATAAGATTTTGAGGGTAGTTGCGTGGTAAAAAAGTTACATTGATTTGGCCAATAAAATTTATTTTTTTGAAATGGCACATATTTACATTTTGCGGTTAGGGGTCGATATATAAGTTAAACCGCCTCACGTTGTATGGACGAAAAAAAGTTGCCCGGGTCACCCCCTGGAAATTTACTTTGGTCAATATTATGACGATTCTCAAAATATTTCGGATCTAGCACCTGTAATCCGTGAGCTGGAAAATTTACAAAAAACCTCTATAAATCATGTTTTCTTACTTGCATATCTTTTTATACCATACACCTCATGGGGTATGGGTATATTCACTTTGGTCTGATGTTTGTAACACCTTTTCTTGTAAACACGATTGCAGGAGCTAGAAGAAAGCTAGGAACCCCAAATTTTGTATTTATCTTTCTTAGGCCCTAGAAGGAGTGAAAATGGGCTGAATCGGTCGACTGCCACGCCTACCTCCCTGTCTGTCCGTCCTCTTCTCTTGTAAACACGATTACAGGAGCTAGAAGAAAGCTAGGGATCCAACATTTTGGATTTATCCTTTTTTGGCCCTAGAAGGAGTTGGTATTGAAAATGGGCGGAATCGGTCGACTGCCACGCCTACCTCCCATATAAGTGAAAATTGTGTTTTTACCGAAATTTTAAGATTTCATCAAAACAGTATGAAACTTCGGGATTGAATGCCTTATCTTTCATGCAGAATTTGACGATGTTCATAACTATTTCCTTCGTTAAAGTTGTATGTCGCTGAATTGTAGTCCAATGTTTATCTATCACGTTGATAGCAAAGTCCACAGGAATACTTGGGAAAAGGGAAACCACGTCAAATGAAACCAATATTTCGTCGTCGTATATATAAGTGTCATTTATTCGCTCCTTAAATTCCACTGCGTCTTTCACATTATATTTTGGTAAGGTTTTTGGTAAGGTTTTTTAGGATATTTGTCAAGAATTTGCATAGTCCGTATGATGGTGAGTTAACAGACGAACAAATTGGTCTTAGTGGCATGTCATTTTTATGTATTTTCGGTAGTCCATAGATCCTCGGTGCAGTTGCAGTTGTCGTCAATATTTTATTTTTGTCTTGTAGTGTTATTACATTATTTTTATGTAATTTTTCGGCTAAACCGTTGTTTCTTTGTTGTAAGGTTGATGTGGGGTCCCTCTTTAATAGTTTGTAAGTTGATGTGTCCCTTAGTATTTTGTTCATTTTTAATTCAGCATTCACATTTAATACATTGTTATTTTTGCGCAAAAATCGTTTCGTTTCGTCCATTGAATATTTTGTTTAATATTATTGTAAATTTGTTTTATTTTGTTAATCTTTATATTTAAAAAAAAAATGTATGAATTGTGATATTTTTGTATGCATGTTTTTCTGTACTTGACAGTTTCCCTGAGGATGACTACCGACGGTAGTCGAAATATCTGAAAATAAAATTTGTTAGGAAAGAATAAACCTTTGCGTTTTTTCATTAAATAACAACACTTATCTGACCTAGAGCCCAATAATGAATATAATCAAATGTTTAAATTTTTGAACTTTTAAAGTTACGGAATTTCCCTTCCAATGGAAAATAAGTTTGTTAAATGAGAAACTACAAGTTTTTCTTAAGTACTTTTTCTTTTATTATGAATCCAATTATAATATTTATAAATTCGTAGTTTTGAAGTTATTTGCAGTTTTTTTTTTACCTTTATTACAAATAATAAGGGTATTCATTTACAGTGGGAAACCCCTCGAAAACGCGCAGTTGCTCAAAATAACTGTCAAATTTAATATATTTTGACTGCTCATCTGCACAACTGGATCGTTTCCGAGGGGTCTCCCACTTTAAATGAATCGCCCTAATGTTGTTTGAAATTGGATATCTTTAGTGATCAAAGCTTTTTATATTTTAAATATATAGTTATGTGTCCTATCATGACAACCCATGGCATCAAAATAATGGTAATTGCCAAGCAATAATTACTTACAAACTAGAGAGTGAACTATCTTCGAGGAAATACCCCCACACTTCCAATAATGGAATTTTAAAAATATTTGAAAAATTTGAACTTGGTCTCAGTTTTGAGGAGGAAAACGTGTACCCAACATTTCAACTCGATTTCTCTAAAAATGTTACCGCAATAGTGCGGAGAGGTAGTCATAGCTAAATCAGTTTTCGATGCTGATCAAGAATATATATACTTTTCCATACGGGACACGCCTTCTTATGGGCGTTACAAACGTTGTTTCAAAGTTAATATACCATGCCACTGTAGTGTGTGAGGGTATAATACACTAGTGATATTAGGAAAAAAAAATATAAATAGAAAACTGTATCTCTAAATACAGAAAATTCCACTTTAAGACACAATTGTGCCTGTTAAATCAACGAATGTAAATTGAAGTTATACACCATTGAAAAGGAAATTTTATTACATTTTTAATGAACCCCTTTGTATCATGCATGGCCTAAAAGTTATTCACGAAAACCTGATGTTTGCACCAAAAAAGCATGTGGCATATACATCAATTCGCTAATTGCAAAAGAGTAAACAATTTCTTACACTAAATTTATTTTCTTTTTAACTTCGTAACGGTAAATCTCCGATACATAAGATTTTGAGGGTAGTTGCGTGGTAAAAAAGTTACATTGATTTGGCCAATAAAATTTATTTTTTTGAAATGGCACATATTTACATTTTGCGGTTAGGGGTCGATATATAAGTTAAACCGCCTCACGTTGTATGGACGAAAAAAAGTTGCCCGGGTCACCCCCTGGAAATTTACTTTGGTCAATATTATGACGATTCTCAAAATATTTCGGATCTAGCACCTGTAATCCGTGAGCTGGAAAATTTACAAAAAACCTCTATAAATCATGTTTTCTTACTTGCATATCTTTTTATACCATACACCTCATGGGGTATGGGTATATTCACTTTGGTCTGATGTTTGTAACACCTTTTCTTGTAAACACGATTGCAGGAGCTAGAAGAAAGCTAGGAACCCCAAATTTTGTATTTATCTTTCTTAGGCCCTAGAAGGAGTGAAAATGGGCTGAATCGGTCGACTGCCACGCCTACCTCCCTGTCTGTCCGTCCTCTTCTCTTGTAAACACGATTACAGGAGCTAGAAGAAAGCTAGGGATCCAACATTTTGGATTTATCCTTTTTTGGCCCTAGAAGGAGTTGGTATTGAAAATGGGCGGAATCGGTCGACTGCCACGCCTACCTCCCATATAAGTGAAAATTGTGTTTTTACCGAAATTTTAAGATTTCATCAAAACAGTATGAAACTTCGGGATTGAATGCCTTATCTTTCATGCAGAATTTGACGATGTTCATAACTATTTCCTTCGTTAAAGTTGTATGTCGCTGAATTGTAGTCCAATGTTTATCTATCACGTTGATAGCAAAGTCCACAGGAATACTTGGGAAAAGGGAAACCACGTCAAATGAAACCAATATTTCGTCGTCGTATATATAAGTGTCATTTATTCGCTCCTTAAATTCCACTGCGTCTTTCACATTATATTTTGGTAAGGTTTTTGGTAAGGTTTTTTAGGATATTTGTCAAGAATTTGCATAGTCCGTATGATGGTGAGTTAACAGACGAACAAATTGGTCTTAGTGGCATGTCATTTTTATGTATTTTCGGTAGTCCATAGATCCTCGGTGCAGTTGCAGTTGTCGTCAATATTTTATTTTTGTCTTGTAGTGTTATTACATTATTTTTATGTAATTTTTCGGCTAAACCGTTGTTTCTTTGTTGTAAGGTTGATGTGGGGTCCCTCTTTAATAGTTTGTAAGTTGATGTGTCCCTTAGTATTTTGTTCATTTTTAATTCAGCATTCACATTTAATACATTGTTATTTTTGCGCAAAAATCGTTTCGTTTCGTCCATTGAATATTTTGTTTAATATTATTGTAAATTTGTTTTATTTTGTTAATCTTTATATTTAAAAAAAAAATGTATGAATTGTGATATTTTTGTATGCATGTTTTTCTGTACTTGACAGTTTCCCTGAGGATGACTACCGACGGTAGTCGAAATATCTGAAAATAAAATTTGTTAGGAAAGAATAAACCTTTGCGTTTTTTCATTAAATAACAACACTTATCTGACCTAGAGCCCAATAATGAATATAATCAAATGTTTAAATTTTTGAACTTTTAAAGTTACGGAATTTCCCTTCCAATGGAAAATAAGTTTGTTAAATGAGAAACTACAACTTTTTCTTAAGTACTTTTTCTTTTATTATGAATCCAATTATAATATTTATAAATTCGTAGTTTTGAAGTTATTTGCAGTTTTTTTTTTACCTTTATTACAAATAATAAGGGTATTCATTTACAGTGGGAAACCCCTCGAAAACGCGCAGTTGCTCAAAATAACTGTCAAATTTAATATATTTTGACTGCTCATCTGCACAACTGGATCGTTTCCGAGGGGTCTCCCACTTTAAATGAATCGCCCTAATGTTGTTTGAAATTGGATATCTTTAGTGATCAAAGCTTTTTATATTTTAAATATATAGTTATGTGTCCTATCATGACAACCCATGGCATCAAAATAATGGTAATTGCCAAGCAATAATTACTTACAAACTAGAGAGTGAACTATCTTCGAGGAAATACCCCCACACTTCCAATAATGGAATTTTAAAAATATTTGAAAAATTTGAACTTGGTCTCAGTTTTGAGGAGGAAAACGTGTACCCAACATTTCAACTCGATTTCTCTAAAAATGTTACCGCAATAGTGCGGAGAGGTAGTCATAGCTAAATCAGTTTTCGATGCTGATCAAGAATATATATACTTTTCCATACGGGACACGCCTTCTTATGGGCGTTACAAACGTTGTTTCAAAGTTAATATACCATGCCACTGTAGTGTGTGAGGGTATAATACACTAGTGATATTAGGAAAAAAAATATAAATAGAAAACTGTATCTCTAAATACAGAAAATTCCACTTTAAGACACAATTGTGCCTGTTAAATCAACGAATGTAAATTGAAGTTATACACCATTGAAAAGGAAATTTTATTACATTTTTAATGAACCCCTTTGTATCATGCATGGCCTAAAAGTTATTCACGAAAACCTGATGTTTGCACCAAAAAAGTATGTGGCATATACATCAATTCGCTAATTGCAAAAGAGTAAACAATTTCTTACACTAAATTTATTTTCTTTTTAACTTCGTAACGGTAAATCTCCGATACATAAGATTTTGAGGGTAGTTGCGTGGTAAAAAAGTTACATTGATTTGGCCAATAAAATTTATTTTTTTGAAATGGCACATATTTACATTTTGCGGTTAGGGGTCGATATATAAGTTAAACCGCCTCACGTTGTATGGACGAAAAAAAGTTGCCCGGGTCACCCCCTGGAAATTTACTTTGGTCAATATTATGACGATTCTCAAAATATTTCGGATCTAGCACCTGTAATCCGTGAGCTGGAAAATTTACAAAAAACCTCTATAAATCATGTTTTCTTACTTGCATATCTTTTTATACCATACACCTCATGGGGTATGGGTATATTCACTTTGGTCTGATGTTTGTAACACCTTTTCTTGTAAACACGATTGCAGGAGCTAGAAGAAAGCTAGGAACCCCAAATTTTGTATTTATCTTTCTTAGGCCCTAGAAGGAGTGAAAATGGGCTGAATCGGTCGACTGCCACGCCTACCTCCCTGTCTGTCCGTCCTCTTCTCTTGTAAACACGATTACAGGAGCTAGAAGAAAGCTAGGGATCCAACATTTTGGATTTATCCTTTTTTGGCCCTAGAAGGAGTTGGTATTGAAAATGGGCGGAATCGGTCGACTGCCACGCCTACCTCCCATATAAGTGAAAATTGTGTTTTTACCGAAATTTTAAGATTTCATCAAAACAGTATGAAACTTCGGGATTGAATGCCTTATCTTTCATGCAGAATTTGACGATGTTCATAACTATTTCCTTCGTTAAAGTTGTATGTCGCTGAATTGTAGTCCAATGTTTATCTATCACGTTGATAGCAAAGTCCACAGGAATACTTGGGAAAAGGGAAACCACGTCAAATGAAACCAATATTTCGTCGTCGTATATATAAGTGTCATTTATTCGCTCCTTAAATTCCACTGCGTCTTTCACATTATATTTTGGTAAGGTTTTTGGTAAGGTTTTTTAGGATATTTGTCAAGAATTTGCATAGTCCGTATGATGGTGAGTTAACAGACGAACAAATTGGTCTTAGTGGCATGTCATTTTTATGTATTTTCGGTAGTCCATAGATCCTCGGTGCAGTTGCAGTTGTCGTCAATATTTTATTTTTGTCTTGTAGTGTTATTACATTATTTTTATGTAATTTTTCGGCTAAACCGTTGTTTCTTTGTTGTAAGGTTGATGTGGGGTCCCTCTTTAATAGTTTGTAAGTTGATGTGTCCCTTAGTATTTTGTTCATTTTTAATTCAGCATTCACATTTAATACATTGTTATTTTTGCGCAAAAATCGTTTCGTTTCGTCCATTGAATATTTTGTTTAATATTATTGTAAATTTGTTTTATTTTGTTAATCTTTATATTTAAAAAAAAAATGTATGAATTGTGATATTTTTGTATGCATGTTTTTCTGTACTTGACAGTTTCCCTGAGGATGACTACCGACGGTAGTCGAAATATCTGAAAATAAAATTTGTTAGGAAAGAATAAACCTTTGCGTTTTTTCATTAAATAACAACACTTATCTGACCTAGAGCCCAATAATGAATATAATCAAATGTTTAAATTTTTGAACTTTTAAAGTTACGGAATTTCCCTTCCAATGGAAAATAAGTTTGTTAAATGAGAAACTACAAGTTTTTCTTAAGTACTTTTTCTTTTATTATGAATCCAATTATAATATTTATAAATTCGTAGTTTTGAAGTTATTTGCAGTTTTTTTTTTACCTTTATTACAAATAATAAGGGTATTCATTTACAGTGGGAAACCCCTCGAAAACGCGCAGTTGCTCAAAATAACTGTCAAATTTAATATATTTTGACTGCTCATCTGCACAACTGGATCGTTTCCGAGGGGTCTCCCACTTTAAATGAATCGCCCTAATGTTGTTTGAAATTGGATATCTTTAGTGATCAAAGCTTTTTATATTTTAAATATATAGTTATGTGTCCTATCATGACAACCCATGGCATCAAAATAATGGTAATTGCCAAGCAATAATTACTTACAAACTAGAGAGTGAACTATCTTCGAGGAAATACCCCCACACTTCCAATAATGGAATTTTAAAAATATTTGAAAAATTTGAACTTGGTCTCAGTTTTGAGGAGGAAAACGTGTACCCAACATTTCAACTCGATTTCTCTAAAAATGTTACCGCAATAGTGCGGAGAGGTAGTCATAGCTAAATCAGTTTTCGATGCTGATCAAGAATATATATACTTTTCCATACGGGACACGCCTTCTTATGGGCGTTACAAACGTTGTTTCAAAGTTAATATACCATGCCACTGTAGTGTGTGAGGGTATAATACACTAGTGATATTAGGAAAAAAAATATAAATAGAAAACTGTATCTCTAAATACAGAAAATTCCACTTTAAGACACAATTGTGCCTGTTAAATCAACGAATGTAAATTGAAGTTATACACCATTGAAAAGGAAATTTTATTACATTTTTAATGAACCCCTTTGTATCATGCATGGCCTAAAAGTTATTCACGAAAACCTGATGTTTGCACCAAAAAAGCATGTGGCATATACATCAATTCGCTAATTGCAAAAGAGTAAACAATTTCTTACACTAAATTTATTTTCTTTTTAACTTCGTAACGGTAAATCTCCGATACATAAGATTTTGAGGGTAGTTGCGTGGTAAAAAAGTTACATTGATTTGGCCAATAAAATTTATTTTTTTGAAATGGCACATATTTACATTTTGCGGTTAGGGGTCGATATATAAGTTAAACCGCCTCACGTTGTATGGACGAAAAAAAGTTGCCCGGGTCACCCCCTGGAAATTTACTTTGGTCAATATTATGACGATTCTCAAAATATTTCGGATCTAGCACCTGTAATCCGTGAGCTGGAAAATTTACAAAAAACCTCTATAAATCATGTTTTCTTACTTGCATATCTTTTTATACCATACACCTCATGGGGTATGGGTATATTCACTTTGGTCTGATGTTTGTAACACCTTTTCTTGTAAACACGATTGCAGGAGCTAGAAGAAAGCTAGGAACCCCAAATTTTGTATTTATCTTTCTTAGGCCCTAGAAGGAGTGAAAATGGGCTGAATCGGTCGACTGCCACGCCTACCTCCCTGTCTGTCCGTCCTCTTCTCTTGTAAACACGATTACAGGAGCTAGAAGAAAGCTAGGGATCCAACATTTTGGATTTATCCTTTTTTGGCCCTAGAAGGAGTTGGTATTGAAAATGGGCGGAATCGGTCGACTGCCACGCCTACCTCCCATATAAGTGAAAATTGTGTTTTTACCGAAATTTTAAGATTTCATCAAAACAGTATGAAATTTTGTATAGTGGGGTTTTCGGGGTCGCTGATTTCGAATTTGATGTCGGAATTTCAAAATTCAAGATGGCGGAACCAATATGGCGGCCGAAATTTTAAGATTTCATCAAAACGGTATGAAATTTTGTATAGGAGGGTTTTTGGCGTCGCTGATTTCGAGTTTTATGTCGCATTTTCAAAATTCAAGATGGCGGATCCAATATGGCCCAGTAGGTCTACGGTATATATAAGTCGACTGAAACTTACTCACTTGTTTTATACTGCTTTTGGTCAAATAACCTTTTCTATTTTTGCCAATTTTTTTTTTTTTGAATTTTTATTGAACTTTTTATAACCCTTATATTAACTTGCTTTGGGTGGACTATATATATATATATATATATATCCTCAAATCTGCGGCGAGCTTTTCCATACACTTCCACATGAGCTAGAGAGTTGAAATTTTGAACACTGATAGAACTCCGGTGACAATGCATTCTCAAATCCCTTTTTTTTAAACATGGCATAACTTCCGATTCCTTCAAGCTACAATGATAGGTGGGTTCTTATTGACAAAATGATTTTTTATACCCTTTGGAAAGGGGGGTGCAGGGGAGCGGGATGGAGCCAATTTAAAGTTCTAACTTTCGTATTTTGTAAGCTGCAAGGCTGAAATTTTTTTACTTAGGTTCGCATTCGGGAAAAAGAGTAGAAAAGGGGGAAAAAAGGGGGAAAAAGGAAGGGAGAATAAAATTAAAAAAAAAAAAATATAAAAAATAAAAAAAGAGTAAAAACAAGTTTTTTAAAATATAACCCTTTAACCGACTAAAAAGCAGAAAATAAATTTCCTTTAAATTAATTTCAGCAATTTCGATTTAAAATTAAGGGTTTTTGGCGACTTTAAAATCTGCAATTATATTCGGAGGAAAGTACCCAAAAACTCTTAATTTTAAATCGAATATCAACACTGATCTTATAAGCAAAACGCCTGTATGTAGCTTGTAGTGGTTGTTCAGGTATTGGAATATTATAAGCATGTACCAAATTAACAATATTTTCAATACCGCACGAATTTTTATAAGCGTTGGAATGGTTTTCCGCATTTTTTATTTTATTCCAAAATACAACAGATCTGTTGTTTAGCAACCACTTAAGATCTTTTGAACGGGCTTCACCTGAAGAGCATCTGTAAGTGTTGGTATTCCTGTCGCTGTTCTAAAACATTTGTTGAGTGACGCAATCAATTTCCTTGTGCTGGTTGCTGTCGTCCATCCATACATAGTTAAACAATGTTGACGTTAACGCTCTACAAATTCCAATGGCGGTGTCAATGTGAGGACCTTTTTTCCTGGAACAAATTACTTTAAAAAGATTGTTGATTTTATTTAATTTGCCAAATAAGAACTTTGTTTTTCGTTCGACAGAAGAGTTTTGGTAAAAATTACACCAAGAAGACGACGTCGGGTTTTAATTGGAATATACTCATCCCTTATGCGAAGTGATCCAGATGAATTATGTTTTCTTCAAACATGTAATATCTCCGATTATTTGATTGGAATTCTCGCTCCTCTGGTAATAGCCCATTGATTGATTTTGTTATCGAAGTTGCACAAGTTGTTTCTTACTTCTTCGGTTGTTCTAGACGCTATAGCAAAAATGTTATCCACGTAGATACCAAACATATCGATACCTTCTGAATTTGTAAGCGCTTTTAACAGATAATTAACATAAACATTGTACAGGAGATCCGAAAGCTGAGAACGCTGAGGCACCATTTTGGAGAGGATGTTTTTGGGAAAGACACCCATCGACACTTACGGTAATTTGCCGGTTAGTGAGGAAGGATAATATAACATTTAGCAATTTTTTGGTTACACCCCATTCGTGAAGCTCTTTGATTACAAAAGTAGATATAACCCGATCAAATGCCTTTTCTAAGTCTTCAGATAATATTACACTATGAGTTTTTTGTTAAGATTTTCTCTTAGCTGTATTTCAAGTTGATGGCATAGTGTGTGTACTAAGGCATTCAATCCCGAAGTGATTTTGAAAATCCCGGGATTTCGGGATTTGAAATCACAATCCCGGGATCCCGGGATTTGTTCGGGATTTTCGGGATTTTCCAATTAAATACAATAGTTAATATAAAATTAAAGAAAAAATTGTTGCAACAATATTTTAAGTTTAATTCGACAAAGAAAACATATTTAATAAATATTACGTTAAACAAAACAAATAATATTTAAATAAATATAGTCAAACAAAAAGTAATTCTTTTTAAATTAGATTGATCGAACAAATTATTTTTTTTGCCACGTTGAATCCGAATATAATCATAAAATTCTGCATGAAATGGACATGCTAAACACGAAAAACTTACTTTCAGTAGTTTTAGTATCCTAGCGGGAAGGGATACAACAATTGTTGTTTAAAACTATTAAAATTGGTGTCCATCCAAAAGTAAAACATACACAAAACCATTTATCCAATTCGTAAAGTTTTCAATATACGATCAACAAAATAATTTTAACATATATCTTTTGTAAAAAAAAAAAAATTTGAAAAAATTTTCTTCAGATCGATAAAAATTGTTTGTTAGCCGTTATTGACAAAAATCTTGTAAATTTTTGTGTGTTTGTAGCACTAAATCTACACAAGTGGGTTTTTTTAATTTACCAGTTAGATTGAAAGTAAATGCACGAAAGTATTTTTGTGGAAAAACGTCAAAAATATCTTAAACAATGCATAAAAAATGCATTTTTGAATCCCGGGATTCCGGACCTAAAATCCCGGGTTTCCGGGATTGAGAAAACATTCGGGATCCCGGGATTGAATGCCTTAGTGTGTACTCCATGATCTGGTAAAAATGCATGCTTCTCTTTAAAAAAAATTTTCTTTATAACAATTCCATACTCGTTTCGATATTATTTTTTCTAAAATTTTCGATAGGACTGGAAGCAGGGAAATGGGTCGGTACTAGGGCTTTCAATCCAGAAGGTTTTTCGCAATCCCGGGATTTTTGGGACTGAAAATTGCAATCCCGGGATAACGGGATTTTTCGGGACTTTTCGGGATTTGATACTTTTACAAGCAAAATGCATTTTAAAAAAATAAAAAAATGTTTTTTATATGTTTTATTGCAAAACTGATAGTTTTAGCTTAAATAAATAAACATAAACATTAATTTCAATTTATTAAATTTTTTTATTTTCAGTATTTGAGTTTCCGTTTCTTTAGGAAAGACACAATTCAAAATATGCTTGAAATATGCTTAATTATTTTTACTAAACAATTCTTTTTTGTGCGTTCGCTAAGACTGAAAATACCAATTTTCTTCTGAAATAAATATAAATTTATATTTTCTTAAAGAAAAAATTTCAAGCACAAACAATTTTATTCGTAACTTTTGAGTTTTCTATTTTTTTCATTTTGGGTTTGTCCAAATGTTTAAAAAAAATTTTTAATATTTTTTTAAGAGCGATGAAAAGTTGTATTTTTCTTGAATTAAACTTTTTTTATGGACTAATTTATTTAAAACGTAGTCCCGAAAATCCCGGGATTAATGAAAAAATATCACTGGATTTTCGGGACTAAAAATGGACCGGGATCCCGAAAGCCCTAATCGGTACCCTTCGAGTTGGTTGGGATTTTTTCCAGGCTTTGGTATAGAATAGCATTATTCCAATCACGTGGAAAAATTCCAGTATTTAATATTTCGCTGTAGATTTTGCATAAACGTATTTTGAGTTCAGTAAATGCATATTTTATAATGGAATAAGTAATTTTATCATGGAGTAGTTCCTTTAGAATTTTTAAGAACAGCATTTAGCTCGATGATGGCCACATCTTTGATTACTTCATTATGTTCCGGATAGGGAATGTCCCATGTATCAAGGTCGATTGAATGTTTTTCAGATATAATATTTTGGCTAAAGGATTCATCTGAGGCGATGTAACTCCAAGATATCTTTAGGATGTGTTATTGTTCTCACTAAACAAATATGGAAAATTCTTTACTTTGGGTGTTCTTATATTTTTAACTTTATTCCACAAGTGTCTAATATCCATCATGGGGTTTAAAGAACTAAAAAAATTTGTCCATGTACTTCGTTTGGCTTCTCTACACTCTCTTTTCACCTTGGCGCTTATATTCCTGTAGTTGCAAAAAGTTGGTTGACTTCTTTCCCTCTTAAATATCTTCCATGCTTGATTTTTTTGACGGATTAGCTTTGAAATTTCGGAATTAAACCACACTGGGCTGTTCCGGTCTTAAGTCTTTTTACTCAAGGGTATGGATTCGTTGGCAGATTTTCTTATTATTCTTAATTTGTGCAGCTTCCCTGTTTATATTAGAAGATTCCAGAAATTCTCTGCAAAAAGTTTCAGTTTCAGCGTTTTGAGGCAAGATTTCACGATAAAAAAGCCAACTGGCCACTATATTTATTTATTTATTTAAATAAATAAATAAACTGGCCACTATATAAGATTTCACGACAAAAAAGCCAACTGACCACTATATTTATATAGTGGCCAGTTTATTTATTTATTTAAATAAATAAATAAATATAGTGATATTTATATAGTGGCCAGTTTATTTATTTATTTAAATAAATAAATAAATATAGTGGCCAGTTGGCTTTTTTGTCGTGAAATCTTGCCTCAAAACGCTTGTTGTTAGCTGTTTAAGATTAAATATTAATATTGGAAAATGATCGCCGGTTTCAGGTTGTGGAATACAATTCCAGGTGAGTGTTGGAGCAAGGTCCACGGTTGCAAGTGATACGTCTACTGCAGTTAAAGTTTTTCTTGTGGTGAAGAGTGTTGGCGAAAACTGCGATCGTCCGCAAAATTTTCCCAAATAACTTCACTACTTGATGTGTCACGGGACACCCATAGAGTGTTTTACGAGTTCAAGTCTCCAACAATAAGATGGTGACCAGTAGTAAAAATGTGAATATCATCAACTTGTGCAGGCGTTAAATAAACTTCTCCTTCATTGTAAATGTTGGCTATATGTAAATCGGTTTTTTCTTTAACAGTAATCGATTGAAATAATAAATTATTCATAGATGTCTTATTCTGTGAAATATTGATATTGTTTTTAACCAATAAAGCAATACCAGATTTAGCATAAGAATAATCCTTGTTGTGGTGGAAAATGTTATAGTTGGGTAAATGGAATAGATTTACATTTCTATTTACAATAGGTGTTTCTTGTATTGCAATAATGTCTCGTTTGTTTTTGTTGTTAACTAAAATTTCTAGTGCGTATTTGTTATTAATAAATCCTTGTATATTCCATTGCAAAATAGTTAAATTAATCTTAAATCCATTATAAATATTTGATACATATATTATTGCTTATATGTTTATTAAACCGCCTCGAAAAAAAAGTTGCTCGTGTCACACCCTGGAAATGTACTTTGGTCTATTTTATGGTGATTCTCAAAATATTTTGGCTCTAGCAACTGTAATCCGTGAGCTGGACAATTTACAAAAAACCTCTATAAATCATGTTTTTTACATGCACGTATTTCTTTATATTGCTTTGGTCAAATAAATTTTATGAAATAATAGACATTGAAAAACTGCGCAAACCAGGACAAGTCCGATATTTTTGCGATTTTTTTAGCCACTTTAAATCGATTTTTTGCACATTTTTTTTTGGTTTCGTTGAAAAAAGTGACAGAAATAAGCGAATTAGAGGGTCAATGTGTTCAAGAAAAATGTTCCCCATAAAATTTTACTATAGCTCACTGAATACACGAAACACCAAATATGTCTGTTTCTCATGTTATAACGTTTTTTTTGCGTCTTCTTAGATTTCAGATATAAAGTTGATTGTGAATATTTATTATTCAAATCACAATCTTAAAGTAAATTCACAATTATTGGTTCTGAAATTTGAATATTGTATGTCAAGGTTGATGAAATAGCTACAAAGTTCTGATAGAATTCTATTTTTTAAATTTGTGAAGTATACTTTGTGGGTTTTTCTGTGCTATTTTTCAAAAATTATAAAAAAATTCAATAAAAAATGCTAAAAAAAAATCGAAAAAATAAGGGACTTTTGCTGGTTTGTGTAGTTTTTCAAAGTCTATTATTTCATAAAATTTATTTGACCAAAAGCAATATAAAGAAATACGTGCATGGAGAAAACACATACATGTAATACTTCTATATTAGGGATGTGACGGATGTGAGTTTTGCGGACGCGGATGCGGAGCTGTAAAAAGCCTCGTTGCGGGTGCGGATGTTTGAAAATGACATCCGCGCATGCGGGGCCAAATGCGGATGTTTTAAACAACTTTTTCTAAAAAATTTAATTTTTTGCGCTTTTTTAATTTTTGTATTGTGACGTTCTGAAACTGAATCTGACAAAATTTTGGACAGATCGCCTATAGTTTCTGAGAAGAAACCAAAAATACAGTAAAAAAGTTTCAAAAAAGTGCAAAAAGCTATAAGTTGAAAAGACCCGCATACATGGGGATGTCATGTCGCGGATGCGAATGTTTTAAATGTGTGATTTGCGGATGCGGGTGTCAATTTAGTGCGGGTGCTCCGCGGGTGCGGAGGCCGATGCGGTGCTGCGTCACATCCCTATTCTATATTCCCAGTATAGTGAAAGTACATTCACTAATAGCAAGAGAAAAAACATATGAAAAAGTATATTCGCATTCCGGATTTCTCTGTCAAAAGTTCAATGCTTGCTATTTCGCTCTTACAGTGAGCTCAAAACATATTGAAGATATAGGATACTGGCAATATAGAAGTTTTTTGTAAATTGTCCAGCTCACGGATTACAGTTGCTAAATTATCATAAAATAGACCAAAGTACATTTCCAGGAGGTGACCCGGGCAACTTTTATTTCGAGGCGGTTTAACCGACAGTACTGCATTGATGGATTTCGCTTAACACTTCGGGCAATGTTAAATATGTGCGAGGATCTGGGGTGCAATCGTGTAACTCGACCACGATTCACGTTTACGCTGATAGTTGAAAACGTAATCAGCAGCTCGAATCTCAAAGTTTGCTTCCATTAATTACTATCGATTCTCGTTTTACTTTTATCCAAAAAAACTTTCCGAACCCTTCCGCGATTTTCTCCAGTGTGAAAAAGCACTTTCCGAACACTTCGCGATTGTGAACAATTAAAATTGCAAAATTTTGTGTTTTAATTCAATGATTACAAGATATTTCCTTCTTGACGAAACCGATGAGGTAGATAACATTGCCAGGCAGCGAAGGATACTAACGGATGCTTCAAGTCCATTGAAATTGCGTGAAAGGAGGTGCTGCATGTTGCACTATCATCCAGTAAGGCCGAAAGAATTGCTCATTCATTAGCAACTTCCTTCGAAGTGGAACAGGAAGGCTCAACAATCGTTCCTGCGTAAAACGTTCAACATTATGCACTCCAGCCAACTGCGCCATTACTGTTTAGCATAGCAGGCAACTTGTTCCATTATTTTTGTTTGTTCCCATGTCCAGTGTTTTGCAATGCATTTTTTGCAATCCACGAATGCTTCTCCATGAACTCGATTATCACATTTATTTGCGTTCGATTGCTTTGTTGAACCATAAAAAATAATTTTATTGAATCAAAGTTCAACAATAAATATAATTTACAACATACATCTTTAATTTTTTGGAGCAATAACTTTTTTTGCTTGAAAACTTCTTAAAACAACTGAAAACGACATGTCAAGTGATGTCGTGCGCTGCAATCGAGAATTGCAACGTTTTCGAACGAGAATTGGCTTACATGAAGCAAAAACGATGTGCAGAACCTCGTTTTCGTTGAATATCAAGGTATACGATTGCGCCCCTGTTTAAGGTTTACGATGCGCTGAAGTTTATTCTTATGGGAAGGCTCAATCAGAACGCATTAGAGAATTTTGCGGAGCCAAATTGGATAGTTTTGATAGTTTATATTTAAGCTTTAATTTATATTAACATTTATTTATTTGCATTAGGTAAGTGTCTACACGTAAGCTTTAATTTATATTAACATTTATTTATTTGCATTAGGTAAGTGTCTACACGTAAGTATTCATCGGATATCGGAAAGTGATTGGTTGGTATCTGTGAACTATCATAATTTTGGTAGGTATATGTGGTCTTAAATTAGTTGAGTAGATTCTATATCTGTCAAACAATTGCCATCGTTAATTTATAATTAAATATTATTGATTTGCAAACAGGAGTGTATTTTAATTTGGACTTGTGTGTCATTGAAGAATTATGTATATTAACGTTAACGCATGCGATTCGGCGGCTAAATGAGTCCGCGTTTCTTCTTGTAGTCTTCTAGATTGAGTGAGCGTTTCGGAGCCATTTCGTTGACCTTGGAAACGGGCTTGGGAAGCACATTCACAGAGTTCACTGAAACAAAATGTGAAAAATAGACAACCAACTAATATAGAAATCACGGCAGTGGCAAACCTGGAAGTGACACATCCAAATCGATATCGAAGTCGTGCAGCGAATATAGACTGTAGTCGTTTGTGTCATTCAGTTTGGAACCACTTGGTGCGTTGCTGTCCTCCAGTTTCTTTTTGCCGGGTGGTGGAGCCATTATGGCCTCTTGAATTGTCTCGTCATCCTTTTTTTCCAGCGACTTAAAACCCATCCGTGGCTGTGTGATACGCCTCGTAAAGGGATCCGATATCTTTTGTCCTTTATTGGCACGCGCTTCCTCCATGATGGCCTTCTCGGCGTCCTCCACATTGCGTTTACGGTTGCGGTCGTTGATATACGAAATCAGACTGAGGCTGCTGGAACGCTTTTTGTCCAACTCCGAAGCGCGAGTTTCGAGTTGCTCGATCTGCGTGCCCAAGTCGCCGGCCACGTCATAATCGCCACGCAACATTGCCGCATCGCGCTCTTTCATGAGGCATGTTTTACGCATTGCATAGTTTGTGGGCCTGTTGCGGAAGCGATTCTTTTCCTCTACAATTTTGTCGACATCCTCATCCTTGAATTCGTAGTTAAGAGCCACCTTGATGTCAATCAGCTTCCGCTCCAGCAAGTCCAGTGTCGGCATGGGCACGTTTTGTTGACTGCATATGTCGCGCCATTTATCGAATTCGCTTTCACTAAACTCCTGATTTGAAATGAACTCCAGTCGGAAAACGCGCTCCTGCGTGCCGTGTTTGAGGCGCAATCCTCGATTGGTGCGGGTCTTGCCAAGTATATAGATTTTGGCCGTTTCCACGGCACCCACAATTTCGGCTACTCGGTAGACCGGTTTCTGTCCATTGTTTCCGATGCTGATACGCACGAAGCAGTTCATCACGGTACGTTCGAATATTGGCAGATTGACGAATCGCTCCATTTTGAAGCGCGAGAGTCGCAGCTTATTCAGGTCTTCGCGCGAGCTTATGAAAATCGGATTCTTGGCTGCTTTCTCATCATCTTCCGACTCGCTCGAGTACTTGCTACTACTGGTCGAACGTGATGTTTTTGCAGATGGCTTCTCGTCATCCCAGTCGCTACTACCCGAGTCATCAGAGTAGATTTCGGATGCCTTAAGTTTTACTGCCGACTTGCCACCGGAGACGCTTTCCAGTTCATCTCGTTCCTCATCGCGTTCGCGTTCTGCTTGGCGCCGGGCTTCTTCTTCTTCTGCAAAAGGTTTACAATGTGAATTATAAATACGACTTAGTAGGAGGAATAGGGGCTACATTTCTGGTAATGTAAATTCGTTTGCAACTCACCCCGTTTGGCTTTGCCCTCGCGCTTCGCTTTAAGTAGGGCCATAGCATTGCTGCGCTTATCGTCCGTGCGGTTCATTTCCACGTTCTTCTTGCGCTCCTTAGAACGCTCCTTGTGGTCAAAGTAGTCGACAGTGCCAAGTGCGGCCTGTTCATCCGCTGAAGTAGCCTTCTCAGGACTTAAGGAGCCGGAAGCTGAAGTACCAGCCACATCGGCATTGGCTGCAGCGGGTGCTATACTGACCGATGATTGGTGCTGTGGCTCATTTGTGGCAATAGCCCTAACAATTTCTTTTTTCACCTCATTGGATTTATTTTTCTTTTTATCTTTGTTCTTTTGCATGTGCTTATTTTTCGTTTTGCTTTTGCTAGTCTTTTCGCCACGCCTTGCCAGTTTTAGTTTGCGTTCAATCTCCCAGCGAGTGCGCATAATGTCGCGTTGTTCGATGCGTTTGAAGATCTCCGTCTCACGTTCCTTTTCAGACAGTCCGTTGAGACGCTTGCGGTCATCCTCATCGCCCATAAGATTATCATCGTAACCATCGTTGAACTCTGAGTCGGAGCTAGAGTCTGATGAGGAAGCCGATGAACCACCTGAAGACCCAGAGTCAGAACCATTATTCGCCACATCATCATCCTCCTCGCTGTTTGAAACTTCCCCTTCTTCTTGCTCGCTTTCGGATTTCGATTCCGATTCTTCCAACTTTTGTTTGGCTACTGTGGCGATTTTGTGATCGTCTGTATGCTCTGCAGGGCTGCTCTTATCCCAATCCTCCTCTGATGATCCTGAACTCCTGCTCACCTTTTTTATGCGCTTATTTTTGCGACTACATGCAGCCCCAGTAGTCTTGGACTGCGCCCAATCCGAGTCTGAATCGGAGCCAGACATTGCCTCGGATTTTGCAGCCCCACTTTTGTGCTTGATTCGTTTGTTTGCCAAGGAAAGCATGTCCTACGAGTGCATAATACGGATTTATTGATTTTGTAGAAATTAACAAATACATAAAGAAAATATAAACAAAAATAGAAACTAATTTTCCGTACCGAATCAAGGTTTGATGCTGATTCGCTGTCGCTGGAATCGGAATCAACCAAGGACTTGTTTCGACGCTTCCCCATCAATGTTTCCTGGATCTAGTTTACAAGTGAAAATTTTTTGCAAAAAAACGCACAACAGACGTTGCGAAGACGGCAATTTATCGAAAAATGGGAAATCTATCGCAGCGAAGACAAATACCACGGCAAATTTATCGAAATACGGGAAACGTAATAAAAGAAAAGCACCGAGAGACTCAGATATAAAAATAATTATATGGCTGCCACATTTGTGAGATTTATCTAATATTGAAATTTGATTAGCCCCCCATTTACATTAGCGAAGTCTGATCCAATGCAATCTTTCACTTTCATTGTATGCAGTCATATATGTAATACTTCTATGCATGGCTAAAGAAAATAAGGTTGATACACTTCAGACAAAATTACAGTTTTTTTTTAGTTTTGCTGGCATAATTACTTTATGCCAGCAAAACTTTATTTAAGGGTCAGATTTTAAAAATGTAACATCGTTTCATGTTGCAATTGCATAAATTCCTCACAAAATCGGGTTATAAGAAAATGACGACAAATCGCCACATCTGGCAGCACATTTCTTGGAATATTTTCAAATAGATCTAGTAGTACAATCCTTATTTATGTCAGATGGTTAAGATGGCGGAAAGTGTCAGAAGCGGCACTACCTTTTATTCTTCTACCAGAGAACTTATATTCATAGAGAAGCGTCATAAGCTCTTCCTCTTCCTTTTTAATTTTTTAATTTTTTGTAGTCTGTTAGAAATGTTTTTGTTGTTGGTTCGCTTTTGTTTTTGCTTTTCTTAACATTTGTGTTTTTGTCCCTTTTCTTATTTCGATCGTTTTCTTGATTCGTTTGTTCTGATTCTTTTTTTATTCATCTTGCAATTTTTTGCAAAAAATTGTTTTTTTACTATGATTGGCGGCGCAGGTTGTTGTTGGCGATTTTCATCCCTCCTGCTGCTGTTTTCTTATATGCATGTATATTTTTCTATGATTTGTTTGGATTCGCGACAAAGTATTTTGATGGTTTTGGCATTTTTGGAATCACATGATAAATTATGGAAATTATCTGGTTTGTACCTACATATGTATATTAAACCGCCTCACGTTGTATGGACGAAAAAAAAGTGGCCCGGGTCACCCCCTGGAAATGTACTTTGGTCTATTTTATGGTGATTCTCAAAATATTTCGGCTCTAGTAACTGTAATCCGTGAGCTGGACAATTTACAAAAAACCTCTATAAATCATGTTTTTTACATGCACGTATTTCTTTATATTGCTTTGGGTCAAATAAACTTTATGAAATAATAGAAATCGACAAACTACACAAACCCACACAAGTCCCTTATTTTTGTGATTTTTTTTTAACATTTTTATTGAATTTTTGTATAGTTTTTTTGCATTTTTGGTTCTGAAAAATAGTACAGAAAAACCCACAAAGTAGATTTCTATCAGAACTTTGTAGCTATTTCATCAACCTCGACATACAATATTCAAATTTCAGAACCAATAATTGTGAATTTACTTGAAGTTTGTGGATTGAATAATAAATATTCACAATTAACTTTATATCTCAAATCTAAGAAGACGCAAAAAAACGTTATAACATGAGAAACAGACATATTTGGTGTTTCATGTATTCAGTGACCTTTAGTAAAATTTTACGGGGAACATTTTTCTTGAACACTTTGACCCTCTAAATCCCTTATTTCTGTCACATTTTAACCGAAACCAAAAAAAAATGTGCAAAAAATCGATTTAAAGTGGTTAAAAAAAATCGCAAAAATATCGGACTTGTCCTGGTTTGTGCAGTTTTTCAATGTCTATTATTTCATAAAATTTATTTCACCACAAACAATATAAAGAAAAAAGTGCATGTAAAAAACATGATTTATAGAGGTTTTTTGTAAATTGTCCAGCTCACGGATTACAGTTGCTAGAGCCGAAATATTTTGAGAATCACCATAAAATAGACCAAAGTACATTTCCAGGGGGTGACCCGAGCAACTTTTTTTTTTCGAGGCGGTTTAATATATATGTTTTCTTATTTTTTTGTATAACTTTTTTTTATATATTCTACCCAATTAATAGATTTGTTACAAAAAATTCTTTCAAAATTCAGCAAAAATTTTAAATGGACATATATTGTATGTATTTTCTATCATATTGCATTAAAAAAAAATGACAATCACCCTTATTTTATAAAATATTAGAAAATTTTTAATATTTGAAAAATATGTCGAGATTAAATACACATATAATTCAGAACTGGTTTGGAATGTTGCGTTTCCAGCCATAGTATTTCAAAAATATATTGCAAAAAAATTATGCTCCATATTTCTCGAAAATATTAATATTCTGAACTGGAACCACAACTCACTATATGGCGGACTTAAGTAATTTCTCGTATATTACCCCAAAATTATAAAAAATGTGTATCCAATGAAGGTCAATGCAAAAACAAAAACCTTAAACTTAAGCTTTTTCATAAATTAAGCTTTTTCATAAATTTCATCGTAGTGGTATTTTTGAACGGACATGCCAGCGCATTTTTTTAGCAAAGCAACAACAGAATGCTGCTATGCTAACGAAATGCGCTACAAAGACGGTTTCAGTCTGTTATCTTCAATTCGTTAATTTGGTTTATTCTTTATGCCTAGAAATTAACTAAAAAGAAATAATGACAATTATTTCAAATGCATTATTGCATTTGAATAAATGCATTGGTTTTGTTTAAAAGAACCTATAAATTAAATAATAAGTAAATTTAAAAAATCAGCATCATTAATGAAATGTGTCAACATGGCTACATGGCTGATTGAAAACATATACAGGAGAAGGGGCTATTTTTTTAATGCAATATGATAGAAAATACATGAACCTAAGAGTCCTCAGCATTATTTGTCCATTTAAAATTTTTGCTGAATTTTGAAAGAATTTTTTGTAACAAATCTATTAATTGGGTAGAATATATAAAAAAAAGTTATACAAAAAAATAAGAAAACATATATGTAGGTACAAAGCAGATAATTTCCATAATTTATCATGTGATTCCAAAAATGCCAAAACCATCAAAATACTTTGTCGCGAATCCAAACAAATCATAGAAAAATATACAAGCATATAAGAGAACAGCAGCAGGAGGGATGAAAATCGCCAACAACAACCTGCGCCGCCAATCATAGTAAAAAAACCAAACGGCAAAAAATTGCAAGATGAATAAAAAAGAATCAAAACGAACGAATCAAGAAAACGATCGAAATAAGAAAAAGAACAAAAACACAAATGTTAAGAAAAGCAAAAACAAAAGCGAACCAACAACAAAAACATTTCTAACAGACTACAAAAAATTTAAAAATGTTAGCCAAATGCCGCAGTCTGTACACTCACAGTCCAAACTCCGCAGTCTGCTTACTCATCAGAATTGCACGAGCCCCGAGTTAGCAAAAGAGGATGAGCTTATGACGCTTCTCTATGAATATAAGTTCTTCTACCATGCTTCCAGAGGGCCAATTATGCAATGCGATGTGCATCGCTTTTAATCCGCTGTTACCGCAGTTCGCCAATCTGCAAGCCATTTTTATATCATCCTAAAATAATTTGTTATTTTGTAAAGTTAAGAAGTTAATAAGTAACTTTTCTATTTCCGCTATTTTGAACTAATATATTTCCATATGTAAAGTTGAGAACTAAATATTCTAATTGAAACGGTATTAACTGAAATTGAAATGTAAACTCATACCGAGACAAATATTCTTTATATATCTACTTCACATATTTACTTTGTTTATGTAGTAATAACCGCAGCTAACAGTTTCTGTAAAATTGAAAGATCCTTAGTACAGTAGTAACACAAAGGTCGGACTATTCATACGATTATTTTTAAAGCGCATCGTTTCAAATCGTTTTGATAAATTTTGCTAACTTGAACTATATCTTGTATTCTTTTATAATTTGAAAAAAACTTTAAATTCAAGATTTTGTGTTCTAATTTGGAAAGATAAACAAGTGCTAATAAAAGTCGTACTTTGGATTTATCCGGGCGCGTGTCAGACGCAACATTTCTTTAAAAATAATCTTTTGTAAAATCCAATATCGCGATTAAAAATGCAAAGAGAAGAGTATAATTGTTGCAAATGCAATGCAAAGGATAATGCACAAATGGTGCAGTGTGATAATTGTGACCTCTGGTATCACTTTAGTTGTGTCGGAGTCGAAAGCAATGTGGCTGATGTAAGTTGGAACTGCGAAGCTTGAGAACACATTTCATCAGCTACAAATGCAAAGAGCGCTGCAGCTCATCTTTTGACAGGCAACGAAGCACACCCAGACTTCAAGTCACCAAACGCAGCATCATCACCATCAGCTGAGTCAATTAATGCTCACGCCAGAGAACAAGCGCACGTTCACGCAAGCGCGTCCACGCGCGCCACAGAAGTGGGAAAGCAAGATGTAGGATTCTGCCAAATGTCAACCGCTGCGGCTACTGCGACAACGACTACGAATCACGTATACACAGCGCCATCGATATCACCGGCATACGTAGCTAATCAAAGCAATATGACAACTACGTCAACGTTCACAACTAG
Organism: Heteromyza rotundicornis; assembly: GCA_951394025.1. Lineage (NCBI taxonomy): Eukaryota > Metazoa > Arthropoda > Insecta > Diptera > Heleomyzidae > Heteromyza > Heteromyza rotundicornis. The sequence goes on along the minus strand of OX596011.1, from coordinate 63,771,948 downwards.
CATGAGACCCTTGTATTCCACATCTCCAATAATGGGTTTCACGTCACTGCAACCAACATCTTCCGCAGCAAAGTACCCAAGTACAAATGTTTATCAACACCTACCGAATCATCTGGCAACACCTTCTTGCTCTTCTTCTTCGCAACAATTGTTTACATCAGCTGAGCGAACGAATTCACAATTCGACAGTACAATGCACCGAAAATTACAATTACAGCGACTGGACGAAGAAAGGAAAATTCAACAGATCCACTTGGAAAATAAGTACAAGATATTGTCGCAAGAAGACGAGTCAATACCAGTGAGTCAAAATTTCTTCGCCGAGAGCGGACCCACACCAGCGCAATTGGCCGCTATCCCAAACAGTTGCCAGCGTTTAGTGGCGACCCGGAGGAATGGCCGCTGTTCATTAGCACTTTTGAAAACAGCACCATGGTGGCAGGATACTCACATGCAGAAAATTTAATGCGACTTCAATCCTGTCTCAAGGGGAGGGCTCGCGATATCGTAAGAAACAAGCTATTGTTGCCAACGATGGTTCCGGAAATTATTCAGACACTACGGATGTGTTTCGGCAGGCCAGAGCACATTCTGGAACGAGTAATCAACAAAGCCAGAAGTACGCCGGCGCTTAAAGACAGGTTGGAGGCGCTCATTGATTTTGCACTGTGCGTTCAAAACATTTGTGCAACAATGCAAGGATGTCAAATGGAAGCTCACTTGAACAATCCGCTATTAGTGAAAGAGCTCGTTGATAAACTGCCAAACAATCACAAACTGAGTTGGGCAATGTATGCCAGGGATGAACGTATTCCTATTGTAAAAGCCTTCAGTGATTGGTTATATCAAATGGCCGAAGCAGCTAGCACCGTGGTATCATCCGTATCCAGTAAGGGAAGCGCCGCGTTTAACACTCACACTCGTGCTGAAAATGACGCAGAGCAGCCGCAAAACGTACGCCACTACAACCCCACTGAAGCTCATCCCATCGCCGGCAAATGCAAAGTTTGCAAAAGTGAAGATCACCGAGTACCACAGTGTGACGTTTTCAGGAAATTCCCACTTAATCGCAAATGGGAAACAATAAAGGCTAATAACATCTGTCGTCAATGTCTTGGTACACACCGCAAGAAATGTTTCTCAAATAAAGAATGCGGCGTAGACGGGTGTACATTCAAGCACCACCCATTACTGCACAAAATTGTAAACACAACCGAGGTTCAGGTGGAAGCGCCAACAGTGAGTTCGATCCATATGACAAGTATACAACGAAATGTACAATTGAATACGCATAGCCGTGGTGCGGGTGAAAATCAACCGCTTTTCCGAATAGTACCAATCTGCATTCATTCTGAAAACGAAATTAGAAACACCTTCGCATTCCTAGATGAAGGGTCGGCTGTGACACTCATTGAGAAAAGTACTTTCGATGAGCTAGGTGTGGAAGGTGTTCGAGACCCGTTGTGCTTGCGCTGGACGGGAAATACTACACGCACGGAGCGCGACTCAGTGAGTGCGACATTGGTAATTTCAAATGTTACCAATGGCCAGAAATTCCATCTAAACAACGTTCATACAGTTGAAAACCTTGGACTTCCAGCTCAAACAGTGAATGCAATCGAAATCGCCAAAAGGTACACTTACTTGACAGGTCTACCAATACGGTCATATGAGAATGCAAGGCCGACAGTGCTAATTGGTGCCAATAATTGGAAGTTGGCCGTGCCCCTGAAGATTAAAGAAGGTACGTGGAGCCAGCCAATTGCATCTAAAACCAGGCTAGGGTGGACGCTGCAAGGGTGTAATTCAAATCAAGAACGCGAATGCAGACTCAATATTCATACATGCGATTGTCAAAAAAGATACGAAGAGCTACACGATACGGTGAAACAGTACTTCAGCTTGGATGAGCCTAGACCTATGCAGATACTATCCCCAAATGACAACAGGGCTATGGAAATTTTGAACACCACATGTCGCCACATAGATGGAATATATGAAGTAGGATTACTATGGCGCGGCGAGGGGATTCATCTACCAGACAGCTACGGTAACGCCTTAAAACGTTTGATGTGTCTTCACAAAAAATTCTCGAAAGATGCGTCGCTGAAACTGACGATACAGGCGCAAATCGACAACCTCATTGCGAAAGGATACGCCACGAAACTTCGCCCTAACGAGATGACCAGCCATCCAGGAAAAGTATGGTATCTGCCAATATTTGTTATCACGAATCCGAACAAACCCGGCAAGGTACGACTGGTATGGGATGCAGCTGCCAAATCCAATGGAGTAGCGCTGAACGACTTTATGCTGACTGGCCCGGATTTGCTTAAACCACTCGTGGACGTCTTACTGGCTTTTCGAATCGGAAGAATAGCCATCTGTGGCGATATCGCTGAGATGTTTCATCGCATCAACGTCAGAGAAGTCGACATGCATACTAAACGCTTTTTATGATGGGACACGAATGACGAACTACATCGACCAAGTACATATGTAATGCGAGCTTTGACATTTGGTATAAGCTGCGCGCCCTGTATCGCCCACTACATACGTGACAAAAATGCAGAGCGGTACAGAGATCAATATCCTCGAGCAGTGGAAGCGGTGCAGCAAAATCATTATGTGGATGACTTTATCGATAGCGAAGACAACGAGCAGTCAGCATTTGAGCTGGCCATGCAAGTCAAAGAAATTCATGGCTCAGCCGGGTTCCATATACGCAACTGGACATCAAGTTCAGAAAGTGTCCTAAATCAGCTAATTGGAAACACACCAGTCGACCAATATCCAAAAGATTGGGGCTCTGCCACCAAGATTTTAGGTATGTATTGGGAACCAAATATTGATGTATTCAGATATAATTTGCAGATTTGCAAGACTACGCCGTGACGTTTTTGATGAATCTGTGGTGCCGACTAGGAGAGAATCCCTACAAGTCCTCATGTCAATTTTCGATCCTCTGGGCTTCCTGTCGTGCTACACCGTAGGCCTAAAAATTCTATTACAACATATTTGGAGCTCCGGTACTAAGTGGGATGAGCCGTTGACTGAGATGTTGTATACAAAGTGGCGTCGTTGGAATTCCGTAATTGCACTAATAATGGATGTAGAAATCCCTCGCTGTTACTCGCCGGTGCTGAGGGAAGCAAGCAATGTACAACTCCACACATTTGTAGACGCGAGCGAAAACGCGTATGCAGCTGTTTCATACCTGCGCGTCGAACATAACAACAACGTCACCGTCACTCTTGTGTCCGCTAAATCCAAAGTAGCGCCACTCAAACCACTTTCGATCCCGAGGCTAGAGCTCCAGGCAGCCGTAGTCGGCACTAGATTAGCAAACAAAATTTTGAATGTGCGTCGCATTAACACTAATGCACAATTTTATTGGTCTGACTCAAAAACAGTCCTCAAATGGCTACAAATGGACCCAAAGAATTTCCAGCAGTACGTTATGCACCGTGTAGGCGAAATCTTAGAGAACTCTAATGTAGATCAATGGAGATGGGTGCAGTCTAAATTGAATCCAGCTGATCTTGCAACAAAAATAACGACGCTGACCAGTGCACACACTTGGTTTTCAGGACCAACCTTTTTAAAAAGCAATGCAAGCGAGTGGCCACACTGCCAAGAATTCGAATCGACGGACGAAACTGAGCTTAGACGAAGTGTTCTGATAATTGGAAAAGTTCCTCTTCAACACATTTATCCAAATGTTGAATATTTTTCGAATTGGAAACGCTTATATCGCGCTGTTGCCACCTTCATTTTATACGTCACAAAACTCAAAGCAGTAGCCACATCTACGAAGCCACCGGTTCATGTCAACTGTGATATGATTCAACGATCTCAAATATTTTTGATGAAACAAGCACAAGCCACTGAATATAATCAAGAGATAATTAACTTGAAACGAGGTGAGACTATCGCAAAAGGGACTAAGTTAACTTCTCTTAATATTTACTTAGATGAGAACGAAGTCATTAGAAGCAGAGGGCGTGCAGAGTACCTAAACAACCACATCGATGTAATTGTTCTGCCTAACACTCATCATGTGACCTTTCTGGTAGTGCGATCGTTTCACGAAGATTTCCATCATCAGATGCACGAAACCACTATCAACAAAATAAGAAGCCAATATTATATTCCTCGACTGCGGGTCCTGTACCGAAAAGTTCGTAGCATGTGTCAAAGATGTAAAAATACCAACGCTACACCACGATTGCCACAAATGTCCACTCTGCCGGCGGCAAGACTAGCCGCGTTCGAACGACCATTCACTTTTGTCGGCATCGATTACTTCGGGCCACTATTTGTTGCAGTTGGAAGAAGGCGCGAAAAGAGATGGGGGGTGGTTTTTACTTGCCTCACTGTACGTGCCATACACCTCGAGTTAGCGCACAGTTTGGACACTAGTTCGTGCATCATGGCGATTCGGAACTTTGTATCAAGGCGTGGCTCGCCTAGAGAAATATATTCCGATAACGACACAAATTTTAAAGCCGCGGAAAAAATCTTGTGCGATGAATCAGGGAAAATTAATTTTTCATCAATTTACTCAACGTTTGACCAAATTAAATGGAAATTCAACCCCCCGGCAGCTCCGCACATGGGTGGAGCCTGGGAGAGGCTGATCAGATCCGTAAAGACCGTGTTGTACTGCATGTGTCCATCAATGAAATTCAACGACGAAAGCCTTCGAAGCGCCCTATTGGAAATTGAATGTATAATTAACTCACGCCCACTCACTTTCGTGTCAGTTGAAGCAGAGGACGACGAAGCATTAACTCCAAATCATTTGCTTATGGGGTCTTCGGATGGCTACAAGCCTATACCTAACGCTCATATGGATCTTCGGCAGCGATGGCATCAGACTCAAACATTTGCAGACCAATTCTGGCGCAGGTGGCTGAAGGAATATTTACCCATCATATCCCGCCGCAGCAAGTGGTTCACTAAGCAGCCTCCCATCAGCGTTGGCGATATCGTCGTTATTGTAGACCCGGACCTCCCACGAAACTGTTGGCCAAAAGGTAGGATCATCGACACGGTAGTCGCAAAGGATGGCCAAGTCAGAAGAGTGACGGTCCAAACAAAGTCAAATACTTTTCAACGACCTGTCGCTAAAATTGCAGTATTGGACGTACGTCGGTAAAAGATCGGGGTAAATTCGTTAAATCTAACTCATTTACGAGGGCGGGAATGTTACCGCAGTTCGCCAATCTTCAAGCCATTTTTATATCATCCTAAAATAATTTGTTATTTTGTAAAGTTAAGAAGTTAATAAGTAACGTCTCTATTTCCGCTATTTTGAACTAATATATTTCCATATGTAAAGTTGAGAACTAAATATTCTAATTGAAACGGTATTAACAAGACAATAAATATTCTTTATATATCTACTTCACATATTTACTCTGTTTATGTAGTAATAACAATTTCTGTAAAATCGAAAGATCCTTAGTACAGTAGTAACACAAAGCTCGGACTATTCATACGATTATTTTTAAAGCGGATCGTTTCAAATCGTTTTGATAAATTTTGCTAACTTGAACTATATCTTGTATTCTTTTATAATTTGAAATAAACTTTAAATTCAAGATTTTGTGTTCTAATTTGGAAAGATAAACGAGTGCTAATAAAAGTCGTACTTTGGATTTATCCTGGCGCGTGTCAGACGCAACATCCGCCTTTTCCAAAGCGAAGCGATTCGCCTTATGCTATTATGAAATGCGAACAAAGCGAAAATTTCATTTCCAACATTTCCAGTGAATTTGACAGTAGCGTTCCAAAAATCAGTTGTCAAAATCATATGTTTTTTGTAAACAAAGTTGTGAACAAACTAAATAAATTGTGGAATTTCAATTTAATTTCTTTATTTTGTTGTATTTTAACAACATTTAAGTTAAATAATAAATGGATTCACTAATTGTTTTTTTGTATGCTGAAGGAGAGGAGGTTGCAGGCGATACAAATTTGAGGGTGGAAAGGCGACTTAGTAGAAGTGGTTCCTGGCCACTTGATATTTCGGAAAACGAGTAAAGTAGCCAATTGTTGTTATGAAGTAATTCTCTAAGATTTGTTACTTTTGTAGGTTTGTTAAATTGTTCCGATTGTCGAAAGTGGCGTTTGTGTATGTGCTGCAAAAGATTCAAGTCAAATTTAAGCAACAAACTAGCAGTAATATATATATAAATAATATATATTTTATTATTTCAATACAAATTAATTATATTATTAAATTTTACTTACATTTTGCAAAATAAGAAGCACTTGCTACGGAAATTGTAAAATACAAGTGTAATTGCGCCAAAAATAACAATCGCTTTTGATATCCGCCACCAAATACCTATCGCTTTTGACATATGTAACGTCAACTGGAAAGCGCCTTCGCTTTTGGAAATAGAGCGCAAGTAATAGCGAAAAGGCGAAAGCGGATTTCAAAATCGCAAAACATTTGCGAAGCCCATCGCATTGCATAATTGGCCCTCTGAGAACTTATATTCATAGAGAAGCGTCAAAAGCTCTTCCTCTTCCTTTTTGCTAACTCGGAGCTCGTGCAATTCTGGTGTGTAAGCAGACTTCGGAGTTTGGACAGTGAGTTTACAGACTGCGGCATTTGGCTAACATTTTTTTAATTTTTTGTAGTCTGTTAGAATTATTTTTTGTTGTTGGTTCAATTTTGTTTTTGCTTTACATTTGTGTTTTTGTCCCTTTTCTTATTTTGATCGTTTTCTTTGACAAGATCTTGATTCGTTTGTTTTGATTCTTTTTTTTATTCATCTTGAAATTTTTCGTCGTTTGGTTTTTTTTCTGACCGAAGGTTTTTTCGGCTGAAGTCGAACTTACGCTTTTTTTCACATTCGGCTAAACCGAAGACGAAGCCGAAGCTCAATATAAAGACAAAATGAAAAAAATATTAAAACATTTTTCCAAAACATTTATTTAAAATGGTTTATATCTTAATGAACCCTTAGTAAGTGTGTGATTATGTAAAATATTTATTCATTAAGTAAATTAATATTTAAATTAATCAATAACTGAATCGGGCAAAATTAGAACGTTTTGATACTCCTTGAATCAAACGTAGCATTCTCATAGATTTTAACGCTGAACAAGATGGCGTTCTATCACTCAGGTTTCTGAGAAATTCTGGATCAAGAATTCAACATTTTCTAACTAAATTCAGTAATTTGTCAAAGGTAAAAAAATTAAAAAAAAAGTGCTTACGGCATCGTTTAGTGCTAACATATATCTTTAAAAGAAGCTATTTCTCATATTTTTACGATTGTTTGTTTTGAATATGTGAATGGTTTATTTTAGTACCATTAAATTTTTTGGATTATATTTTAACTCTAAGTTACAGTGAAAAATAACGTGCTACTCCATAAAGCAAACCTATGGATCCTTAAAAATTTTTGATACTAAACATGAGGGCTTCCACAGCAATGCTCTACCTCGTCTGGTTTTTTTAAATATGAGTCTAAACAAGAGCATTTTGCATATGGGGTGTAAAATTAAAAGGATTTGCCATAGTCCTTTTAATTTAACATACTGCAAAAAGCATACATATTGCTTCTAAACGGATTTTGGATGCTGATAAAGATGGTGTCCAAAGAAGGTGGATTTCAAACTATAATGCGAAATTGACAAAAATGGTGTATAGGTTTGAAAAAATTCCGTGGTTGCTGAATTCTGTAGTAGATTTTTCTTCGCAATTCTTGTGTGCAATGATTGATTTAAAAAAAAAAATGGAAATTGTTCACCTTTTACATATTTTTGACATTCGGCCGTACATTCGGCTTTGGCCTTAATATTGGCCGAAGCCGATTATGGTATGTGAAATTTTAGGCCGAATGTGGCCGAATCAGAAGCTGAATAATCGGTCGGAGACTACTGGCAATATAGAAGAATTACATATATGTAGAGAATTTCGTAGATTTTCGATTCGATTTTAGGACGTCAAAATATATAACACGAAAATAAACTAGTAAGAGAATTATCTGACCGAAGATATAATAATCTGTACATGCGAGTACGATACATTCTGAGACCATATGTTAGTAATTTTATCGAAAATCGGTATCTTATTGATAGTTTTTCGATATTTTATTCATAATTTTTCGATATTTTATCGATAATTTTTCGATAATTTATCGATAATTTTTCGATAATCTTTCGATAATCTATCGATTTTTTATCGATAATTTTTCGATAATTTATAGATATTTTATCTATAATTTTCCAATATTTATCGATAATTTTAGTTTCCTGACCCATTTAAAAATTTTGTTCCAATTTCATTTTGTTCCGGTCCAATTCCATTTCGTTCCAGTTTCATTCCCATTGCGTATTTTTACTGCATTTTTTGAATTTAATCCATGTTCCTTTTAAGTTGTGAATGCTATAAACCGCTACCTGAGCTGGAGTTTGTCAAGGTTGTGGGCGGAAGCCTACGTTGGGCGCTGCAAAAATACAAAAAATGGTTGAAAATGTAGATATTACAATATTTTCAGCCTTTGGTGATTTTATTCTGCCGACGCCGGCAGAGCAACCAAAATTGTTTCCATTGTTTTGCAGGTGGAAGGAAACAATGTTGGCGGTATTTTTTGTACACTTGCTTACCCTTGTATCTAAAATGTTGTCGGAAAATATTATTGGTAAAGAAATATTAACCAATTTCCTGTAGCTGCAAATTCCGTCTGTTCATGCGTTTCTGAAAATCCAGTTCTGTCATCTCGAATGGGTTCCACACTTCGGTAATGTGGATTGCCATTGGTGGGGGCGACGCAATAGTGTTGGCCGATCAGATGGGGTTTGAGCGAAGGAGTGAGTGAGGAAAATACATGTCGGTCAGAGATCAGCTGACTCTTTGTTTGCTAAGAGGGTTGGGAAACTATCTGTGCAATCCCCAAAGAGGCGAAAAGGTAATATGACCTTAATTTTCCCTTAAATGTTTCTGTTCACAATATGTTTTGTTAAATGTTGGTATGACTTTTTTGTGTTGGTAGGATGGGGATTTGATAATTATTTCAAGGGCAAACCATCATTTCATAAAGGGTGTCGCACAATTTATAGTCGACAGAAAAATTTTAAAGTTAAAATTCGGGCAAAATAAATTGAGGCAATGTTCTAAAAAAAGGTAAAAGAAAAAAATGAGAATTTTGTAGTGTCAATTGTTTTTTTTTGTTTGTATTAATGTGGAATTTTGTCGATAGCCAAATAAGAAAGATGGAGGGTGATATATAAAAATTAAAATTAAATTTAAACGTTTAAAGTGAGCTTTTAACCTTAAACTAAACTTAAAATAGGTCAGTTCATAATGCTGTAAACTTTTGTTTGCAGAGTGGCTGACCATACAATTTTTAGTGGAGGTAGGAGCACCGTTTGAAGAACCACCGTTTTGTATTTTTTTATACAAAAAGTTGTTGCAACGAGGCGTTGCCAAGAAAACAAAATTTGTATCATCATCGAGGAATCCTGTGCATCGGCGCAACAACATAGTTTCGTGCATTTAGTGCTATTTTTTTTGTAATTCGTTAGGTTAGGTTAGGTTATAAGGGTGTGTGGTACAAAGAGTACCATTTCCACTCGGAGGCCATCTGTGGCCCATTGTGAATCCCTTTTAATTTTTAACATTTTGTGTGCGTACATGTGAGACCCTTTCTCAGTTTCCCTCCTATATTGTCAGCGCACGTTTGGTCCATCAAGGATCCATTTTGTGCTTCGAATGAACTTTAGAAGGTCCGATACTGTATGCTCTGACAGCTCTGTTGTGTTCTCAAAGAACCGGGAGCCCAATGCTCGTTGGCGCTTTGTTTGTAGAGCGGGACAGTGGCCGAGGAAATGTTGTATGGTTTCTAGTTCATACTCATCTCCGCAGCTCCTACATATATCTGTGGTTACCACGTGCCATTTCCCCAGCATGGATCCTATGGCACAGTGTCCGGTGATAACCCCCGTCAGTATGCTAAGAGATTTCCTATCCAGGGATAGCAGTCCCTCTGTTCTTTTCGAGTTCAATTTAGGCCATAGAAGTCGAGACGTTTTGCAGTCTTGTCTATTGGCCTATTTATCGTTTATTTCCCTATTTACCATACTGTCAATTATTCCGTATTGGTTGCGTATCGGTTGCAGAATTGAGTTGTCAGCCGCACTGATCTCCATAGCAGAGCCTCCCCTGGCCATCTCGACCGCCTTGTCATTCCCTTCTATATCGCTATGTCCGGGAACCCAGCAGAGAGTAAACCGATGGTGGCCCTGCACGATTCGCAGTGCTTCCCTACACCTCTTTACTGCTTTCGAGTTGACTGTGTACGACGTGATTGCTTGTATCTCCGCCCTATTGTCTATGCAGATCATTACATTTTGTGTGCGTATGTTTTGATCGGCTAAGGCTCTAGCAGCTTAGATTTCAACTTGGAAGACGCTGCTAGCGTCCGGCAGTCTGAAGGACTTTTGGAGGCCAAGCGCTTCACAGTAAAAACCCGCACCTGTTGCTATATCCATTTTGGATCCATCCGTAAAAACGAAAGTGTCGTCAACGTTCGTCACCGTTCTGTTGCCCCAATCTTCCCTTTCCGGGAATAATTTTTGGAACCTATCAAATGCATAACAAGGGCAGATGTAGTCTGTCGGTGCCCTTAGGCTTTCAGATTCGTGTCTTGTTCCTAGCTTACAGATTTCGTTAATTATCGAAGCATGTCCATACGATGCTTGTCTCCACATGCCGGCCTCACTCAGTAGGAGGGCGCCTTTTGCGGCGCAGCTTTGTATGTACAGGTCTACCGATGGCAGGCCTAGAATTATATCTATTCCCGCCCTTGGTGTGCTTCTTGCGGCTCCCGCAATCGATCTACCGGCTAGCGATTGCACTTTCGTGAGAAGTCCGAGGCGGCTTCCAACATTAGTAGTGGTCCACCACACCAACGTCCCATAGGTGAGGATAGGGCGTATTATTGCAGCATACATCCAGTGAAGGATTCGTAGTTGCAACCCCCATCTTTTCCCAAAGGTCCTTTTACAAATGTAGAACGCGTTGAGTCCTTTTCTCATTCTCTCCTCTGTGTTTCTTTTCCACGTAAGTTTGTGGTCCAGAATTACGCCGAGGTATTTAGCTTCATTAGATAGTTTAAGTTCAATTCCCTCTAGTTGTGGTAACCTGAAGTAGGGAATTTTCGTCTTTCTCGTAAACATTACTAATTTTGTCTTAGAGGGAAGTGAGTTTCCATAAGCAGATCCAGTGACTCCTGACTAGATTCAGTCCATGAGCCGTCCGACCTCTTTAGGTACCCCGGGACATTAGGGTCTTTGGATAGTACTTTGCGAAGTCTAGCTACCTCATTGACATCTTCAAAGGAGCTACAAAAGAGTTGCCATGATTCCCTCTTGGCTGTTCTTATTTGTCTCTTAAATTCATTAAAACTTTCTTTATACGTTTGCCAGTCGGCCTCACTTCTACTCAATTTGGCTTTATTGAATAGTTTCCTTGTTATGCCCCTTAGTTGTCGTAGGTCTGTGCTCCACCAGGAGTTACCTGGCTTTGAACTGGGACGACTGATGGGACATGACGACTTGTAAGCTTTTTCCAGAATGGTCGTCAGATTTCCGACTTTGCTGTCAACACCAGTCACTGTGGATTGTAAGGAGAGGATAGGGCGTATTATTGCAGCATACATCCAGTGAAGGATTCGTAGTTGCAACCCCCATCTTTTCCCAAAGGTCCTTTTACAAATGTAGAACGCGTTGAGTCCTTTTCTCATTCTCTCCTCTGTGTTTCTTTTCCACGTAAGTTTGTGGTCCAGAATTACGCCGAGGTATTTAGATTCATTAGATAGTTTAAGTTCAATTCCCTCTAGTTGTGGTAACCTGAAGTAGGGAATTTTCGTCTTTCTCGTAAACATTACTAATTTTGTCTTAGAGGGAAGTGAGTTTCCATAAGCAGATCCAGTGACTCCTGACTAGATTCAGTCCATGAGCCGTCCGACCTCTTTAGGTACCCCGGGACATTAGGGTCTTTGGATAGTACTTTGCGAAGTCTAGCTACCTCATTGACATCTTCAAAGGAGCTACAAAAGAGTTGCCATGATTCCCTCTTGGCTGTTCTTATTTGTCTCTTAAATTCATTAAAACTTTCTTTATACGTTTGCCAGTCGGCCTCACTTCTACTCAATTTGGCTTTATTGAATAGTTTCCTTGTTATGCCCCTTAGTTGTCGTAGGTCTGTGCTCCACCAGGAGTTACCTGGCTTTGAACTGGGACGACTGATGGGACATGACGACTTGTAAGCTTTTTCCAGAATGGTCGTCAGATTTCCGACTTTGCTGTCAACACCAGTCACTGTGGATTGTAAGGAGAGGATAGGGCGTATTATTGCAGCATACATCCAGTGAAGGATTCGTAGTTGCAACCCCCATCTTTTCCCAAAGGTCCTTTTACAAATGTAGAACGCGTTGAGTCCTTTTCTCATTCTCTCCTCTGTGTTTCTTTTCCACGTAAGTTTGTGGTCCAGAATTACGCCGAGGTATTTAGATTCATTAGATAGTTTAAGTTCAATTCCCTCTAGTTGTGGTAACCTGAAGTAGGGAATTTTCGTCTTTCTCGTAAACATTACTAATTTTGTCTTAGAGGGAAGTGAGTTTCCATAAGCAGATCCAGTGACTCCTGACTAGATTCAGTCCATGAGCCGTCCGACCTCTTTAGGTACCCCGGGACATTAGGGTCTTTGGATAGTACTTTGCGAAGTCTAGCTACCTCATTGACATCTTCAAAGGAGCTACAAAAGAGTTGCCATGATTCCCTCTTGGCTGTTCTTATTTGTCTCTTAAATTCATTAAAACTTTCTTTATACGTTTGCCAGTCGGCCTCACTTCTACTCAATTTGGCTTTATTGAATAGTTTCCTTGTTATGCCCCTTAGTTGTCGTAGGTCTGTGCTCCACCAGGAGTTACCTGGCTTTGAACTGGGACGACTGATGGGACATGACGACTTGTAAGCTTTTTCCAGAATGGTCGTCAGATTTCCGACTTTGCTGTCAACACCAGTCACTGTGGATTGTAAGGAGGCTTGAAGCTTTGAAAATCCGTTCGCGACTAGTGTTGAGAACAAGTTCCAGTCGGTCCTCCGAGGGTTTCTGTATCGAAAAGAATCCGATTATGATCAGAGAAAGAGCATTTGTCGGACCCTCTCCAGTTATCTATCTCAATATTATTGTTTTCTGTTAATAGTGTTATGTCTATTACCTCTTCTCTAACAGTATTTTGAAACGTTGGCGTGTCGCCCTTGTTGCAAATTATTAGGTTAGTATTCAATATGAATTCAAAAATTGACTCACCTCTTGTATTAATGTCAGTACTTCCCCATTGTCTGTGATGCCCATTGGCATCACAGCCCATTACCATTGCCAATCCGTGTGACCCGGCATACCTGACAAGTTGTCGGATGGTGGTTCCGTCTCCTCGTATGGCATATAGGCAGATGCCAGGATGATGTTTTTCCCGGCCGGTTGCTCGCATATTACCACCGTCAGATCGTCATTACTATACTGTGAGAGAAGAAAAATGTTATTAAAATTCTTTCTTGTGACAATGCAGGTTCTGAGTTTACCTTCACTATGTGAACAGTACGTTTTGTACCTTGTCGACCTTAATCCTTGAATCTGGTTCTTGACGATCCAGGGTTCTTGGATTAGGGCCACGTCCACCTCCTCATCCTCCAGGAAAAGCATCAGATCGTTGGAAGCTACTTTACAGTGGTGCAAATTAATTTGCACTACTTGTAGCCGCCTGTGGTTCTGCGCTTTGATGGAGCCTTACCTTCAGCGTCCCCAGACCGAATTTGATGCTTCCTGAGCTCTTCTGCAGCTGGGCGAAGGATTGGGGATCAACAGTGATCTGGTAGTCCTTGCCCGGCCCGTTTTTGCTCGTGGCTGAGGAGATAATTCTCCAGCTTTGGGCACTCAGGTCGCGATTCTGTCTGGAGATGAGCTTCAGGATCGAATCGTCACTGTCCGGCACTGGTGGGGGAACCCATATGGAAACGAGTTTCCTCAGTGGCAGCACCGCTCTGCTCACGATCTCCAATTGGGCTTCTGGCCAAATGGCGCCCAGGCCGTTGACTACGCGAGACAGAAATTCTAGTGACTTTCTGTTTCCGCAGTCAACTACCTTTACGCCTTTTGACCAGCCAGCCCCATTGAAGTCGAGCTCGTCATCGTCTCCATCACCAGCAATCATGGCCTGCAGTATTTTCGCTTCAACGATCAACCAGTTAGCCTGGGAAATCTTCCCGTCCAGGTCTGATCGATCGATGATTTCAATCTACAACTCCACTGGCGTCGTTTTTGTGGCGGGTTTCGATTTTTTCGACGTGCGCGGTGCCTCTTCGCCAGATCTAGCGCTCTTCGTCTTGGCCTCGCTAGATCCTAGCTGCCGTTTAGAACAGCTTGGCCCCTTTTTAACAGCTCTGATAGGGGGCGCTTGTGGTCGTCTTTTCTGACGGCAGTAGCGGGATTAGAGCGGACACCAGGCGTGGTCGAGGCATCTTCGGATTTGGAGCGTGTTTGTTCGTATTTTTTCACGCTCTTCCTATGCTTCTCGACCAGCTTCTTGTCCCTAATCGACAGCGTTGACTGGTCTTTCTTGCCCATATACTTCAGGTATTGTAGGGAGCGCCTATAACCCCCTTGGGCCTTCTGTTCGGCTGTTTTTGCCTTCGATGCGGATGTCTCCGCCTCAAGGTGTGCGTCTGCTGTGGCTTGCCTGAGAGAGAACCATATGTTCCTCACTGGTAGCGTTGTCAATGCAAAGGCCCTGAAGTCGAGAACCAATGCTACAGGAGGCCGCTTCAGAGTCACTTGCCGATTGTCGACAAAGTGGAGCTCTAGTGGCGTGCCCCGCGGTTTTCGCAGTATCAGTCACTTTAGTAGATAGTACAGCCTGATGTCCCACCGTACCACCTGAACAGTCGCTGGATGACGACGCCAAGTGACCTGTTCGCTCGTCACTTACCGCCGGTACTGGGGATCCGACCACCTGCACCGTAAACGTTTCTTCTTTTCTGGACTCCATAGAAAAACAACACACATTGGCTTTTTTGAGGAGGTGATCCATCCCCCAGATGATTTCTTTTATGTCTGGTCCATCATCCGAAAAGACTACCATAGTTTCGACCGCCCTAACTAAGGGAACAGACGTCGTTGTACGCCGCCCCTAACATGGGGTAAACAGACGCGCACGGAGTGCAGCCGCATCTACTGATGAAAACAGACGCTGCAGAGGATATGGGACAAGGGAAGGGATTTAGGAAGTGGTAGGTAGGGTATGCCGCTCCTAACATGGAGAAAACAGACGCGCACAGGGATGTCAGGGGTTATCCCGCCCAGAACCGGTCGCCAGAGCCTCGTCTGTCATAACAGGGCATACCAACGTGAAGGCGAGGTTGACATTTGATTAGGATAGGCTTTATATATATATTCGCGTCACTAACCCTTATACCCCTTTGTAATTCGTTAGTTTGATTTTGTTTTATGGTGGCCGTGGCATAAGGTATATTGTATAGTCTAGTGCTAGTTTAATTTTTGTAATTGATAAATTTTCACAAAATCGTATTTTTGTATGCTAATTGTGTGCAGGGTCCGCCACAATAGCCCGAATAAAGTCGGTAAAATTTTGGTAACATTTTTACCCCACTTGAACTTAACCCATAACCCCTTTAGAGAGCTCTTTAACCCATTTCACCCACAGTTGCGTTTGCGCAACATTACGGCAACAAAAACAGATTAAAAATAGGTAAAACTATTTTTTTGAAAAAACAAGGATACCATTTCGTTAGTTAAGGTTCTATCTTTCTAAAAATATTGGATAGATAGACTTTTAACCACTCTCCTGCCCTCACCAAGACCATAGAAATGCCCTAAAAATTTGGTATTTTTCAACGAAAACATAACAACAAACTTCTTTAATGAAAACTTTTTAGTTTTATTTAGTTTGAACCTTTATCTAATGAAGGAAAGAAAAAAGCAATCGCTGAAAGCAAAATAAATACTTGCATTTCAATTTTCCAAACAGTGTGGCGCAAACGCATCACTGGGCGTAAACCGTAGGTATGCTTGACAATTGCGCAATCGATTCTATGCTCTGAAGCTATAATCGCAAGCAAAAAGTAAAATTTTGACCCACCGGTCACCGGATATGATTTAAAGTCCAAGGACGCACTAGGTAATCCCACCCGGCATGATTCACTCAAAATATTTCTAAAGTTGTAGCTACGTGGTGGCTGCTGTAAAACCACTTAACATGATTCACCAAAAAAAAATGTAAAGTTTTCTCGCGCGACTAAAGCCTGGTTTTCATTATGTCATAATCAATGACTTCTATTGTCAATTAAGTGAAAACAGCTTGGCATTTCGCTGTCAATTTAACGACCTGATGCAAAATATCAGAAAACGAATATGAGGTGACGTCACCGTTTGTCATATACGTCGATAAAAGTCAACATGCTGTCAAATTTATTTGCTTATGGCACGGGCCAGCAAATTCAGCACTTTGCTGAATCGTTGTCAGTTTGTGATGCCATTGATTATGACATAATGAAAACCAGGCATAAGTGAATGCTGACATTTGAATTTTCTTTGCAAATGCAGTTTCGCAATCGATTCTATGTTTATTCAAATTCGGTCAATTCAGTCAAACTATATATAGATGCAAAAAATTTAAAGTTGCATTACATGTTTTAGTTACAAATATCATAACTAAATAATACAAATAAATTTAATTTTTCAATAAAAAGTGTTACATACATTCAAAGTTCTTTATTATACCCCAAACTCACTCTGGCAGGTTGTACTAACTTTGACACAACGTTGTAACCTCCTATATTCATCCACATCCCCCAAATGCGCCCCTATGTCCTCTCCACAGCTCCTTATGTCCCCCGTCAATATCGTACCCAATAAAAAAAAAATAATGCACAGGAAATACACAAAAAAAAAGTCAATATAATCGTCATACAAAGTACCTTTTTACATTTGAAAATTTATTCCCCATATTTAACCAGTGATGCGGTCAGATAAAAAATTTGAAATTTTACGTGTTGCGTATAAAAAGCCAAGTTGGTTGAAAGTCAAGGGTGTTTGTTGCCCAACCCGAAAGGTGTATTCACATTATTAAATTTAAGTATTATCTTAAGTAACTATTTTTTTCCTTGTAAAATTTTCTTCTTATTTTTAGGTACTTTATACGTTATTTATTTATTAATTTAATCATCATATTTTATTAATTTTTTTTTTATAAAAAATTGACATTCCCTACAACATTTCTATTTATTCTTTTTTGGATATAAATCTGTCCCAATTATTAAGTGTAAAGTAAATGTTGAACGATTTTCTGTTTTTTGGTAATTTGGTAAAATTATGGGCTAAATCCAATCCCATCGGGGGAGAGAAGGGGTCGTCGGAGATAGTTCAACATAAAGATGATCATGGCGTGAATTGACATTCGTGTTTTATTTTTCGTTTTTTTGTTTACGGGGTTGTCATTAAAATTTAATAGGTAATGCAGACAACCATGGCAGGGAGGGTGCATAAAGGGGCATACCAATTATCCCCGTTCGGTTTTGTTGGTTTGTTTTGTTTGAATTTTGTTGGAGTCCTTATGGTATGGAGTAAGTTTTTGTTGTATAACCGTTTCCGGAATACAAATAAAGATGAGAAACCCTTGACCTGACATGACTGGGTCGAAACCCCTCTGAAGCCGATAGCTAGCCGTGGCGTAGTCAGTCAGGTACGATAAAATGGGGTGGTAACAAGTTGAGAACTAACGTTGGAGATTTGAGAGAGCTATTTGATATCAATTCGAGCTCAAGTCGAATTGTTTTTCCATCTCTAGCCACGACAAAGAGCGGATGAGAACTGGGATAGTAAAAACAGGAGAGTACAATTTGCACCGAAAATACATAAAAAAACATAGAAGTTGGCAACTCAATGCTTTGTTTGTTTAATTTTCATATAAAAACTGTCAAATTTCGGCATGCCAGTGTAAATTCTAAAAACGAAGTTCCCACGCGGCATGATCATGATATCTGCGGACATTTGACAAAACAACTTCTCTCGAGATATGACAATTTTCCAGGATTTTAATCATACAATTGAAGTTTAATCTCTAGATGGAGTGCAAAAATGCACGGTATGTAGACGCACAAGCTTTATTAATAGTTCTCAATATTTTTTTAAACATTTCATTTCAATTTTCTTTTTATTTACGCGTTTTATCAAAGATTTGTTTGAGAACTAACAGTTTGGCAAGCTTTGGGTTGTCAAACTGTAAGCTGCTTCCAGAAATATCTAATATCAATAGATATTAAATTAAAACTGCCTGCAACAAATTGAAACCAAGAAGAAAAGCCCTCCACATCAAACAGTCAACAATCAACTAAATAAACAATCATCATCATCTGCTGCTTCGAATCGCAAAAAGGTGTGTTACATTTATTAATGGTGATCATATGTGCACATTTTTAAAATATGTACAATTTTTTCCAATTGCCAGCCCAACCCCCTAATTTACTCTCGTTTTTCTTAACAAAAGCTTCCAATCCTATACTAGGCCGATTGGCGCCAGTTTTAATTTTGTGAACATAAAAGTTTGAATAATTACCAAAACATATTTTTGGTAACGAAATAAAAGAGATTTATAACTAATAATACCAATCAAACGTAGGGAGTCCATATTCCAAGTGAGAAGTTATGCCATGTTTAAAAAAAAGGGGTTTGAGTCCCCCCTACGTCTCTGATGGACCCTAAAATTTGATAGAATGCATTATCACCGGAGTTCTATCAGTGTTCAGCTCTCTAGCTCATGGGGAAGTGTATGAAAATGCTCGCCGCAGATTTGAGGATATATATATATATATATATATATATATAGTCCACCCAAGTCCAAGTTAATATAAGGGTTATAAAAAAGGTATAAACAATATCGCATCTGCAAGTGTGAACGCTTGGTCTTGGGGAAAACGCGTTGTCACAACTCGGGTTGTCTCGGGGCCTCGGATGTGTACCCAAGCATTGGTCTGTTGACGTGGCGATTTCGTGGTGGCTTTCACCGGTATGAACTGGATGGCTCAGTTGACGTGTAGTCGGGCGGCTAGTCCACAGTGCACTCGGTGGTGTCACAGCCTCATCTGGATGCGTCCAGCGTTCACCGCTCAGTAGCGGATTGGTGCGTGCCGCTCGAGATGTAAATGGCCCGCTTTCGTCTTCGCTGTCGGTGATCACTATTGGTCCTTCGCGATGGCCTGGTGATTCTGAGGCGGTGAGTCACGATTGTTATTGTTAAAATCGGCCCGTCTCACGCATCAGGAGTGGTTGAAAGGCTCGACTGCACCTCAGCGGACCTGACTGGTGCGGTTGGACGGCTGGAGTTCTCGTGGGTTCCAGGTGTCGCGTAGGCGCTCATGACAGTATTGCGAGTCATGTAGGCCGAGGCTGGAGTGTGTCGGCTGATGGGCTCCCCCATGGTGGCACCACGTGGTGTCCATTCGATTACTTATAGGGGTGCGTGATCTCTTGTCGTTGAAGGCGGCCGATGGGTTCCCGAGGGTCGAACCGGGCTGTCGGTGATGTCTTCGACGATACGAGGTGACTTTCTAGATTCGTGTACAATCATCATCACCTTAATGGTGCACTCGTACTCCGGGTGCGATAGTGGTCTCCTAGTATTGGACATTGTACTGTCCGAATTGTCGTTGTCGTCGGTGCCGAGACGGTGTAGCGAAACGCGGTGGCGTCATGTTAGGCGGCGGTGGCGTTAATGGCATATTCGGTGTTCTTGGTGTGGGCGTCGTCGGATTCGCCTCGGGCCTGGCTCGCTGTGGCGTGGGTGGATTCGGATGAGCTGGTGACTGAAGGAGCTATCGTCGTCGGACAATACTATGACGGTGCCCGCTAGCAGCGGCGGTCTCTTGGCTGGCGGAGGGGTCTGGGGTTCTGAGAACGACGAAATCGGTGAACACCGTGGCCCAGGGCTCCTCCGGGATAGCTATGAGCATTTCGACAGCTGGCGTTTGTTGGCTTCCCTTGTACTGTTGTCACAGTTCGCATAGCCGAACATAGTTGCTGATGTCGCGGAACATACCGGGCCAATAGTACCTATTAGTGATGCGGGCGATGGTTTTGCGAATACCGAGATAGCCAGCACTAGTGCTGTCATGATTTTCCTCCATCACGCGTCGTCGAAGCGGTGTAGAGACGCAGAGTCTCCACGGCGCACAGTCTTCGTCGCCAGTGTGTCGTGCTAGGTGCCGGTACAGTTGGTCCCCAACGAAGACGTAGTCTGAGTACTTTTCTGGTTGCTGTCGTACTTCTGCCCGTCGTCGCAGTAAATATGAGCAGTTGGTGTTTTTGTCGATGAATGCTGCTTATTGGCACTCCTCCTGCGGTTGCCTGGACAGAGCGTCGGCCACAACGTTGAGCTTGCCCTTATGATATTGTACGGAGAAATTGAATTGCTGTAACTCCACCGCCCACCGCGCGATTCAGCCGGACGGACTTTCTATACAGTTCAACCTTTTTAGCGAAAGGTGATCGGTATTTACAATAAATTTATAGCTCTCAAGATAGGGACGCATCTTTCGAATTCCCCACACGATGGCTAAACATTCTTTTTCGGTGGGCGAATAGTTCTTCTCCGCTTGTCGACTAGCATAAGCGATTACCATCTCCATACTGGGGTTTATGCGAAGATTTGCCGCTCTTAATTGCCGGAAAACCTCTCGTAGGTTGCGTAGGCGCCGGTGACCACGATGTCATCCAAGTAGGCGAAAGCTATGGGATCCAATTCTGGACCAATTACCTGGTCAAGCGCGTGTTGAAACGTTGCGGGTGCCGAATGCAACCCGAATGGTATGACACGCCACTGATAAAGCCCACGGCCCGGGACGGTGAAGCCAGTGTACTGTTTGCTGCTTTAAGCCATCGGAGTTTGCCAATACCCGTCTTTTAGATTGAGGCTGCTAATGAATTTTGCATTCCGTAAGCGATCGAGGATATGGTGGATACGTGGCAGCGGGTATGGGTCCGGCACGGAATGGCTGTTCAATTGTCGATAATCGATACAGAGCCGCCAGGCCCCCGGCTTTTTAAGTACCAGCACTTTCGGAGCACTGTACGGGCTGTGAGCCGGTTCGATGCACCCCTTCTCCAGCAGTTTGTCGTCGACGATGGCCTGCATGGCATGATTTCGAGTACCTTTGTTTGATAGGTCGACTGTCAGTCATGACGATGTTGTGTTGGGTGATATTTGAAATCCCCTTTAAATCTGTAAAAAGTGGCAGCTCTGCCCTCAGAAAGTCGTCAATCCTCTCCTGCTGTTTTGCTGACGATTCTGATGTCACCAAACATTGAGTCGTGAGTGCAGCTGGGTTCAACTGCAATGTCGTACCTGCACATGTGAGCCTGGCTTTCGTTAAAATAAGGAAGTCCAACCCGAGGATTACCTCCTCATACTCGTCGGGCATGACCACGAATTTGAGTAGGCAATTTACGTCACCCAATCTGACTCGAGCTTCAATGACTTGCCTTAAACTAAGACTGGACCCGTCTGCTAACCTGACTTCTTCTTGATAGGCCTCCTTTCTACTTTTCATCCTAATTTTGTGGGCGAAAGCCCCACTAACGGAGCTTCGCGTCGTGATGGCGGTAAGGCCTCTCCATGCGACGCCCTCACCCTTTCTGGCTCCCGCTCCTGGATACTCTCCAAGTCTTGGGCCAGAGTGATGTGTTCAGCAAGGGTTTCGAAATCCTTCCTTCGAATGTACCAATGGGATTCTGGCCTCGCGTTCCTGAATACGTGTTCGAGCCGTGGCTCCTCGGTATATTCCCCGTGTCGCATCATATAGAGAAGGGCGAGGGCGTAGTCGAGGAAAGACTCGTGGGTTTTTTGGAGGTGGCCTCGTATTGTGTCATCGCTCGTAATTGCGAGCCGGTAGGAAAAATCTAAACGACGCCCAAGCTCCCCATTGTTGGTTGCAGGTGCGAAACCACACCAGAGCCTTGCCCCTTAACACCTCGGGCAGATACCGTGGTAGCCATCATAATAATAAAACCATTTACACAAAATCGTATTTTTGTATGCTAATTGTGTGCAGGGTCCGCCACAATAGCCCGAATAAAGTCGGTAAAATTTTGGTAACATTTTTACCCCACTTGAACTTAACCCATAACCCCTTTAGAGAGCTCTTTAACCCATTTCACCCACAGTTGCGTTTGCGCAACATTACGGCAACAAAAACAGATTTGAAAAAACAAGGATACCATTTCGTTAGTTAAGGTTCTATCTTTCTAAAAATATTGGATAGATAGACTTTTAACCACTCTCCTGCCCTCACCAAGACCATAGAAATGCCCTAAAAATTTGGTATTTTTCAACGAAAACATAACAACAAACTTCTTTAATGAAAACTTTTTAGTTTTATTTAGTTTGAACCTTTATCTAATGAAGGAAAGAAAAAAGCAATCGCTGAAAGCAAAATAAATACTTGCATTTCAATTTTCCAAACAGTGTGGCGCAAACGCATCACTGGGCGTAAACCGTAGGTATGCTGGACAATTGCGCAATCGATTCTATGCTCTGACGCTATAATCGCAAGCAAAAAGTAAAATTTTGACCCACCGGTCACCGGATATGATTTAAAGTCCAAGGACGCACTAGGTAATCCCACCCGGCATGATTCACTCAAAATATTTCTAAAGTTGTAGCTACGTGGTGGCTGCTGTAAAACCACTTAACATGATTCACCAAAAAAAAATGTAAAGTTTTCTCGCGCGACTAAAGCCTGGTTTTCATTATGTCATAATCAATGGCTTCTATTGTCAATTAAGTGAAAACAGCTTGGCATTTCGCTTTCAATTTAACGAACTGATGCAAAATATCGGAAAACGAATATGAGGTGACGTCACCGTTTGTCATATACGTCGATAAATGTCAACATGCTGTCAAATTTATTTGCTTATGGCACGGGCCAGCAAATTCAGCACTTTGCTGAATCGTTGTCAGTTTGTGATGCCATTGATTATGACATAATGAAAACCAGGCATAAGTGAATGCTGACATTTGAATTTTCTTTGCAAATGCAGTTTCGCAATCGATTCTATGTTTATTCAAATTCGGTCAATTCAGTCAAACTATATATAGATGCAAAAAATTTAAAGTTGCATTACATGTTTTAGTTACAAATATCATAACTAAATAATACAAATAAATTTAATTTTTCAATAAAAAGTGTTACATACATTCAAAGTTCTTTATTATACCCCAAACTCACTCTGGCTGGTTGTACTAACTTTGACACAACGTTGTAACCTCCTATATTCATCCACATCCCCCAAATGCGCCCCTATGTCCTCTCCACAGCTCCTTATTTTCTTCTTATTTTTAGGTACTTTATACGTTATTTATTTATTAATTTAATCATCATATTTTATTAATTTTTTTTTTATAAAAAATTGACATTCCCTACAACATTTCTATTTATTCTTTTTTGGATATAAATCTGTCCCAATTATTAAGTGTAAAGTAAATGTTGAATGATTTTCTGTTTTTTGGTAATTTGGTAAAATTATGGGCTAAATCCAATCCCATCGGGGGAGAGAAGGGGTCGTCGGAGATAGTTCAACATAAAGATGATCATGGCGTGAATTGACATTCGTGTTTTATTTTTCGTTTTTTTGTTTACGGGGTTGTCATTAAAATTTAATAGGTAATGCAGACAACCATGGCAGGGAGGGTGCATAAAGGGGCATACCAATTATCCCCGTTCGGTTTTGTTGGTTTGTTTTGTTTGAATTTTGTTGGAGTCCTTATGGTATGGAGTAAGTTTTTGTTGTATAACCGTTTCCGGAATACAAATAAAGATGAGAAACCCTTGACCTGACATGACTGGGTCGAAACCCCTCTGAAGCCGATAGCTAGCCGTGGCGTAGTCAGTCAGGTACGATAAAATGGGGTTGTAACAAGTTGAGAACTAACGTTGGAGATTTGAGAGAGCTATTTGATATCAATTCGAGCTCAAGTCGAATTGTTTTTCCATCTCTAGCCACGACAAAGAGCGGATGAGAACTGGGATAGTAAAAACAGGAGAGTACAATTTGCACCGAAAATACATAAAAAAACATAGAAGTTGGCAACTCAATGCTTTGTTTGTTTAATTTTCATATAAAAACTGTCAAATTTCGGCATGCCAGTGTAAATTCTAAAAACGAAGTTCCCACGCGGCATGATCATGATATCTGCGGACATTTGACAAAACAACTTCTCTCGAGATATGACAATTTTCCAGGATTTTAATCATACAATTGAAGTTTAATCTCTAGATGGAGTGCAAAAATGCACGGTATGTAGACGCACAAGCTTTATTAATAGTTCTCAATATTTTTTTAAACATTTCATTTCAATTTTCTTTTTATTTACGCGTTTTATCAAAGATTTGTTTGAGAACTAACAGTTTGGCAAGCTTTGGGTTGTCAAACTGTAAGCTGCTTCCAGAAATATCTAATATCAATAGATATTAAATTAAAACTGCCTGCAACAAATTGAAACCAAGAAGAAAAGCCCTCCACATCAAACAGTCAACAATCAACTAAATAAACAATCTTCATCATCTGCTGCTTCGAATCGCAAAAAGGTGTGTTACATTTATTAATGGTGATCATATGTGCACATTTTTAAAATATGTACAATTTTTTCCGTGATATAAAGTAAAATAAAATTTTCAATACGCTCAATTGCCAGCCCAACCCCCTAATTTACTCTCGTTTTTCTTAACAAAAGCTTCCAATCCTATACTAGGCCGATTGGCGCCAGTTTTAATTTTGTGAACATAAAAGTTTGAATAATTACCAAAACATATTTTTGGTAACGAAATAAAAGAGATTTATAACTAATAATACCAATCAAACGTAGGGAGTCCATATTCCAAGTGAGAAGTTATGCCATGTTTAAAAAAAAGGGGTTTGAGTCCCCCCTACGTCTCTGATGGACCCTAAAATTTGATAGAATGCATTATCACCGGAGTTCTATCAGTGTTCAGCTCTCTAGCTCATGGGGAAGTGTATGAAAATGCTCGCCGCAGATTTGAGGATATATATATATATATATATATATATATATAGTCCACCCAAGTCCAAGTTAATATAAGGGTTATAAAAAAGGTATAAACAATATCGCATCTGCAAGTGTGAACGCTTGGTCTTGGGCAAAACGGGTTGTCACAACTCGGGTTGTCTCGGGGCATCGGATGTGTACCCAAGCATTGGTCTGTTGACGTGGCGATTTCGTGGTGGCTTGCACCGGTATGAACTGGATGGCTCAGTTGACGTGTAGTCGGGCGGCTAGTCCACAGTGCTCTCGGTGGTGTCACAGCCTCTTCTGGATGCGTCCAGCGTTCACCGCTCAGTAGCGGATTGGTGCGTGCCGCTCGAGATGTAAATGACCCGCTTTCGTCTTCGCTGTCGGTGATCACTATTGGTCCTTCGCGATGGCCTGGTGATTCTGAGGCGGTGAGTCACGATTGTGATTGTTAAAATCGGCCCGTCTCACGCATCAGGAGTGGTTGAAAGGCTCGGCGTTTGTTGGCTTCCCTTGTACTGTTGTCACAGTTCGCATAGCCGAACATAGTTGCTGATGTCGCGGAACATACCGGGCCAATAGTACCTATTAGTGATGCGGGCGATGGTTTTGCGAATACCGAGATAGCCAGCACTAGTGCTGTCATGATTTTCCTCCATCACGCGTCGTCGAAGCGGTGTAGAGACGCAGAGTCTCCACGGCGCACAGTCTTCGTCGCCAGTGTGTCGTGCTAGGTGCCGGTACAGTTGGTCCCCAACGAAGACGTAGTCTGAGTACTTTTCTGGTTGCTGTCGTACTTCTGCCCGTCGTCGCAGTAAATATGAGCAGTTGGTGTTTTTGTCGATGAATGCTGCTTATTGGCACTCCTCCTGCGGTTGCCTGGACAGAGCGTCGGCCACAACGTTGAGCTTGCCCTTATGATATTGTACGGAGAAATTGAATTGCTGTAACTCCACCGCCCACCGCGCGATTCAGCCGGACGGACTTTCTATACAGTTCAACCTTTTTAGCGAAAGGTGATCGGTATTTACAATAAATTTATAGCTCTCAAGATAGGGACGCATCTTTCGAATTCCCCACACGATGGCTAAACATTCTTTTTCGGTGGGCGAATAGTTCTTCTCCGCTTGTCGACTAGCATAAGCGATTACCAGCTCCATACCATCGATTGTTTTCGTCAGCACTTTGTCGGGGTCTGTATGAATACCCTCACCACTTACACTGGGGTTTATGCGAAGATTTGCCGCTCTTAATTGCCGGAAAACCTCTCGTAGGTTGCGTAGGCGCCGGTGACCACGATGTCATCCAAGTAGGCGAAAGCTATGGGATCCAATTCTGGACCAATTACCTGGTCAAGCGCGTGTTGAAACGTTGCGGGTGCCGAATGCAACCCGAATGGCATGACACGCCACTGATAAAGCCCACGGCCGGGACGGTGAAGCCAGTGTACTGTTTGCTGCTTTAAGCCATCGGAGTTTGCCAATACCCGTCTTTTAAGTTGAGGCTGCTAATGAATTTTGCATTCCGTAAGCGATCGAGGATATGGTGGATACGTGGCAGCGGGTATGGGTCCGGCACGGAATGGCTGTTCAATTGTCGATAATCGATACAGAGCCGCCAGGCCCCCGGCTTTTTAAGTACCAGCACTTTCGGAGCACTGTACGGGCTGTGAGCCGGTTCGATGCACCCCTTCTCCAGCAGTTTGTCGTCGACGATGGCCTGCATGGCATGATTTCGAGTACCTTTGTTTGATAGGTCGACTGTCAGTCATGACGATGTTGTGTTGGGTGATATTTGAAATCCCCTTTAAATCGGTAAAAAGTGGCAGCTCTGCCCTCAGAAAGTCGTCAATCCTCTCCTGCTGTTTTGCTGACGATTCTGATGTCACCAAACATTGAGTCGTGAGTGCAGCTGGGTTCAACTGCAATGTCGTACCTGCACATGTGAGCCTGGCTTTCGTTAAAATAAGGAAGTCCAACCC
This sequence comes from Heteromyza rotundicornis, assembly GCA_951394025.1. NCBI lineage: Eukaryota > Metazoa > Arthropoda > Insecta > Diptera > Heleomyzidae > Heteromyza > Heteromyza rotundicornis. Next base: position 63,744,840 of record OX596011.1, on the reverse strand, counting down.
GAGGATTACCTCCTCATACTCGTCGGGCATGACCACGAATTTGAGTAGGCAATTTACGTCACCCAATCTGACTCGAGCTTCAATGACTTGCCTTAAACTAAGACTGGACCCGTCTGCTAACCTGACTTCTTCTTGATAGGCCTCCTTTCTACTTTTCATCCTAATTTTGTGGGCGAAAGCCCCACTAACGGAGCTTCGCGTCGTGATGGCGGTAAGGCCTCTCCATGCGACGCCCTCACCCTTTCTGGCTCCCGCTCCTGGATACTCTCCAAGTCTTGGGCCAGAGTGATGTGTTCAGCAAGGGTTTCGAAATCCTTCCTTCGAATGTACCAATGGGATTCTGGCCTCGCGTTCCTGAATACGCGTTCGAGCCGTGGCTCCTCGGTATATTCCCCGTGTCGCATCATATAGAGAAGGGCGAGGGCGTAGTCGAGGAAAGACTCGTGGGTTTTTTGGAGGTGGCCTCGTATTGTGTCATCGCTCGTAATTGCGAGCCGGTAGGAAAAATCTAAACGACGCCCAAGCTCCCCATTGTTGGTTGCAGGTGCGAAACCACACCAGAGCCTTGCCCCTTAACACCTAGGGCAGATACCGTGGTAGCCATCATAATAATAAAACCATTTATGTAACTTGTCCATGACCTCCGCGCCTGTGGCGGTTGGACTTATCTGGTTGCATGGGAAATGGTATGAGGGATGGGTGGTGCTCGCTGTGGTTGGTGCTGTGAGGTGCTGAACCCCTCGTCCTTCGGCCGATGTGTTGGTTGTTGTGGCCGAGGAGGTTGCTTGCACGTTGGTGATCGATGACGGCGCCGATGTGGTGGTTGTTGTGTCCGAGGGGGCCATTTCTACGTGGGTAATTAGTGTAGGGACTGGTGCTACCCCAGGACCAGTAGGCGATGGCCGCGGTGACGCTGGCTGCACCGTGATCGTGGGTACGGGTACACTAGCGGTTGTGTCAATACCGTTTTCCCTTTTCCTGTCATAACTTGTCTCGAATTTAGACTCTTTTATTTCATCGTCGTTTGACCCTATACCGAGGGTATCGTTTCCCGCACTTCCGGTTTTGTTCTGCGCGGCTGCCAGCCCTCGTTTATGCTTCTCCTGGTGCAGGAGTAACCGCTGTACCCTCTCGGGGGTGTGTCCGGATTGCCCGATGAATGAGGCAAATCTTCCACGGAGCACTGCCACGGTACCGATCGCATCGAGGCCGAATTCGCCCGCGTATGACACAGGGTCGGCTTGATTTAGGCTGTATACCCAGCTGGTTACTTTAGCTTCCATGGTCGCGTTGCCTCTTTTCCTTTTCTTTTCATTGAGTTTACTGCGTTATATTTTTTTCACAAATTATACTATAAATTTCTTCTTTTTTTTTACTGATTAATGTTTGGGGCGGGCTAATATGCCGGTAACCGATATTACTGGTTGCGGGACACTGAACTATTCCAATCCAAATATATCGTTAAGGCATAACTGTGCTTCACTTTATTTTTTTTTTTAATTATTTTATTAATTTTTGTATTTAAAATTTTGTTGTGGTAGGCAACCCTGGAAGCAACATTAGTAAGTTCAGGCGGGTTAGTAGGAGGGAGAAAATGAAAACATTGATTATTTAGGACAATACAATACGGTACAAACAAACAATATAATTTAAAGGAGAGAAAGTGAGAGAAAAGAGGTGTTGAGCATTGAGTCTACTCCACCAGGTTCAAATCTAGGAACCTGGCTGCCTCCACCGGGTTCGTCCAAAGGGACTCCGGGGTGAGGGACGTTGGTCGCAGAGGGCACTCAAAGAGGTGTCTGGTGGTATGGGGTGAGGAGCCACATGCGTGGCTGTCGATTTTTGTGCGGAAAGTTTGAGGTTCCGTTCTGCCAAGAAATTACAGAGCGTTGGCAGATAAGCATTTAACCTCACTTCCAGTTCTTCGATTCTCTCACCTGAATAGGGCTTTCAATCCCGAAGGCTTTTCGTAATCCCGGGACATTCGGGACTGAAAATTGCAATCCGGGATTTTTCAGGATTTGATACTTTGACAAGCAAAATGCATTTTAAAAAAATAAAAAAAATGTTTTTTATATGTTTTATCTCAAAACTGATAGTTTTAGCTTAAATAAAAACACATAAATATTAATTTCAATTTAATAAAGGTACAAATTAATGCATTTTTTTTTTATTTTCAGTATTTGAGTTTCCGTTTCTTTAGGAAAACACAATTCAATTCAAAATATGCTTAAGTAAGTTTTCTGAAATTACTTTGCATCAGTTTTCAGCTTTACTTAATTATTTTTATTAGGCAATTCTTTTTTGTGCGTTTGCTAAGACTAAAATACCAATTTTCTTCTGAAATAAATATAACTTTATTTTTTCTTAAAGAAAAAATTTCAAGCACAAACAATTTTATTCGTAATTTTTTTTAATAAATTAAAAATTATTTAGTTTTGTGTTTTCTTACTAACTTTTTTTTCATTTTGGGGTTGTCAAATGTTGTCAAAAACTATTTTTCTGCTTACACGATTTTTTTAATATTTTATGAGCGATGAAAAGTTGTATTTTTCTTGTATTAAACTTTTTTTATGGAGTAATTTACTTAAAATGTAGTCCCGAAAATCCCGGGATTTAGGAAAAAATATCCCGGGATTTTCGGGACTAAAAATTGAGCGGGATCCCGGGATACGGGAAAAAAAGCCCTACACCCGACGTTAGCACAGTGCAGTCGTCGGCGTAAGAAATTAATTTCAGATCTGGTGGAGGGACCGGGACAGAGGAGAGATAAGCGTTGAACAGCAGGGGGGACAATACTCCTCCCTGCGGTACCCCTTGCTTATTTCTTCTCAGTCCCGATTTGGAACCTCTAAACTCCACATAGGATTGTCGTCCAGCCATATAAACCAGCCATCTTTTGTAGACGTTTGGAAGAGAAGAGTCATACACATCTTGCAATAACTTGGTGTGGCAGACTGTATTAAATGCCATCGCCAGGTCCAAGGCAACCACCACTGTCCTATGGTAAGGCTTCTTCTTGTTGATACCATTGGTGATGGCAGAAGTAACCTCACACAGGGCAGTGGTAGTGCCGTGGCCCGAGCGGAAGCCGTGTTGATGATCTGCCACTGGGAGGCACTCCCTAAGAGTGTGTAGTAGCAGAGATTTCAGCACCTTCACAACTGGTGAGAGCAGTGTGATGGGCCTGTAGGAGCTTCCCTAGTCTAGCTGCTTCCCAGGTTTGGGTAGGGGAATAATCTTCCCCAGCTTCCACTTTTGTGGTATCTCCAGGGAGTTAACACATCGGTTGAAGACCTTTGTTAAATAGTTAACTCCCTGCTCCCCCAAGTGCTTAAGCATGTTTATTGCAACAACGTCGGGATCCAACGCCGTCGAGTTTTTGGCAGATTTGATGGCTATGGAGACATCATCGGAGGAGAACGTGACCTCCTCATCTTTGGGGATGTGGAGGGCACGAATTCTTCTTTTGATGCCTTTTCGGTTTTTATCGGGTTTAGGAGGGTGTTCCACAAAATGCTTGTTCAGAGCAGCGCAACACCTGACGGGGTCAAGTGGCGTATGCCCCTCCTCAAAAGAGAGTATGGGTTTTCCACTTCAACGGGGATTTGTGAGGTTCCTCAGGGTCGTCCACAGATCTTTGGAACCTCTCCCTGACTCCTTCAGGTGATTACGCCATTTCTCCCGACAATGACCAGTGACAAGTTTACTAATCTAAGTGGTCATTTCCTTCAGGCAGGGGTCCGCTGCATTCTGTCTCCTGAGTACATCTCTTTAGTTGGCAAGGAGAGATGCTTCTCGAGGGAAGTTTGGACGCATATTGGCTATGCGTCCGGCAGGAATGCAGCGTTTCCCAGCCTTCACTAGGATGCCTCTAAAAGTCTTTTCGCCCGCATATTTGTTGGCAGGTGCGGGCTGCTGACTGAATTGCGCCTCACATATCTCCTCGAATCTCTCCCAGTCAAAATTAATTTAACGTCAGTTCAATCGGTTGTGCGAATAAAAAATCTGCTCTCATAAAATCAATTTTTTATATCGGAAGTTCTACTCTAAAAATATTGAAACAGCCCCGAGGCTTCGTGCGATAGTACAGTGACGCGTTTGCATAGGGCTCGCGATCACTTGCTTGGACACTTTTGTGAAATTTAAAAACAAAACGAAAATTTTTGCCAAATAAAATCACAATTCGAATTCGCTTCATCAACAACAACTTTATCCCGCGCAACATATCTGCTAAAACATTACACATTCTTTATAAACAAAATATAATCAGCTGATCCACTGACAGCAAAGTCAACACAGCGTTGACGTTAAAATTTCCCTCGGAAAAAATATCCCAAAAAACATGAGTACACAAACCGCATCTATATCGCGCCCTCCATGCGTCGCTTTTCTAATTGGGGTGGCCAGAACCTTAAAAACGCGAAATTAGTACCAGTGTGACCGCTCGTCATGCAACGTACCCCTCCGTCATCAGTAGACAGTGGACGAAATGGTACAGCTCATCAGCAGCTGCAACTACAACAACAACTTTTGCAACCCCTGCAGCAAAAGCTTTCACAGCAAGACGGTGCGCAGCAGCAGCTTCCGCAACAACAACAACAACCTATTCAAATTCCCTCGCCAGATATACAGTGGAGTTCCCATAGCGATACTGCACACGCAAACACAGGTAACTCTCTATCGTCAATTTCTTTGGTTGATACCCCTAGCAAATATATTGAAATCCCCGTATGCCTTACCCCCATTCCTGACTCAAGTGAGACGAATAGCGGATTTTCTGAAATCGCTAATCGCATAACAAAGGTCGCTACTCGCTCCATTATTACAGGTCAAAAGAGCAAAATGCCGACAGTACAGACAGGAATCGACATTTACTTCGCAAAGCGAGTACTATTGTCCCCCACTAATGGGAATAGGCATTCCGCAAAAATTCAAAAGACGAATTCCGTTAAACAATCTCTCGAGCTTGGGCAAAATCGATATGCGATTCTTGCTGAAGAAAATGATTCGGATCCCAAGCCGAAATCGCAAAAACCCCCACCTATCTACCTGCGTGAGCGAAACTCTAATTCGCTCATCAAAGATATAACTCAAAATATTGGTCCTAATAATTTCCACGTGATTTCTATTCTCAGGGGACAAGTACACGAAACAAAAATCCAAATTTACAGAGAATCCAATTATGGAAAAATTGTCAATCTCTTTGATAAACTCAAAAAGAGCTACTACACCTACCAGCTCAAAAGTTCCAAAGGCTTCTCAGTCGTACTGAAAGGTATCGAGCCTTTCGTAGAATGCGACGAAATCAAAACTGCACTAATCGATGAAGGCTTCCAAATAAAGTCCGTATTCAATATCCAAAATAAAAAAAAATCCCACAACCCCTTTTCCGTGTGGAACTAGAGTTCGACACAAAATTGCTCAAAAAAGGTGAACCGATATACTCGCTCAGATATCTGCTACATCGCAAAATCACAATTGAAGTGCCTCACAAACACAGCATAATCCTTCGCAAACCCACTTACAAAACAAGGCGTTTCCTACGCCAGTGCCTTAAAAAGCGGTCACTTTGCCACTGTGCACGCGCAACCTGCTCCTCCTAGTAGTAGCCTTGAACAAACTCTACAAATATTCATGCAAAATATGTCTCAATTTATGTCTGGTATGCAAATATGATGCAAGAAATGATAAAGAATTAAAGTCTTTTACTACATCATCTCATGTCTAAGCCATGAATGGTTTAAAAATATCATTCTGGAATGCAAACGGCCTGTGTCATCACAAACTAGAACTTCTCGAGTTCTTGAAAGAGTCCAGCATAGACGTTATGCTAATTTCTGAAACACACTTCACTGAAAAGCACTTTTTCAATTTACCAGGATACAGACTCTATGACACAAAGCATCAAAGCGGAAACGCTAGAGGTGGAACCGCCATTCTCATTAAAAGTCGTATAAAACATTACGCTCTCCAGAATTATTGCACAGAATATATTCAAGCGACAAGTATTTCTCTCGATGAATACTTAATAGGCCTAACATTAACAGCTATATACTGCCCGCCCAGACACAAAATATCTGAGCAACAATTCCAGACTTCTTTTCCATTCTCTTGGACAAAAGTATCTCGTTGCCGGCGATTTCAACGCCAAACATACATATTGGGGTTCTCGCCTTATATCGCCAAAGGGCAGGCTCCTGTTGAACACTGTAAACAGACTCGGTCTTGACGTGATCTCTTCTGGCACGCCAACTTACTGGCCAACTGACAGTCGCAAAACCCCCGATGTCATTGACTTTGCAGTCTTCAAAACTGTAAAAAGGAGCCAATTGTTTATTGAATCCTCTCTAGATCTCTCATCAGAACATACGCCTACTATTATCACAATAAAGTATGCGCCAAGTTCTGAGGCCAATCCACCAGATAAACTGACCAGCAAACTCACAAACTGGCTCAAATATCGAAAGTATATAAGCTCCCACATTATCCCTAATGTGTCACTAAAAACGAAAGTTGAAATACACACAGCTGTTAGAAATTTCACACTCTTGCTTTCCCGAGCAGCTGCAGCGGCCACTCCCGCACAAATCCCAAAAAGCTCAACTCGCAGCTATGCAAAGTGTACTCCAAAGGACATAGAGCAGTTATTAAAAAATAAATGGAAAATACGTCGCGATTGGCAAAACAACAGATCCCCAAATCTGAAAAAACAGCTTAATGATGTCTCTCGAATTCTAAAAAAGCAGCTTGAGAGGAAATCCGAAAGAGAATTCCAGCTATTTGTTGAACATCTCGCACCCACAAAATCAACAAACGAGCGAATGATTCCCAAACCTGGAAAAGATCCCATGACGTCATACCGGCCTATAAGTTTGCTCGCTGTAATATCGAAACTCTTCAAAAAACTTTTAATAAAATTGATTCTACCAAAAATTCTAGAAAAACAATTGATTCCCGATCACCAGTTTGGCTTCCGCGAAAAGCATGGCACTATTGAGCAAGTGCACCGCATTGTTGACTCAATAAAAGGCACTTTCGAAAATAAACAGTATTGCTCCGCTGTTTTCCTCGATATCACCCAGGCCTTCGATAAAGTCTGGCACGAAGGACTTATTTACAAACTACAGCATATTCTTCCCGCTAATATGCACTGTCTACTCAAAAACTACCTCACGAATAGAAAATTTGTAGTAAAATACAAAAACTTTGTCTCCCGAAAATACGAAATACTGGCCGGAGTACCACAAGGCAGTGTCCTCGCGCCCCTGCTATATATTCTCTATACTGCAGATATGCCCAAAAGTGATAGAACTCTCATATCGACTTTTGCTGATGACACTGCTATCATGTGCTCTCACTCAAACCCAGACATGGCATCTCTATACGTGCAAAAACACTTGAACACATCGATGGAAAATCAAGGTCAATGAATTCAAAAGCTGTCACTTAACCTTCACTATAAGAAGGGGCACGTGTCCTGCTCTGAAGATAAACGGCCAAGTCGTCCCTGAAAGTTCCGAAACCAAGTATCTTGGAATGCATCTCGATCGCCGACTCACATGGTATAAACATATTGAATCCAAAATCACTCAGATTAAATTAAAGCAATTGGAACTAAATTCGCTAATTTCAAGGGCATCAAAGCTAAATCTCACATACAAAGTCCAAATATACAAAAGTATAATAAAACCCATATGGACATATGGAATTGAACTCTGGGGCACTGCCTCTCCCTCGAACGTGGAAAAACTCCAGAGAGTCCAATCTAAAATCCTGAGACAAATTGCCAGAGCCCCTTGGTATATAAAAAATACTAACATCCACAGAGTCCTGAATATACCTGCAGTAAAAGACGAAATCCCGAAATTTACCTCGAAGTACAAGCAGAAGCTCATGTTTCACCCAAACATTCTAGCTAGAAATTTACTGAGACCTCTGAATCCTTCACGTCTCAAACGAAACTAATATATTCCCCATATATTAGTTACGATAACTCTACATTGCCTAAATCAATGGATATAGGGCAAATAGTTTTAATCTGAATATTTTAAAAATAAGCTGAATTTCTGAATTTTTGAAAAATCATTGTTAGACCTAATTTAATTAAATAAAATTACTATTAAAAAAAAAAAAATATGTAATACTTCTATATTGCCAGTATAGTGAAAGTACATTCACTGATATCAAGAGACAAAATATATGAAAAAGTACATTCGCAGTTCGGATTTCTCTATCAAACTCAAAACAAGCTCAAAACACATTGCAGAGATAGGATACTGGCAATATAGAAGTATTACATATATGCTCCCAGTCAGGCGGAAGTTAGCAAAGGTACGGTTTTCAGAAGTTATGAAATCCGTACTCTTAGTCAACTCCAGAACGATTGGGACATGGTCGGAACTCACGGCGATATGTGTCCTCCACGAGGTGTGGGCAATTCAGTCAGCACTGACTATGGAGACATCGTGAGAGCTTTGACAGTCTGCTGTGTGCTGGTGCTGTTCGTTGCCGATACTAAATGCTGTCCCGTCGATTTGATCGACCAACGAATTTCCCCTTCGATCACATCCTAAATTCAAATAACAGCCATCATGATGGGCATTTAGGTCCCCCAGTATAACCCTACTCTGGCCCTCCAATAGAAATTCTATTGAAGGACCTTACTCAGAACGGCAGGCTGCCACAGGAGGGATGTATAGATTAAAAATCCCCCCGATCGAACGGCAATCCCCTGGATTTCCAGGTGATCGTCGCTAGATGGGATGTTTAGCAGGCAAAAGTCGACCGAGCCATGAATAAGAAAGGCAATACCTCCTCCTTTGTTTTTTTCGCGGTCTTGTCTAACGACATTGTAACTTGACGAGCAAGAAAGGGGATTCCTGCTCGGCAGTTTGGTCTCTTGGAGTGCCGCAATGAGGATGCCATGCCTACTCATGAATTCGGTCACCTCAGTTGCTTTCCTGCTGAGTCCGTTACAGTTCCATTGCAAGATCTTGAATCCACTTTCCGCGTTATCTTGCAAGGAACCCCCGGGCTAATCCAATATGGTTGGGTTAATGGCGTCACCGGCTGGTGTCGGCGCAGTCGGGTTACGGGCGCTGCGGTCGGTCGTCAGAGATTGCTGGGCACGGTTGGGTTATACCACCCTGCGGCAGCATGGGCCCACGTAACTAGGGCCGTATTGGCCCTTGTTACGTAGTCCCGAGCACCTCAGATGGTAGGTGTACCCACATTCATTACACACAACCGGCCAAGCAGTCACCGTCATGACCTTCCGAAAGCATCTGCAAACCGACCAGAGACTCGCATAAGGGTCCGGATGTCTGAACGTCCGTGTCTAGTCTTACGTCCGGATCTGTCTGGGGAGTTATGGAGGGCGTCCAAGTCCGCGTGGGCGGCGTATTGATGGTGTCGGGTCTGGTCACTGTCTGGTCAGTATCTGTCTTCGAGCAAGGTGAACTCCTGAAGTTGCTGTGATGAAATTTATTTATTATATTTTGTTTCAGGTGGAGCGACTCATGACACCCATAGCATAATACAGACACCACTCTACTCGTGATTGCTCTGCGACAAACAGTTCACACGTGTACCTCGGGGCCTGGATTAGACTTAATGTCGCCAGCAACAAGGAGTAGAAGATAGAGGCAATGAAGACAAGCTGGCTTTGCCTTCATCGTCAGTGAAAAAATAAATTGAAGGATAGGAAGGATAAGATAAAACCTGAACATACCTGTTCTGCTGGTTTGGTGGGTGGACAGGTCTTGGCCAGGGAACCTGGGTCAGCCCCGGTGGCTAGAACCGCCTGTCCGAGGAGCTGTACTGTCGTTGTTGTTTTCGTTGCTGCGCGGTATCCCGCTCGTATTGAGGGATTTACCGGTCTGTCTTTTGTCTAACGGTTTCTCTTTTCGCGTCTCTTGTCGACCCGATCGATTTTACTACCCCTTTTGTGGTACAGTACCTTACTTTCCGTGGGAAACAATTTTTACGATTTACCGCACTGTCGTACAATTTACCCCTTACTACCGTTGTAACCGTATTTCCACTTTTTGGTTTTCAAATGTGGATTTTCGAATTTTGTTGCGCTATTACACCGCTCGACACTAAAAAACGCACATGATCGGGACTGATAGATTCTGTTAGAGCGGACTAAAAAAAGGGTACTTGTGTCTCCCAGTTTTTCTAGGTCAGTTCTTAAAATCGTTTAAATCGCAGTTATGCATTTTGCATATTTCTCATGCACTTAATAATTCTTCAAAAATACAGTTTTGATTGGATTTGGTGGATATGTGGCAACGGGTATGCGTCCGGCACGGAATGGCTGTTCAATTGTCGAAAATCAATACAGAAACAGTTCAGAAATTTTCAATTTTTTTTACAAAAAAACTTATGTTAATGTAAAAAAAATTTAAAAAAAAATTTAATTTTCTGAATTGTTTTTAGTCTAGCGTGATGAGTTTACATCCGATTGTAAAAAGTTTACATGTTTTTTAAAGGTGTGTTTTTCCCCTTTCAAATTAATATAAAAAATCTTGTATTTTTGAAGAATTATTATGTACATGAGAAATATGCAAAATGCATTAATGCGATTTAAACGGTTTTAAGAATTGATTTAGAAAAACTGGGAAACACGGAAACTCTTTTTTAACCACCTCTAACAGAATCTATCAGTCCCGATCATGTGCGTTACCAAAAGTTGATTTTTGTCGATCGGTGTTATACCCTACACCTCATGAGGTATGGGTATATTCACTTTGGTCTGATGTTTGTAACACCAAGAAGGAGACGTGTCCGGAAAACTATATATATTCTTGATCAGCGTAGGATGATTTAGCCCTATCCGTCTGTCTGTCTGACCGTCTGTCCGTCCTCTTTTCTTGTAAACACGATTGCAGGAGCTAGATGAAAACTATGGATCCCAAACTTTGGATTTATCCTTTTTAAGCCCTTGAAGAAGTTGGTATCGAAAAAAGGCGGAATCGGTCGACTGCAACGCCACCTCCCTGACTGTCCGTCCTATTTTCTTGTAAACACGAAAGCTAGAAAACTAGGGATCTCAAATTTTGGATTTATCCTTTTTAGGTCCTAAAAGCAGTTGGTATTGCAAATGGACGGAATCAATCGACTGCCACGCCTACCTCCCATATAAATGAAAATCGTCTTTTTACCGTAATTTCAAGTTTTCATGAAAACAGTTTGAAATTTTGTATAATGGGGTTTTCGGTCGGTTTTCGGTCGCTGATTTCAAATTCGATGTCAGAATTTAAAAATTCAAGATGGCGGAACCAATATGGCGGCCAAAATTTTAAGATTTCATCCAAACAGTATGAAATTCATTTGTTTTTTTTTCCTTTTGTTATTTTACACTTAAAAATTTGTCTTTTCTATGCACGGGGTCCCTGATCGGGCGCAATTGTAACGAACCTTTTTCGAAGCCGAGGTGAAGCCGTCGGTGTCCACGGTTTGTTGCAAAAATTTATTGATTGAAACCAGGTGCAGACAAATTTGTAAGAGTATAAATGTTTTTTCGCAGGGGTTTTAGTTAGTCTTTAAATTTATTTTTTACTATTTTCTCATATGTTTCTTTACAATATAGTTTTCTATTGTTATATCATCCAGCGTTGGGTACCGGGACACTAGCGTTTTCGGTCGTATCCTCCTTCAGAGCGTCCGTCTGAGGCGGGGCCTAATTTCGCGAGTAGGAAATGCCAAGAAATTGTTCTGGCAATGGGTGGTCATAGGTCGGTACTATGGGCTAAACTAACTGACCTACTTTTCACAAGTGAGTGGGGACATACGAGCCACGCGGGTGCTGGCGAAAAACATGCAGTTAGGGGAGAGGGCTACAGCCACGCGTCTCATGTCGGGGTTCTTCAAACGGGGGGGACAGAGGGACGAATCCTACATCACGGTTGCTGGCAGGGATTCTGTAAAATTGGCGAGGAATTACGATACACGATTACTGGCGACGATTCTATGAGAATTAGGGAAAGAGTGGAATATCACGCCACACGATTGCTGGCGAAGATTAAGAGGAAAGATCAAGGGATCACGCCACACGATATGCTGGCGAAGAATTCTATAGGATTAAGGGGAAAAGAGCAATGAATCACGATACGCGATTGCTGGCGAAGATTTTACGTGATTAGGAAAAAAACGATAAATCACCACGTGGTTGCAGGCAATTATTCTACGAGGTTCCGGAAAGAGTGAGAAATCACACCACGCGATTGCTGGCGATTATTATACGGAATTCGGGAAAGATATATAGGGTTAAGGGGGGAAAAGAGCAAGGGATCACGCCACGCGATTGCTGGCGAATATTTTAACTACAAGGGACAGGGGTTTTATGCTAAATCTAGGCGAAACCTACCTATGCCTATCACTACATACTACCGACACAATTTCCTACTATGTTTCTTACCCGGTTGCTGGAGTCGACCGTATTCGCGAACGATTATGCGCGAACTCAGTTTCTGGTGTGGTTGTCTCAACAGCCAGAAGCGAACTAAAACTTTGGTGTGAAGCTCTCAACAGCGAAAGATAAACCGACGAACTGTTTTGGTGTGATGAGCTCGACAGCCAAAACCAGACTCCATAATTATTTTCTGCTGGCCGATCTTCAGACCATTTCGCAGACTCCGGCGCCGATCAAAATCTTTCGTTGCCACACTGAGTGAAGTTGGTGGCCGTTGGTTGTGCTAGTGTCCTCAGCGTTGTATGCCAAACCATAACATTTGTCGCAATGAAATGTTGGGCAGAACGAAAAAGTTGCTCAGATTCTAAATGACTTAATGACTAAAATGCAATTAAAGGTTATCTTATAAAGGTCTTAATGCTACACAGAGAGAAAAAAATCAGAACTGCGTGGTTATGATTTGAAACGGCTATAGTTACGAAACATTCAACACCGCACAGTTCTAAAACACAACCGAAAAAGTTTCAGTTTTTGAAGATGGTATGAGTTACTGGAGCGTGGGTTCGAATCTCAGTCAGACCAAATTTGTTTTCGATTCTTTTTTTTATATATTTGTGCAAAAAAAATTTTCGATTTCAAGAAATCTAGAGTTAGCGCAGCAAAACAAACCCCGGATTCGTGACCAGCGACCCCTCAAAAAAAAGAATACCAAAAGTAATATGTTGAAAAGGAAACAAAAAAATTAATTGCTCCGACTGAGATTCGAACCCACTATCCCAAAATTTACTTTTTGATTCTGATTCAGTTATATTTCAGAACTGAAACCGTTTCAAATCCTAACCAAGCAGTTTCATAGTATATGTATGCAGTTAAAACAAGCGTAAAGGCAAGCGTGCTAAGGGGAGCGTCTATGAATCCGAATGGCCAGGGTAAACAAATAATTTAAACCATTTCTTTATTTCGTAAATAAAATATAACAATAAAATATCAATAAATAATGTTGTTTAAAAAAAAAATATAGAGTAAAAAAAATACAAAATTAAATTAAATTTGAAATAAAAATTTTTTTTAGGTAATTCTAAAAATAGACATTTCCAATAACCTTTTTTTGTATTTACAATTCATGAAATCATAAACATTTCAGTCGCAAAACCAAAATTTTCAGTCTTGAAACAACAACATTTGCGTCTCAATTCATCAATGTGCCGTTTCAATTCATTAAATTGAAACGTTTTGTTGTCAAAATCAGAACATTCAGTTTCGGCTGGAAATTGACAACGGTTCGGAACGTTTTGACAACGTTTCGATTTGATTTTTTTCTCAGTGTAGCTATGGGTATTCATGATAATAATTAAAGTAGTATTTACGTTATTTATGTTAATTCAGTTCATTTTAATTCATATAAAAAAAAGGTATATAAAATATCGCATCTGCAAGTGTGAACATGGTTTTTTTTCCCCTGAAGAAAATCGATCGCTTCTGCTATAGGGCCCATAAGCTTTAGGTATTCCTCCAAGTACTCAAGCTCATCACTGGGAATGGAACTGTTGCTGTTTTCGTTCGCTGTGATTGTGCATCGTTCCAGAAGGCAAAAACTCAGCGATGTTAATTTTGAAATCCTTCTTTTAAATTTTAGTGGTACTGCAAAGTGCACATCTATGATAATTACTACATCCTTTTATAGAGGAGGAGAAATCAAATTGAATTAACTCTAAACATACAATTTGCTATGCAGCCGCATTAAGGAGTCGATAATGTGTATGATTTTTTTAATTCGAATTATTACGATAAATTTCTGTAATTTATATAAAAAAAACTCAAAGTTACAAAAAATTAAATTTATGTTTGAAGAAAATAAAATGCTTAAATACCTTTCAAAACACCCATTTATAAAAAATTAAATTTATGTTTGAAGTAAATAAAATGCTTAAATACCTTTCAAAACACCCATTTACAAAAAATACATAAGATCTAATATACGCAGTTAGATCATAGTAAAAAATGTCATTAGTAGACGAACGTGCTAAAAGGCCGCACACGCCTTGTCAGTAGCCAAGTGTCCCGGGTTCAATTCTCAGCTCGGCCAAAACGGAAGTAAGTAAATACAAATTTATATGAACTAAAGAGTTCGAAAATATAATATCAGAATCATAAAATATAACATTTACATGCCACAAATCTAATTTACAATGAGTGAAAAATATAACTTTAATTTAAAATGAACTAAAAAGGGAAATTCTAAAAATAGATGTTCCCAATATATTTTTTGGGCTATTTTTAGCTCAGCTAATCAAACACGAATATAGCGTCAGAACGAGGAAACGGAGGGAAATTAAAAAGACACCATCCAACTCCGCTTCTACGACCATGCCTGCCAGCAGGCATACGCATGGAAGCTAGAGACGTAGGCCTATTTATTTGTCCCGTTTCATATAAAAAAGAAGTAAAGGTTGGAAGCTTGGAGGGAAGGCATCCGAACTCCTAAAGAGGCATACTGGCATGCCTGCAGACACCTTATTTTGACCACTGGGTTGATGATATAAATGTGCCTTCAGACCCAGAGTCGATTAGCGCTCTGGCCGTATAAACGGAGCCTGAATGACATATGGTCACTAAAGCTGTCGCTAACAGAACCCATTTCTTACTTGTCGTGAAATGCGTCTGAACCATATCGACATGACCTTGAGATGTGGATGGTTCAGTGGATAAATCACTTGGAACCGAAAAGTTCTTCGGTCTGCACAATCTGGTGGCGCAAGAGAATTAGGCGGTGTCCCTAAAGTTTGAAATCTTTCAGTCAGAAAACTATCTAAATCAACCCATTATGTGGGTACCGCTGTAATTTCTTTATAGCGGACCCCGACTCCATGGTCACTGCCTGAAGGGAGAACAAAATCCTCAATTGACTATTCACTAATATCCGTTTATTTTCATACCTATCTGATAGGTTGTCCCACTCCTGCACAAATCAATCATTTGGGAGTGGGGACTTCTTCAATATATCTTTAGCCTCACCTCTATTTTTTGATTAAGGTGATAAAGTTTTTCAACTGACGTTAAACTGGAATTTTGTATATAAATAGCCGTGAACATGTCACGGAAAGTAGGCCAAGAGATATAATCTCCATAAAAAATCTCAGTGTCACATGTTGCTAGTAGACGACCGATTTTCAAGTCCATTTGGTAACATAGTAGAATTGGAAGCTGTTAAATGATGAGCTGTCAAATTGTGAGCAAATTCACCCATCATGGCAGCGCAGGCTACATATGCCTTATAACAGTTTCTGTACCTATTGTGAAGGAAAAAGTTGTGACAACGCGTTTTCCCTAACACCAAGCGTTCACACTTGCAGATGCGATATTTTTTATACCTTTTTTTTACATGAATTAAAATGACCTGAATTAACATAAATAACGTAAATACTACTTTAATTATTATCATGAATACCCATAGCTACACTGAGAAAAAAATCAAATCGAAACGTTGTCAAAACGTTCCGAACCGTTGTCAATTTCCAGCCGAAACTGAATGTTCTGATTTTGACAACAAAACGTTTCAATTTAATGAATTGAAACGGCACATTGATGAATTGAGACGCAAATGTTGTTGTTTCAAGACTGAAAATTTTGGTTTTGCGACTGAAATGTTTATGATTTCATGAATTGTAAATACAAAAAAGGTTATTGGAAATGTCTATTTTTAGAATTACCTAAAAAAAATTTTTATTTCAAATTTAATTTAATTTTGTATTTTTTTTACTCTATATTTTTTTTTAAACAACATTATTTATTGATATTTTATTGTTATAATTTATTTACGAAATAAAGAAATGGTTTAAATTATTTGTTTACCCTGGCCATTCGGATTCATAGACGCTCCCCTTAGCACGCTTGCCTTTACGCTTGTTTTAACTGCATACATATACCAGAGAATGTTAATTATAGAGAAGGTGCATAAAGGAATTTCTGTTAAATTGTGGTTAATAAATAGCGAGAAGTAAATTTGTCTAAGTATAATGCGTATATTCAAAATTGAAATGCACTAAGTGCTTAAGGAAATCTATGTACTTGGTGCATTTCAATTTTAAACCGACAAATGAGCTCAGCAAAAAAAAAATGAAAACAACGTCGACGTTGATCTTGAAGTAATCTTTGTTTTCCTTGTTGTGCACACAAAAAAAAAGGAAACAATAGAAGCAGGGGAAAAATTGAATGTAGGTCAATGAACTTATGAAGTTATGCAAACATATGTATTGCAAATATGTATCAAATGAAATATATTTACAATGCTAATAATAAAAGTATTGAATAATAAAAAAACAGTAAAAAAACAAGTTTTTTAAAATATAACCCTTTAACCGACTAAAAAGCTGAAAATAAATTTCCTTGAAATTAATTTCAGCAATTTCGATTTAAAATTAAGGGTTTTTGGCTACTTTATTCCTAATATCATTGCAGATTTTGATATTTTGCCCGTATAGTTTTTCTTCTTAAATTTTTACATTTAAAAAATTTTTTGGGGTTTAAAAAAAAAAAAAATTTTCCCCCCCTTTTTCCCCCCTTTTTTTTCCTTTTTTACTCTTTTTCCCAATGCTAGCCTATGTGAAAAATTTCAGCCCTGTAGCTTAAAAAATACGAAAGTTAGAACTTTAAATTGGCTCCATTTCGCTCCCCTTTGCCCCCACACCCCCGTTTCCAAAGGGTATAAAAAATTATTTTGTCAATAAGAACCCACCTACCAAATTTCATCATTGTAGCTTGAAGGAATCGGAAGTTATGTCATGTTTAAAAAAAAAAAGTTTGAGTCCCCCCACGGCCCCTACGCCTCTGATGGACCCCAAAATTTGATAGAATGCATTGTCACCGGAGTTCTATCAGTGTTCCAAATTTCAGCTCTCTAGCTCATGTGGAAGTGTATGAAAAAGCTCGCCGCAGATTTGAGGATATATATATATATATATATATATAGTCCGCCCAAAGCAAGTTAATATAAGGGTTATAAAAAACATGAAAATCAAAACTGAATTAAATTGGGAAAATGTTTGCAAGAATTGTGAAAATCACCAAAATACAAGAATTACAAATTGCTTAGAAAACCCAAAACCGGTTAGCATAATCAAAACAAAAACTCAAAACCAACCAATTCGCAAACATGAAGGAGAACTAGAAAAAACCACCACCTTTTGGTTGCGTTCTTTTTTTCTTACTTTTTTTGGTTTCATTCTTTCCATTTCTGTTTGAACCGAACATCAAAATCCAGTCGAACTTAAAAAAATACTTGATCGATGTTCGACTGGAAGTTCCTCAAAAATCTGGCCAAAAATTCCAACCACAATTTAACAGAAATTCCTTTATGCACCTTCTCTATAATTAACATTCTCTGCATATACTATGAAACTGCTTGGTTAGGATTTGAAACGGTTTCAGTTCTGAAATATAACTGAATCAGAATCAAAAAGTAAATTTTGGGATAGTGGGTTCGAATCTCAGTCGGAGCAATTAATTTTTTTGTTTCCTTTTCAACACATTACTTTTGGTATTCTTTTTTTTGAGGGGTCGCTGGTCACGGTTTGTTTTGCTGCGCTAACTCTAAATTTCTTGAATCGGAAATTTTTTTTGCACAAATATATAAAAAAAATAATAATAAAAAAAAAGAATCGAAAACAGTAACTCATACCATCTTCAAAAAGTGAAACTTTTTCGGTTGTGTTTTAGAACTGTGCGGTGTTGAATTTTTCGTAACTATAGCCGTTTCAAATCATAACCACGCAGTTCTGATTTTTTTCTCTCTGTGTAGCATTAAGACCTTTATAAGATAACCTTTAATTGCATTTTAGTCATTAAGTCATTTAGAATCTGAGCAACTTTTTCGTTCTGCCCAACATTTCATTGCGACCAATGTTATGGTTTGGCATACAACGCTGAGGACACTAGCACAACCAACGGCCACCAACTTCACTCAGTGTGGCAACGAAAGATTTTGATCGGCGCCGGAGTCTGCGAAATGGTCTGAAGATCGGCCAGCAGAAAATAATTATGGAGTCTGGTTTTGGCTGTCGAGCTCATCACACCAAAACAGTTCGTCAGTTTATCTTTCGCTGTTGAGAGCTTCACACCAAAGTTTTAGTTCGCTTCTGGCTGTTGAGACAACCACACCAGAAACTGAGCTCGCGCATAATCGTTCGCGAATACGGTCGACTCCAGCAACCGGGTAAGAAACATAGTAGGACATAAAATATCTTCTAAATATTTAAGCACATTGCGTAGAAAATCCATTGACACCACCCCATCTCCCTTGTAGCGCAGGCACACTATCATGCCTCCACTAGAAGCGAGGATGGAATGTGCACTTTCTTCCCATAACAGGCGTGCAGGAATGCCTCTAGCAGACAGGCCTTGCGAAATTTACTACTGGGAAGTTGCAGAAACGGCTGAATATTCCCACCCAAAGCGTGAATTCACAAGTAGCAGGGCTAAATAATGTGATTTCGGCACAAATTCAAAAAATGTGCAGTTTTTTAATAGGATCACCAATTGATCCTAGGGTATGAATAGAGACGAAGTGTTTCATTCTTCCTCAGTTAGCGGCCATATTCCCACAGTTTCTATCGATAGGACCTTGGTGCAAAATTTACCTGATTTGCAAATGGCAGATCAAAATTTTTATAAAAGCGAACAAGTGGATGTCCTCGTTGGAGGTGACGTGTATTTAAGCATATTAATCAAAGTAGGAGTGACGTTTCATATATTTTTTAGTACAGGGTCTGTTCTGCCACAAAATGTAAACAAAACAGTTTAACCCTTATCCGGTCAAACAAAAGCGCGAAGAGCTTTCCAGGACAACCCCGCAGTCCGATATCCAACGCTGGCATATCCAAATTGTCACAATTTTTTATTTGCAAATTTACTCTAATTTTGGATAAAGTTTTTTTTAAGTTTGACATTATGTGCATTAAGTGAAAGAGAGAAGTGTCCAAATCACTCCTACTTTGCTCATCACTCATTGCTCAGGAAACAGTTTTTGGGTGGAGCCTCAAAGAAAAGTTCTTGGAATTTAAATAAAAAGAAGAGTAAGAAAAGTTACATAAAAACCTCTCGTAAAAATGGGGAAAACCCACAGAAAAATGTAGAAGTAAAGAGTGAAGAACAGCTATCTCCAAATGAGTGGCTCCTAGGCAGAGCTATGCAAAAATATCCCGGCATAGACGATATAATTTGGGTTGTTAAATGTAGGGGGCCCTGTTGTCTGTAGTGTCCGACCGATTATTCGGCTTCGACTTCGGCCAACTTCGGCCTATAATTTCACATTCGGCCAACATTAAGGCCGAAGCCGAATGTCAAAAATATGTGAAAATATGTGATCCAAAATCCGCTAAGAAGCAATATGTCTGCTTTTTGGAGTATGTAAAATTAAAGCGACGCCCCTTACGAAAAGTATAATGTTTCAAAAATTTATATGAAAATTACTTCTTTAAAATCACGCGTATGAAGCCACAAACATTCGAATTGCTTCGGGCAATGATTGAACCAGCTTTGGAAAAATACTCTTTTAGGAAACCGATTTCTCCAAGTTGTCGCTTGTTCTTGGTTCTGTTGTAAGTGTACGCATATATACATTCCTACACCCCGAAATTATTGTTCATTTCTTGACTTGTTTCAAGATATCTTCCACAAGGAGTTCCCAGACAAGTTCTGGCCTGGATGTTCCGTATGGTGTACTCAACGGGAGGCAACATATTTTTCGAAACCTGCGATATTCTTTGGTCTGCGTTGATGCCACTGTACTTGTCTCCACTATCGGAAGAAAATTGGAAGCAAAACGCATTGGAGTTTCAACAACTGTGGAATTTTGCCAAACTGCGTTGCAGCAATAGATGGCAAACACGTGAACATTCGTTGCCATCCTAGAGCTGGCTCAGAATATTATAACTATAAAGATCATCATTCAATTGTTCTACTTGCTGCATGTGATGCCAATTACTGCTTCACTGCTGGCGGGTATGGAAGCCAAAGTGATGGTGGTATTTTCGCTCAGTCATTATTCGAGAAAAAACTTCTGACAGGAAAGCTGAATTTACCACCACCAACATTGCTACCAAACTCCAATGTTAATTGCAACTATTACTTAGTTGGAGATGCAGCATTTCCGCTGAAACCCTTTCAGATGAGGCCCTTTCCGGGTAGACTTCTGGATGAACAAAAGTTCTACTTCAATAAGCGTTTATCACGTGCTCGACGAGTGATTGAGAATGCTTTTGGCATCCTAATAGCGAGATGGCGCATTCTTCACAACAATTTAAATATGTTGCCTCCTAATGTAGACGGAATTGTTTAAGCAACTGTTGTTTTTCACAATTTTGTTAAGCTGAATGATTCTGCGTATTGCCCACAGGATAGGTTTGACGAGAATGATGAAATTTTACATCGAGGTCTGTGGCGAAATGAAGTTGATCCACTTCCTCGAGTGAATCCCATCGGTTCAAACTTCTCTTCACGGCAATACTTTCAAATGAGGGATACCCTAAAAGTATATTTGTTTGCAAATAAAATTTAAATCTTCCAAAATGTTGTGTTCTGTTCTTATTTCAATATAAATGGAATCTAATGGAACGACCATAACAACAAAAGATTGTGTTTTTTATACCTACTAGAAATATTAAAGCCTCACCAATTGACCTTATGGTTTTATTTATGATAAATTTATTTAATATTTAATTATTCAAAAGAACTTCATCGTTTACATCTTTTAAAAACTTTTCTTGTAATCGAATTTTACTTTCCATTGCCAAATTTTTCATTTTTTTTGCTAACATTTTCATGAACAATTCATTTTCGTCCACTTCTGGCGTGTTGAAACGAGCTGTTAATGTGTTCGACAAGTTTCCGAAAAATTCGTTGACTGGAAAATCACCGGGGCGCGGCCTCTTGCTTGCAGGCCTTTGCGATGTAGCTGGACTGCTGTGTTCGTCTTGAAAGCTAGACATCGATTCATCTGCTGGATACACAACTTCTTCTGCTTCGTTGTTCTGCAATACCGTAGTGTAATTTCCCATTTGTCTAAAGTATATTTTTTAATTAGCAAATATTTGTAATGGTACATAAGTCATTGTTTTCTCAAAATGGTACTCACTGCCTTGGTTTAGGTGCATTGTGCAAAAACTCCAGCGAATCGTAGTAGTCCCAAACATCGACCTCCACGGAATCGCTTCCAGATGGCCGTTCCAGCTTTTTCTTTTCCCTAACGAAGCGATCTCTGAGACTTTTCCATCGTTGCTTGCACTCCTCTACAGTTTTGTCCAGCTGCTGTGCAATTTGGAGCATTGGTTTTAAAATTGAACTATTACCATCTCATACTCAAGATCTTTGAGTTTCTCATCCACGTCATACCATGCGTCAGGCGTTGAGATAGGCAAGGTGGCTGCAATTTCTAGCGTGTTTGGGTCTTCTGTCTCTCCAGCCATACGAAGCATCGACTGATGGACCCGGGTAATTAGAACTTTACATTCCCTCACCGTTTTGTGATGGGCCATTGCTTCGCTTTTTTGGATGATCTAAATAAAACAAATTATTAGCTCGAAAATGTAATAAAAATACGAAGTATACTAACATTTTTTGTTGGTATATTCTCCTAACGGAGTATCCAAACTATGAAGGCAACTCAAAATCTTTGCCTGATTACTAAGCACTGTTGGCTGGTTGCTTAGCAATGTCATCAGGAGACTCAGCTTGTCTATACAAAATATATATCAATATTAGAATTTCCGTAATATGCATGCAATTTCATAATTAATACCTTTACTTGTGGAGGGTACTGGAGCCGACGTCGGTAGTTTTTGTCCATTGAATTCGGAAAACGTTTTGAATTTTGCCCTCTTTTTGGAGGATTTACGGTAACTTCTAAATGAAAAGTGGCAACGAAATTAAAATTTTATGATTCAAACAATAACACTGTGCAACAGAAGTTATAGGGCTCAACCAAATTTTTGTGGGATAATAGTATTGTATGTGGGAGTTAAACCCTAGCTGGGTTTTGATCCACCTCATCACAATTTTTTTTAGACGTCATAATATTTTTTTACAGCTTTTCATTAGTATGAACTGTTTAGCGGTTGAACTGATTTAGATATTCCCGTAATCTTTTTTTGTTGGAAAGGAATTTCTTGATCTTTCCTCCAGTTGAAAATCGAACTAGTAGTTGTTTAGAAATCGGAATTTGAACGTTGAACGTTTTAATTTTTTATACTTTTATTTATTTTTTATTTCCTTTTTTATGAAAAAAATTCATAAGTGCAACGTTCAAATTCCGTTTTCTAAACCACTACTAGTATGATTTTCAATTTCTTAAAACTGGAGGAAAGATCAAGAAATTACCTTTCCAACAAAAAACTAGTAAGAGAATTATATTCGGTCTGACCGAAGCTTAGTAATTTTCGATAATTTTTCGATATTTTTTTGATCGATCATTTTTTGATTTTTTATCGATAATTTTTCGATAATTTATCGATTTTTTTATCGATAATTTTCCAACATTTATCGATAATTTTCCAATATTTATTGATAGTTTTCCAATATTTATCGAATTTTGTTCCAATTCCATTTTGTTTCGGTCCAATTCCATTTCGTCCGCATCCAAATCGGTTCTCAAGATAAACGAAAATAATACAAATTTAGAGGCTATTTTGTATGGGAGGTAGGCATGGTTCTTATCCGATGTTGCCCATTTTCAATACCGTCAAATCATTCGTCAAAATAAGAGCGATCGGTTAAGTATTTCTCAAGATAAACGAAAACAATATAAAATTGGCGGCCAGTTTTTACTAATTGGTGGACAGTTTTTACTAACGTTTTTTACTAACGAAAAGCATTATGACGTCTAAAAAAAATTGTGATGAGGTGGAGCCAAACCCAGCTAGCGTTTTACTCCCACATACAATACTATCAGCCCACAAAAATTTCGTGGAGACCCTAAAAAATTTGCCTCAAATTGTTGCACAGTGTAATCATACCTTTCAACGGAGTGGAAACCATTACGTCATCATCAATATCGAATAACGTCTCCGAGTTTTCAAAATCAATTGAATCCGAGTCCATTTTAACTGCTAAATTGAAATTGGGCGCATTCAACAGAGACAACAGTTGTGTGATTATTCACTGAATGACACTAATTTGGTAGCGCTACTATGACATTTTCTGGTAGCGCTACCAACTTTAGGTATCAACCTTTTTATATGCTACTTTTGAACGACTGTTGTAAGCTACGTCAAGTGATCAAATTTCAGTCAGTTAAAAAATAAATAATGAAAAAATACAATTAGATTGGAATCTAATATCTCTTCGAAATATTGGCCGTTTCCAGAATTTGTATCTCCCCTCCCCACAAGCAACGGTTGAACAAGACCCGCTATATGTCTCAGTATATCCATATCAAGTCCAATGTCCATAAACAAATCAAAACAAAAATTTCCATTTCCACAAAAAATATGTATCGAAAAAAATATATTTTTTGAGTTGCTGTTCTGAAGTTTGAAGTAGCAACGCATTCAGAAAAAATAAGCGCTGGGAGTGGTAGCGCTACGACAACTGTTGACTCCGCTGAATGCGCCCATAGTTTGTAGTATCGTTGTTCAAGTGGTAAAAAAAATATTGCATAAGGAAAAAGTTTGAAAAGTAGGCAAATGTACAGGTACTCATTGGAAAGGAGTCCAAGAGAAATCAAAAGCGTATTGTAAAAGGAAATGAGTATTTAATAAAACTTATTTGAAAAATAGTGGAAAAGCTGATGCAAAATTGGTATCAAAAGGAATTTTTCTTCCAAAAGAATGCAAAAATGTTTGTACTGTATTTCTATTTTATCTAACTTAAGTAGCTCAATACCTAATAATATCCCTAATCATGAGAATGATTCAACAGGTTCATCAAAATAATTCTCAATAATTTCAAATCTTTATCCGAAAAACACATCCTACCTCTTTTTTAATTTCTATAACTTTAAATGGCCCTGTCTTAGGGCTATAGCAATAACAATCTTTTTCTTTTTTATATCAAATGCTCCCATTTTTGATTCTTTATGGAAACCTAATTCTGAATTCCTTTCTTCTAACCTCAAATATAGCTGTTGCAAAAATTTTTTTTTTTTGTTAATTTTTTTTAAATGTTGCATATAGTTTTTAAACTTGTATGCTGAAATACTGTGTCGCGGCATAAATTCGTGGCACAGTTGTTGTTGTTTTGTTTGTTATGTTTTTTTATGTTTCCCTTTTGTTCGGGGCGACGGGCGAACAAAATCGGAGGAACTAATTTTTTTATATAAATAATTTGTTTTGCTTAATTTGTTAAGCAAAACAAATTCGCCACTCGCGGGTGAAATGCGACCGGCGCGCGGAAGAAGAAAACTGAATATTTTGTTTGAGCTGTCAAAGTTCTCTTGCTTTCTTCTCCTTTCTATCGCTTTTGCTTTCGTTAAGTTAGCTCAGTCAGCGGCGCCGATCCGATGAAGGTATTCCCAGCCTCGCCATTACAATAGTAAAATGTCAGAGCCTGGACTAGAGCTTTTGTACTCTTTGAACCTGTTTGAGGGAGGGGAATTTGAGATAATTTATCCTTTCGCCTATACGTACAAGAGTGCCGCCAAAATGTATATTTCATTTTGGTGGGGGGTATATGTAAATTTGCTAAACACACCTAGAAAAATCTGAAGAGATTTTTCGCATATAGGTATGGGTAAAGCCCCGACTGCGGACACTGGTTTCTGCGTAAGCCGCACTCTATGTATGTGGGAAAATAAATGGAAAGTCAGCGTCATAGGCGCTCATATATTCTAATTCTTTTAGTTCTTTTTGAGCAGGGAAGAAGAAAAGTGAAAAGTGAAGTTTTAGATTTTGAATTTAATTTGGTCTTGAATAATTTGTTTAGAAAATTTTGATAATTTTCTTTCTTGTTTTCTAAATTGTATTTTTGGAGTGCTGAGGTGGAGCGGTTGCCAACGTCGGATTGTGGCTGGAGGACAAGTGTTCCAAAGGGAGTGTTTTTTTACTTTATTCGTCCCGCATCAGAGCCAAGTTGTTGCTGGACATCGAATTTTATCGAAGTCCAACTGGTGAATAGATTCTGCAAAGAATCGTGCGAGGGATTTCAGACAGGTTGATCTGGTCCCGCAAATCAATTGCGTTTAAACAAATATAATTTTTGGTATATAAATAATTTCTTTTGGGTGATTGTCGGTTTGTGTTCGATATTATTTTCCTTGTGTCGGGAAAATTTCCGTTTCTTTTATATATTTATATACTTATATATATATATTGCGGCAGTTTCGGTGTAGTTTTTAAAAAAGTTTATTTATCAGGTTTTCGTGTGTTAGTGTTGTTCGTTCGGCCGGGGATACCATACCGCGAGGGTCGTCTTAAATCCCACGCTTCGTGACTGTGCTATTCGGGCAAATAGGGAATTTTATCGCGTGGGGATTTTTGGTTTTAGAGTTTTAAATAAAGTTTTAGTTAAAAATAGCGCGATAACTGTCTAAGGGTTCAAATTGTTATCAACAATCTTCTAAATGTAATAACCCATGTATATATATTTTTTTTTTAATAGTAATTTTGTTCATTGAATCACCTAATAATAACTTAGGTCTAACAATGATTTTTCAATTCAGAAATTCAATTCATTTTTATAATATTCAGATTAAAACTATTTGCCCTATATCCATTGATTTAGGCAATGTAGAGTTATCGTAACTAATATATGGGGAATATATTAGTTTCGTTTGAGACGTGAGGGATTCAGAGGTCTCAGTAAATTTCTAGCTAGAATGTTTGTGTGAAACATGAGCTTCTGATTGTACTTCAGGTCTCTGTGGATGTTAGTATTTTTTATATACCAAGGGAGTCTGGCAATTTGTCTCAGGATTTTAGATTGGACTCTCTGGAGTTTTTCCACGTTCGAATGAGAGGCAGTGCCCCAGAGTTCAATTCCATATGTCCATATGGGTTTTATTATACTTTTGTATATTTGGACTTTGTATGTGAGATTTAGCTTTGATGCCCTTGAGGTTAGCCAATTTAGTTCCAATTGCTTTAATTTGATCTGAGTGATTTTGGATTCAATATGTTTATGCCATGTGAGTCGGCGATCGAGATGCATTCCAAGATACTTGGTTTCGGAACTTTCAGGACACGTGCCCCTTCTTAGAGTGGTTAAGTGACAGCTTTTGGATTCATTGACCTTGATTTTCCATCGATGTGTCCAAGTGTTTTTGCACGTATAGAGATGCCATGTCTGGGTTTGAGTGAGAGCACATGATAGCAGTGTCTTCAGCAAAAGTCGATATGAGAGTTCTATCACTTTTGGGCATATCTGCAGTATAGAGAATATATAGCAGGGGCGCGAGGACACTGCCTTGTGGTACTCCGGCCAGTATTTCGTATTTTCGGGAGACAAAGTTTTTGTATTTTACTACAAATTTTCTATTCGTGAGGTAGTTTTTGAGTAGACAGTGCATATTAGCGGGAAGAATATGCTGTAGTTTGTAAATAAGTCCTTCGTGCCAGACTTTATCGAAGGCCTGGGTGATATCGAGGAAAACAGCGGAGCAATACTGTTTATTTTCGAAAGTGCCTTTTATTGAGTCAACAATGCGGTGCACTTGCTCAATAGTGCCATGCTTTTCGCGGAAGCCAAACTGGTGATCGGGAATCACTTGTTTTTCTAGAATTTTCGGTAGAATCAATTTTATTAAAAGTTTTTTGAAGAGTTTCGATATTACAGCGAGCAAACTTATAGGCCGGTATGACGTCATGGGATCTTTTCCAGGTTTGGGAATCATTCGCTCGTCAGAGCGAATAGTTTGTTGATTTTGTGGGTGCGAGATGTTCAACAAATAGCTGGAATTCTCTTTCGGATTTCCTCTCAAGCTGCTTTTTTAGAATTCGAGAGACATCATTAAGCTGTTTTTTCAGATTTGGGGATCTGTTGTTTTGCCAATCGCGACGTATTTTCCATTTATTTTTTAATAACTGCTCTATGTCCTTTGGAGTACACTTTGCATAGCTGCGAGTTGAGCTTTTTGGGATTTGTGCGGGAGTGGCCGCTGCAGCTGCTCGGGAAAGCAAGAGTGTGAAATTTCTAACAGCTGTGTGAATTTCAACTTTCGTTTTTAGTGACACATTAGGGATAATGTGGGAGCTTATATACTTTCGATATTTGAGCCAGTTTGTGAGTTTGCTGGTCAGTTTATCTGGTGGATTGGCCTCAGAACTTGGCGCATACTTTATTGTGATAATAGTAGGCGTATGTTCTGATGAGAGATCTAGAGAGGATTCAATAAACAATTGGCTCCTTTTTACAGTTTTGAAGACTGCAAAGTCAATGACATCGGGGGTTTTGCGACTGTCAGTTGGCCAGTAAGTTGGCGTGCCAGAAGAGATCACGTCAAGACCGAGTCTGTTGACAGTGTTCAACAGGAGCCTGCCCTTTGGCGATATAAGGCGAGAACCCCAATATGTATGTTTGGCGTTGAAATCGCCGGCAACGAGATACTTTTGTCCAAGAGAATGGAAAAAAGTCTGGAATTGTTGCTCAGATATTTTGTGTCTGGGCGGGCAGTATATAGCTGTTAATGTTAGGCCTTTTAAGTATTCATCGAGAGAAATACTTGTCGCTTGAATATATTCTGTGCAATAATTCTGGAGAGCGTAATGTTTTATACGACTTTTAATGAGAATGGCGGTTCCACCTCTAGCGTTTCCGCTTGGATGCTTTGTGTCATAGAGTCTGTATCCTGGTAAATTGAAAAAGTGTTTTTCAGTGAAGTGTGTTTCAGAAATTAGCATAACGTCTATGCTGGACTCTTTCAAGAACTCGAGAAGTTCTAGTTTGTGATGACACAGACCGTTTGCATTCCAGAATGATATTTTTAAACCATTCATGGCTTAGACATAAGATGATGTTGTAAAAGACTTTGATTCTTTATCATTTCTTGCATCATATTTTGCATACCAGACATAAATTGAGACATATTTTGCATGAATATTTGTAGAGTTTGTTCAAGGCTACTACTAGGAGGAGCAGGTTGCGCGTGCATAGTGGCAGAGTGACCGCTTTTTAAGGCACTGGCGTAGGAAACGCCTTGTTTTGTAAGTGGGTTTGCGAAGGATTGTGCAGCGGATAGCGGAGGAAATTTTTGGGTTTCCTGGCAAACAAGATCAAAGAGCTCTATGACATAGGATTGTCAAACGATGCAACACCTGGACTACATGAACTGAAGGAGATGAAAAAGGAGTTGGGAAAAGCATGGAGCAATTTCCAACAAAACCACGACATCCTTTCACAGGCGAAGGATCTAAAGAAGGAAGAGTACTTCAAGGACAAAATTCAGGTGAAAGTACAAACTCTCTGGAATTCTGGAATTCAGGTAAGTGCTTTATGAACACAAGCACCTCAGAGGCGCGTGGGGGGGATCAAGTCAAGGATAGGAAGGGCCACGATAAGAAATCCGGATTAGTCCGCCGGTTTCAATTCGTGTTAGGAGAATTAGGGCTAGAGGTCGAGGCTTTCCGATTAGGTGAGGAAAGTCTCGATACTTTAAAACAAACTAGGAATATGGCTCAGGATATATTTCTAGAATATATCAATGAGTTCGAAGACGAGGAGTTAGCAGAAACGTTCTATTCTCTCAAAGAAAGTTGCGACTTACTTTGTAAGGAGAATAGAACTAAGAGTAAAGCTTCTGAAAAAGCAGATACTTACATGCACTATACTCTCCCACAAGTTGAGCTACCCACATTTGAGGGAGACTACTCAAAGTGGGAAACATTCAAAGAATTGTTTGTTCAAATGGTAGCATCAAGGGGTATTCCTAATACACAGAAAATGTGTATTTTGAAAACTGTGCTGAAGGGTTCTGCAGCTATGTGCATTGCAAGCCTGCCGGCCACAAATACCAACTTTAATGTTGCTTGGGAAATTTTAGACGAAAAATTTACCAACAAACGGGCATTAACAAATTTATATTTTAAAAAATTAATTGACGCGCCAGCAGTTATTGGCACAGAAAAAAGCGTTAAAATTTTTCAAAGTACAGTCCAAGAAGGATTGCACGCCCTTAATTCACTGAAGTTACCGTCAGATGAGCTTTTGGATGCCATCATTAATTACATACTAATTAGAAAACTAGATGATAATTTGGGAGTGAAATATGAAAGTTCACACACAAATTCAAGGGATATTCCAAAGTTGGATTCCTTGACAAAGTTTCTAGACCATGAATTCTATGCTCTAGAGGCTATGCAAGGACAGCCCAAGGAAAATATTGGTATGCAAAGGATGTCAGGTAAGACAGCATCCCAATGTCTGATGGGCTGTAGTTCTAATCATCTAGCTGAACTATGTAGTGAGTTCAAGAGTCTGTCAATAAATGATAGGTATTCAAAGGCATTGGCGAATAGACTATGCCTTAAATGTTTGAAAGGCGGTCATTCGAGAATGTCTTGCAAAAGTTATAAATGCAAAACTTGTAATGGGGATCATCACGTTTTATTACATAAGGACACTCAGAAAGTTAAGAGAAATGAAATTTGTAGTAGCCTTGCCATTCAAAAATAAATTGGAAGGATTGGGAGATTCGGCCATTCAGGCTAAGAGAAGATTTCTATCACTGGAAAGGAAGTTGGAAGAAAACGGATCTCTAAAAGAAAAATATCATGAATGTATGAGAGAATATCTTGACATGGGTCATATGGAAATTGTAGGAAATGAAAGAAAATTCAGTGAAAAATACTATATTCCACATCATTGTGTGTTGCGACCTGAGAGTTCGACAACCAAATTGAGAGTTGTTTTCGATGCTTCTTGTAAAACTTCCAAGAACGCGTCATTAAATGACATGTTATACACCGGTCCAAGGTTACAAGAAGATCTGTTTAACATTCTTTTGAGATTTAGGAAGCATAAATATGTCTTTTCGGCAGATATCGAAAAGATGTACAGATAAGTCTGGATTACCGAAAACGACAGGAAGTATCAGTTGATATATTGGCGGTGGAGTCCAAAGGAGGAAATCCGAACGTATGCACTCAAAACAGTGACCTTTGGGATTTCAGCTACTCCATACTTAGCTGTCAAGTGTTTGCAAAAGGTGGCAGAAATGGAACGTAAAAAATATCCTGAAGCTGCAGAGGTAATTAAAACTGACTTCTACATGGACGATTTAATGACCGGTGGGGATTGTCTGGAAAAAGTTATTGAGTTACAAAAGACATTAAAGGACGTTCTCTCAAAATACGGGTTTTATTTAAGGAAATGGTGTGGAAACCATATTGAATTACTAAAAAATATTCCTTCGCAAGAACGAGAAGTTCAATTAGACATTGAAATCGATACAGGGAATACGAGTACAATAAAAACGTTGGGAATAGTATGGAACCCTGCTGTCGACGAGCTGGGGCTGAAATGTAATTGGGAAGGGGAAAATAAGGAGAGAGTAACAAAAAGAAGTATTTTGTCGGACATCTCAAAACTATTCGGCTTGGTTAATCCCGTAATAGTTACTGCAAAAATCTAAATTCAAGAACTATGGAAATTAAAGGTTGATTGGGACACCAATGTACCGACAGACATTTTAACAACTTGGAATAAGATGAGAAATGAACTGCCACTACTTAATAAACTTAAATTTGAAAGACATTTAGTAGGTCCGAATCCTGAAATTATAGAATTGCATGGATTTTCGGATGCTTCCATGGCAGCTTATGGAAATTAAAGGTTGATTGGGACACCAATGTACCGACAGACATTTTAACAACTTGGAATAAGATGAGAAATGAACTGCCACTACTTAATAAATTTAAATTTGAAAGACATTTACTAGGTCCGAATCCTGAAATTATAGAATTGCATGGATTTTCGGATGCTTCCATAAAAACCTTAAATCGTAATGGAGAGATAACCGTACGCCTGGCAGCATCAAAACCAAGATTGGAATTATGTGGAGCAGTCTTGTTAACGGAATTAATGAAAAAGGTAATTGAAAGTTTGAAATTTAATCACTTATCTAAGTTTTATTACACAGATTCATCGATTGTTCTGAGTTGGCTAAAATTGGAACCAGCAACATTACAAATATTTGTCGCAAATAGAGTGGCACAAATACAATCCGAATGCAAAATCAGTGAATGAAAGAAGAAGTATGTGAAAGTCCACAGATAGAAATGGATGTGATTCCAGGGTCTAAGGGTCCAGAAGGCCAACTTTTTGGAGGAAATTAACCACAAGAACAATTTTGAATTACTACAAAATGTTGCGCATATTCTAAAATTCGTAGACATCATGAAGAAAAGGCAGTTGAAGCATTGGTTAGATTACAAAAATAAGGCACTTTTTGTATTAATTAAAGATATACAAAAACGTCATTTTTCAACCGAGATAAAGTTGTTAAAAGCAAATAAAATGTTACCATCTAATTCAAAAATCATATCACTCTCTCCCATAATGGATAACATGGAAGTTATTAGAGTTGGGGGGAGAATTCAAAAAAGTAGATTAACTTTTGTAGGAGCACAGGGATTGCTAGCAATTGTACGGCAAAGGTTTTGGCCATTACGGGGCAAACAATTAACAAGCAAGGTAGTCAATCAATGTCACAGGTGTTTTCGATCAAATCAGAGCATTGCACCAAATGATGGGGAACCTTCCGGAAGATAGGCTTATAGAAACTAGGCCGTTCTTGAATGTGGGTATCGACTATTTGGGGCCAATATTTATTCACCATATTCGTTTGTTTTTCAACAAAAGCGGTCCATTTGGAAGTCGTTTCTGACTTGAGTTCAGCGTCATTCATTGGAGCGTTAAAATGATTTGTGGCACGGCGCAGTTGCCCACAAAAAATTTACTCTGACAATGGGGCTGCAAATAGCCTCAATGAAATATATCATTTGTTCAGAAACAAAGAGCATTCCGAGGCCATTGAAAGGTTTTGCGGGGAAAAAGAAATTTAGTGGATAAATATACCGGCCAGATCGCCTCATGTCGGAGGATTATGGGAGGCCGTAGTTAAATCAGTGAAGAAACATTTCCATAGAGTTGTGGAAGGCATTATGACCTTTGAGGAATTCTGTACCTTGATGGCACAGATAGAAGCAATTTTGAATTCGAGACCACTTATGCCATTGTCGGAAGATCCGAATGATTTCCAAATTTTAACTCCGGGTCATTTTCTAATTGGAGAATCTTTTTCAACGTTTGTTGATAGAAGTGATAATCAATGTTATCACGGGCTGCGGGATCACTGGAAAGCAGTGCAAAACAATACCCAAGAGTTTTGGAAAATATGGTCAAACGAATATTTAAGTGAGTTACAAAAACGATACAAATGGCAGCGTCCGTCCGTAAACATTGAAGTGGGTAGTCTGGTTCTTTTGAAGGAAGAAAATCTAGTCAAGATGAATTGGAGAAGGGGACGTATTATTAACACAATCTGTGGAGCTGACGGATTGTGTCGAATGGTAGATGTAAGGACCAGCACTGGTGTTTCGAAACGATCGGTACACAATGTTTGTCCTTTTCCTACGGAAGATAACGAAAATGATAACGAGAAAACTAAACAAGAGATTAAAAATAAAGACTCCAAATTAGGTATAAGAAAATCAAAGAGATTAAAGAATAAAAATGTCATGTTAACCATTTTAAGTTTATTATGTATTATGCCTATAATAAAGGCTCAAGTAGAAGTATTTCCTATAAAGGATTTATCAGGACTATTTTTTGAAGAAATAGGGCAAGTCGGCCTGACGACGACGGCGTGGAACATCGTAGTGCACATTGACGTAAAAGCCTACTGGAACCATAAGGAGAATCTCGACAAGGCAATGCTGAGGATTCAGCATCTTAATACAACGTTGAGCGACGAGCCATATCTAGCTGAATCCGCAAGTCAGCTTAATGAACGATATTCTCGCATTAAACAAAAGCACGATACCAGTCATCACTACAAGATATGACCAACGAGGTGCTAAAGGGTCACAACGAAGTTGTTTGGAAGAATTTTAAGTTTATAAACAATTCCATTCACACCCTGACTGAAGCCGCTAATAAGCACACCGATAGTGAAGCACTTATCAGTGCTATCTCTAACACACTACTTGCTATGGAATCGTTTGAAGAAATCCAAAGCGCCATTATAGATGTAATCTGGAATTCGAAGAGCAACTTCCTGGAAAAAGTGCTGCCGTTACAGAAATTCGAGCAGCAAATCGCGATGATAATACCAAATTTGAATGAGCATTTAATGCTACCTGAAACTAATCCCATTGAATTATCTAAAGTAGCAAGTACAACGACCAGGACAACTGCATAGCTCATCTTATTCAACATCCGTATCCCACTGATCAGCAAGGAGAAGCTTCAAGCCTACGCAATTTACGCTTATCCAACTTTGCATGATGATTTCTTCGTTAGTATTCGTCCTACGTTCAAATATATTCTTCTGGACGACCGAAAAACTATGTATTATAGTCTAACAGACAACAACTTTGATCATTGTCAGCTCATGTCGACGCTGATGTTATGCCCACAAACGCACCCGTTGTACAACATCGGACCAGCATCGAAATGTGAGGTGCAACTATTTTTGCGACAACGGGAAATACCGAGAAATGGCGATGTCAACATTATGGCATTGCATAACTTCTGGGCTCAACTCCATGCTACCAACACCTGGATATTTTCTATGAGTGAAGAATCAGCGGTAGAGATTAGTTGCAACAAAAAACGCATAACTCAACAACTTCACGGAACAGGCATGCTCAAGTTAATGCCGGATTGTCATCTTCAAGATTTGAATGTCAACTTATGGGCTTATGATGCTTATTCCTCCGAAGTAAAGTTCGTGCTCCCTTGGATAAATATAACGGATCATCTACCACCCCTTAAACATTTTGAGATAAGAGGTGAGCTAGAAACATATAAAATTCCGGATATTCCAGTGCCAAACACCATCTTCGGCTTCCCAATTGATCTGGACATTCATGACGTCTTCCACTACGGACTGAGTATCACGAATCTGATATTATTCGTCGTTGCAACCGTCATCATCGTCGTCGTCTTAAAGAAGCTCTGCAAGGCAACAGGCGGATTAGTTCCAATTGGGGCATTTACTTTTAGTCGCTAACTCTTGTTAGTTATGAGGTTAAGTTTTTTGGTAAATTTGGAGTCAATAGTAATTAAATAATAATTTAACAATAATTGAATAACAATTAAATTAAATTGTAAGAAATAATTTAAAGCTCAGTAAATATTATGCCAATAAGTAATTAGTTGAAAGCCTGTAATGTTTCAATGAGGGCAGTATGTTCAATTATTCACACAGTGCCAAGAGAAAATTCGTTGTTTATCAATCGCACATTTGGTGCATGTTATTTTATGATTTATGTCGGTCGTTCCTTATTCGAACTGATTAGAATTCCGCTTGGCCACTGATAGTTGTAAGATGATACGACTGTCGTTCTTTCTATGAAGAGATTAGAATTACCGCTCGGCCACTGATAGTGCCAGTTTTTAGGACGGTCCTTCTTTCTATGAAGTAATTACCGTATTTTATTGATGGCATGCAGATGGTGTGAAATTCCGTTGCATGCTATCTTTACATAGATAATAATGTATACACAAGATGCGTACTTCGTACGTATCATGAATTTAAGTAGTTTTTAAAATGTTATAAATAAAGGCTTTGGGCAACCGGAGCGTCACTTGTTCTCAAACCACCAACGCGTCTCTTTTATGTTTATACAGAAGCCTTCATCGCTTAGTGCAGTTTTGATTTCGTCGCATTCTACGAAAGGCTCGATACCTTTCAGTACGACTGAGAGGCCTTTGGAACTTTTGAGCTGGTAGGTGTAGTAGCTCTTTTTGAGTTTATCAAAGAGATTGACAATTTTTCTATAATTGGATTCGCTGTAAATTTGGATTTTTGTTTCGTGTACTTGTCCCCTGAGAATAGAAATCACGTGGAAATTATTAGGACCAATATTTTGAGTTATATCTTTGATGAGCGAATTAGAGTTTCGCTCACGCAGGTAGATAGGTGGGGGTTTTTGCGATTTCGGCTTGGGATCCGAATCATTTTCTTCAGCAAGAATCGCATATCGATTTTGCCCAAGCTCGAGAGATGGTTTAACGGAATTCGTCGTGAATTTTTGCGGAATGCCTATTTCCATTAGTGGGGGACGATAGTACTCGCTTTGCGAAGTAAATGTTGATTCCTGTCTGTACTGTCGGCATTTTGCTCTTTTGACCTGTAATAATGGAGCGAGTTTTGTCGCTACCTTTGTTATGCGATTAGCGATTTCAAAAATCCGCTATTCGTCTCACTTTAGTCAGGAATGGGGGTAAGGCCTACGGGGATTTCAATATATTTGCTAGGGGTATCAACCAAAGAAATTGACGATACAGAGTTACCTGTGTTTGCGTGTGCAGTATCGCTATGGGAACTCCACTGTATATTGAAACCAGAGCTGTGCGTGTACGATTACGATTACTTTTTGAGTACGATTACAGTAATCGAACTCAAAATATTTTGAGTACGATTACAAGTAATGGTACTCAAAAAATGTTGATTACCATTACTTGTAATCGTACTCAAAAAAGTTTGATTACACATTTTTTTGAGTACGATTACAAGTAATTGATTACAAATTTTTTTGAGTACGATTACATGTAATTATTTACAAACTTTTTTGAGTACGATTCCAAGTAATTGATTACAAAATTTTTTATTCCTTGATATTTATTGGATTAAATATCAAAACTAAGGCAATCAATCCCGAAGTGTTTTTGAAAATCCCAGGATTTCGGGATTCGAAATCACAATCCCGGGATCCCGGGATTTGTTCGGGATTTTCGGGATTTTCCAATTAAATACAATAGTTAATATAAAATTAAAGAAAAAATTGTTGCAACAATATTTTAAGTTTAATTCGACAAAGAAAACATATTTAATAAATATTACATTTAACAAAACAAATAATATTTAAATAAATATAGTCAAACAAAAAGTAATTCATTTTAAATTAAAGCTCTGATTGAAACTAACTAAGTGATCTCCGTAAATTTCACCAAATAAGTCTACAAACTCTTCCAAAATTGTCTGCGCTGTCTCACTATCTGCCGTACAGGTTTTTTCATATGAAAGAAGTCTTATACCTGCATGCAATAACTGAAAATTACAATATAACTCACTATTAACGCAATCTATTAAAACAAATATTCCTAAGTATAACAAAAACTTACTAAACTCCGTAGCTTTCCAATGAACTATTTCATCTAAACTTCTACATACGCGGCAAAATTCGGACGGTACAAAATTTGATATATAGGCCAATTTTACGTTCATTGCTGACACATTCCCATTTTTATCAATAGTCGCAATAACTTTTTACTAACGGCTAAATCAACAAGGTGCATAGGGTGCGGCCGTACGAATGGCGTTACTCGATCCCATTTTTTTATCAATAGTCGCAATAACTTTTTACTAACGCCTAAATCAACAAGGTGCATAGGGTCTAATGGAAATTTTTAAACCATTCCCATTCTCGCCTTTTCTAATTCGTTTTCATTTTGCCTAAAGAAAAGGCTATAGTGTTTTACATCTATCCTATTTTTAAAACAAATGATTGTTCTTAAATTGCCGCTTCTCTTCGAAAAAGACACTCTGCGATAGCTATAGTTTCCTACCTGGGAGCATTTCGGACAACTATTCTTGCCGTTATGTGATTGCACACCCGCAACAAATGCGCGTGCTGGAGAGTCACAAGTAAACAGACGGACACCAAATTTCTTTGTAACACACTCTACTTTAAGCCCATTTGTTAATAAAACTACTTCTTCGGAAAACTCTTTGAGGAAATCGTTGGCTTTCTGTGGGTTTTCCATACCTGAGAAGCATACAATTGTAAACGGACATTCTTGTTGGAAACCAACGACTGTCCCTAGAATTGGCCATAAAGCCCTGTTTGAACTATGAAATAACTTCAGCCCGTCGATACCCACATCAATAAACACCTCATTACTGCTTTCAAGGAAGGGAAATTAATTTGCTGAAAAGAATGTCTGAATTCCTAAATACAAAAATTCAGCAGTGCCCATGGTCTGTAGCTCTTCTACTTTCTTCCTATTTGTTCCAAAAAGACTTTTCGCTGACAAAGGTAAATCGCTAACTCCTATTTTGTTCAATGTTTGAAGAAGATCGATAACTATGTTGTGAGCAACTTTATTTTTAATCGCCCACGACTTCATTTCTCCTATTCTCGCAATATCTTCTTTCTCATAGCTATAACTTCCCGTAATGTCATCATCATTGCTTTCTGTTTCCTCTACTTCTACATCCAGTTCATCATATCTAAAACTTCCCCATATGTCGTCTCCATCGCTATCTTCTAAATTCAGTTCTTCAACGGAGCACCTATATTCATTGCCCAATGCTACACTAGGATCATCAACGGAGCACCTCACATAACCTAAATTCGCCTGCGTCTACGTCACCTTTTGTTTCCAGTAAATAATTCATAATCTTTCTGTACTTAGCCGCATTGGCAAGAAAAATTTTCTTTTCCTTGTACAAAAGATTATCAATTATTTTGTCATTCATTTTAATATTATAATATATTATTTAATATCTCCTTTTTTTTTAGCGGGATTCCTCCTGACACGTTTTAAGATATTGGAACGAAACTTGGTATCCGGCGGTTTTTGGGGTCGCTAATCTCAAATCTGATATTGAAATTTCAAAATTCCAGATGGCGGATCTAATATGGCGGCCGAAATTTTAAAATTTTATTATAATTTTACGAAATTTGGTATGTGGGGGTTTTTGGAGTCACTGATTTCGGATCCAATACGGAGGCCGACATTTCAAAATATTACCAGAGAATGTTAATTATAGAGAAGGTGCATAAAGGAATTTCTGTTAAATTGTGGTTGGAATTTTGGGCCAAATTTTTGAGGAACTTCCAGTCGAACATCGATCAAGTATTTTTTTAAGTTCGACTGGATTTTGATGTTCGGTTCAAACAGAAATAGAAAGAATGAAACCAAAAAAAGTAAGAAAACAAGAACGCAACCAAAAGGTGGTGGTTTTTTCTAGTTCTCCTTCATTTTTGCGAATTGGTTGGTTTTGAGCCTTTGTTTTGATTATGTAAACCGGTTTTGGGTTTTCTAAGCAATTTGCAATTCTTGTATTTTGGTGATTTTAACAATTCTTGCAAACATTTTCCCAATTTTGTTCAGCAACGTGGCTAATAAATAGCGAGAAGTAAAATTGTCTAAGTATATTGCGTATATTCAAATTGAAATGCACTAAGTGCTTAAGGAAATCTATGTACTTGGTGCATTTCAATTTTAAACCGACTAATGAACTCAGCAAAAAAAAAATGAAAACAACGTTGATTTCGAACTGATCTTCTTTGCTTTCCTTGTTGTGCACACACAAAAAAGGAAACAATAGCACCACGGAAAAAATTGAAATGTAGGTCAATGAACTTATGAAGTTATCAAAACATATGTATTGCGAATACCTATCAAATGAAATATATTTACAATGCTCATATAAAAATATTAAATATAAAATATGAAAATCAAAACTGAATAAAATTGGGAAAATGTTTCCAAGAATTGTGAAAATCACCAAAATACAAGAATTGCAAATTGCTTAGAAAACCCAAAACCGGTTTACATAATCAAAACAAAGGCTCAAAACCAACCAATTCGCAAAAATGAAGGAGAACTAGAAAAAACCACCACCTTTTGGTTGCGTTCTTGTTTTCTTACTTTTTTTGGTTTCATTCTTTCTATTTCTGTTTGAACCGAACATCAAAATCCAGTCGAACTTAAAAAAATACTTGATCGATGTTCGACTGGAAGTTCCTCAAAAATCTGGCCCAAAATTCCAACCACAATTTAACAGAAATTCCTTTATGCACCTTCTCTATAATTAACATTCTCTGATATTACTTTATCTTTACGAAATTTGGGGTTTTTGGGTTGGGAAATTTCATTAACGGCAATGTAAGTTTTAATGAAATGTTTTTATTATTTTTATAACAGTGTTAAAAAATTTTATTATTTAATACCAAATTATCCAAAGATGAGCTCAGAAATAATATAAAACTAAAAACTATACAATTCGTTTAAAAAATGGAAAAACAATATTTTCAATTTAAAAGAAAAAGTTTGTTACTCATATTGCTTATTATCTAACTCTTCGCTATTGAGTAATTCGTCATGGTGGTAAGGATAAGTACGGCTTTTTTATTAACATTTTATTAACATTTTATTATTAACGCCGCGTTTTGATTAAATGATTCTTCTACCACTTTTCACTAATTGATCTGCATATCCATCTGGACTTTTCTTTTAAGGAGACAGCATACGTGTTGAAATCATAATTTTTAATGTATTTTTGTAACTATTTCTTCCATATCCTTGTTGGGCACATCTTTTCAAATGTCGAATACATCAGCGAATCGCACATTGAAGTTATCTGAGAAAAATGTTGATAATTCAAAAATTGAAAATAGTGCAGTGTAATTTGCACATGAACTTTATATTTACTGATTTTTTTTTAGAAAATATATAGCCGGCCAATTACTCCAGCTCTACAAAAAGTGGAAAATTAACACTAAAATTGAAGTTCACTTGAGAATCTTTTTGTATTCACTAAGCGAAAGCTGTATGAATTTATATATATGTATTAAGTAAACATTACCTTCGTTGTTCATTTCCATTTTTCCATTTTGATAGATTCCACTTAATTTGGAAAATATTCATCTTTAAAGTCTTTTTAAATAACACTAAATATAAATGTTAAACCATTTTTTCCAAAACATGTCAACTTGTATTGCTCATAAAATAACGGTTTCACATTTAAACTATAAACAAAATTTGCAGTGTTGATACCCAGAGTAACTATGTCGTAAGCTGTATTATTTAGCCATGGAATAAACTTGTAAATTAAGAGGCGTTAGTTAATTTGGACGGTATATTGTGGTTTATTCGCTAAAATGACAAAGGTGTATATTATTATAGTTACATGTATAAAAAAGTAAAAGAACAACAAATGGAAATTTATATATGAGAGCTTACTCTGTTTCGGCTCCTCGCACGAATACAGCTTATTGACGAGTGAA
Organism: Heteromyza rotundicornis; assembly: GCA_951394025.1. NCBI lineage: Eukaryota > Metazoa > Arthropoda > Insecta > Diptera > Heleomyzidae > Heteromyza > Heteromyza rotundicornis. The sequence goes on along the minus strand of OX596011.1, from coordinate 63,704,256 downwards.
TATAGACTCGCAAAGGCTAGAGGCACGTAGGCCATACGATATAATAAAATACAAATACAATACAAAACATATCGAGATTTTTCGGGATGCCACGCTGCAGCTAATCTCTAGTTACGTTAACGACATCCCCACCCCCGTGACTTGACCACGGAGGGGGAGACTCACCACTATCCTGCAACTCGACGTCCAACAGAGCCAACTTAGACACAGGTCTTTTTAGTACACTAGTAGCAGTTCGAACATTCGCCGACCGAGCGATTCCGTCCTTGCCATGGAACAGCTCCATTACTTTTCCGCGCTTTCATCGCGATCTGCTGGCATCAAGAACACATGCCGACGTCGATCGCCTTTGCTGGTAAGCACCACTTCATGCGTCGTGTAAGTTCTGGTAGATACTCTTGCAGCCACTGATGCCACAATGCATTTTTTAAGTTCTGGACAATACGCCATTGTTTTCGAAGGCTCATCAAGCGCGGTTCAAATGGCGCCGGTGTTTGCGTAGAGTTCATACAGCCCAACAGAAAATGGTTTGGCGTGAGCGGCTCGGGCTCATCCGGCGTCAGTGGCAAATGTGTCAACGGCCTTGAGTTGATGATGTTTTCGGCTTCTGTGAGTACACAATTTAAAGTTTCCAATCGTGGCGTTTGCGCCACCTTGACTGGGATTCGATGGGGTGTTAAAGATCCATTTAACTCCAAGCGTTGCCAAACCTGCGGTAATTTTGTCGTGGTCCAGAAAGTCTTGATTCCCTCTTAGCTCCTTTTCGATACCAACGAAATTCGTACCGTTGTCGCTGCGTATCTGTGCACCTCGCCGATTAAAAAAATTTCTGATGCAGATTAAGAACGCATCGCTTGACAGGTCCGTTGCAATTTCGAGATGCACCGCTCTTACAGTGAGGCACGTAAACAATGCCACCCAACGTGTCTCGCGACTTCTGCGAATGGCTACGTTGAGTGGTCCGAAAAAATCGACGCCAGTGTATGTGAACGGCCGTACGAATGGCGTTACTCGATCAACAGGTAAAGGGCCCATTTGAGGCTGTATCGGTTTGGCCTTTCGATATTTGCAAAAAGTGCATCACCCTTCGACACTCTTCATCAGCGACCTGATCGAAGGAATCCAATATCGTCCGCGAATCTCGTTGATAATGGTGGCTACATTAATGTGCCGAAGTTTGTCGTGGTACCCTTTGGCGACGAGATGAGTGTACCGATGATGTTTTGGCAGAATAATGGGCTTGCGCGCCTCAACTGACAAATACGTTGCGTTACTGATGCGCCCGCTGGCTCTTATGACCCCATCTGCATCAAGGAAAGGATTAAGTGTACGTAAAGCGCTGCTGTTACTTATTACGCCGCCCTGTTGTAAAGTGGCGTACTCTTCGGCGAACGATGCTTTTTGTACAATTTGGCAAATAAACAAGTTCACCTTTCGCTAGGGCTAATTGTTTAGTCTTTCTTCGTAAATTTTCAACGTAGCGGAATACCCAGGCAATAGAACGTTTAAGCCTGGAATGATTCGAGAAACGGTTAGTTAGAGTTTCAAAGCTACTCACACGACACGTCAGCAAAATTGTGTGTTTTGAACGCAGCTCGTCTGCACTTTTGTCCCCTTTCTTTCCCATTAGCTCCTCGGTTAGCCACTTCAGCTCGTCTTTCAATAGAAACTGCGGCCCATATTTCCATCTGCCTTCCGCCTCATAATGCACCGGAAATTTCGCGCGAGTGCCGTCATCGGCAGGATTCATCGAGCCACCGCACCATCGCCAATTATCAAACGGAACTACTCTCCAAAATTTCGGCAACTCTGTTGGCATCGAATTGTTTGTATACGCGATGAGCGTATCCACCGGATTAATGTGTGGGAATCGCTCCAAAAGAAGTATTTATTTATTTGGATCGTGTGACACTTGGCGATGGTGTCCTTCAAGCGCACTCCCATGGTGGCGGCTTGCAATTCCAGCTTTGGAATGGTATGAAAGCGCGGCGGAGCGCAATTGCTCTTTCCGCAAACGAATGCCAGTTTTACTTTACCGCCGTCCACAATCCGCCAGTATGCAACCGCAGCCAATGGCTGCTCACTCGCGTCCACGAATATGTGCAAATCTACTTCGGCTGTTTCAAAATTACGCAGCGTTCCACAGAGCTTGCATTAGCAGCTTCGCTGAGACCGTGAAGTTTGCTATGAAACCGAAGGGGTCGAAAACTGACATAGTCAGACTTAGCATCTCCCTTTTCGACGGCTTTCTTTTCGAATTTAAAATTTCTGGCGATATTTTGTGGAATTTCAATATAAACTTAAAAATGTCTGCTCCACTTAGCCAATGCATGCCTAATATGCGATCAACTTCTCCTTCCACATTCACTGGATCACAGCTGACGGGGTTCCCATATAGCATTTTTAGATTTTTCGAATTGGAGACGATATTTCGCATTTCAAACTCGCCGGCTTGATGGATATCGAGTGGCTCCAAATATGAGCCTTTGCATCACAAATATTCCGACGGGTGCCGACGTGTCTCCTTCCCTCCACAAAAACCTTTGGCAGTCTTGATCTTCTTTGGCTATCTTAATCTGGTTTAACATTTCCTTTATGTCGCCGCAAACTCCCACTGCACTCTGCGTGAATTTAAAAGGAATAGAAATCAAGGGCTGATTAATATCTGGGCCTGGCAATAAAGCTTTGTTGAGAGACTTGTTCTGCACTTCCGCTGCCGCATCGAAAACGAGGCGTATTCCTTTTTTGTTGGGATTTCTGACGCCAAAATGGGGCAAATGGAAGGTTTTTGCGGAGTGCTGGGCGGCCTCTTCTTTTGTCATCCGTCGTGCGTAACCTTTGTCAATGTAGTCTCCGATTTTGGCACGATACTCAAGTAGTGTTAATATGGGGTTTCTGGGTTTAGTGAGAAGGAGCAAAATTCCTCCAGTGTAAAAACTGAAAGATTTAAGTGATTTCGGTCTTTTTTGCTCCTCCCCTCGAGTTCTCCTCCATCAACAAGCTTGTTTCGCCACCTGGCGAGTTTTTTTATATGGTTGGTGTCTTTGATTTGGTTGCTGTCTAGGCTGAAAGCCAACAATTTTATTTTTCACAATTTCTTTATATTAATCTGTATTAGCCCAGAACTTTTTTTCGAATTATTCGTAAATATACTTTTGCTGGCGTGATCATATAGTTACGCTTGGACTGATTCGGGTTAAAGTTTCTGGTTAAAGTTTGTATGGACTAGTTGTAAATTAGCAATTGTTGAAACATGTTGTTATCGCTTAAAATTAAAAAATTTTTGGATCAATATAAAGATCTTATAATGGAGGAACATTGGACAAGACTTGTGGATGGTTTAATTCTGGTTACTAATGTCGAGTGTGTTGGAATGTGTACATCAAAACATGGAACACATATTAGGAACTGTTCTTGGAGCAACGACAATTGTACAGTAGGACCAGATACGTGTAGCTGCTACTCATATGCTAAAAAGTGTATTGATATTGAGGATTTTATGTCAAAATATGAATTACTTGAAAAAAGAATAAAACAGAAAAACATAATTTAAACTTTATAAAACATCGTTTTCTCTCACTAAGTATTCACGTTTTTAACTTTTATAATTGCACATCAAAGTGCGGTGATCAAAATAGCTGACTTTAAATTCCTACAAGCAGAAGGAAAGAAGAAAAAATAATAACATCAACGAAGACATTTTTTTAAATTCATTTATTTTTTTTTATTTTTAGAAATGCATATAAAAGTAAAATAAGATTATGTGTGTGTGTGTGTGGTGTGTTTGTGTGTGTGTGTGTGTGTAGATCTAAAAATTATGAATATAACTGCATCAGTAGCATTACTCTTTTACAGTTTATTTCCGGAATCTGAAAAGAGATAAAAAATAATAATAATAATATGCAATTAGAAAATAGAATATAATAAAAAAAGTATTGCTGTACCTTTAATAGAGCATATATTTAGTTCAGAAAATCCTTCATTGTCCTCCCTAGTCAAATGAAATTGATTTGAACCGATATTCTCTATGTGCTCTTCCTTTAATGTAGTATTAAACATTGGTGGTAGATACACCAAATATTCATTGTCCAGCAAACATCTCACTTTTTGCCCGTACCGAGTTTCAACGCGTTCAATTTTTGAAATCACATACTTTTTAGCTAAAAGCATGTTGCGAACTGAGAGATTTTTTTTGGGACATATTTCCACTTTTAAATAATTTTTGGAGTTCAGCGTTCATTTTTCGTTCTAAAAGGTTTTTTTTTTTATACTTTGTATTTTGATGTGCTCTAGCTATAAGTGTCTCTGACTATGCGACTGAAACATAACTGCTTTATAGATAGAGTACATCACCATGCTTTTATACATGATTTCATACCACGAAAATGCAAAACTAAATCAGACTGAACAAAACTAAATTAAACACGTTTGATTTTTTATTTTTAAACAATCAACAACCAGACACTTTTAATATTCCAGCAGGAGTATATATCTGTTTACGTTGAATTCCTTTAAAACAGCAACAGCGGAGCGCTAATACTCCAGCATACTTACTGTAGCATACAATGTAGCAATGTAGTTTGTTTATACTAAATAAAGGGAAACAAAACCCAATAAAAGACTTTTGATTTATTTAAACAATCAACGATCCAGACGCTTTTAATATTCTAACAGGAGTATGCATTTGTTTACGAATTGATGCCTTTAAAGTTTAAAGCAGCAACAGCGGATCACTTTTTCAAAAAAGGCAAAAATATTTTCTCATGTGGCTTGAAATTCGATTAACAAAGCGAAACAAAACCCAATGAAAGACTTTTGATTTATTTAAACAAGCAACGATCCAGAGGCTTTTAATATTCTAACAGGAGTATGCTTTTGTTTACGAATTGATGCCTTTAAAGTTTAAAGCAACAACAGCGGATCACTTTTCCAAAAAAGTTAAAAATATTTTCTCATGTGGTTTGAAATTGGCTACCTCCCAAACAAAAAAATCCATGGGTCTTCTGAACTTATTTCTCATATATAAAGGGAGTAACAGAAAAATAGTTTAACATACTCGATAGCTAATTATTTAAATTTATTTTTAGCAATAATTATTTAAAAAGAAAAAAAATCAAAATGACAACACTAACTCCCGTACAACAATCGCGTGATAAATATATATGTGAGGTATGTGGTGAAACATTATCATCAAAGTATAATTTAAAAAGACATTTTAATAGTAAACATGGTCTGACCTGTTTCAAATGTAATATTTGCAATAAAGTCTTTTCAAAAAAGGCTTATTTAGAAAAACATATAATCAGATGCCATCATGAAGTTAAAAATATTGATGAGCAATCGCCATCGTGTAGTTATGAACGGTGTAAACAATGCAATTTAGATATAAAAAAAAGTAACCGGAGTCGTCACAATCGAACTAACAACCATAAGGAGAATTGCATTATTCTTCTTAATGATGATACGCACATCATTAAGAGTCTATTTAAGTCGCGTATACAAACGTTTGTATACACAAATAAAAAAGAAGATGTGCTTGTACTCGACACATTGCTAAAAAATGCTAAACAAAGCATTATAGATTATTTGAAAAATGTTCTGTTAGAACATATCATCATAAAATGCAACATTGAACTGTTTGCAGAATATGTAAAATTTACAAAAAATAATGAAATTGAAAACGATGATAGTGCTTAAATAAGCATCAAGTCATTTCAAACAAAGATGATTATTATTCAAAATGATGTAGAATTAGGACATTTATTCGAAAATCTTTGTTCAGAAATAATAAATAAAATGGAATCATTCCAAGAAAGAGATAGCGGTTGGTCTCTAATATGTATACATAAAGTAGAAATAAATATAAACAAATATGCCCCAATAAAAGGATCAAAATATATGGAACTACCATTGTTTATTCGGAATAAACATGCGTGTATCAATATAAAAAACAATGACGAATATTGTTTTAAATGGGCTGTAATATCAGCATTAGAAAACGATGATTTGAAACAAAACTATTCACAGCACATTTTAATTATAAATAATCGTCTTATAACGCTTTCCACTAGTGTAAGTATAGATTTTGCAAATTTAAGCTCTCCTTTATCTATTGAAGACGTTGTTATATTTGAAGAAAATAATCCCAATATAAGTTTAAATGTATTTGGATGCGATGAGGAAAAAAAATTAATTGTCGGTCCGTATTATAAGACGCGTTGTGAAAAAAATATACATATAAACTTGTTGTACGTGCAGAATAGCGATGGTACTAATTCACATTTTGTATGGATAAAAACATTAGTCGACTATTGCGTACACAAGTTTCAAAACATAAGGGTGTTTATTATTTTTGCAATTTTTGTTTACAACACTTACCTAGTGAAGCGTCACTAACAAAACATAAAATGGAATGTAACAAAGTGGTTACAAAAATGCCAACAGATGTGTACAATATTCTAGAATTTAAAAATTTTAAAAATAAGCAAGATGTACCATATGTTATATATGCAGACTTTGAGTGCATTTTGAGTAAAGAGAATACGTCTACATCAAAAAATTCTATAAATATTCAGAAGCACATACCAATTGCTTTCAGCTACTTTATAAAATCATCTTTCGATTCTACTCTGAATAAGTTTAAAACCCATTCAGGTAGTAATGTGATTGATGTTTTTATAAAGTCTTTGGTAGAAGGTACAAAGGATTTAGCTGAAAACTATTTAATGAAAGTGTACCAGAACTGTACGAAAGAGCAACACAAACAAATAGCGTAAATTGTCATATTTGCAATCAAATTTTGGGTGATGACAGAGTCATTGATCATTGTCACTTAACTGGTTGGTATCGTGGTCCAGCACATTCAAAATGCAATTTAGACTATCAAGTACCGAGATTTATTCCCATAATTTTCCATAATTTTCTGGCTATGACTGTCATTTATTTGTAAAGGCACTAGAGACGTATCCTGGGGATATAAGCGTTATTCCTCTAAATAAAGAATTGTATATTTCTATTACAAAGAGAATTCATATAACAGAAAATTATATTCTACAGTTAAGATTTCTTGATTCTTTTAGATTTATGCCCTCAAGTTTAGATAATTTAGCTAAATATTTAGATTCTGATAGTTTCAAGATCCTAAAATCAGAATATTCAAATCCCTCAGAATATGAACTTTTAAAACGGAAAGGTATATTTCCTTATGATTATGGAGGAAAATATGTTACCCTCTCGCAAAGAATTCTTTTCATTATTAACGAATAAAGACTGTAGTGATTCTGATTATGAACATGCGTTGAGTGTTTGGTTTACATTTAAATGTCAAACCTTAAACGACTACATGCTTCTATATTTGAAGACAGATGTACTGTTGTTGACTGACATTTTTGAAAATTTCCGTAAAGTATGTAAATCTATTTATCATCTTGATCCATGTCATTATTACACAACACCCGGTTTATCTTGGGACGCAATGCTAAAAATGACTGAAATCAAATTGGAATTGTTCACCGATATTAATATGTATAATTTCGTTAAAAATTGTATTAGAGGGGGCATAGTACAATGCTCCAAACGTCAGTCAGTTGCTAATCATAAATACCTCCAAACATACGATTGCAGCAAACCTTCTCAATATTTAATGTACTTAGATGCAAATAATTTATATGGTTGGGCAATGTCGGAATGTTTGCCTCAAAGTGACTTTGAGTGGTTAGAAAATGTAGATAGCTTTAATATTTTAGATGTAGAGGAAAACTCAACTTTTGGGTATATTCTAGAAGTTGATTTAGATTATCCTGAAGAGCTTCTTGATAGTCATAATGACTTCTGTTCTGTGCAGAATTAAAAAAACATCCAATTCTGCATCATAATATTAAAAAACTAATTCCTGATTTAACAAATAAAAGAAACTATACAATACACTATCGTACTATTCAACAGTGTATAAAAATGGGTTAAAATTAGTTAAAATACACAGAATATTAAAGTTTAGACAATCAGCTTGGTTAAAAAAATATATTGATCTAAATACTGTGCATAAAACAAATGCTAAAAACGATTTTGAAAAAAATTTTTTTAAACTTTTAAATATTGCGGTATATGGAAAAACAATGGAAAATGTTGATAAAAGGAAAAATGTGAAAATCGTAACTGAGTGGGAGAGTAATCGTAAACATTTGGGTGCTCGTGCTCTAATAGCTAAACCTAATTTCCATAGCTCTACGAATTTCACAGATAATATGATTGCAATACAACTGAATGCTGACAATGTGACGTATAATAAACCAATATATTTAGGATTTTCAGTTCTTGAATTATCTAAATTAAAAATGTATGATTTTCATTACCAGTACATGAAACCTAAATTTAATGAAAAATTATTTCTAAACTATATGGATACGGACTCTTTTATTTACACAATAGAGACTATCAAGATATTTATCCCGATCTTGCTCTACATTTTGATACCTCGGAGTATCCCTTAGATAATAGATTCAATTTCCCTCAACAAAATAAAAAAGTTTTGGGGATGATGAAGGATGAGAATAATGGAGCGATGTATTCGATAAGCACTTTTGGAAATAAAGAAATAAAAAAATCTAAAGGAGTTAAAAAATGTGCCTTAGACAAATTGACTATCAATGATTATCGAACATGTTTACATGATAAAACTGTGTACTATTCCAAAATGTGCGTATTTAAATCTGTTGTTCATGATATTTACACACGAGAAATATCAAAAGTTGTGTTAAGCTGTAATGATGATAAGCGTTATATTAGGGAATGTGGAATCTATACTTATGCTTGGGGACATTTTAAAATAAAAAACAATTAAATTTCAAGTTAAAAAAATGTTTATAATAATTAAGATTTATAAAACATGTTAAGCAGTATACATTATTATTATATATTTGAAATAAGATTTATATAAAAAAAAAAAAGAAAAAAATGTTAATTTAAAATAAGAATTCTAAAAATAAATATAAAATTATACCATGTTTTTTAATTCTAAATCTATATATTTTCTTAAATCAACAGCATTTTTCAGCGCACATGAGTATTGACAAGTTTTAATAGATGAATGGTCATTACAATTAATATTGGTTAACATTTTATTGTTTATTGTTTTTAAATTTTCACATAAATATTCATCTAAATCGTATATTTGTGAGATATTTAAAAAATCTTGGAGCCACACCTTCTTCTCAGAACCCTTTACAAAGATTTTGTGAATAATTAAGTTTGATTGAAGGAAATGTTTTATATCTTCTAATGAAAAGGCACCATCATCCCGTTTAAGTCCATGTTTATTGTTAGTTAACCAGTTATTTTGTTTTTGATATCCATTGCTCAACTGATGGAAATTGAACGGTGGTTTCATTAAAAATTTAGCACAATGAGTAATATTGTAGCAAATTGCTAGCTTTTTTAATATAAATGTGTTGTTAAAGCTTTTGAAACCTTGGATATCAATAACAGCACCGTCCACACATCTGTTCATATTGCGGCTTTTTGTTAAACTAATTTTACGTTCTCGAAATCTCATAAGTATAATTCTTTGATATGAGGTTCTATGCATGTTTTCTTATTTCACCAGTAAGTGGTGTATATTTAATAACACGATCGTTTATGAGTACGCAATAAGCAGTTGTACCGGCTTCACCAATTGTGTTTGTTTTAAATTCGATGCGAATATCAATGGGACCGGTTTTAACTTGTTCATTCTGATGAGTTACATCAATTACTATAATAGGATTTTTCATATATTGTTCACGAGTTAGTAAGGGTTGCGGTTCACGCATGTAATAACTTTGTTGAAACTTTGAATACATATCATAGAGCAAAGAATAACGATCTTTTGTAAAGTTAATATTAAGATCATCGTATGGATATGCTTCAGAATTTAGATGAACCTTAACATCACTAATATCGCAATGTTGTAGTTTCATCTCCTTTTCAAATGTTAACAATACAAATCGAGGTTTTTCGTTTTGTGGCGCTAATTTAACATTCCATAAATGATTTTGAGCGTTAGCAACAAACGGATTAAAATAACAATCCCAACTTCGAAATGATAGCGAAATTGGCTGTCGACTTTGAATTACTTTAAAAATTTGTAGTTTTGATGAATCATTCAATTGGATATGAGGTACCTTCTAAGAAACGTGGGTTATTAATAATTCTGGAACCTCCTGGGACTTAGTCGAGTATACAGCTCTTGCATCTGATTTGGAGCGTAATAATATCAATTCATGTTTCGCGTTCAATAATACTTTATTATAATCTTCGGCGAAGCCCAACAACATTTTGAGTGGAACACAAAAATCAAAACATGATTTTTTAGGGTGTAACTCAACAATCGGTGTCCATCCGGCATTTCTAAGCATAAAACTTTCATTAGTATTTAGCGAAAAAAAATTTTTTGTTGTTGTTATCGCACCCAAATGACGAGTACGATCAATTTCTACACCATTTAGTTCATATCGAATTTCATCAAATAAATAACTCATACAATTATTTTTCAAACGAATGTTTTCAGAGATTTCATTATCTTTTAAGGATACTTTTCCCTCAACATAGAGTAGACTTTCACAGGGTAGAATATAAAGATCTTGATTTTGAATTGTGATGCGTATTTCATCATTGTTATTAAAAGATTGTAAGTACGGTGCATAGCTATGAAATTCCTTTTTAGTGATACGATCGTCATAGATCGGTTTTTGCAATATATCGATTATTTCACTCATATTTGATCTATTATAGTTTTAATTTAAAACCCAAATATTTCAAGTATTTCTTGTTTGCAGTTGAAAGAGCTTTGTTTCGGTTTTGTTGTTTTTGTTGTTGATTTTGATGATAATTCGTCTTATGTCCACGTTGATCAACAGCTAGGGGCTTACTAATCATTGGAGATCCTCTCAAAGGATTTTTATAGTATATAATCATTTTTCTGTTTTACTCTTCCGGTTTTAAATGAAGTCTGAGTGAAATTGTTTCTCCACGAAAATTAAGCAGTTCCCCGTCTTGATTAACAATTTTGATTGTAATTGAACTTATTTCTCTTTTATTAACTGGTAAATAAATAAGATTATTCGGAATTTCATCTATTTTGTAGCCGGGTTCAACATTAATTGAAAACTGATGTAGTGTATGCGCCAACACCACGTTTATATATGAACCACTGACAGTATTGCATTCAATGGAGACTATATTTTGTTTTTTGTTATCATCAAACTATTATTTGATGCATACTCTTCCCCTGCTTTCAATACAATTTTATCGAAGCCCAACAACGGTGCGATACTCCGTGGTTTATTGAAAAAAATATCATCAATTGCAGAGAATATACACACTTGCATTGTGTTATTATTCGCATCTATTTGAAGAATATTATCATTGCTAGTGGTGAATGCATTGCTTGCGTTGTGTTGTTTGTTAGCGCTGACTTCTTTGGTAACAAGATGTTCATACTCAAATACGATATGCTCGACTATATCATCAAATTCATACGATCCTTAGGTATTTCAATAACATGATTACCAATGTGAAACATGTTATTGTCTACATCTATATTAGGTATTGAATGATATGCATGAAAATTTACAACAGCACATTGATAGTTTTTATTCAACTGTATTGGTGGGAAATAATGTTCAGTTAAAATTGACTCGTTACCGGTTAAATTTAATGTTATTGACATCTTGAACGTTATTTATGTACTAACAATGAAAAAACGTTGTTACATTATTAAAAAAGAAAAGTTTTTGATTTTATTCAGTAAAAATACATGTTTTTATTTTACTACATCTTTCTTACTTATCCATGAATTATGATTATTGGGGAACCCTAACCATTTAACGAAAACTTTATCTCCTTTGGTTTTAAGAATCTTCTCCACCAAATATGTATCGGGAAAATTACTTTTTAATAATTCATATTCATAAAATCCACCTTTAATCGCATGACCTTCGTAATGTTTTAATATATAAGTAGTAGGGTTTGTGTTTTGTATATGATGAATTGTAAATATTTCAGTTGTCCAGTTTGGTGTGTAGCCTTTTTCAAAAACATGTTTATATTTACTAATTCGCACACTATCGTTAATCTTGAATCTCGGTGTACGATACATTTTCAAGTTGTTATATGCAGTATCTAATATTTCCTTTTCATTAGATGGGTTGACATAGCATGGAGCTAACTGAATAGTTCTATGTACTCTATTATTGTAATCATTAATTAAATTTTGATACTTTTCAATCCACTTGTATGTTCCATGATAACTTAACTCTTTCCACATCATTTCCTTTAGCGTTCTGTTAAAGCGTTCGGCAATAGATGCTTTCAATACACTATACGTTGAGTAATGATTAATTTCGTGTTGTTGCATCAAGTTGTGAAATACTTTGTTGAAAAACTCTTTTCCGTCATCAGTTTGAAGGTTACGTGGTATGCGTCCTTGTATGAGTATACTTTTCATGGCTTTTGTAACATCATCAGCTTTTTTGTTTTCAGCGCTACTCCCCATGCAAATTTTGAAAATGTGTCTATAACTGTGAGCAAGAAGCGATAACCTTTATTATATGTGGAGTATGTACCCATTTCTACAAGATCAGCCTGCCAAAGATCATCAATACCCTTCATTATCACCTTTCGACGTGGGAAATTTCGTCGAGATTGTGTATGTAGCTCTGCAACTAGGTTTCTTTTACTCATTTTTTTAATTTTTATTTATTTATTTATTTTTTTATGTGGTGTAGTAGTTGATGGTGTTGTTGTTGTTGATGATGACGATGATAGAATAATACAATATTTAAGGTCCAAAAATGTCGCGTGGACCTAATTTCGTAAAATCGTAACCTAAATTACTGTTATCCTCTTTTGCAGTCGCTGGCATTTCCCTCCTAATTTCTTCAATATTTTTGTTCATAATTTCAATTTGCGTCTTTATTTGCTCTATATTTTTATCGAAGCGTTCTGAATATGTTTCGACACGGTCGTATTGTTCTCTCATGAGCTTATCTATCATATTTTCAATTTCCAACTTTATTTGATCTATATTTGTTTCGAAGTGTTCTGAATATGTTTCGATACGGTCGTATTGTTCTCTCATGAGTTTATTTACGAAATCTTTCGTTGTTGCATCATTAGAAGCAATGGGTGCGTCCAAATTAATAATTCGTTTAGAATTCATATTAATATTTCGATCATGATCAAATGTAAAACCAATATCCTTTATTATGGATTTTTTAACATTGCTGTGGGTTCGTTTCGCATTGTGGGAATAGCGACCAAATTTATCAATACTCATGGCTCTATTCTTATACTATTATATTACCCTCTCTCAATTCTTCAATGATTGAAACAATTTCGTTATTGTGATTGTTGTGACCGGCTGACTGTGATGAAATTAATAGTCGCAAACGATCTACTAGTTCATTAGGATTATCCCAATATACGTAATTTGTTTTAGTTGAATTTAATTTCATTAGCCCAGTTCCTTTATGTGTGGATTTTATTGGTGTTGATGTTGCTGTTGTTGTTGTTGATGACGTTGATGATAAATTAGCATTAAACAATTTTTGAATAATTTGTTTATATTTATGTGCTTTGCTTCCTTTTATTTGTTTGTGTGCGTTAAAATTGCGTTTATGGGCATTCGTAGCTAATAATATCGATTTGTAAGTATTTAATTCTGTTTCGTTATATGTTTTTGGAGGTTTTTTATAAAATAACAGACTAAACAGACCGTCTGTGAAATCCCAACTGTTAGCTCCAATTTGTATTTTATTAGCAGTTATTTTAAGGGGCAATTTACCAAATCGCCAATTACCATCTAAACCTCGGTTGACTCCATATACCAAATCTAATTTGTTGGTTTTATTCAACAATGATAAATCTGATATTATTTTGGAACTATTGCTATCATTTGTGTTGTTAATAGTAGTGTCTTCATTCGTATTTGTATCGCTTCTATTTGTTTCTGTTTTGAAGTATTCGGATTCGTTTCTTTGAATTGGTGAACTGAACGCTAGAGCTTCTTTTCTTTGAGTTGTGTACATAGAGTCTAAATTTATAGATTTAAAGGTGTCATCATCATCATCATCAGATTCATTCTCGACCTTCTCCTGTTTAAATTCTTCCTGTTTTATACTTTTATATTTCTTAGCTGTATCAATAAACTCCTTTAATGGTTTTGCTATGGGTGAAAATTGTTTTTCTAGATTATCAGTTTCTGTCAATTCTCCAGTCTTTATAGCTTGAAACTTTCTTTTTAAGACATTCCTCGCACTTATAATGTTTGTCATCAATTTTTCATCCATTGAACTTAATTTTGTATATCCGGTTTCGATCACACCAGATCAGGTTAAATAGCAGATCACAGGTTAAATATCAGATCAGGTTAAATAACAGATCAGGTTAAATAGCAGATCAGGTTAAATAGCAGATCAGATCTGATCAAAGTTTTACATATTACTAATGGGTGAATTTCTATAGAGCGTCCTTTTATAATTTAATAAATATATCGAATCCCTTTCGATATCTACCATTCTCAATGGGGTCATCTTTATTTATAACAAGAAATCCGTGTTTATCTCGCCAACATTCACTACACATTTCCATAAAGTTTTTAAAACTCATGTCTGTACCCACATGATCGTTATATATATGTTTAATATTTATTCCATCTTGTTTAAACATTATAATCATATTTGCATTGTCTCGTATCAAATGTTTGGGTATTCGTGTATACGTTTGACATAAATAGAAACTATCAATATTGTTATGTCGACCCATACAAAAATAATATCGTATATTATTTTGTTTTTCGCATGCAACATCATCGAATATCATTATCGAATTACTTTTCGCCTTTTCTGGTAGTAAAACTTCATCATTCTCAGAAAATGTAAAATATCCCATTCCCTTGATCGGTTTAATCAATTTACTCAGATATTGATATTTCGGTTGATGCAATGACTTTGAATATATGTAAATATTTTCAAATTTTAATCCATTCGGACTCTCTATTAAACTCAACATTACGTTAGTTTTTCCACAATTAGATGTTCCCACGATTAATGTTCTCAATGTATTCGGTAGTAGCGATCCATGTCTTGGTTGCTGATTTGATAAGTGAGGTGTTGCTTTAGCATCCAAATTTTGCACAACAATCTGTTTTTGTTGTTTTGTGAAGCGCATCTTCATATCAACTAAAAAATTTTATATATAAAAAAAAACTTTTATATAATATTTTTAGTCAAAAAAAAAATATATATATAATGGGAATGACATACATCAAACGTTTTAGTAAAAAACCAACCATCAAAGGTTTACTTGACACAATTATAAACAAGTTACCCATAGAACTACATCTACCAGGATATCAGTTTTGTGGACCAGGAACAAAATTACAAAAACGTTTAAAACGTTGCGATCAAGGTATTAATCCACTCGACGCTAGTTGTAGAGAACACGATATTGCGTACTCAAAATCTAAAGAATTAAATCAACGTCATATAGCGGATAAAATATTAGCTGAACGAGCTTGGGAACGGGTAAAATCTAAAGAAAGCAGCATTGGTGAACGTGCAGCCGGTTGGTTCATAACAAACGTCATGAAAACTAAAACCAAACTAGGTATGGGGTGTGTAATGAGAGGGCCGAAAAAACGTGGATTGAAAGTTAAAAAAACATTTTCTTCAGCAATAAAAAATGCGACTAAAATGTTAAAGAAAGTTAAGCCAGACAACATTCAAGACGCTATTAAAATTGCTCAAAAATCAATTAGATCTACCATAGGAAATAAAAAACATTCTATAGAAATTCCTCGAGTAATATCTGTACCCAAAGTAGGAGGGTTTTTACCACTTGTACCTATACTAACAGCACTCGGTGCAATCGGTGCATTAGCATCAGGAGGTTCGTCAATTGTAAAGACCATTAATGAAGCGAGAGCAGCAAAAGAACAATTGCATGAGGCTCTCCGGCATAATAAAAATATGGAAGCGATTGCGATCGGCAAAGGTTTACATCTTAAACCATATAGAAAAGGACTTGGATTCTACTATAAACCCTATTCAAAAAACTCTTAAGTAAGCTACCCAAAAGAGCATTAACTGATGTTGATTTACGAAAATTCGCTGTGAATATACCACACTTTAGAGGAGTATTTATGCTAGATCAACTACCAAAACGCGTACATCAAATTGAAAGCGGTATTGTGAATCTGGATTCATCCAGTGGAATTGGTACACATTGGGTAGCATATTACAAAGACAAAAATCGGAAGGAATATTTTGATAGCTTTGGGAACTTACCTCCTCCGAAGGAAATCATCAAATATCTTGGAAATCGTAACCTAACGTATAACTATAATCAATTACAAAACTACAATTCTTTTAACTGTGGACATTTTTATTTGAATTTATTTAATAAAAACAAAAGTTTTCTTGTTTCAATTATTATATAATTTTCTTATATTTAATATCCGAAGAGGAATATTTATTCTGATCATTCTTCTCGTTGGTGTTCTTCTTAAATGGGTTTTGAATTATTTTATATTGTTGCTCCTTCTTTTTACCGTCCCCAATTAAACACTTTGATTCCATGCTGCGTGTTGTGGTATTTCTTTCAAAAATATAAAAATGTATACTCGACGCCTTTGATATACTCCTCAAAACAGAATGAAGCCAAACTTCAAAATATCGCCTTGTACAAAATCTAATGATTTTCTTTTGTTTATAAAAATACATGTTCAATCACATATTTATTTGTTTTGATTCTTTTTTGAATATGCATACATAGTTAACAATATATACACAAAAATAGCTGAATTTGTAAATTTAAGAAATATTCATATATTTCAATTTTTTCAATTTGTAGTGCTGGATACATCATTCTCTTGGAGTGCTCTCCTCCAGCGAAACAAGTCGTCGTCGTGGGTGCAGCAATAATACCGCAATCGTCCCGAGTCATCGCAATGTGCTGCGATGCCAGGCACTGTTGTCAAAAACGAGACCATTATAAATGGAACCCGCTCTACGCTTCGTTCCGATATGGGAAATTCCCTCTGAAACACATGAGAATAAGCCCCTGCAAAAAAAAAAAAGAAACAAAATTCAATTAATAAGTTTTTTCATTGTTTTAATTTTGATTAATATCGCTTACTTTGAATATAACTGGCGTCAACTGCCTCGTCAGGACTCCGTGCATTACGTAGGACATATTGGACATTATCGTCCAAATCCCACTCAGCAGCCCTAATCCTCGCAAATAATCGTTGCACATTATTCATGTTAGCTATCGAGTATGTTAAACTATTTTTCTGTTACTCCCTTTATATATGAGAAATAAGTTCACAAGACACATGGATTTTTTTTTGTTTGGGAGGTAGTTAATTTCAAGCCACATGAGAAAATATTTTTGACTTTTTTGGAAAAAGCAATCCGCTGTTGCTGCTTTAAACTTTAAAGGCATCAATTCGTAAACAAATGCATACTCCTGTTAGAATATTAAAAGCCTCTGGATCGTTGCTTGTTTAAATAAATCAAAAGTCTTTCATTGGGTTTTGTTTCGCTTTGTTAATCGAATTTCAAGCCACATGAGAAAATATTTTTGCCTTTTTTGAAAAAGTGATCCGCTGTTGCTGCTTTAAACTTTAAAGGCATCAATTCGTAAACAAATGCATACTCCTGGTAGAATATGAAAGGCGTCTGGACCGTTGCTTGTTTAAATAAATCAAAAGTCTTTTATTGGGTTTTGTTTCCCTTTATTTAGTATAAACAAACTACATTGCTACATTGTATGCTACAGTAAGTATGCTAGAGTATAAGCGATCCGCTGCTGTTGCTTTAAATGAATCAAACGTAAACAAGGTTTTGTTTCGCTTTATTTAGTATATTTCTGCTCCTTCTTCTACTCCACTAAGTTTTATGTCCACTATTTCGGTGTGTTCTTCAGTGGTTTGGCGGTTCAACCACTGTAGCTCGAGAACATCCTTCTTTCCGCGAAGTTCCAGTCTACGTACAAGATCGGCATCAATAATGCACGCATTGGCTCCATCATCGACGAATGCATGTGTGGTTATCACCTTCTCTTTGCCGTAAAGTTTAACCGGAATTACTTGAAAAAGAACGCTCAGAGTTGCCTATAAATGGCGGCTTGAAAAAGTCTCAAAAATGGCGAACAGACGAATAAAGCTGTTGTAAGCTGTATTATTTATATATATTGTGGTATATTGTGGTTTATTCGCTAAAAATGACAAAGGTGTATATAATTATAGTTACATGTATAAAAAGTAAAAGAACAACAAATGGAAATTTATATATGAGAGCTTACTCTGTTTCGGCTCCTCGCACGAATACAGCTTATTAACGAGTGAATATTAACTCGCAAAGGCTAGAGGCACGTAGGCCATACGATATAATAAAATACAAATACAATACAAAACATATCGAGATTTTTCGGGATGCCACCCTGCAGCTAATCTCTAGTTACGTTGGCGAAACTAGTTAGAGAAATTACAAACAAAAATTTCAAAATCTAAACTTAAAAGCTTAAAATCTAAGCTTACAGTTTATTCCGTGCAAACTAAAGGTGTATATATTTATGGTTTGTCGCAAATTTAAAAATGTGAATATTGTGTATCATAGGAAAGGACCGGTCAAAAAAATAATTAAATAGCATTCGAGTCATAATACACATTAGGGCGATTCATTTAAAGTGGGAAACCACTCGGAAACGATTCAGTTGTGCAGATGAGCAGAAGGTAGTGCCGCTGTCACTTGTTGTCACTTGTTGTCACTTATCCATCTGACGTTTAAGCCGATTATGACAATTCGCGCTACCGAACTGTTGCGAAAAAATCACAAATTTAAAAATAGACTTTTTGGCAAAATTGAAATGGCAAGAGTCATCTCTTGCCTATAATCCTTTCCAAAAATATGTTTTGATGATAGTTTAGAAGATTTAGAAGCGACAAAGAAGATGTCACCAATTTTTTATTGAAAAAAGCTAAATAAAAACTTTAAAATTGTTTTTTTAAAATAATTTGTCTGTTAATACTGCCTACATCCACTTAGCCCTTCAATTGTAGAAATTTAAAATTTTATCGACAAGATTTTAAGAAATTTTATTATTCCCAAAAATATTTCAAATTATTTTCAACGGGTGGCAACGCTGCTCGAATTGTTTACAAACAAAAAAGCTTCAGAAAATCGGCATTTTAATCAAAGTAAGTGACAGCGGCACTTTCTTTCTTTTGCCTTGAATACAACCATTCAGTGGTGTTCTGAAATCCGATTTGATTGTGTAGTTGCTTTTTTGGAGAGATTTTTTGGCAACCCGCACAGCAAAATTAATATAATGTCCGTGCGAGTCCGTCAAAACCAGGTGCACTGTTTTTGAATGCTTTGACAGCAAATGAAATGGCGGACAATAAAGAGTGATCAGAATTGTTAGTACCTGGTTGTACAAAATAAGGCGGACCGACACACAGTGATTTGTCCCATAGACAAAATTCAGAAAGTTTGATGTCATCAATTATATAAAATATGGTATTTTTGGAAAGGTAATACATTGACTAAAAAGAATATGAACTTTTTTGTTTGATTAATTAATTTTTTTGACGTCCGTGGATTATTTTCAAATTAGGGAAATTTATTTTTGATAACTTGGCGAAAAAAATTGCCCAAAAGGCATTTTTGGCAAGAATGATACAAACTTTACTTTTTTATAAATATTATTACTGTATTAAAAATTAAAAATAAAATAGTTGTCATTAAACTTCGATGTAAAAATTTGTGAGTACCATAAAAAAAAAGTTTTTCAAGTAAAAAACAAAAAAAAACCCAAAAAATTATGGATTGTAAAAAAAAAGTGCGTAAAAGTTAGTGAACAATTTTTTTTTTTTTAAAGTTTCATGTGTTTTCTTTCAGAAAAAAAAAGAATTTCAGCATTTTTACCAACTTTTTGAAAAAAATGTTATTTTGCAAATGCCTAAAATTACGATTTTATATCAAAAAAACTTTTCAAAAAGTTCATAATGTAAATAAAATGGTAAAATGTGATGAATGTATGTACTTTTATTAATAAATTGATATTAATGTATGTATAGTAACTAAAAGCTCAATTGAAATATTGTTGATCCAATGTGATTTAATTTTTCTTTATTTTACTCTTCCCTCTTCTTTCTATTGACTAAGGCGGTCAATACCGAATGGTTTTGGCAATCCCGGGTTCTCCAGATTTTTCAGGATTTCTTGGGGGTTGTTACTTTACCAAGCAAAGCACATGATAAACAAATAAAAAAATAAAAAATGTGCCAGAATTATTAAAATTGAGAATACAGGTAAAATTTATGGTAAAAGTGAATACGTCACTTCGACAAAAGTACACTATCAAGTACACCAATCCGTGAATACCCCTAATAGTAGAATATACATAATATAATATAGTATAATATACATTTTTCTTTACAAAGTATTCAAGATTATAAAAATGTATTGATCTTTTCAATAGTTCTAATATTAAATTTATTAAAAAGATTTGCATTAATGTACCTGCTAAACTACAACTGCTAGCCAAAAACGGTTACCAAATTTGAAATCAGCTAATCAAGAACCACTAGAATCCGTTATTAAAGCTAAGAAACCTTTTTCGAAATATAATTGTAGAGTTGTATTATATGCATAATAATTAAATAAGAAAATCAAGCATAGAATTCTGGATTTATTCAAAAACTATAAAAGTTACAGAAAAAACGAATACATTTTGGAAATCAGCGGGCCAAAATACATTTAGAAACTTAGTTTCAATTAATTCAGAATACTCCTTCGATTTTTGTCCCAAGCTCATATGGAGACAAATCACTGTGCGACAGGACCTGACAAATTATCACAGAATTGATTCAAACAATCAGAAAAGAAAGACAGACAACTAGAATAATTTCCCTTAAAGCACTTCACCACTTTCCAAAGTTCCGAAACTGACGTATTGCCATCTATGGAAGCACTACAGTTTTTCCACCCCTGACGCTTCACAGAGCGCATTTTGCATTTATAAAATTTCCTTTCCATCATCATTTCCTTTATGATGATTTTCTCTAGAAGGACAAAACTTAAACCTCCTAACAGCAAGTCTAGGAGATGCGCCAGCCCCATTACACTCTGAATTCCACCATGGATGTTGGTGCTTTTAATTTTTTGCTAGTTTTAGAACGACTTATTTATCTCTTTGGGGATTATAAACTGGCTGAAACTTTTAAAAAATGGACGGACATTAAGAGAAATTTCAACTATACGGTGAATGCTACCGGTTCGCAGATGCGACAAAAATTCCGTTTTGGAGAATTGACATATATTTTGTTTTGTGTAGAGCGAAATATTTTTTGACATTTCAATTTTTAATTTGGTAAATAAATTTTAATGAAAATGTGGAAAGCAACATAAAGTTCATTTAATTAATTTTGCTGTGAGGGTTGCAAAAAAATCTCTTCAAAGTACTCAAAAAAGCAACTATTGAAGCCGGAATGAATTTTTACATAGGTTTGCTTATGGGAGTGGAATTTTTTCTCATCTACATACCGGGCTAAGGTTTAATTTTTGACGGACCACGAGGAGTCAAGACTGACGTTCGGACTACAAAACGTAAGTGGGTTCCCCGCTGTTAAGTAATACAAAGTTATTATCCTCAATAAACTCCATCAGTTGTCTACCCCTGGAATCATCTGATCGGCCACCCCAACATACGTGATGCGAGTTGAAGTCACCACAGATGATTACATGTCACCAATGACATAGTTTATGACGCCATTCAGGGAGACACTGAAAAATTTGATTTTGGGGGTATGTAACAAGAAAAAGTCGAACACCGGTCCTTGTGCAGTTGAAAACTCAACACCACAAACCTCACTGGTCTGAGACGGCGAGTTTAAAATTAATTCCTTAAATGTTTTTGTCAATAACAATGGCTACTCCACCACCGTGAGAAGAAGATGATAGCCTATCAGCTCTTACTACTTCAAAATTTTTGAGAGCAAATGTATCATGTGGTCTTAAAAATGTTTCAGACAAACAACCGACCGAAATCTTATTATCAATCAGATACTGTTCATATTTTTATTAGGAATACTTGTTTACGCCAAAACACCCTGTTTGCCACAGTGTATGCGGAAACTGGTTTAATTCTGGTACAAGAATAATTCCTTCTTCTTGTACCAGCATCGATCGGTCAGCAACGTATCTTTTTATGCTCCTGCAATACCCTGTACAACAAATATTCAAGGTACGTGTAGTTTGTGTAAAAGCATAGTTTTTTGTGTGTGTGTGTGTTTTTTTTTTTTTTTTTTTGGTTTCGCCAGGGTAGGTGGTAATTTTTACAAGATACTGATGGTCCGGAGCACTCAGCATGCACGATTCGTATCTCTTGTACGCCTACGTACTAATCCACCTCCCAGATGTCTCTGTCCTGTTGCGCACCTGCGGCACTACCAATTGAGGCATTCCCTCACAAGCCAGGATTGGGTTCATTTACCTTTTCATCTTTCCACTTCCGGGTTTAGGCTTGTCGTCGCCCTTCTTCTATTTCTTTCCTCGTCTCTTCGCACTCCTTGCATTATGTACGTGATTGTATCGGTCACAACATCCCACGCGGTTTGCGACTTCATCATATGCTTGATAATACCGGCTGGGGTTAAGTCTTCTCTTATCTTCCGCCTCAGCACTCTTCTTGTGTCTTCAAATCTAATGCATTTCATGAGCACATGCTCCGCGTTCTCTACTTTCCTTTCGCAGAATAGGCAGTACGGGTTTTCGGTATGCTTATACTTATATAAATACTCCCGGAAACAGCCATGCCCGGTGAGCCATTGCGTCAAATGGTAATTTACCTCGCCGTGTGTCCTCTTTACCCACGTGCTTACGTCTGGTATTATAGAGTGGGTCCATCGGCCTTTTGCGGATGCCTCCCATCGTTCCTGCCATTCCATCACACTTCTATGACGGATCTGATTTCGTTCCACTATGTTTCGCGTGCGTCGCAGTTTGCCAGCTTCTTTTGCTGCGATATCCACTGGTATTCTGGCTGCAATTACGTTTACGGCATCGTCCGATACTGTCCGGAAGGCACTACACACTCTCAGTGATGTTAGTCTGTGGACCATCGAGACTTCCCTCATGTAGGACTTGCAGTTGGCTGATTGGCCCATATAGGGGCAGCGTACATGATTACAGAGGTACTAACAGCTGACAGTAATTTCCTTATCTGTTGCCTGGGTCCACCAATATTCGGCATTAATCGTGCTAGTGTTGCGCTGGTTTTTTTAGCTTTGTCACCAGCATATTTTAGATGGCTTTTAAAGTTTAAGCGATGGTCTAAAAGCACTCCCAGATATTTTATGTGTGGGCTTGATAGGATGGTGTGCCCACCAGCCCGGATTTCCAGCCTCTCTACTATTTTTCGGCTACCGCTTCCGTTTTATGGTCAGCTAGTACCAGTCCTGCCGCTTGGAGCCAACTCTTTACTTGGACGATTGTGGCACTACAAATTTTTGCCACGTCCATTTTTTTGGCCACTGCAACTACTGCTATGTCATCAGCGTATCCTACGATATGCACTCCTTGTGGTTTACGGATTTTCAGTACTCCGTCATACATAATGTTCCATAGCAAGGGCCCTAATACAGACCCTTGGGGTACCCCGCCAGTAACTGGGTGTACTTTTGGACCTTCACTTGTGTCGTATAATAGGACTCGGTTTTCAAAGTAACTGGCCACCATTCGTACCAGGTAGTCAGGTACTTGCATCTTTTTTAGTGCGCAGAGTATTTGGCTCCAGCTGGCCGAGTTAAATGCGTTTTTCACATCCAGGGTGACAACCGCGCAGTACTGCTTTGTACCCTCTAGCCATCGTTTGCCTTCTATCGCCTTTCGCGCAATATCGCACACGGCTTCTATCGCATCTACTGTCAATTTCTTTTTTCGAAAACCATACTGTTTTTCAGACAAACCATTCTCTCCTCCTGTGTAGCGTGTAATACGTGATCCGATTATCGTTTCCAGTACCTTGCCGGTTGTGTCCAGCATACAGAGGGGTCGGTATGATGATGGCTCTTCTGGCGGCTTTTTACCCTTGGGTATGAGCACGAGTCGCTGCTTCTTCCAGCGTTTCGGGAATCTTCCCTCTCTGAGGCATTTTGCGAATAACTGGCAAAATATTTCTTATGTATGGCCGTCCTCAGGACAACGTTTGGTATTCCATCCAGCCCTCTCGTTTTGTTTAATCGCATTCTTTGCGCGGCTTCTGTGATCTCCTCGATAGTAATCGGCGGGATCTGGTCTTCTTGTGTGTAACGTATATTAGGGAGTATTATGTTGTCGTTTCCTGGAAATAGGACGTTTTCAATGCGGTGCATAATCTCTGGGCACACTGGTGCTTTTTCTCTCGCTCCTTTGATTTTTGTGAAGACAATTTTATACGCACTGCCCCAAGGGTTATTTTGGACGTCATCCCTGAGAGTGTTAAACGCTTGGCTCTTACTTTTCAGTATTGCTTTACGTAACTCCTTTCTTTTTTGTTATAAATCTGCTTGCAGTTGCCCATAGTTGTCTCTGCCTCTCGCCCTCTGATGCTTCCTCCGTAGTTTGTGGCATTCCGTTATGAGTTCGGCTATTTCTTGGTTCCACCAGTATAGTGGTTTCCTGCCATTCCCTTTTCCTTTTCGTGGCATAGCTGCATCACATGCTTTAGTTAACGCTTGCATTACTTGCTTCGCACTTTCTTCCGCATCACCTTCGGGTTCACTAATGTTTTCCATCATGTATTCTAGCATGTCCATTTCAAGTTCCTTGGTTTTCCACCCATTTCGCTGCGCTTTCGCTACCGGTTTTGATGTGTTGAAGCGTTGGCGTAGCGGTGCCTCGAATATTATGGCATGGTGGTCGCTTTGTGTATACACCTCAGACACTTTCCAGTCTATTCACTTTGCTAGTGCCCTGCTTGCAAATGTCAGGTCAATTACGGATCCAGCTCCTCCTTTTCTAAAGGTATTTTTTCCTTCATGGTTGAGTAAGACCAGATCGAGGTTGGCTAAAGACTCTAAGAGTGCTACTCCTTTTCTCGTTGTTCTGGAACTGCCCCATTCTATTGCACACGCAATAAAGTCACCAGCAATTATATTAGGTACCTTCCCCATTGCATCTGTGACCAGCCGGACTAGCATATTTTCAAACTGGTCGAGGCTAAGACTTGGTGGTGCGTAGCAGCTGTACAAATGCACTCCATCTATTTTTGCATATGCGAAGCCTTCGTGCTGGGTACCGGATATGCGTTCAAACGGAAGCACTCCGCAGCTCCATATGGCTGCTTTTCCCGTTTTATCCTCTATCCAGTTGCCACCGCCTGGTGGTACTTTGTACTGCTCGCTGATTAGAGCAACTTCTACTTTCTGTTCTCTCGTCGTCTGTTTCAGTAGGTCCTGCGCTGCCTGGCAGTGGTTTAGATTAATTTGAATACACCTAAGCATATTATTTCGCCATTCGAATCGCCTTTTTATATGCTGGGCATTGGAAACTTCCAGTGGAGTGACAATTTCCTCCTGCGCTTTCTTGGGGGCAGATTAGGAATTTCGGAGGCGCTACGCAATTACTCGCTATGTGTCCTTTTTCCGCACACCTGTAACATGCTCCTGTCATATCGTTCTCGCTTTTACAGTTTCTGGCCACGTGGCCGAACTGAAGACATCGGTAGCACTGGGTTGGTCTGCTGCGCTCGCGCATTCTGCATCGTACCCATCCTACTCGCACATGTCCAGCAGCTATTAGAATGTTTGCCGCTCTTGCCGGCAGGCACATTGTCGCTGTACGCTTTCCTTCTCGCGTCGTTCGTATGTTTTTCATCGCACCGCGTTCTACCTTTCCAATGGACGGGAATTGTTCTTCGATATCACAGCATAGTTCCTTAAAGTTCAACCTGCGGTCCAGGAGTACTCCGAGGTACCTGATGTGTGCACTCGATGTTATGATGTGGGCGCCTACGCGTATTTCAAGGCTCTCCACTTTTTTCGACTACTCATCAGTACTGCTTCTGTTTTATGGTCGGCTAATGCTAGGCCCGCTGCTGATAACCACGACTTAACATTTTGTATGGTTTCGTTACAGTTGCTAGCTACGTCGCTCAGATTTTTAGCCGTGACCACTATGGCTATGTCATCTGCATACCCGACTATGTCCACGCCTTTTGCCTTCCGTATGTTCAGGATACCATCGTACATTACGTTCCACAGTAGTGGCGCCAGTACGGACCCTTGCGGTACGCCTGCAGTAACTTTGTATCGCTTAGGCCCTACTTCCGTATCGTATGATCCGCTATGACTCGGAACAGGTAGTTGGGTATATGTAAAGCACTAAGGGAGGTCAGGGTTCGACTCCAGTTAGCCGTGTTGAAGGCGTTTTTTACGTCCAGCGTAACAATTGCGCAGTATTGTTTGTCGCCGCCGTTCCATCTTTTCCCCGCCAGAGCATTCCGTGCAATTTTGCATACCGCATCTATCGCATCGACGGTGCTTCGTTTTTTCGGAAACCGTATTGCCATTTAGACAGGCCAGGTGTTCCTTCTGTATATACTTCCAGTCGAGTGCACAGTATGTGTTCGAGAACCTTTCCAGCCGTGTCCAACATGCATAGGGGTCTGTATGAGGACGGCTCTTCTGGAGGTTTATCACCCTTCGGAATAAGGACCAGTCGTTGTTGCTTCCATCGTCGCGGGAATTTTCCTTCGATTAGACAGGCTGTGTATAGGGCACTGAATATTTCTGCATTCTTCTTAATGGCTGCTTTTAAGACGGCGTTTGGAATTCCATCAAGGCCCGGTGTTGTTGTATTTTTAATTTTCGAGGCTGCCTCTAGGATTTCATCGGCTGTGACCGGTGGGATCGTCTCATCACCGTGTTGTATTTCTCGTGTCGGTGTGGGGTCATTATGCTGCGGGAATAGCCCAGTGACTATCTTTAACATGACATGGGGACACACGGTTGATTAGTTTTGCCGCCTTTTATCTTTGTGAGACCAATCTTATAGGCGCTACCCCAGGGGTTTTTTTGGACGTCCTCTCTGAGAGAGCGGAAGGATTCACTCTTACTCTTCAGTATTGCTTTTCGGAGTTTTTTCCGATTTTCTTTGAATTCTGCTCGTAATATTTCATGGCCTTCTCTACCTCTTGCTTTTTGTTGCTTTCTGCGGAGTCTTAGGCACTCTGAACGTCATCATTCCACCAGTATATCGGTGTTCTTCCGTTCCCTTTGCCTTTCCGCGGCATGGATGCGTCACATGTCTTTGCGAGTGATTTCATAACATGAGCTGTTCTTTCTTCCGCGACACCATTTGCTGGTTCGAAGTTTTCTAGCATGAATTCAAGCATTTCATGGTCTAGTTTGTTTGTCTTCCACCCGTTCCGCTGCGCTTTGGATATCGTACTCCTTCTTTCATACCGTGGGGTCTGTATGGTTTCGAAGATCACTGCTTGATGATCACTGTGCGTGTATAGGTCCGAGACCTGCCATTGGATCGTTCTTGAGAGCGAACTGCTAGCAAATGTTAGGTCTATGATGGATCCTGCGCCGAATTTGCAGTAAGTTTGCTTCGTGCCCCGGTTTAGCAGAGCTAGGTCTAGGGTGGCGAATGCCTCCAGGAGTGCCTCTCCCCTTCGATTTGTTTTTGTGCTGCCCCATTCCACTGCCCAGGCATTGAAGTCACCCCCTATGACTATCGGCGTCTTTTCTCTCGCATCTGCGGTCAGGCGGTCAAGCATCACTTTAAATTCAGCTATGCTTAGGCTTGGCGGGGCGTAGCAGCTATAGAAATGTACTCCTCTGATTTTTGCGAATACGAACCATTCATGTTGGCGGTTCTTCATGCTCTCGAACGGCAGATTTCCGCAGGTCCAGATAGCTGCCTTTCCGTTTGTATCTTCTACCCATTTCCCTCGTAGGGTGGGGGTTTTGTAGAGTTCACTAATGAGGATGATGTTGGCTTTAAGTTCAGCTGCTGTTTTCGCAAGGAGGTGCTGTGCTGCCTCGCAATGATTTACGTTTATTTGTATGCACTTAAACATGCCGCTTCGTTATTAATCGTATTGCAGTCTTATACGCTGTGTGTGTGTTTTTTTTATTTTTTTTTTTAATGAGGAGTAAAAGCTTCAAAAGCCTAAGTCAGTGTGAGACTTCAACTCACTAAATATCTCCTCTCGCGTACGGGTGGGTCCTCCCGGTACCACCGTCAGGTATTTCGTCGGAAGGCCGTAGGAGCTTTATTACTCAATCGTCAGTTTTGGGTCATCAGTCCACAGTTCTCGTTGCATCGGGAGTGTTGCCTGCGTGGCGTGAACGTGTTCGTTCAGTATGTCTACTGCGTTCAATGCGTCGAAGCTCGATCATGATTTTCGCTGCTGTTTCCTTGAAGGATTCCCATTTTTGTGATGTTTCGCAAATATGGGACACCGTATTCGTTAGGGTCGGGACCTCGCCGAATGCCACCGTCAAATCTGATCTCTCCTTACAGAAGCGTGGACAATAGAGCAGGATGTGCCTGGCATCTTCAATCTCATTGGGACAGTTGATACAAAACGGGTCATCTTCATGCTTGAAGCGATGAAGATATTGCTTGAAGCAACCATGGCCACTGAGCAACTGCGTCATGTAGTAGTCAACCTCTCCGTGTTTGCGTTCCATCCAAAAGGTGACTTCTGGAATCAGGGCAAATGTCCATCTTCCATTTTCCGACCTTTCCCACCGTCGTTGCCATTAACTGATGCTTCGTCTTCGCTCATCCTCCCTTGGTGCGTTCTTGCCTGATGCGTAGATGAGTTGGAGTTCGCAAGCCAGAATATCTACCGGTGGCATTGCCGCGATCACACCGATGGCATCATCCGACACTGTGCGGAAGGCACTGGCGACTCTCAGTGCGCTATGCCGATATGTCGCCCTTATGCCAGCATTGTATGAAGCCGTGTGCGTGGCGTCTGCCCACACTGGTGCAGCGTAAAACATAATAGAGCTTGTTACTCTTGCCAAGAGTTTCCGCCTGCTGGAGCGTGGTCCTCCAATGTTCGCCATGATGCGTGACAATGCACCGTTCACCCTTGAAGCCTTTTCGCTGACCGCCAATAAACGATCCTTAAAGGACATTCGTGTGTCTATCAGCACGCCAAGATACCGAAGATACGGTTGCGATATTATTTCGTGGTCCCCCACTCTGAAGGTGAAGACCTCACGCTTTTTCCGGGTGCTCAAGAGAACCGCCTCAGTTTTTTGCGCTGCCAGATTCAAATCCGCTCCGTCCAACCACCTCATCACTCTCGATGC
This sequence comes from Heteromyza rotundicornis, assembly GCA_951394025.1. NCBI lineage: Eukaryota > Metazoa > Arthropoda > Insecta > Diptera > Heleomyzidae > Heteromyza > Heteromyza rotundicornis. The sequence goes on along the minus strand of OX596011.1, from coordinate 63,674,897 downwards.
AGCGTCGCTACACCTCGTCTCCAGCGTGTGGATGTGTTTCGCTACTACCACCAGTGCGATGTCATCCGCATAGCCGATCAGAGTGGTATCCGTGGGAAGATCGCATTCCACAATGTTGGCCCAAGCACCGAGCCTTGAGAGACGCCTCTAGTGACCTCGTACGTTTTTACGCCGTCATCGGTGTCATACAGCAACACTCTGCCCTCGAAGTAGTTGGCGATGATTCGCTGCAAGTACCCCGGTACTCCGAAATTGCCTAGCGCTTGCATTATTCGCGTCCCGCACGCTGAGTTGAAAGCGTTTTTGATGTCCAGCGTTACTACTGCGCAGTACTTCTTGTCGCCCCCTTTCCACCTATCTCCGCTTGTCGCTTCACGAGCAATCCTCATCACCGCCTGGATGGCGTCGACCGTGGATTTTCCTCGGCGGAATCCAAATTGCTGCGTGGATAAGCCAGCAGGCTTTTCTAGGGAATCGTGAAGTCGGTTTACGATTATGCTCTCCCGTACCTTTCCTAGCGAGTCGAGCATGCAGAGTGGTCGATGCGCAGATTGCTGGTCGGGTTGTTTTCCGGGTTTCAATAGTAGCACCAATCTTTAGCACTTCCAGAAAGTAGGAAACGTTCCTTCGTTGAGGCATGTGGTATACATTTTTGCAAATGTCTCCGGGCTCGCCCTGATTGCCGTTTTCATCGCCACGTTGGGGATGCCGTCCAATCCTGGTGTCTTCTTATCGGACATTTTTCGAAGCGTGAGGAAAGCTTCGTACAACGTCACCGCCGGGATGCGTCCTACACCCACAGGCAGGTGATAGTGGTGCACCCATCCCCCCTGTGGGGGAAAGAGCGCGGCTACCACGTAGTCCATGAGTGTAGGATCCGAAGGTTGTGGAGCCCTAGGCCCTCGAACGCTGCTCATCACCACTTTATAGGCTTTGCCCCAGGGATCGATGTCAGCGCCTTCACGCAGTTTCTTGAAGCAGGAGTCTTTACTAGCAAGGATAGCCTTCTTGAACCGTTGGCGGCATTCTTTATAGTCCACGTGCAGTAATTGCCACAGCGGCAGAATTCGGTTTCGAGCCCGTTGCGCTTTCCTGCGAGCCCGATTACAGCATCTTATACATTCGGCGATGTCTTCATTCCACCAGTAGACAGGTTTTCTGGTTGGCACGTGTGTCCTCCGGCATTGCTGCGTCGCATGCTACGCTTAATCGTTTCGTGATGCCTATCACCATTTTGGTGGCTTCGTCGTCAGCCGTCTCCATTTCGCTCCACACCATCTGAAGCAACCCTTAGTCTGCGCTATTGGTATTTTCCGCGGCAGGACAATGCTTTGTACATCTATGACAATGGCTCGATGGTCGCTGTGCCTATAAAAATCGCATATGCTCCATGTACTGTGATGTGCTATCGAGTTGTGCGCGAAGGTTGCTGTTGTCACCTCGTCAAGACCAATAAGCTGAATCGTTGTGGACTGTGTTCTTGCCACCATACTTGCCGTCTCGCCTAGTACTCCCTTTATTGCCGATTGGTACGTAGCGGCATTGCTCTCCGGTGACCGCAAATTTTGGTTGCTGTTGTCACCTCGTCAAGACCAATAAGCTGGATCGTTGTGGACTGTGTTATTGCCACCACACTTGCCGTCTCGTCTAGTACTCCCTTTATTGCCGATTGGTACGTAGCGGCATTGCTCTCCGGTTACCGCTTCAGTTCAAGCAACAACTCATTTTTAGCTGTACGACGCACTGCCTTAACATTTTCCCCAAGTGATTTGAGGGCCTCGTTGCCCTTTATGTCCCTTAGGATGTCTGCGTACGAACGATCAGCTGTAGCCGCGATGACCAGAGTGTCCGTTCTAGGACGAGTTCTTTGCTTCCTATGCTGCACTTTCGACCACTCTTGCCTCTGCTTTGGCTGTGATTTGAAGTCGGCTCCTTGTACGGGTGTTGCAGTGTTGCTTGCGCTCGTTGGTGGCGTTTCAAGATTAGGCTCCTGCCTTCTCTTGTTTTCAGCGCCAAGTTTGAACCATGGCGACGTCTGTGACGCCGTATGGCTCCTTATCACCTCTTTGGCTGCGTCATCGTGCGTCTCGATTGCAGCCAGCTCATAGAACGCCTTAATGCTCTCAATAACGTCTCTCATTGGTTGATGGATTGAGCGCCTTTTTCCATCCCCGAGCATATCCCGAGCATTCTCTTGTGTTTATTTTTGGTTTAAAAAAGAAGGAGAAGACATATTTGATCCCACGAGTATCGGAGAAAGGGTGGTCCATCTGCACAGAGATCCGCAATATACAGACAAGGCTAGTTAATCCGGAGGACGCCAGGTATCCGGATACTCCGTTTGAGACTGAGCTAGTTTTTTGACTGGGCCCTCAGCCAGGTTGATTTTCGGCACGGGTCGTATGACACCTTAATCCAGCCCAGTACAATCCGGATGACGCCAGGTATCCGGATACTCCGTTTGAGACTGAGCTAGATTTTTGGCTGGGCCCTCAGCCAGGTTGATTTTCGGCACGGGTCGTATAACACCTTAATCCAGCCCAGTACAATTTATACCTATTGTAAGGTTTAGTAACTGCCGCCCCTCTGGGGTCAGACGCAGACCAGGGAGCCGCCCACTATGGGACGTCTGTTTGCTTCTGGGTTTATTTGTACCTACCCGTCCAATGTGCGGATAGAGAGGGACACACGAATATCATAGAGCTTATGCTGACATATATGTCGCACCTTCAGATCGAGTCGCCAATGGTCGGGGACTGCTTATTTGTTAAAGAACTTATTCGCAGCGGACCTACATATATATAGGCCTTTCAGCTATCCGCCACCTGCTGACCCCCACGATAGCCTATGGCCTGGCCCCGTGTGTGTGTGTGTGTGTTTTTTTTTTTTTTTTTTTTTTGAGCAAGAGGTGAAAATCTTCGAAAAGATACTAGAGAGCCCGTACTCCTCAGTTATGTGGGGCTTCTACCCACTAAAAACACCTCTCTCTCCAAGTCTATAACTCCCTGCGGAACCGCCGTCAAGCATTACTTCGCAGGGTAGGTTTCAGCGTCCTTCTAACGCTGGAGTCTTGTCACTGGGCATTCGTGACGATTTTTCGCTGCCGTTCCAGCCGTCTCAGTTCCACCATTATGGAGGCTGCCATGTCACACACGCGTTCCATTTTTCTTGTGACTCTATCATAGTAGCCACAATATTCTCCGGGGTCGGTGCCTCACCGATGATGTAACCCAACCGCTCTCGTGCTGGTAAGAACCTGTGCATGCAAAGAATACGTGTTCTGCGTCTTCATTAAAGACTCCATTACAGAGCTCGCAGTACGGTGAGTCTTCGTGGTGGAATCTATACAGATATGCTCTAAAGCAGCCATGACCGCTGAGAAATTGAGTCGTGTAGAAGTCAACTTTTCCCTGGGATTAGACGATGCGTCCATCGCCCTTTCTCAGAGTTGTCCCAGCGGGTTTGCCATTCCAGCATACTTTGTTGCCTCCCTGCTTCGCGCCTCTGCTTTCGGTTGGTGTCGCCAATTTGGTTTGTGTTCTCGCATACTGTCTGTTTGGCCAGCAAATCGATTGGCCACATTCCAGATATTACTAATGTCGCATCTTCAGATACCGTTCGGAACGCACCGCATACTCTCAGAGCACATAGTCGATATACCGATCTCATACCTCTTCCATATGATGCTGTTTCAAGGGCTTTGGCCCATATAGGTGATCCGTTAAGAAGTATAGAATTTAACACCCCCCGTCAAATCTGATCTCTCCTTACAGAAGCGTGGACAATACAGCAGGATGTGCCTGGCATCTTCAATCTCATTGGGACAGTTGGTACAAAACGGGTCATCTTCATGCTTGAAGCGATGAAGATATTGCTTGAAGCAACCATGGCCTCTGAGCAACTGTGTCATGTAGTAGTCAACCTCTCCGTGTTTGCGTTCCATCCAAAAGGTGACATCTGGAATCAGGGCAAATGTCCATCTTCCATTTTCCGACCTTTCCCACCGTCGTTGCCATTAACAGATGCTTCGTATTCGCTCATCCTCCCTTGGTGCGTTCTTGCCTGATGCGTAGATGCGTTCGCAAGCCAGAATATCTACCGGTGGCATTGCCGCGATCACACCGATGGCATCAGCACGCCAAGATACCGAAGATACGGTTGAAGGTGAACCCTCACGCTTTTTCCGGGTGCTCAAGAGAACCGCCTCAGTTTTTTGCGCTGCCAGATTCAAATCCGCTCCGTCCAACCACCTCATCACTCTCGATGCAGCGTCGCTACACCTCGTCTCCAGCGTGTGGATGTGTTTCGCTACTACCACCAGTGCGATGTCATCCGCATAGCCGATCAGAGTGGTATCCGTGGGATGATCGACAGTCAGAACGCCATTGTACATCACATTCCACAATGTTGGCCCAAGCACCGAACCTTGAGGGACGCCTCTAGTGACCTCGTACGTTTTTACGCCGTCATCGGTGTCATACAGCAACACTCTGCCCTCGAAGTAGTTGGCGATGATTCGCTGCAAGTACCCCGGTACTCCGAAATTGCCAAGCGCTTGCATTATTCGCGTCCAGCACGCTGAGTTGAAGGCGTTTTTGATGTCCAGCGTTACTACTGCGCAGTACTTCTTGTCACCCCCTTTCCACCTATCTCCGCTTGTCGCCTCACGAGCAATCGTCATCGCCGCCTGGATAGCGTCGACCGTGGATTTTCCTCGGCGGAATCCAAATTGCTGCGTGGATAAGCCAGCAGGCTTTTCTAGCGAATCGTGAAGTCGGTTCACGATTATGCTCTCCAGTACCTTTCCTAGCGAGTCGAGCATGCAGAGTGGTCGATACGCAGATGGCTGGTCGGGTTGTTTTCCGGGTTTCAATAGTAGCACCAATCTTTGGCACTTCCAGAAAGTAGGGAGCGTTCCTTCGCTGAGGCATGCGGTATACATTTTTGCAAATGTCTCCGGGCTCGCCCTGATTGCCGTTATCATCGCCACGTTGGGGATGCCGTCCAATCCTGGTGTCTTTTTATATATCGGATATTTTCCGAAGCGTGAGGAGTACTTCGTACAACATCACCGCCGGGATGCGTCCTACACCCTCAGGCAGGTGATAGTGGTGCACCCGTCCCCCCTGTGGGGGAAAGAGCGCAGCTACCACGTTGTCCATGAGTGTAGGATCCGAAGGTTGTAGAGCCCTAGGCCCTCGAACGCTGCTCATCACCACTTTATAGGCTTTGCCCCAGGGATCGATGTCAGCGCCTTCACGCAGTTCCTTGAAGCAGGAGTCTTTACTAGCAAGGATAGCCTTCTTGAACCGTTGGCGGCATTCTTTATAGTCCGCGTGCAGTAATTGCCACAGCGGCAGAATGCGGTTTCGAACGCGTTGCGCTTTCCTGCGAGCCCGATTACAGCATCTTATACATTCGGCGATGTCTTCATTCCACCAGTAGACAGGTTTTCTGGTTGGCACGTGTGTCCTCCTCGGCATTGCTGCGTCGCATGTTACGCTTAATCGTTTCGTGGTGCCTATCGCTATTTTGGTGGCTTCGTCGTCAGCCGTCTCTATTTTGCTCCACACCATGTGAAATACTTCAGCATCAAAGGCATGTTGCTTCCAACCCTTAGTCTGCGCTATTGGTATTTTCTGCGGCAGGACGATGCTTTGTACATCTATGACAATGGCTCGATGGTCGCTGTGCGTATAAAAATCGCCTATGCTCCATGTACTGTGATGTGCTATCGAGTTGTGCGCGAAGGTAAGGTCCACTGCAGACCACTTCGTCCCAGCCTCGAACGTGTGCTGACCGTTGTTTAGGAGCTCGACATCCAATGACGCAAAACACTCCATCAGAATCGTACCCCTGCGGTTTGTGCTGCTACTGCCCCATGTTGTAGACCACGCATTGAAGTCACCAGCAATAATTACCGGGGACTTTGTTTGTGCTTCCATCACCAACTCCGTTAGCAGCCGTTCATATTGCCATATGTCCATACTATGTGGAGCATAGCACGAAAAGACGTAAACTCCATTGAATTTTACCGAGCTGAAGCCATTGTTTGCTACTGGTGCTCTGTTCTGGCACACTATGCAACCATGTGTCCATATCCCGCTTTACTGGGTGCGTCCGAAGTTCATTCGCATCCTTTCACATTGTGATGTTGCTCGCACAAAATGGCCAGGTCGAATTGTTGCTCGAAGATGTTCTGCTGCAACATGTCCTGGGCCGCAATACAATGGATGAGGTTTAATTGGATGATTTTCATCGTCCACCTTTCTGCACCGCCTTCTGACGTGCCGGACAGCAAGAGCTTCCAGCCGCGTGGCTTCCGTCGCACAGAGCGCATTTTGCTTTGTTTGTGCATGCCGCTGCGGAGTGACCCTCTTCGCCACACTTCCTACAAAGATTGCTGCAGTCTACCCGTTCTTTGCAATTTTGTGCGATGTGGTTGAACCCCCAACATTTGAAACATCTCTTCGGCGAAACGCTCTGGCGAACTCGGCAGGACGCGCATCCAATGCGAAACCGCTGCATCTTTATCACCTTCGCTGCATCACCAAATGGCAGGACGACGTATGCCGTTTGTGTGCCTTGATGACTTTGACGCATGCGTATCGATGCCTCGTCCGGTCGACTTATGTCACCCTGCGTGTGTAGAGCATCGCAAATTTCGGTTGCTGTTGTCACCTAGTCAAGACCCATAAGCTGGATCGTTGTGGACTGTGTTCTTGCCACCACACTTGCCGTCTCGCCTAGTACTCCCTTTATTGCCGATTGGTACGTAGCGGCATTGCTCTCCGGTGACCGCTTCAGTTCAAGCAACAACTCATTTTTAGCTGTACCACGCACTGCCTTAACATTTTCCCCAAGTGATTTGAGGGCCTCGTTGCCCTTTATGTCCCTTAGGATGTCTGCGTACGAACGATCAGCTGTAGCCGCGATGACCAGAGTGTCCGTTCTAGGACGAGTTCTTTGCTTCCTATGCTGCACTTCCGACCACTCTTGCCTCTGCTTTGGCTGTGATTTGAAGTCGGCTCCTTGTACGGGTGTTGCAGTGTTGCTTGCGCTCGTTTTCTTCTTTGGCTCTGCATGCATTGTCACGGTGGCGTTTTCTTTCTTCTGCCTACCGAGTTTCGGTGCTGCACTCGTGCGCTTCGTTGGTGGCGTTTCAAGATTAGGCTCCTGCCTTCTCTTGTTTTCAGCGCCAAGTTTGAACCATGGCAACGTCTGTGACGCCGTATGGCCCCGTATCACTTCTTTGGCTGCGTCATCGTGCGTCTCGATTGCAGCGAGCTCGTAGAATGCCTTAATGCTCTCAATGGTGGCTCTCATTGGTTGATGGATTGAGCGCCTTTTTCCATCCCCGAGCATGTCTACCAAATTCCTGATCTGCTCGCCGAGCTTCCAAAACGATGTTTGGCCTGTTGAAACATTTGCCAAATTTGGAGATTGTTCGCAACAGTTTGCACCATTTTTGTGCCACCATCCTGGCTGGCTTTGCGCGGGGTCATTGGAAGACCTGGGCATAGCCGCGCTTTTCTTAAAGGGGTCTATAGGTTCCCTGATGTTGTTGAGAACCTTGTTCCCTGCCGGAGTTGTAAGAGTACCGGTCTCTTGTGTTTCTTTTTGGTTTAAAAGAGAAGGAGAAGACATATTAGATCCCACGAGTGGCGGAGAAAGGGTTTGTAACGTAGCAAACATTACAGAAAATATAACTTTATTAACCCTGATAATTATATTTATTTTTCATTAGTATAGTCTATTAATATAGTCCATTACGTATATACACGCATTACCCTATGAATTGCCATATACACCGCCATTACCCTATATTCTATTTTTAGGACATAGTCATATACATACATGCATTTACATGCATTTGCATTCGGCTACCTTGCCACCAGCATTGAAATTGGGGTTTTTCATTTAACGTACTTGCACAATTGGCAGTTACGCAGTATAATTCCTTTATATACTTTATACTGGCAGCCCCTTAAGTGCTCAGTGCTGGGCAGAGCAAAGGTGTGTCTGGTGGAAGTGAAATCCTCCTCAGACCAAAGCATATTTTGGAACAGAGGTTGCTCCAGGGCCGACCTCTGAATACATGTAGTTAGATTATTCTTAAGTATTTTAGAATTGTTCAACGCTTCGGCGTTTGACCAACCATCACCGTTCCGACGGTAGACTCACAACGCTTCGGGCGTTCGATTAAAATCCGATCAACGCTTCGGCGTTCGACCGACCATCACCGCTTCGGCGGTAGACTCGCAACGCTTCGGGCGTTCGATTTAAAACTCAATCAACGCTTCGGCGTTCGACCGACCATCACCGCTTCAGCGGTAGATTCGCAACGCTTCGGGCGTTTGATTAAAACCCAAACAACGCTTCGGCGTTCGACCGACCATCACCGCTTCGGCGGTAGATTCGCAACGCTTCGGGCGTTCGATTTAAAACTCAATCAACGCTTCGGCGTTCGACCGACCATCACCGCTTCAGCGGTAGATTCGCAACGCTTCGGGCGTTTGATTAAAACCCAAACAACGCTTCGTCGTTCGACCAACCATTACCGCTTCGGCGGTAGATTCGCAACGCTTCGGGCGTTTGATTTATCAAATTACTCAACGCTTTGGCGTTCGACCGACCACCCACGCCGTGTCGTACGAAAACCAGCAACGCATGTGCGTTCACCTCCTGAAAGTAAAAATTGGCAACCGAAGGCTAACCCGAGAGGCCACCCGAAACATTACCGAAGTACAACCTAAAGTACAACCGAAGTACGACCGAAGTACCGACACGAAGTCCGAATACATTGAAGGAAGAAGAAGGCCATATTATTACCCCCCCGAAGGAGATTCGTATGATATCATATCTATTTAAAGCTAGTTATAGTGTGTAAGGAAAAGAAATAATAAATAAAGAGAAATACTATATTTTACACCCAAATATTTCACTCTTTTCCTGCCGAAGTTATTTGGTTCTTCGGTGAAATTCTGGATCGACTTGAGCTATACCTCAGCCTGAGATTAAAAACCCAAACCTAGATGTTTTCACCCGAAGACGACATCACAATGGCGCCCGAGCAGGGACCCGATTCCAAATCGAATAGTGGAAATGCGAAAGACACCACCAACGATTCTGGAACAGGGAAAGCACACACTAGCACTAAATCAACGAATGAATCACTCGGGTGGATATATTTGCTACGAAAGGAGCAGCTTATAAACGAATGCCAAAAACACGACTTAGGTGTAAGCGGTCGCACTGTCGTGGACCTGCGCCGCGACTTAAGCAGCTTCGTGAAATTAAAAAGAAATAGAAAATCAACTGAAAACCTGCTGAAGGACATAGAGGAGGAGATACGAGCTGAAGAGAAGGAGATTGTCGTGGGCCCTGTACCCGAGAGAACCACGAACACAATGCAACAAAACCAAGCTGAGATCGAGGTAATGAAAACTGTGAGGCGGTGGAACATGCACTATGACGGCGGCGAAAATTTAATCGATTTCCTAGAGCGATGCGAAGAGGTGGCCGAATGCTGCCATTTATCGCCTGACAGGCTAGTAACAGCGTTGCTCGAAATTCTTCAAGGCAAGGCTTTGCAATGGTATCGAATAAAAAGAGACAAAATTACATCGTGGCGTACTTTCCGTGAAGAAGCCGAACGTTTTTTCCTTCCGAGGAGACACCTCGCACAACTAGAGGAGACAATCCATCACCGGAAACAAATGGCACGAGAAAACGCAAAGGACTATGTGATGGCAGTATTAACATTGATACGACAGCATCCAAAACTCAAAGCATTAGATCACACCGATATGATATACGACGGCTTACGAGTGGAGTATAGACACTATATCCGGCGAACTGACTTCCAGACCATCGACGAAATGATGGAAATGAGCGAGAACTTTGAGTTGCTGAAAAGAGACGAAGCTCGAAATACTCGGTCTGCGAACCATTGTATAGCCGAGACAGGGCCGCCGCCGTATAACCGAAACACACATTGCTGGCGCTGCAAGGGTTTCGGTCACCAAAGATGGAGCTGTAAAGGGATTCCAAAATTATTTTGTTCTCGATGCGGACAACTCGGACGCATGTCAAAAAAATGTCGCTGCGAGATTGCACCCCCAGCAGAAGCAAGAGATGATAGTCGTTACTATATAGATGTATATATAAACGAATACAAAATTCGGGCACTGGTAGACACAGGGGCCACATTAACATATATAGGTGAGGAAGCACGAAAGTATGCTGAGCAATGCGGAATTCGACCACAACCGCATAAACGACACATTCAGCTGGCCGACCAATCATGTATTACAAACGCGAGTGTATACAATATACCAGTTACATATTTGGGACGCACTACACATGTATTCGCGGCTACGCTAGCCTCATTAGCTGAACCGATGATAGTCGGTATGGATTTTTTGCGAAATCGTGGTCTAACAATAAGCTTGGACGGAAACATCTTGCCTTCAGAAATTATCACACAGCCCTATAACACCCTTCACCGCCTACATGCTCTGATAAGCCGAGAATTTCTTTCGACTGAGCAAAACGAATACCTGGAGAAGTTTCTAACCGAAAACAAAAATAAATTTGCGAACGTCACAGGACAATGCCACGCGGTCGAACACACAATACGATTGAGACACACCGAACCCATTAAACAGCGATATTATCCGCGTAATCCGGCCATGCAGAAAATAATCAACACGGAAATAGACGAATTACTTGCCTCTGACCGAATAGAGCCCTCCCGAAGCCCATATAGCTCCCCGATCGTTCTGGTGCGCAAAAAGCAGGGCACTTGGAGAATGTGTATTGATTATCGACAATTAAATGCCGCCACTGAACCCGATGCTTATCCACTACCACAAATTAATGCAATTTTAGACCAGTTACGTGAGGCCAAATACATATCGTCAATTGATTTGAAGAATGGATATTGGCAAATCCCCATGCACAAATCCGCTAAACCATGCACCGCATTTACGGTACCAGGCCGAGGATTATTCCAGTGGAAGGTAATGCCATTCGGATTGCATTCGGCACCCGCAACTTTTCAACGAGCGTTGGATAACATAATCGGACCCGAACTCCACCCTCGAGTATTCGCATACTTAGACGACATAATAATATTGGGAAAAACATTTGAAGAGCATATGTCAAATCTGAATGAAGTTTTGAACCGTTTAAAAAACGCAAATATGCAGATAAACTTCGAAAAATCAGATTTTGTTCGGACCAGCGTCAGGTATCTCGGCCATATAGTAAGCTCTGAGGGCATCCATACCGATCCTGCAAAAGTGGAAGCGCTCCGTGAAATTCCAACGCCAACTAATTTGAAAGAACTTCGACGAGTCCTCGGAGTTGCGTCGTGGTATCGTCGCTTTGTTGCCAATTTTTCTACCCTTGTTGCACCTCTGAACCGTTTATTAAAAAAGGGGTGCAAATGGGAGTGGACGGAGGAACAGGAACATGCCTTTAATAGCATCAAGGACCACCTAACTAAAGCACCAGTACTATGCTGCCCCGACTTTGGCCGAAAGTTCATTCTCCAAACCGATGCCAGTGGAAAAGGGTTAGGTGCAGTTTTATTTCAACGTCATGATGACCAAGAGCAGGTCATCGCGTATGCCAGCCGAACACTCACAGCTTTAGAAAAAAAATATTCGGCAACAGAACAAGAGTGTCTTGCAATTTTGTGGGGAATTAGGAAAATGCGGCCATACCTAGAAGGGTACAGATTTACTGTAGTCACCGATCATCACTCATTGAAATGGTTGCACACGTTGAAAAATCCTTCGGGCAGGCTGGCACGATACGCTCTTGAGTTACAGCCATATGATTTTGAAGTAGAATATCGGAAAGGCAGCCTTAATGTAGTAGCCGATGCACTCTCTCGTGCTCCTTTGCCTAACACTGAACACAATGCACTATGCATGTGCACCACAAAAAGAGCGGACTGGTACAATATCAAGCGAACATCGGTACTTCAGCAGCCGGAAAAATTTCCCGACTATCAAATTGTGAGTGATCGGTTGTTTCGACACATTGCACGAAAAACCAAATTATCGAGTAGCCCACAATGGAAACTATGCATACCTATTGCAAAGCGTGAAGAAGTACTTCGAGAGGTGCATGATGCACCATCAGCAGGACACATGGGCGTGGCCAAAACATTAAGAAGGGCGCAGGAGCAATATTACTGGCCTGGAATGTATCGAGATGTGTGCGGATATGTTCGAAAGTGTATAACATGTGCACGATATAAAGTACAGCAGCGAAAACCAGCCGGATTTATGGCCACAATGCAATGCAGCCAACCCTGGGAGTTGGTCTGCGCAGATTTTGTGGGGCCGCTTCCACGGTCGTCACATGGGAATACTGCTTTACTCGTGTTGGTGGACAAATTTAGCAAGTGGGTGGAATTAGTGCCGGTACGTAAGGCAACTGCTTCTTGTGTCGTTGCTGCCTTAAGGGAGCGAATAATATATCGTTTTGGTTGTCCAAACATATTTCTGTCCGATAATGGCAGGCAATTAGCGAGTCGCGAGGTAGACACATTTTTAAAACAACACGGAATCACACATAAGTTTACAGCCCCTTACACTCCACAAGAAAATCCCACCGAACGCACCAACCGGGTGGTAAAAACCATGATTGCGCAACGATGCGAGAACAATCATAAAACTTGGGATGCACAAATCCCCGAAATCGCATTCGCCATCAACTCAGCCACCCACGAATCAACTGGGGTATCAGCAGCCGAATTATTGTTTGGGAAATTTCCTACCACCCCTCACCGCTTGCGAGATCAAGGCGAAACACCGAAAGAAGTCAATGAAATTCAACGCAATTTGCACGACATATGGGCAGAGGTGAAGAAGAATGCGGAACGTTCAACACAGCGCCAGCGCAAACACTATAATCTAAGACGTCGAGCATGGAAACCGCTCGTCGGTGATTGTGTATTAAAACGAGAACACCCGCTATCATCTGCAATTGATAATTTCAATCAGAAACTTGCACCAAAATTCTCTGGCCCATATGAAGTTACTAAATTCATAGCACCCACCATCGTAGAAATTACACGAAAAATAAACAACAAAACTGAAAACAAACGAGCGCACGTGCAAGATTTGAAACCATTCTGCGACAGCGCAGCGAACGTTTAGCAAAGCAAAATGCACGCTAGCCGCAACAAAGGCGAACCATCAAAATAGGAACAAAAAAAAATCTATGTTTCCATTGGATGCAGGATTGGTTTTTTTTTTTTTGAAGAGTTCTCATTTCGTTCAGAGAAAAACCAAACTTAAGAAAGCTTCAAATATTTTATGAGTCACAGTCCGCCGGTAATATGTATCGAAAACATTCACACCCACTACCGCCTAAAGCGGGTATAAAAAAAGCGAGTGAGGGCGCCCAAGCCATTCGAAGCGACCAATATCGGCCACCAGCAGAAGCCAGATTGCGCAGTCCGTCAAATATTGTCATAACTAGCGACGTACAATTGGCACCACTTTGCACAGCCGCCAGCACGAGCCGAACAAAACGCCGCGTGCAGTGGAGATTAGACACGGAACGACCACCAGGCAGCACACCTAGACCATTGTCCACAACACCACCACCATTATTGCCATTAGGCCGGCCAATTCCTACCATCGTTACCGCAGCCGACTCCTCCGTACCATATTCGTCCAGCAGACCGCAGCCATCACCTTCAGCACCACCGAGCACCAGTGTCCAGGCGCTGGCACTAGCTCGTTCGAGCATAAGCACCGAAGCTCCTTCGGCTGGCAGTGTTCGGCGCAGCGCTGTGCTCGTTTCATGCCCAGCAACAGCTAGCAACGTAAAGAGAGCTGTGAGACGTGGTCGGCAGGGGTTAAAATCGCGATGCATGCGGATGCTAAAAGGCCTCGTGGTACGCAAGCCGACGGGTTCGGGACCGCACAAGTGGGATTTTGTTCGGCAAGGCCGGCCAACAATTCACATTGCTACGATCAGCGAAACTACTGCTCGACTGCGCTGTGGTGAATTCGTGTACGACACCGAAATGGTACCGTAAGCGAAAGATGAAGCTGGCGACACTTTTTTTTTAAACTGTAGAACAGCCAAGAATTTATTTACAACCATTTATTATTATTGTATTATTATGATTATTATTAAAAAATAAACCTGTAGAACAGAGGCCTGATTATAATGAATAAAAAAGAAGATAACGAATATATATATTTTTTTTTTATACAAACTAAATTTTAAAAAAAAAAAGAAGAAAAAAAAACTGAATACAAAAAAAAAATTTTTGATGAAAAGAGGGAAAAATCATACAAAAAAAAAACCCCCAAATAAAAGAAATAATAATATATGTATAAAAACAAGGAAAATCCAAAAAAAAAAAGAAATTAAAATCCAAAAAAAAAATATATGAGGAAAACGGAAAAAAAATATATATATAAGCTGAGTTAGGGGCAGAGCCAACCGCCTCCGACGGCTTGGTAAAGGTTACCGAAAGGTAGTGCAAAAACTCAACGCCCACATTAAACATTTATTTTGTAACTGTAAAAGCAGAAATTGGGTACAAATTTCTTTCCGAAGAAGGGAGGGAACTGTAACGTAGCAAACATTACAGAAAATATAACTTTATTAACCCTGATAATTATATTTATTTTTCATTAGTATAGTCTATTAATATAGTCCATTACGTATATACACGCATTACCCTATGAATTGCCATATACACCGCCATTACCCTATATTCTATTTTTAGGACATAGTCATATACATGCATGCATTTACATGCATTTGCATTCGGCTACCTTGCCACCAGCATTGAAATTGGGGTTTTTCATTTAACGTACTTGCACAATTGGCAGTTACGCAGTATAATTCCTTTATATACTTTATACTGGCAGCCCCTTAAGTGCTCAGTGCTGGGCAGAGCAAAGGTGTGTCTGGTGGAAGTGAAATCCTCCTCAGACCAAAGCATATTTTGGAACAGAGGTTGCTCCAGGGCCGACCTCTGAATACATGTAGTTAGATTATTCTTAAGTATTTTAGAATTGTTCAACGCTTCGGCGTTTGACCAACCATCACCGTTCGATTAAAATCCGATCAACGCTTCGGCGTTCGACCGACCATCACCGCTTCGGCGGTAGACTCGCAACGCTTCGGGCGTTCGATTTAAAACTCAATCAACGCTTCGGCGTTCGACCGACCATCACCGCTTCAGCGGTAGATTCGCAACGCTTCGGGCGTTTGATTAAAACCCAAACAACGCTTCGGCGTTCGACCGACCATCACCGCTTCGGCGGTAGATTCGCAACGCTTCGGGCGTTTGATTTATCAAATTACTCAACGCTTTGGCGTTCGACCGACCACCCACGCCGTGTCGTACGAAAACCAGCAACGCATGTGCGTTCGCCTCCTGAAAGTAAAAATTGGCAACCGAAGGCTAACCCAAGAGGCCACCCGAAACATTACCGAAGTACAACCTAAAGTACAACCGAAGTACGACCGAAGTACCGACACGAAGTCCGAATACATTGAAGGAAGAAGAAGGCCATATTATTACCCCCCCGAAGGAGATTCGTATGATATCATATCTATTTAAAGCTAGTTATAGTGTGTAAGGAAAAGAAATAATAAATAAAGAGAAATACTATATTTTACACCCAAATATTTCACTCTTTTCCTGCCGAAGTTATTTGGTTCTTCGGTGAAATTCTGGATCGACTTGAGCTATACCTCAGCCTGAGATTAAAAACCCAAACCTAGATGTTTTCACCCGAAGACGACATCATAGGTTGTTCATCTGCACAGAGATCCGCAATATATAGACAAGGCTAGTTAATCCGGAGGACGCCAGGTATCCGGATACTCCGTTTGAGACTGAGCTAGTTTTTTGACTGGGCCCTCAGCCAGGTTAATTTTCGGCACGGGTCGTATGACACCTTAATCCAGCCCAGTACAATCCGGATGACGCCAGGTATACGGATACTCCGTTTTGAGACTGGGCTAGTTTTTTTGACTGGGCCCTCAGCCAGGTTGATTTTCGGCACGGGTCGTATAACACCTTAATCCAACCCAGTACAATTTATACCCATTGTAAGGTTTAGTAACTGCCGCCCCTCTGGGATCAGACGCAGACCAGGGAGCCGCCTACTATGGGACAGACGCTTCTGGGTTTATTTGTACCTACCCGTCCTATGTGCGGATAGAGAGGGACACACGAACATCATAGAGCTTATGCTGACATTTATGTCGCACCCTCAGATCGTGTCGCCAATGGTCGGGGACTGCTTATTTGTTAAAGAACTTATTCGCAGCGGACCCACATATATGTAGGCCTTTCAGCTATCCGCCACCTGCCACTGAGCAACTGTGTCATGTAGTATTCAACCTCTCCGTGTTTGCGTTCCATCCAAAATGTGACATCTGGAATCAGGGCAAATGTCCATCTTCCATTTTCCGACCTTTCCCACCATCCTTGCCATTCACTGATGCTGCGTCTTCGCTCGTCCGCCCTTGTTGCGTTTTTGCCTGCTGCGTAGATGAGTTGGAGTTCGCAAGCCAGAATATCTACCGGTGGCATTGCGCGATCACACCGATGGCATCATCCGACACTGTGCGGAAGGCACTGGCGACTCTCAGTGCGTTATGCCGATATGTCGCCCTTATGCCAGCTATGTATGAAGCCGTCTGCGTGGCGTCTGTCCACACTGGTGCAGCGTAGAGCATAATAGAGCTTGTCACTCTTGCCAAGAGTTTCCGCCTGGAGCGTGTGTGTGTGAGTGTGTTTTTTTTTTTTTTTTTTTTTTTTGCGCAAGAGGTGAAAATCTTCAAAAAGATACTAGGGAGCCCGTACTCCTCAGTTATGTGGGGCTTCTACCCACTAAAAACACCTCTCTCTCCAAGTCTATAACTCCCTGCGGAACCGCCGTCAAGCATTACTTCGCTGGGTAGGTTTCAGCGTCCTTCTAACGCTGGCGTCTTGTCACTGGGTATTCGTGACTATTTTTCGCTGCCGTTCCAGCCGTCTCAGTTCCACCATTATGGAGGCTGCCATGTCACACACTCCGTTCCATTTTTCTTGTGACTCTATCATATTTGCCACGATATTCTCCGGGGTCGGTGCCTCACCAATGATGTAACCCAACCGCTCTCGTGCTGTTAGGAACCTCGGGCATGCAAAGAATATGTGTTCTGCGTCTTCATTAAAGACTCCATTACAGAGCTCGCAGTACGGTGAGTCTTCGTGGTGGAATCTATACAGATATGCTCTAAAGCAGCCATGACCGCTGAGAAATTGAGTCGTGTAGAAGTCAACTTCTCCCTGCTTCCTTTCCAACCAGGCCGAAATGTTTGGGATTAGACGATGCGTCCAGCGCCCTTTCTCAGAGTTGTCCCAGCGGGTTTGCCATTCCAGCATACTTTGTTGCCTCGCTGCTTCGCGCCCCTGCTTTCGGTTGGTGTCGCCAATTTGGTTTGTGTTCTCGCATACTGTCTGTTTGGCCAGCAAAACAACAAGCAAAACAAACCAGTCGTGTATGGATGTCTTTTTTTTTAAGCTCCGCCAAATATAAATTAAAACAATCAATTTCTTGCTGCATTTTTAATTCGCGGACCGCGCAATAATTAATTAATATTTTTGTTGCTAATAGTTTTCGCCGTGGCAAATTAAACTTGCAATTGAGTGCTGGCTTTTTTAAAAAATCAATTAAATACAAATAAATAAATAATCACTTCAACTTTGTCTGTTCACTCAAAACCGGTTCTGTGGTGCCTAATCCGACATTGTCTCTTCTCGCTTTCGTCGTTTCTCCTGAGCAGATGACACCTCCAGCATCAAGAGTAACGCGTCAACAGCATCAGATGAATTCTC
The DNA here is from genome assembly GCA_951394025.1 of Heteromyza rotundicornis. Classification (NCBI taxonomy): domain Eukaryota; kingdom Metazoa; phylum Arthropoda; class Insecta; order Diptera; family Heleomyzidae; genus Heteromyza; species Heteromyza rotundicornis. The sequence goes on along the minus strand of OX596011.1, from coordinate 63,657,013 downwards.
TCCGCTCCGAGTCCCTAACACCTAAGCTTGCGAGTGGAAAGGGAACAACAACAACAACATTTGGTGCTCAACTAAAAGAGATGGAAGATAGGCTCCTTCTACATACGAACAAATTGGTAGAGCGACTCTCGGGTGAAATATTGAGTGTAAAAAAAAGGCTTCTGAGCAAAATTGAAACGGAATTAAGCTACACTAAGAACAAATTCTGTGAGCTTGACAATAAAATTATCTCGCTTGAGAGTCAACTTAGTGTACTGGCTGAGCGTTGTGTTGAGCTTGATGTAATCAAAACTCAACTTTGAGAATATACGGAAAAAAACCACAATAAAACCACCACTATCAGTGAACAATCGGTTGATATCTCGTCAGACGCTGTGATCTTTGGAGTGCCCCACTTAGATAAAGAGAATCTAAAAAGCATTTTTAATCTTGTCTGTCTCTCAATTGACTTTTCGTCTCCTCAAATAAGGGACATATTTCGTGTTAAAGCTAGGCAAGCCAACCGTAACTCTTTAATTGTAATTAAATTCTACACTCCGTACGATCGGAATCGTGTTTTAAAAGCTTTTGGCGATTATGCCAAAAGCTCTTGCCGACACAAGAGCTGAAGCTCTCTGTGTCGGCAGTGAAGATGAGTTACTTAGTATCATCAACGGCGCTGCTCTTGCGGGTGACTCCGATTAAATTAATTTATCTTGATTTTGTTAGGGTTACTGGCCATTCCTTCTACTTCTACTTATACTTCTATTCCTATTCCTTTTCTATCCTATACTCTTCTATATTTGACTTATTCTTCTCTTTATTTCTTATCTCTTTAGTGTTTAAAGCTTATGGTTTACATGTTGGTCTAATTACTTATGCCTTCTCCAAATGATTTTATTAGCGCTAATGATAATCAAAAAGTGATGATTGAGGTTTTGTGTAAACAACATGCTGGTCTTAAAGTTGTCCACTTTAATGCCAGAAGTCTGAATGATTTTAAACTAGATTATGTGAAGTTTCTCTTTGAGGACTCCTCAGTTGATGTATTATGTGTATCTGAGACGTGGTTTAATGATGATGTTGATGATGCGTATTTCAATATAAAAAATTTTAAACTTTTTCGTTCTGATAGAACTGGCAGAAAGGGAGGGGGTGTTGCAAATTTATTGTAAGAATAATATTAATGTAAAATTTCTTTGTGAATCAACAGACTCTGATGTAGAGTTTCTGAATGTTGTTATATATGACAATACGACAAAAGTTTTTTTATGGTGTGTGTGTACAATCCTAATAGAAATTTTAGTTTGGATCCATTTCTGTCTTCTCTGTCTAATTGTCTAATTGACTACGATCATTTTGTTATATGTGGTGATTTTAATATTAATCTTCTTTCAAAAGATTCCTCAGTCAGCAGTCTTTATGATAATTTGAATGAAGTTGGATTGTCAATTGTAAACTCTGTGATGCCTACACACTTTGCTTCCAATGCCTGTCCCAGTTTACTTGACTATTTGATTGTATCTGATAAGCATGCTGTTTTAATTTTTGACCAATTATCTTTTATTTCTGACCATGACCTAATTTTTTGTACTCTTAATATTTGTCTTAGTCCTGCTGCTACTGCCAACTGTTTTACATATCGTGACTATAAATCAATAAATTTTGACTCCTTGACTAATGACTTGACCCTCATTGACTGGACGGACTGCTGGTACCTTGGCTCAGCTGATGAAAAGTTAAATTTTTTCTTAAATAATATGTGCAATATTTTTGACGTTCATGTGCCACTTCGTACAGCACGAGTTATCAATAACTCTTGTCCATGGTTCACTAGTTTGGTAAAGCAAGCTATAAAAATGCGTAATAAAACCTATACGAGATGGAAAAGGAATCCTTCTGCTCAAAATTGGGAAGAACACAAGCTCGCGCGTAATGAAGCTACTTCCGCTGTCAGGTTGTCGAAAAAACAGTTCTATCAGTCGAAACTAAGTACAGCATTACCATCTAAGCAGTTGTGGAGAAATTTGAGAGAGATTGGTGTGCGCAGTAAGAGTTCGTCTGAGTGTAATATTGATCCTGATATATTAAATGATTACTTTATTGTTAATAATGTTGATGAATCACAATTTAATTTGGAAGGTGTAGTTTCTCCAAATATCATTAATAAGTTTGAATTTTCCGCTGTATATGAACTAGATGTTGCCAAATGTGTAATGAAAATTAAATCGAATGCTATTGGTGAAGATGGGGTAGCTATTAAGTTCATTAAGTTAATATTGCCCTATATACTGAATCCTCTTACACACATTATTAACCATTGTTTTACTAGCTCTTGCTACCCTAACATTTGGAAAGTGGCTACTATCGTTCCTGTAGCCAAAAAACCTTCGGCCTCTGTACCCAGTGATTTCCGTCCTATAAGTATTTTATCTTCCATCTCCAAAGTTTGTGAGTCCCTCATGGCGGAACAAATATCCAATTATGTTACTGCCAATAGTCTTTTGTCACCTCTCCAGTCTGGTTTCCGTCCTGGGCACAGTTGCTCTACTGCAGTAGCTAATATCATCCAATATTAGATTGTTTTATGATAAGGAATACTTTGATCTGCCTTTTAGACTTTTCTAAAGCTTTCGACAGTGTGAATCACTCTCTGCTTTGTGTGAAATTAACACAATTTTTTGTTTTTTCAATAACTGCGGTTAACCTGATAAAAAGCTATCTTGAGGTAGATCTCAACGAGTCAGAGTTGGTAGTTGTTATTCACAATATAAAACTATAAGCAGTGGAGTGCCTCAGGGGTCTGTACTTGGCCCGCTTTTATTTATTTTATTTTTAAATTATATTTTCAAAGTTTGTAGATTTGTTACTATGCATGCCTATTCTGATGATCTTCAACTCTACTTGTCTCGTCCTATTGGTCTTATTGAAGATTTGTGTGCCAGAGTAAATGAAGACTTAGAGTCTATTGGTATGTGGGCCATGTGCAATAAACTATTTTTAAATCCATCAAAATCATATGTCCTGCCTATAGCTAGAACTAATTATAATCTTGTTGAAGTTCCTCCGATATTGCTTAATGGCACTAAGTTGTTGGTTACTGACAAAGTAACGAACCTTGGGTTTAAAATTAATTCCTCACTTACTTGTGTTGATCACATCAACTCTGTAGTGAGTAAAGTTTACTATACCTTGAGAAATCTTCGTATGACTTCAGCATTTATGCCTATTGAAACTCGACGCAAGTTAGTGGTTCAGTTAATAGTCCCAATAATATCCTACTCGGAAGTGGTATACAGTAACCTGGACTCGCTTGCTATGCATAAGATAGAAGTTGCCTTTAACAACGCAACAAGGTATGTTTATGGGATTGGGAGGTATGATCATATATCATCTTTCAATACTCGTATTCTTGGTTGTAGTATTTCCGCATATCTTAAGTCTAGAAATTGCATATTTTTGCATAGGTTGATTCAGACAAGATCCCCTCTTTATCTGTATCATAAACTACAATTTAGTAAATCAACCCGTAGTTTGATTCTTATAACACCTAAATTTAATTACACTGCTTCTACGCGTTTGTTTTTCATTAGTGCTGTTCGTCTGTGGAATTCGTTACCTATTCACATTAGGGGCGTAACAAACATAGTAGACTTTAAGCTTTTAACACTCCAATACTTTTCTTAAAACAATTTAGTTTTCTTTTCTCTTCAGACTATACTTTCTTCTCGCCTTTCTACTTTATCTACTATATCTTTTTGACTATTTCTAAATATTTTTCATATCTGCTAATTTTACTTATATTTTATTGTTTTTTTATAAAGTAGTATGTAAAGTAATGTTGCATATCTGTTTCTTGAGTCCAAATGTTTCCTGTAATTGCTCTCCTGCTGGCCAGGGGTATAAAGTGGCTACTGGAAACGTGTGGATTCTGTGTGTGCAGTATTACTGTTAGTTTCCCAATTTAATTTATTTTCTATTCACTGTTAATTTTAAGTCATTTATTTATTTATTCATCTATTCAATTAATTTAATTTTTCTTCTTCATTTTTCTGTTGATTATTTATTTTAACTGTTGCATTTAAAAGATAATCCTTATATGCTAATAATGAATTCATAATAATAATAATAATAACAAATCGATTGGCCACATTCCAGATATTACTAATGTCGCATCTTCAGATACCGTTCGGAACGCACTGCATACTCTCAGAGCACATAGTCGATATACCGATCTCATACCTCTTCCATATGATGCTGTTTCAAGGGCTTTGGCCCATTTGGGTGATCCATAAAGAAGTATAGATTTTACCACCCCCGCTGGAAGTTGTCTACGTCGTTGCCTGGGCCCTCTTGCGTTCAGCATTATCCTCGCCAGGGACGCACTTGCCTTTGAAGCTTTCGCGCACGCGTATTCTAGGTGATCTTTAAAAGTCAGCCTCGCATCTATTACTACGCCCAGGTAGTTTATCGATGGTTTTGACACTATTGTGTATCCGCCTACGTTTAAGGTGGGCACTTCTCTGAGTTTTCTGCTGCTTATTAGGACAGCCTCCGTTTTTTGCTCCGCCAGGGTAAGGCCAGCCGCTGTCAGCCAATTGCGTATTATTTCCACTGACCTACTTCCAATCGCGTTCACTTCCTCTACGTGTTTCGCAACTATTAAAACTGCAATATCGTCAACAAATCCTACTATGCTTGCCTGCTTAGGAAGTTCCAAGCGTAGTACCCCGTCGTACATTATGTTCCGTAACGAGGGCCCGATTGAAGAGCCCTGTGGTACACCTGCTGTCACTTGGTACTCCTTGGTGCCTTCCTCCGTATCGTAACGTAGTACTCTGTTACTAAAGTAATCTGCAACCATTGCTCTCAGATAGTGCGGTATATTGAAGCATTTCAAAGCATCCAGTATTTTCGCCCAGCTTGCAGTGTTGAAGGCGTTCTTCACATCTAGTGTAATGACTAGGCAGTACTCCTTCGTTCCCCATTTCCAGCGTTTGCCCTCTATGGCTTTTTGCGCAATTTCTTTGACCCTATTAATAGCGCCAGTCGTAGATCGAGCCTTTCTAAAGCCGTATTGGCTGTCTGAGAGGCCTCCCGCATCATTTATGGCGGCATCCAAACAATTGCATACGATGCGCTCCAGTATCTTACCTGCCGTATCTATCATACACAGGGGGCGGTATGCAGAAGGGTTGTCTGGTGGCTTGTTGCCCTTAGGAAGAAGCACCAGTCTTTGACGCTTCCATTGATCGGGGAATACGCCCTCCGAGAGACATGCATTATACACCTTCACAAAAGTATCCGTACAATGTTTCACAGCTGTTTTTAGGGCTACGTTTGGTATTCCGTCTGACCCTGGCGCCTTTTTGTCTCCAACGTTTCCGGTGGCCTTTAATACTTCTTCTGCGGTTATTTCATCAAACGGTCGCTCTTCCATCAGAACTTCTCGCTCGTAGGTAGCATGCTCCGGGAATAGTGTGTCTACGATATTGCCAAGCAAGGTCGGACACGTCGGCGTCGGTTGTTTAAAACCTTTCAGCTTCTTCATTACGATTTTGTATGCTGTACCCCAGGGGTTTACTTCAGCGTCATCGCACAGCTCTAGGAAACAATTCCTTTTGCTTTCACGAATAGCTTTTTTGAGTATTTTACGCCTTTGTTTATACAATTGCCGACAATCCTATATAGCATCACCCCTTGCTCTCTGGTATGCCCTTCTAGCATGGTTGCACTCAGTCCGAAGACTGGCAATGTTGTCGTTCCACCAGTACACTGGTTTCTGTTGCCCTCTGAACTTTTTTCTCACCATCGAGGCGTCACATGCTTCTTTAATACGGCGCATGAGCTGTGTTGCCATGTTTGTTGCTGTGCCAGATGTGTACAGGTCCGTTAGCATCGTTTCGAATACGTCTTTATCGAGGGATTCTGTCTTCCAACCGATTTGGTTTTTCTTTTGCCGACACCTTCCGCCATTTCCTTCTTCCGGTGAAACCTTGCAGATTATTGCGTGATGATCGCTGTGTGTGTAACAATCACTGATGCTCCAGGACGTCCTTCGATACAAGCCGCTGCTAACAAATGTGATATCTATCACCGAACCAATTCCACCTCTACTGAATGTGTGCTGAGAACCTATTTAATTGCACAACCTCCAATACAGCCACCGCTTCTAGCAAAGCTTTGCCTTTCGGGTTAGCAGCTGTATACATATATGCCACCTATTTCGGCGCATACAAATCCCTGGCAGGTAGTTAATTTTCTCACCTGGAGAGGGCATCTTCCACAGCTCCAAATTGCAGCTTTTCCAACTCCATCTTGTACCCATACGCTCACATCCTTCCCTTCATATGGTTCACTAAGTATAGCAATGTCTATAGCCAGATCTCGCACGGTCTGCTTTAGTAGGTTTTGCGCCGCTTCGCAGTGGTTTAAATTTAACTGGATGAGATTCATTTTGCACGCCTGAGTTTCTCCAATGCAGTAACAAACGAGGGACACATTCTCCCACCAGTGGCGTGCTTTGTATCCTTCCGCTTATTTTTTACGCAAAGTATACAGCTGGGCTCCTTGTTGCACGTTTTAGCTATGTGATTATTTTCACCACACCTAAAGCACCTTTTCGAGCAGTCTTCATTCGTGCATTTAGAGGCAATGTGACCAAAATCCATGCACTTGAAGCACCTCATTGGGCTCAGTTTGGGCCGTATGCGACAGATCACCCATCCAATACGCACTTTTCCTGTTGTTGTTAGCTTCATCGCGTCATCCGTCGATAAACTAATAGTGGCTATTTGCGTTCCTCCGTACGCCTTTCTCATCGTCTGTATCGCCGTTATGTTCACGTCCTCGAACTGTTTCACTAGTGCGTCGAAGACCTCCTCCTTTGTGGTGATTTCATCAATGTCTTTTACTTCCAGCAAAGTGACTTGTGTCAATGCTCGAACTTCTGCTTTTTGTCCTAAGACCTGCGTGAAAGCTTTTTGGAAGCGACCCGTTAGTGGATCGGATGCCCTGCCTAATTCGAAGAGAAGATCACCGCTTCCAGTCTTCCGTATTGCTCGCACAGTTTCCCCTAGTTCTATAAGCTGTGGGTCGCTCTTAACCAGCTTTAAGATCTCGGCATAAGTGTTTTCGCCAGTCCTTTTTACCAATATTGCATCGGGCCTGGTCGTTTTCTTCCGGGCGCGCGCACGTACCTTCGTCCAAGGAGTTTGCTCCACGGCATCGTTAGCTTCTTTTCTGGATTGGTCCATTTTACCGATTTCGGTTTCCGCACCAATTTTCTCCGTTGACTTATCTTGTCGAGTAATCTGCGGCAATTGCTTCATGGGAGAGCCATTTTTCCTCCTTTTTGAAACAGGGGGTGGTGATGGTAACTTTTCTTCAGTGTATACCCTTGACCTTTTATCCTTGGCCTGCCTGAAGGTGGGTGACGTCTGTGAGCCTTTATGAGTTCTCGTTGTGGCAACTTATTCAGTTGATTCCATTTGCTCCTGTACTGCACGCTTGTGCAAAGTTTCGATGGAAGTTATCGCATCTCTCATTTTCTGGTTAATATTGCGCTTAAGAGGATCTGCAACAATATTCACCAATTCTCTGATTTTTTGGCCCATTTTATAGAGCACATCACTTCGGCGTAGTTTTGGCGCCTCTGTACTTCGCGGCGTACCTCCCTTCCATGGATCAACCACAAAATGCCTTTGGTCGATATGTGATACAACATCTTTTTCCGTTGCACTCACAGCATTCTCTGTTGGGGAATACTGTAAGATTGACCTGTTTCTGAATGGATTATCCATCAGCAGAGCGCCATCGCCAATCACTTCACTGCTTGTCGTCCTGCTCCTTGTTACCATTTCCGAGACACCGAACAAGTTCGATGTCGGCATGGTGCGTGTGCTGGATACTGACGTTTGGGAACCACTCCCACTCGCGGGAGCCTCCGATTGTTTTCCTTCGGCCAGGCTGTTTCCTTTTATTATTCTAGTTATATAACTGATTTTTTCTATTACTATATTTATTTATTTATATATATATTTTTCTTTATTTAGGATATTCCTTGTATTTTTATTTATTTTTTTTTATTTTTGTTTTTTTTTGATTTTTTGTATTTTTTTGGAATTTTTTTTTTGAATTTTTTGTATTTTTAAATATTTAAATTTTTTTTTGTTTAATTATTTAATTATTTAAATTATTTTATATAATAGTATTTTTTAAAAAGTTGAAATTGACTTGAAAAAATAGATATAAAGTACAAATTGGGCTATTTCGGGATTTTTATGAATTTTATATGGTATTCTTAGTTTTACTGTAATGGCAACGCCAAAAGAAGATACAATCAGCTAATGATCTGGCAGCCCCCGCAAACAGGCAAATGTCAGTTCACAGCTGTTCGCTCTGAGACAAATTTTATTTATCACTTCTGGCGCAATCGCACCTGCTATTAATGTTGTTTATATACTTAAAGTTAATTTAGAAGTTTCGAATTTGAAAAGTTTTTATGTGTTATTGACTAATAAAATATTAATTAGTACAACCAAAAGGTGTGAAAGTGATAACGTGCTCACTGCGAGTCGGTCCTCGGTTTGTATGACCGCACAGTATTGGAGGCAGCACAAAGGCAAATTTGAGACTCCAATCTATGGCCCAAAGATGTTTTGGGGTATTGGACAGCAATTCCGGTATTGATCGTCGCCACAATCGATTCCAAAGATGTAGTGTTGGTAGTTGTGAGATGTGTTTGCACTTTAAGAGTTTTCTTTTTTTTTAATATTGGTTTTTCCAGGTTGTTTTGCGGATCGGTTTCTGAGGGAAACTTTCACTTTTCACTTTTTTATTGTCTGTGTGTGTGTGTGTTTTTTTTCTTCTTTTTTTCCCCACGTCCCACGTTTCTCTCGATGCCATCATTTTGCTAATGAGTAGGATCGCCGTGATTTTTCCTCCGATATGTTGTTCCAACGTTTTTCGTGCTTCCTCAAACCTTCCACATTCTATTAGAACATGGTCGCGCATTTTCGACTTTCTGTGTGCAGTACAAACAGTATGGATCGTCCACATGTTAATACTTGTGCAGGTACTCTCTAAAGCAGCCATGGCCAGTGATCCATTGGGTCAGCTGGTAGTTTACCTCTCCATGTGCCCGTTTTATCCATAGTTGGATGTTTGTGATCTGCATATGGGTCCACCGTCCTTTTGTAGACACATCCCAGTGCTCTTGCCATTTTCTGTAGCTATCCGATCGAATGCGGTCTCCTTCGAGTAAGTTTTTAACGTTGCGCATGGCCGCTGCTTCGCTCGCCGCAATATCGACTGGCATTCGGCCACATACCACATTCACTGCGTCATTGGAGACCGTGCGGAAAGCACTGCATACCCTCAAGGATGTGAGCCGGTGGGCTGACACTACTCCCCTCATGTAGGAGTTATACCTAGTTCCCGAAATCCATATTGGAGCTGCGTACATGATGATGGAAGTGTTGACACTTGCCAGCAACTTCCTTATGCCTTGTCTTGGCCCTCCGATGTTCGGCATTAGCCTGGCCAGAGCTGCGCTGGCCTTCATGGCTTTCTCGCCCGCATATTTAAGGTGGTCCTTAAAATTTAGCCTATGGTCCAGTAGTACTCCGAGGTACTTTATATTTGGGCTCGATGTTATCACGTGTCCTCCTATTCGAATCTGTAACACCTCGACTTTCTTCCGACTGCTCATCAGTACGGCCTCGGTTTTGTGGTCTGCTAGTTCTAAACCGGCGATTTCGAGCCAGCCTTTCGTTTGGCGCATGGTTTCACTACACAGCTTTTCAACGTCCTCTAATCGTTTAGCCACTATTACTAACGCTATGTCATCTGCGTACCCAATTATGTTTACTCCTGGAGGCTTTGGCATTTTTAGCACACCATCGTACATAATGTTCCACAGTAGTGGTGCTAAGAGCGATCCTTGGGGCACCCCTCCAGTTATTCGGTATTTTGTTGCTCCTTCATTTGTGTCGTACATGAGTGTCCTTCTATCGAGGTAGCTTGCCACTATTCGGATCAGGCAGTCTGGTACGCGCATGGTGTTCAGAGCTAACATTATTCGGTTCCAATTTGCCGAGTTGAACGCATTTTTTACATCCAATGTAACCACTGCGCAATATTCTTTCGTGCCTTCTAGCCATCGTTTGCCTGAGAGAGCTTTACGAGCGATGTCGCACACCGCAGCTATAGCGTCAACCGTCGATCTACTTTTCCTACAACCGTACTGCTTTTCGGATAGTCCATTTGCTCCTTCTTTGAGTTTCTCTAGGCGCGTGCATATGATGCGTTCTAGAACTTTTCCTGTTGTATCCAGCATACACAGGGGGCGGTACGACGAGGGCTTATCACCCTTCGGTATGAGTACTAGGCGCTGTTTTTTCCATCTTACCGGGAAAGTGCCTTCGTTTAGGCACGGGGTGTAGAGGTCACAAAATAGTGATGGTCTCTTACGCATTGCGATTTTTACTACTCCGTTTGGGATACCGTCCAGGCCAGGAGTCTTATTGGCCTTTATTCTGCCCGCGGCTTCAAGAAGCTCATCGATGGTAACTGCTGGGATTTCGCTCATCCTTACATTTAATTGTCGGGGTAGTCTAAGTGGTTCATTCTTCGGGAAGAGACCACTGACTATGTCGTACATGATTGCGGGTGATACTGGCACGTTTCCACTTTTGCCTTTGATCTTTGTGAAGACGATTCTGAAGGCTCCGCCCCACGGATTTTTTTCTACGTCGTCTCTCAGCTTTGTCCAGACACTGCTTTTACTACTGGATATCGCCTTCCTTAGTTCTTTCCTTTTGGACTTGAACTCTTCTTGCAATTGGGCATGGTCGCTTCGACCTCTTGACCTTTGGTGTCTTCTTCTGAGCTTGTGACATTCTGATCTCAGTGTGGCGATTTTACTGTTTCACCAGTAGAGTGGTGCTCTGCCGTTTCCTCCTCCTTTACGTGGCATTGCTGCATCGCACGCATTCGTCAGCCATATTTTAATGCGCGTTGCATTTCTTTCCGCATTGCGGTGGAGCGTCACCATGTCGTCCAGCATTAGTTCTAGCAATTCCGTTTCTAGCTCCTTTTGTTTCCACCCCTTTTTCTGTGCTTTGGGTGCCGTTCGTGACATCCTGAAGCGCTGGCAAGGTCGTAGTTCGAAGATGATGGCATCGTATTCGCTATGAGTGTAGATATCAGAGACTCTCCATTGGACAGTGACCTGCTTGCGAACGTAAGATCAATTATGGATCCTGCTCCTCCTTTGCTAAATGTATTTTTTGTTCCTTGGTTTAGTAGTACCAACACAAGGCTGGCGAGCGACTCCAGAAGCACCTCTCCTCTTTTTGTTGTTTTCTTGCTGCTCCATACAGTTGACCATGCGTTAAAATCGCCTACGATTATAGTTGGCTTCTTTAGCCTCGCGTTTGCCGCCAGTCTGTCTAGCATGTCGGTGAAATCGCTTATGCTGAGGCTAGGGGGCGCATAGCAGCTGTAGACGTACACTCCATTTATTTTTCCGCATACGAAACCATCGTTACATTTATTGGCTTTCCATTCGAAAGGCAGAGTTCCACAGGTCCAGATTGCGGTTTTCTGGGTTTTATCCTCTATGCAGTTCCCGTTGCCTGCCGGAGCTTTGTACTGTTCACTGATTAGTACAACATCTACTTTGTGCTCTCTTATCGTCTGCTCCAATAGCTCCTGGGCGGCTTCACAGTGGTTTAGATTGATTTGGACGCACTTAAACATAGCCGTGAGCTGTTTTTAGTGCCGCTTTGTGTACCGGGCATTGGAAGCATCCAGTCGGGTGCGCATTTCCTCCCTCATCACCAGGTTTGCAGATTATGCATCGTGGGGTTTCCTCGCATTTTCTGGCTAGGTGCCCTTTTTTGCCGCATCTGAAGCGTATTCCTGTGCGGTCCTCTGGGTTTCTGCAGTTTTTCTCCATGTGTCCAAATTCCATGCACCTGTAGCAACGGGTTGGGCTGATGCGTTCACGTATCCTACGTCTTACCCAGCCTACTCGTACATGACCTGCTGTTATAAGCATATTGGCGACTCTAACGGGGAGGCGAATTACAGCTGTTTGTGTTCCCTCTCGTGTTGTGCGCATTGATTGTATATCCCCTACTTGGATAGTTCCTTTGGTGAACTGTTCATCGATTGCTGCACATAACTCCTCTGCACATGTGACTTCGTCGATGTCACGGCACTCGATAGTCTTTTCTTGACTAAGCATTCGTACGTTCGCTGTACCTTGCAAGACGAGCTCAGCGCTGGTTCTTAGCTCGCTTGTGTGGGTTGTAGCGTTTCCCTTCAGTTCCAGGAGCAGTTCCCCCTTTGCAGTCTTTCGGATTTTGTTGACGCATTCCCCTAGCTGCTTCAACTCTGGTTTCGCTTTTATCGACTTTAGCATATCGGCATACGACATATCCCCTGTTCTCGAGATGACTATGGCATCAGGACGCGGCGGTTTCCCCGTATGTCGCCTTCTTTCTGTGTAGGGTCTGCTTGTGGTTACAGCTATGTCGGAAATTCCATTTTTTCGTCTTTTGCTGACTTTTGTCCATTCCTCAATGTTTGCGCTATCATGTTTTGGCTGTTTCTCTGCATCGGCTCCATTTTGTGTGATTCGCTCCTTCGGCTGGTGATTTTTTGTTACTGCGTTGGGCTTTGCTGCTCGCATTTTTTTTTTGCAGGTGGCGCATTAGGTTTTGCTACCGCTACTCCCTCATGTTTTGACCCACTCTTTGCTAACACCCCAAAAACGCTTTTTGGCAATGGTGTAGTCTGGGAGTATTTGTACTGGCTCGCCGTTTCCGCGCGTATCACTTCTCTGGGTGACTCGACCATTGCTCGCTTGTGTAGCGCGACAATTTTCACCAATAACCTCATTGGCTGGTGGATGCTGCGTCTCCCGTCTCCCATCATGGTTTCCAGCTCCTCTAACTTTAGGCCCAGTTGAAAAAGGGTAGAATTCTCCTGTTTTTGGACCACCTCATCGTCTTTCGATGTAGATCGTTCCCTGCGTCTTTTCGCTATGAGAATCTCGCGTTGGTTTACCGATTGCTCCTCTCTTGGTGTAGATACAGGTGACAGCGAACGTGATCGGTATCGCTCTGGTGTTATCGAGGTTTCTGGTTCTACCGTAATTGACTGCTCCTTTGCTGTCGCTGCTCCTACGGCTTCTTCCGTTCCTCCTTCGGCTTCTTCATGTTCGCCTACCCCCTTGAAGGGGGGGGGCGACCCAGCCCCATACTTGTTTTATTTCCCTTTTATTTGTTTATTATTTATTGTTGTTATTATCTGATTTATTTGTTTATTTATATATAATTATTATTATTATTATTATTTTAATATTTTAATTATACCTATATATATGTCCTATGTATAATTAAAATAAGAGTTTTTGTAGGAATGGTAGTATATGATATGTTTTCGGGCTATTGCAGTATATTTTTAGATATTTTTTGCGGATTTTTTTTTTGTGGCAACGCCAAACAGAGATACAAAACAACTATTGATCCGGCAACCCCCGCAGGCAGGCGAAATGTCAGTCCCAGCTGTTCGTTTCGACGTTGTTTATCTCTTCTGGCGCAATCGCACCTGCTATTGGTGTTTATTTATGAAGTTTAGATTGTTTTTTCAAAGTTTGTAATATTGTGTATTAGTAATTTGTAAAGTTAATTAGTAATACAACCAGATGTGAAAAAAAGTGATAACTTGTGCTCACTGCGACTCGGTGCTCGTACAATCGCACAAATTTTGGCAGCACGTGGCGAGTTCGGTTTGCAACTTCCCGAGCCTCCAATCTGTGGCCCTGTAGACTTTCAGGGTAGTGGACGGCAGAACTGGTGTTGATCGTCGCCAATATCAGTTTCCACCGATGGAGTGTGGGTAGATTTGATGTTTTTTGCACTTTCACGGAATTTTTCTTTTGTTTATATGAGTTTATTTTCAGTTTTTTTCGGATCGGTTTTCAAGGTAAGACTATCACTTTTCAATTTCTTTTTCAAGTCAGTGTGTGTGTGTGTGTGTTTTTTTTTTTATCTATTTTTTTTTTAATGAGGAGTAAAAGCGTCAAAAACCGAAGTCAGTGTGAGACTTCAACTCACTAAATATCTCCTCTCGCGTACGGGTGGGTCCTCCCGGTACCACCGTCAGGTATTTCGTTGGAATGCCGTAGGAGCTTTATTACTCAATCGTCAGTTTTGGGTCATCAGTCCACAGTTCTCGTTGCACCAGGAGTGTTGCCTGCGCGGCGTGAACGTGTTCGTTCAGTATGTCTACTGCGTTCAATGCGTCGAAGCTCGATCATGATTTTCGCTGCTGTTTCCTTGAAGGATTCCCATTTTTGTGATGTTTCGCAAATATGGGACACCGTATTCGTTATTGTCGGGACCTCGCCGAATGCCACCGTCAAATCTGATCTCTCCTTACAGAAGCGTGGACAATACAGCAGGATGTGCCTGGCATCTTCAATCTCATTGGGACAGTTGGTACAAAACGGGTCATCTTCATGCTTGAAGCGATGAAGATATTGCTTGAAGCAACCATGGCCTGTGTCATGTAGTAGTCAACCTCTCCGTGTTTGCGTTCCATCCAAAAGGTGACATCTGGAATCAGGGCAAATGTCCATCTTCCATTTTCCGACCTTTCCCACCGTCGTTGCCATTCACTGATGCTGCGTCTTCGCTCGTCCTCCCTTGTTGCGTTCTTGCCTGCTGCGTAGATGGTTTGGAGTTCGCAAGCCAGAATATCTACCGGTGGCATTGCCGCGATCACACCGATGGCATCATCCGACACTGTGCGGAAGGCACTGGCGACTCTCAGTGCGCTATGCCGATATGTCGCCGTTCTGCCAGCTATGTATGAAGCCGTCTGCGTGGCGTCTGCCCACACTGGTGCAGCGTAGAGCATAATAGAGCTTGTCACTCTTGCCAAGAGTTTCCGCCTGCTGGAGCGTGGTCCTCCAATGTTCGCCATGATGCGTGACAATGGACCGTTCACCCTTGAAGCCTTTTCGCTGACTGCCAATAAATGATCCTTAAAGGATAGTTGGCGATGATTCGCTGCAAGTACCCCGGTACTCCGAAATTGCCTAGCGCTTGCATTATTCGCGCCCAACACGCTGAGTTGAAGGCGTTTTTGATGTCCAGCGTTACTACTGCGCAGTACTTCTTGTCGCCCCCTTTCCACCTATCTCCGCTTGTCGCCTCACGAGCAATCCTCATCACCGCCTGGATGGCGTCGACCGTGGATTTTCCTCGGCGGAATCCAAATTGCATCGTGGATAAGCCAGCAGGCTTTTCTAGGGAATCGTGAAGTCGGTTCACGATTATGCTCTCCCGTACCTTTCCTAGCGATTCGAGCATGCAGAGTGGTCGATACGCAGATTGCTGGTCGGGTTGTTTTCCGGGTTTCAATAGTAGCACCAATCTTTGGCACTTCCAGAAAGTAGGAAACGTTCCTTCGTTGAGGCATGTGGTATACATTTTTGCAAATGTCTCCGGGCTCGCCCTGATTGCCGTTTTCATCGCCACGTTGGGGATGCCGTCCAATCCTGGTGTCTTCTTATCGGACAACGTCACCGCCGGGATGCGTCCTACACCCACAGGGAGGTGATAGTGGTGCACCAATCCCCCCTGTGGGGGAAAGAGCGCTGCTACCACGTTGTCCATGAGTGTAGGATCCGAAGGTTGTGGAGCCCTAGGCCCTCGAACGCTGCTCATCACCACTTTATAGGCTTTGCCCCAGGGATCGATGTCAGCGCCTTCACGCAGTTCCTTGAAGCAGGAGTCTTTACTAGCACGGATAGCCTTCTTGAACCGTTGGCGGCATTCTTTATAGTCCGCGTGCAGTAATTGCCACAGCGGCAGAATGCGGTATCGAGCGCGTTGCGCTTTCCTGCGAGCCCGATTACAGCATCTTATACATTCGGCGATGTCTTCATTCCACCAGTAGACAGTTTTCTGGTTGGAACGTGTGTCCTCCTCGGCATTGCTGCGTCGCATGCTACGCTTAATCGTTTCGTGATGCCTATCGCCATTTTGGTGGTTTCGTCGTCAGGGGTCTCCATTTCGCTCCACACCATCTGAAATACTTCAGCATCAAAGGCATGTTGCTTCCAACCCTTAGTCTGCGCTATTGGTATTTTCTGCGGCAGGACGATGCTTTGTACATCTATGACAATGGCTCGATGGTCGCTGTGCGTATAAAAATCGCCTATGCTCCATGTACTGTGATGTGCTATCGAGTTGTGCGCGAAGGTAAGGTCCACTGCAGACCGCTTCGTCCCAGCCTCGAACGTGTGCTGACCGTTGTTTAGGAGCTCGACATCCAATGACGCAAAACACTCCATCAGAATCGTACCCCTGCGGTTTGTGCTGCTACTGCCCCATGTTGTAGACCACGCATTGAAGTCACCAGCAATAATTACCGGGGACTTTGTTTGTGCTTCCAACACCAACTCCGTTAGCATCCGTTCATATTGCCATATGTCCATACTAGATGGAGCATAGCACGAGAAGACGTAAACTCCATTGAATTTTACCCAGGTGAAGCCATTGTTTGCTACTGGTGCTTTGTTCTGGCACACTTTGCTACCAAGTGTCCATATCGCCGCTTTACTGGGTGCGTCCGAAGTCCATTCGCATCCTTTCACATTGTGATGTTGCTCGCACAGAATGGCCAGGTCGAATTGTTGCTCGAAGATGTTCTGCTGCAACATGTCCTGGGCTGCAATACAATGGTTGAGGTTTAATTGGATGATTCATCGTCCACCTTTCTGCACCGCCTTCTGACGTGCCGGACAGCAAGAGCTTCCAGCCGCGTGGCTTCCGTCGCACAGAGCGCATTTTGCTTTGTTTGTGCATACCGCTGCGAAGTGACCCTCTTCGCCACACTTCCTGCAAAGATTGCTGCGGTCTACCCGTTCTTTGCAATTTTGTGCGATGTGGTTGAACCCCCAACATTTGAAACATCTCTTCGGCGAGACGCTCTCGCAAACTCGGCAGGACGCCCATCAAATGCGAAGCCGCTGCATCTTTATCACCTTCGCTGCATCATCAAATGGCAGCACGACGTATGCCGTTTGTGTGCCTTGATGACTTTGACGCATGCGTATCGATGCCTCGTCCGGTCGACTTATGTCACCCTGCGTGTGTAGAGCATCGCAAATTTCGGTTGCTGTTGTCACCTCGTCAAGACCCATAAGCTGGATCGTTGTGGACTGTGTTCTTGCCACCACACTTGCCGTCTCGCCAAGTACTCCCTTTATTGCCGATTGGTACGTAGCGGCATTGCTCTCCGGTGACCGCTTCAGTTCAAGCAACAACTCATTTTTAGCTGTACGCCGCACTGCCTTAACATTTTCCCCAAGTGATTTGAGGGCCTCGTTGCCCTTTATATCCCTTAGGATGTCTGCGTACGACCGATCAGCTGTAGCCGCGATGATCAGAGCGTCCGTTCTAGGACGAGTCCTTTGCTTCCTATGCTGCACTTTCGACCACTCTTGCCTCTGCTTTGGCTGTGATTGGAAGTCTGCTCCTTGTACGGGTGTTGCAGTGTTGTTTGCGCTCGTTTGGCTCTGCATGCATTGTCACGGTGGCGTTTTCTTTTCTCTGCCTACCGAGTTTCGGTGCTGCACTCGTGCGCTTCGTTGGTGGCGTTTCAAGATTAGGCTCCTGCCTTCTCTTGTTTTCAGCGCCAAGTTTGAACCATGGCGACGTCTGTGACGCCGTATGGCTCCTTAACACCTCTTTGGTAGTGTCATCGTGCGTCTCGATTGCAGCGAGCTCATAGAACGCCTTAATGCTCTCAATGGCGTCTCTCATTGGTTGATGGATTGAGCGCCTTTTTCCATCCCCGAGCATATCTAGCAGATTCCTGATCTGCTCGCCGAGCTTCCAAAACGATGTTTGGCCTATTGACACATTTCCCAAATTTGGAGATTGTCCGAAACCGTTTGCACCATTTTTGTGCCACCATCCTGGCTGGCTTTGTGCGGGGTCCTTGGGAGACCTGGGCATAGCCGCGCTTTTCTTAAAGGGGTCTATAGGTTCCCTGATGTTGTTGAGAACCTCGTTCCCTGCCGGAGTTGTAAGAGTACCGGTCTCTTGTGTTTCTTTTTGGTTTAAAAGAGAAGGAGAAGACATATTAGATCCCACGAGTGGCGGAGAAAGGGTGGTCCATCTGCACAGAGATCCGCAATATACAGACAAGGCTAGTTAATCCGGAGGACGCCAGGTATCCGGATACTCCGTTTGAGACTGAGCTAGTTTTTTGACTGGGCCCTCAGCCAGGTTGATTTTCGGCACGGGTCGTATGACACCTTAATCCAGCCCAGTATAATCCGGATGACGCCTAGTATTCGGATACTCCGTTTTTAAGACTGAGCTATTTTTTTGACTGGGCCCTCAGCCAGGTTGATTTTCGGCACGGGTCTTATAACACCTTAATCCAGCCCAGTACAAAGTATACCTATTGTAAGGTTTAGTAACTGCCGCCCCTCTGGGATCAGACGCAGACCAGGGAGCCGCCCACTATGGGAGAGACGCTTCTGGGTTTATTTGTACCGACCCGTGCGGATAGGGAGGGACACTTATTGAAGGGCGGCGTCGTTTCGCCCTGTCACACGAACATCATAGAGCTTATGGTGACATTTATGTCGCACCCTCAGATCGTGTCGCCAATGGTCGGGGACCGCTTATTTGTTAAAGAACATATTCGCAGCGGCCCTACATATATGTAGGCCTTTCAGCTATCCGCCACCTGCTGACCCCCACGATAGCCTATGGTCTGGGCCCGTGTGTGTATGTGTGTGTGTGTGTGTTTTTTTTTTTTTTTTTTTTTTTTTGCGCAAGAGGTGAAAATCTTTGAAAAGATACTAGGGAGCCCGTACTCCTCAGTTATGTGGGGCTTCTACCCACTAAAAACACCTCTCTCTCCAAGTCTATAACTCCCTGCGGAACCGCCGTCAAGCATTACTTCGCAGGGTAGGTTTCAGCGTCCTTCTTACGCTGGCGTCTTGTCACTGGGTATTAGTGACTATTTTTCGCTGCCGTTCCAGCCGCCTCAGTTCCATCATTATGGAGGCTGCCATGTCACACACGCCGTTCCATTTTTCTTGTGACTCTATCATATTTGCCACGATATTCTCCGGGGTCGGTGCCTCACCATTGATGTAACCCAACCGCTCTCGTGCTGGTAAGAACCTCGGGCATGCAAAGAATACGTGTTCTGCGTCTTCATTAAAGTCTCCATTACAGAGCTCGCAGTACGGTGAGTCTTCGTGGTGGAATCTATACAGACATGCTCTAAAACAGCCATGACCGCTGAGAAATTGAGTCGTGTAGAAGTCAACTTCTTACTGCTTCCTTTCCAACCAGGCCGAAATGTTTGGGACTAGACGATGCGTCCAGCGCCCTTTCTCAGAGTTGTCCCAGCGGGTTTGCCATTCCAGCATACTTTGTTGCCTCGCTGCTTCGCGCCTCTGCTTTCGGTTGGTGTCGCGAGTTTGGTTTGTGTTCTCGCATACTGTCTGTTTGGCCAGCAAATCGATTGGCCACATTCCAGATATTACTAATGTCGCATCTTCAGATACCGTTCGGAACGCTCTGCATACTCTCAGAGCACATAGTCGATGTACCGATCTCATACCTCTTCCATATGATGCTGTTTCATGGGCTTTGGCCCATATGGGTGATCCATAAAGAAGTATAGATTTTACCACCCCCGCTAGAAGTTGTCTACGTCGTTGCCTGGGCCCTATTGCGTTCAGCATTATCTTAGCCAGGGATGCACTTGCCTTTGAAGCTTTCGCGCACGCGTATTCTAGGTGATCTTTAAAAGTCAGCCTCGCATCTATCACCACGCCCAGGTACTTTATCGATGGCTTTGACACTATTGAGTATCCGCCTACGTTTAAGGTGGCCACTTCTCTGAGTTTTCTGCTGCTTATTAAGACAGCCTCCGTTTTTTGCTCCGCCAGGCTAAGGCCAGCCGCTGTCAGCCAATTGCGTATTATTTCCACTGACCTACTTCCAATCGCGTTCACTTCCTCTACGTGTTTCGCAACTATTAAAACTGCAATATCGTCAGCAAATCCTACTATGCTTGCCTGCTTAGGAAGTTCCAAGCGTAGTACCCCGTCGTACATTATGTTCCGTAACGAGGGACCGATTGAAGAGCCCTGTGGTACACCTGCTGTCACTTGGTACTCCTTGGTGCCTTCCTCCGTATCGTAACGTAGTACTCTGTTACTAAAGTAATCTGCAACCATTGCTCTCAGATAGTGCGGTATATTGAAGCATTTCAAAGCATCCAGTATTTTCGCCCAGCTTGCAGTGTTGAAGGCGTTCTTCACATCTAGTGTAATGACTAGGCAGTACTCCTTCGTTCCCCATTTCCAGCGTTTGCCCTCTATGGCTTTTTGCGCAATTTCTTTGACCCTATTAATAGCGCCAGTCGTAGATCGAGCCTTTCTAAAGCCGTATTGGCTGTCTGAGAGGCCTCCCGCATCATTTATGGCGGCATCCAAACAATTGCATACGATGCGCTCCAGTATCTTACCTGCCGTATCTATCATACACAGGGGGCGGTATGCAGAAGGGTTGTCTGGTGGCTTGTTGCCCTTAGGAAGAAGCACCAGTCTTTGACGCTTCCATTGATCGGGGAATACGCCCTCCGAGAGACATGCATTATACACCTTCACAAAAGTATCCGTACAATGTTTCACAGCTGTTTTTAGAGCTACGTTTGGTATTCCGTCTGGCCCTGGCGCCTTTTTGTCTCCAACGTTTCCGGTGGCCTTTAATACTTCTTCTGCGGTTATTTCATCAAACGGTCGCTCTTCTATCAGAACTTCTCGCCCGTAGGTAGCATGCTCCGGGAATACTGTATAGCATCACCCCTTGCTCTCTGGTATGCCCTTCTAGCATGGTTGCACTCAGTCCGAAGACTGGCAATGTTGTCGTTCCACCAGTACACTGGTTTCTGTTGCCCTCTGAACTTTTTTCTCACCATCGAGGCGTCACATGCTTCTTTAATACGGCGCATGAGCTGTGTTGCCATGTTTGTTGCTGTGCCAGATGTGTACAGGTCCGTTAGCATCGTTTCGAATACGTCTTTATCGAGGGATTCTGTCTTCCAACCGATTTGGTGGAACCTTGCAGATTATTGCGTGATGATCGCTGTGTGTGTAACAATCACTGATGCTCCAGGACGTCCTTCGATACAAGCCGCTGCTAACAAATGTGATATCTATCACCGAACCAATTCCACCTCTACTGAATGTGTGCTGAGAACCTGTATTTAATTGCACAACCTCCAATACAGTCACCGCTTCTAGCAAAGCTTTGCCTTTCGGGTTAGTTCTCGGACATCCCCAATCGATGCTCTCCTGCTACAATCACCGGTGTCTTGCCTCTAGCGTCTTGGACTAAATTGTCAAGTATACTCACATACTCCTGAAGGGGTGTTCTTGGCGGAATATAGCAGCTGTATACATATATGCCACCTATTTCGGCGCATACAAATCCCTGGCAGGTAGTTAATTTTCTCACCTGGAGGGGGCATCTGCCACAGCTCCAAATTGCAGCTTTTCCAACTCCATCTTGTACCCACACGCTCGCATCTTTCTCTTCATATGGTTCGCTGAGTATAGCAATGTCTACAGCAAGGTCTCTCACGGTCTGCTTTAGTAGGCTTTGCGCCGCTTCGCAGTGGTTTAAATTTAACTGGATGAGATTCATTTTCAACGCCTGAGTTTCTCCAATGCAGTAACAAACGAGGGACACATTCTCCCACCAGTGGCGTGCTTTGTATCCTTCCGCTTATTTTTTACGCAGAGTATACAGCTGGGCTCCTTGTTGCACGTTTTAGCTATGTGATTATTTTCACCACACCTAAAGCACCTTTTCGAGCAGTCTTCATTCGTGCATTTAGAGGCAATGTGACCAAAATCCATGCACTTGAAGCACCTCATTGGGCTCAGTTTGGGCCGTATGCGACAGATCACCCATCCAATACGCACTTTTCCTGTTGTTGTTAGCTTCATCGCGTCATCCGTCGATAAACTAATAGTGGCTATTTGCGTTCCTCCGTACGCCTTTCTCATCGACTGTATCGCCGTTATGTTCACGTCCTCGAACTGTTTCACTAGTGCGTCGAAGACCTCCTCCTTTGTGGTGATTTCATCAATGTCTTTTACTTCCAGCAAAGTGACTTGTGTCAATGCTCGAACTTCTGCTTTTTGTCCTAAGACCTGCGTGAAAGCTTCTTGGAAGCGACCCGTTAGTGGATCGGATGCCCTGCCTAATTCGAAGAGAAGATCACCGCTTCCAGTCTTCCGTATTGCTCGCACAGTTTCCCCTAGTTCTATAAGCTGTGGGTCGCTCTTAACCAGCTTTAAGATCTCGGCATAAGTGTTTTCGCCAGTCCTTTTTACCAATATTGCATCGGGCCTGGTCGTTTTCTTCCGGGCGCGCGCACGTACCTTCGTCCAAGGAGTTTGCTCCACGGCATCGTTAGCTTCTTTTCTTGATTGGTCCATTTTACCGATTTCGGTTTCCGCACCAATTTTCTCCGTTGACTTATATTGTCGAGTAATCTGCGGCAATTGCTTCATGGGAGAGCCATTTTTCCTCCTTTTTGAAACAGGGGGTAGTGATGGTAACTTTTCTTCAGTGTATACCCTTGACCTTTTATCCTTGGCCTGCCTGAAGGTGGGTGACGTCTGTGAGCCTTTATGAGTTCTCGTTGTGGCAACTTATTCAGTTGATTCCATTTGCTCCTGTACTGCACGCTTGTGCAAAGTTTCGATGGAAGTTATCGCATCTCTCATTTTCTGGTTAATATTGCGCTTAAGAGGATCTGCAACAATATTCACCAATTCCCTTTTTGGCCCATTTTATAGAGCACATCACTTCGGCGTAGTTTTGGCGCCTCCGTACTTCGCGGCGTACCCTTCCATGGGTCAACCACAAAATGCCTTTGGTCGATATGTGATACAACATCTTTTTCCGTTGCACTCACAGCATTCTCTGTTGGGGAATACTTTAAGATTGACCTGTTTCTGAATGGATTATCCATCAGCAGAGCGCCATCGCCAATCACTTCACTGCTTGTCGTCCTGCTCCTTGTTACCATTTCCGAGACACCGAACAAGTTCGATGTCGGCATGGTGCGTGTGCTGGATACTGACGTTTGGGAACCACTCCCACTCGCGGGAGCCTCCGATTGTTTTCCTTCGGCCAGGCTGTTTCCTTTTATTATTCTAGTTATATAACTGATTTTTTCTATTACTATATTTATTTATTTATATATATATTTTTCTTTATTTAGGATATTCCTTGTATTTTTATTTATTTATTTTTTATTTTTGTTTTTTTTTTGATTTTTTGTATTTTTTTGGAACTTTTTTTTTTGAATTTTTTGTATTTTTAAATATTTAAATTTTTTTTTGTTTAATTATTTAATTATTTAAATTATTTTATATAATAGTATTTTTTAAAAAGTTGAAATTGACTTGAAAAAATAGATATAAAGTACAAATTGGGCTATTTCGGGATTTTTATGAATTTTATATGGTATTCTTAGTTTTACTGTAATGGCAACGCCAAAAGAAGATACAATCAGCTAATGATCTGGCAGCCCCCGCAAACAGGCAAATGTCAGTTCACAGCTGTTCGCTCTGAGACAAATTTTATTTATCACTTCTGGCGCAATCGCACCTGCTATTAATGTTGTTTATATACTTCAAGTTAATTTAGAAGTTTTGAATTTGAAAAGTTTTTACGTGTTATTAATTAGTACAACCAAAAGGTGTGAAAGTGATAACGTGCTCACTGCGAATCGGTCCTCGGTTTGTACGACCGCACAGTATTGGAGGCAGCACAAGGCAAATTTGAGACTCTAATCTATGGCCCAAAGATGTTTTAGGGTGGTGGACAGCAATTCCGGTATTGATCGTCGCCACAATCGATTCCAAAGATGTAGTGTTGGTAGTTGTGAGATGTGTTTGCACTTTAAGAGTTTTATTTTTTTAATGTATGTTTTTTTTCAGTTTTTTTTGCGGATCGGTTTCTGAGGTAAACTTTCACTGTGCCTGTGTGTGTGTGTGTGTGTGTGTGTTTTTTTTATTTTTTTTTATTTTGTTGGTAGGTGGAAATCTTTAAAAGACATTGGTTGCTCCTGCATTGCCAATAGTGTGGGATTTTTACCCACTAAAACCACCTACGCGTATTTCGCTGTCCAGTATCACCCCTGTGGTACCACTAGTGAAAGCATTTCTTCACAAGGCAGGATTAGGTTTAAAGCCTTCTCTTCTTATTTACAGCCTTCTGTTCCGTTGTTCATCTTGCCGCACACGTTTCATGATCCCCGCAATGATATGGTTGCCTACGTCACACGTTTCTCTCGATGCCATCATTTTGCTAATGAGTAGGATCGCCGTGATTTTTCCTCCGATATGTTGTTCCAACGTTTTTCGTGCTTCCTCAAACCTTCCACATTCTATTAGAACATGGTCGCGCATTTTCGACTTTCTGTGTGCAGTACAAACAGTATGGATCGTCCACATGTTTATACTTGTGCAGGTACTCTCTAAAGCAGCCATGGCCAGTGATCCATTGGGTCAGCTGGTAGTTTACCTCTCCATGTGCCCGTTTGATCCATAGTTGGATGTTTGTGATCTGCATATGGGTCCACCGTCCTTTTGTAGACACATCCCAGTGCTCTTGCCATTTTCTGTAGCTATCCGATCGAATGCGGTCTCCTTCGAGTAAGTTTTTAACGTTGCGCATGGCCGCTGCTTCGCTCGCCGCAATATCGACTGGCATTCGGCCACATACCACATTCACTGCGTCATTGGAGACCGTGCGGAAAGCACTGCATACCCTCAAGGATGTGAGCCGGTGGGCTGACACTACTCCCCTCATGTAGGAGTTATACCTAGTTCCCGAAATCCATATTGGAGCTGCGTACATGATGATGGAAGTGTTGACACTTGCCAGCAACTTCCTTATGCCTTGTCTTGGCCCTCCGATGTTCGGCATTAGCCTGGCCAGAGCTGCGCTGGCCTTCATGGCTTTCTCGCCCGCATATTTAAGGTGGTCCTTAAAATTTAGCCTATGGTCCAGTAGTACTCCGAGGTACTTTATATTTGGGCTCGATGTTATCACGTGTCCTCCTATTCGAATCTGTAACACCTCGACTTTCTTCCGACTGCTCATCAGTACGGCCTCGGTTTTGTGGTCTGCTAGTTCTAAACCGGCGATTTCGAGCCAGCCTTTCGTTTGGCGCATGGTTTCACTGCACAGCTTTTCAACGTCTGCTAATCGTTTAGCCACTATTACTAACGCTATGTCATCTGCGTACCCAATTATGTTTACTCCTGGAGGCTTTGGCATTTTTAGCACACCATCGTACATAATGTTCCACAGCAGTGGTGCTAAGAGCGATCCTTGGGGCAACCCTCCAGTTATTTGGTATTTTTTTGCTCCTTCATTTGTGTCGTACATGAGTGTCCTTCTATCGAGGTAGCTTGCCACTATTCGGATCAGGTAGTCTGGTACGCACATAGTGTTCAGAGCTAACATTATTCGGCTCCAATTTGCCGAGTTGAACGCATTTTTTACATCCAATGTAACCACTGCGCAATATTGTTTCGTGCCTTCTAGCCATCGTTTCCCTGAGCGAGCTTTACGAGCGATGTCGCACACCGCAGCTATAGCGTCAACCGTCTATCTACTTTTCCTAAAACCGTACTGCTTTTCGGAAAGTCCATTTGCTCCTTCTGTGAGTTTCTCTAGGCGCGTGCATATGATGCGTTCTAGAACTTTTCCTGTTGTATCCAGCATACACAGGGGGAGGTACGACTAGGGCTGTTCTGAGGGCTTATCACCCTTCGGTATGAGTACTAGGCGCTGTTTTTTCCATTTTACCGGGATTGTGACTTCGGGCTATTGCGTTTTCGGGCTATTGCAGTATATTTTTAAGTATTTTTTGCGGATTTTTTTTTATTTGGTGGCAACGCCAAACAGAGATACAAAACAAGGTAGGTTTCAGCGTCCTTCTAACGCTGGCGTCTTGTCAGGTTGATTGTCGCCACGGGTCGTATGACACCTTAATCCTGCCCAGTACAATTTATACCTATTGTAAGGATTAGTAACTACCGCCCCTCTGGGATCAGACGCAGACCAGGGAGCCGCCCACTATGGGACAGACGCTTCTGGGTTTATTTGTACCTACCCGTCCAATGTGCGGATAGGGAGGGACACTTATTGAAGGGCGGCGTCGTTTCGCCCTGTCACACGAACATCATAGAGCTTATGCTGACATTTATGTCGCACCCTCAGATCGTGTCGCCAATGGTCGGGGACCGCTTATTTGTTAAAGAACATATTCGCAGCGGACCTACATATATGTAGGCCTTTCAGCTATCCGCCACCTGCTGACCCCCACGATAGCCTATGGCCTGGCATCATATGTGTATGTGTATGTGTGTGTGTTTTTTTTTTTTTTTTTTTTTTTTAATGAGGAGTAAAAGCGTCAAAAGCCTAAGTCAGTGTGAGACTTCAACTCACTAAATATCTGCTCTCGCGTACGGGTGGGTCCTCCCGGTACCACCGTCAGGTATTTCGTCGGAAGGAGCTTTATTGCTCAATCGTCAGTTTTGGGTCATCAGTCCACAGTTCTCGTTGCATCGGGAGTGTTGCCTGCGTGGCGTGAACGTGTTCGTTCAGTATGTCTACTGCGTTCAATGCGTCGAAGCTCGATCATGATTTTCGCTGCTGCTTCCTTGAAGGATTCTTATTTTTGTGATGTTTCGCAAATATGGGACACCGTATTCGTTATTGTCGGGACCTCGCCGAATGCCACCGTCAAATCTGATCTCTCCTTACAGAAGCGTGGACAATACAGCAGGATGTGCCTGGCATCTTCAATCTCATTGGGACAGTTGGTACAAAACGGGTCATCTTCATGCTTGAAGCGATGAAGATATTGCTTGAAGCAACCATGGCCTGTGTCATGTAGTAGTCAACCTCTCCGTGTTTGCGTTCCATCCAAAAGGTGACATCTGGAATCAGGGCAAATGTCCATCTTCCATTTTCCGACCTTTCCCACCGTCGTTGCCATTCACTGATGCTGCGTCTTCGCTCGTCCTCCCTTGTTGCGTTCTTGCCTGCTGCGTAGATGCGTTGGAGTTCGCAAGCCGGAATATCTACCGGTGGCATTGCCGCGATCACACCGATGGCATCATCCGACACTGTGCGGAAGGCACTGGCGACTCTCAGTGCGCTATGCCGATATGTCGCCCTTATGCCAGCTATGTATGAAGCCGTCTGCGTGGCGTCTGCCCACACTGGTGCAGCGTAGAGCATAATAGAGCTTGTCACTCTTGCCAAGAGCTTCCGCCTGCTGGAGCGTGGTCCTCCAATGTTCGCCATGATGCGTGACAATGCACCGTTTACCCTTGAAGCCTTTTCGCTGACCGCCAATAAATGATCCTTAAAGGACATTCGTGTGTCTATCAGCACGCCAAGATACCGAAGATACGGTTGCGATATTATTTCGTGGTCCCCCACTCTGAAGGTGAAGACCTCACGCTTTTTCCGGGTGCTCAAAAGAACCGCCTCAGTTTTTTGCGCTGCCAGATTCAAATCCGCACCGCCCAACCACCTCATCACTCTCGATGCAGCATCGCTACACCTCGTCTCCAGCGTGTGGATGTGTTTCGCTACTACCACCAGTGCGATGTCATCCGCATAGCCGATCAGAGTGGTATCCGTGGGAAGATCGACAGTCAGAACGCCATTGTACATCACATTCCACAATGTTGGCCCAAGCACCGAACCTTGAGGGACGCCTCTAGTGACCTCGTACGTTTTTACGCCATCGTCGGTGTCATATAGCAACACTCTGCCCTCGAAGTAGTTGGCGATGATTCGCTGCGAGTACCCTGGTACTCCGAAATTGCCTAGCGCTTGCATTATTCGCGCCCAGCACGCTGAGTTGAAGGCGTTTTTGATGTCCAGCGTTACTACTGTGCAGTACTTCTTGTCGCCCCCTTCCTATCTCCGCTTGTCGCCTCACGAGCAATCCTCATCACCGCCTGGATGGCGTCGACAGTGGATTTTCCTCGGCGGAATCCAAATTGCTGCGTGGATAAGCCAGCAGGCTTTTCTAGCGAATCGTGAAGTCGGTTCACGATTATGCTCTCCAGTACCTTTCCTAGCGAGTCGAGCATGCAGAGTGGTCGATACGCAGATGGCAGGTCGGGTTGTTTTCCGGGTTTCAATAGTAGCACCAATCTTTGGCACTTCCAGAAAGTAGGGAACGTTCCGTCGTTGAGGCATGCGGTATACATTTTTGCAAATGTCTCCGGGCTCGCCCTGATCGCCGTTTTCATCGCCACGTTGGGGATGCCGTCCAATCCTGGTGTCTTCTTATCGGACATTTTTCGAAGCGTGAGGAGTACTTCGTACAACGTCACCGCCGGGATGCGTCCTACACCCACAGGCAGGTGATAGTGGTGCACCCGTCCCCCCTGTGGGGGAAAGAGCGCAGCTACCACGTTGTCCATGAGTGTAGGATGCGAAGGTTGTGGAGCCCTAGGCCCTCGAACGCTGCTCATCACCACTTTATAGGCTTTGCCCCAGGGATCGATGTCAGCGCCTTCACGCAGTTCCTTGAAGCAGGAGTCTTTACTAGCACGGATAGCCTTCTTGAACCGTTGGCGGCATTCTTTATAGTCCGCGTGCAGTAATTGCCACAGCGGCAGAATGCGGTATCGAGTGCGTTGCGCTTTCCTGAGAGCCCGATTACAGCATCTTATACATTCGGCGATGTCTTCATTCCACCAGTAGACAGTTTTCTGGTTGGAACGTGTGTCCTCCTCGGCATTGCTGCGTCGCATGCTACGCTTAATCGTTTCGTGATGCCTATCGCCATTTTGGTGGTTTCGTCGTCAGGGGTCTCCATTTCGCTCCACACCATCTGAAATACTTCAGCATCAAAGGCATGTTGCTTCCAACCCTTAGTCTGCTCTATTGGTATTTTCTGCGGCAGGACGATGCTTTGTACATCTATGACAATGGCTCGATGGTCGCTGTGCGTATAAAAATCGCCTATGCTCCATGTACTGTGATGTGCTATCGAGTTGTGCGCGAAGGTAAGGTCCACTGCAGACCGCTTCGTCCCAGCCTCGAACGTGTGCTGACCGTTGTTTAGGAGCTCGACATCCAATGACGCAAAACACTCCATCAGAATCGTACCCCTGCGGTTTGTGCTGCTACTGCCCCATGTTGTAGACCACGCATTGAAGTCACCAGCAATAATTACCGGGGACTTTGTTTGTGCTTCCAACACCAACTCCGTTAGCATCCGTTCATATTGCCATATGTCCATACTAGATGGAGCATAGCACGAGAAGACGTAAACTCCATTGAATTTTACCCAGGTGAAGCCATTGTTTGCTACTGGTGCTTTGTTCTGGCACACTTTGCCACCAAGTGTCCATATCGCCGCTTTACTGGGTGCGTCCGAAGTCCATTCGCATCCTTTCACATTGTGATGTTGCTCGCACAGAATGGCCAGGTCGAATTGTTGCTCGAAGATGTTCTGCTGCAACATGTCCTGGGCTGCAATACAATGGTTGAGGTTTAATTGGATGATTCATCGTCCACCTTTCTGCACCGCCTTCTGACGTGCCGGACAGCAAGAGCTTCCAGCCGCGTGGCTTCCGTCGCACAGAGCGCTTTTTGCTTTGTTTGTGCATACCGCTGCGAAGTGACCCTCTTCGCCACACTTCCTGCAAAGATTGCTGCGGTCTACCCGTTCTTTGCAATTTTGTGCGATGTGGTTGAACCCCCAACATTTGAAACATCTCTTCGGCGAGACGCTCTCGCAAACTCGGCAGGACGCCCATCAAATGCGAAGCCGCTGCATCTTTATCACCTTCGCTGCATCATCAAATGGCAGCACGACGTATGCCGTTTGTGTGCCTTGATGACTTTGACGCATGCGTATCGATGCCTCGTCCGGTCGACTTATGTCACCCTGCGTGTGTAGAGCATCGCAAATTTCGGTTGCTGTTGTCACCTCGTCAAGACCCATAAGCTGGATCGTTGTGGACTGTGTTCTTGCCACCACACTTGCCGTCTCGCCAAGTACTCCCTTTATTGCCGATTGGTACGTAGCGGTATTGCTCTCCGGTGACCGCTTCAGTTCAAGCAACAACTCATTTTTAGCTGTACGCCGCACTGCCTTAACATTTTCCCCAAGTGATTTGAGGGCCTCGTTGCCCTTTATATCCCTTAGGATATCTGCGTACGACCGATCAGCTGTAGCCGCGATGATCAGAGCGTCCGTTCTAGGACGAGTCCTTTG
The DNA here is from genome assembly GCA_951394025.1 of Heteromyza rotundicornis. Taxonomy (NCBI): domain Eukaryota; kingdom Metazoa; phylum Arthropoda; class Insecta; order Diptera; family Heleomyzidae; genus Heteromyza; species Heteromyza rotundicornis. Next base: position 63,626,629 of record OX596011.1, on the reverse strand, counting down.
CTTCCTATGCTGCACTTTCGACCACTCTTGCCTCTGCTTTGGCTGTGATTGGAAGTCTGCTCCTTGTACGGGTGTTGCAGTGTTGTTTGCGCTCGTTTGGCTCTGCATGCATTGTCACGGTGGCGTTTTCTTTTCTCTGCCTACCGAGTTTCGGTGCTGCACTCGTGCGCTTCGTTGGTGGCGTTTCAAGATTAGGCTCCTGCCTTCTCTTGTTTTCAGCGCCAAGTTTGAACCATGGCGACGTCTGTGACGCCGTATGGCTCCTTAACACCTCTTTGGTAGCGTCATCGTGCGTCTCGATTGCAGCGAGCTCATAGAACGCCTTAATGCTCTCAATGGCGTCTCTCATTGGTTGATGGATTGAGCGCCTTTTTCCATCCCCGAGCATATCTAGCAGATTCCTGATCTGCTCGCCGAGCTTCCAAAACGATGTTTGGCCTATTGACACATTTGCCAAATTCGGAGATTGTCCGCTAACGTTTGCACCATTTTTGTGCCACCATCCTGGCTGGCTTTGTGCGGGGTCATTGGCGCTTTTCTTAAAGGGGTCTATAGGTTCCCTGATGTTGTTGAGAACCTCGTTCCCTGCCGGAGTTGTAAGAGTACCGGTCTCTTGTGTTTCTTTTTGGTTTAAAAGAGAAGGAGAAGACATATTAGATCCTACGAGTGGCGGAGAAAGGGTGGTCCATCTGCACAGAGATCCGCAATATACAGACAAGGCTACTTAATCCGGAGGACGCCAGGTATCCGGATACTCCGTTTGAGACTGAGCTAGTTTTTTGACTGGGCCCTCAGCCAGGTTGATTTTCGGCACGGGTCGTATGACATCTTAATCCAGCCCAGTACAATCCGTATGACGCCTGGTATCGGGATACTCCGTTTTTAAGACTGAGTTAGTTTTTTGACTGGGCCCTCAGCCTGGTTGATTTTCGGCACGGTCGTATAACACCTTAATCCAGCCCAGTACAATTTATACCTATTGTAAGGTTTAGTAACTGCCGCCCCTCTGGGATCAGACGCAGACCAGGGAGCCGCCCACTATGGGACAGACGCTTCTGGGTTTATTTGTACCTACCCGTCCGATGTGCGGATAGGGAGGGACACTTATTGAAGGGCGGCGTCGTTTCGCCCTGTCACACGAACATCATAGAGCTTATGCTGACATTTATGTCGCACCCTCAGATCGTGTCGCCAATGATCGGGGACTACTTATTTGTTAAAGAACTTATTCGCGGCGGACCTACATATATGTAAGCCTTTCAGCTATCCGCCACCTGCTGACTCCCACGATAGCCTATGGCCTCTCCCCATATGTGTGTGTGTGTGTGTGTGTGTTTTTTTTTTTTTTTTTTTTTTTTTAATGAGGAGTAAAAGCGTCAAAAGCCTAAGTCAGTGTGAGACTTCAACTCACTAAATATCTCCTCTCGCGTACGGGTGGGTCCTCCCGGTACCACCGTCAGGTATTTCGTCGGAAGGCCGTAGGAGCTTTATTGCTCAATCGTCAGTTTTGGGTCATCAGTCCACAGTTCTCGTTGCATCGGGAGTGTTGCCTGCGTGGCGTGAACGTGTTCGTTCAGTATGTATACTGCGTTCAATGCGTCGAAGCTCGATCATGATTTTCGCTGCTGTTTCCTTGAAGGATTCCCATTTTTGTGATGTTTCGCAAATATGGGACACCGTATTCGTTATTGTCGGGACCTCGCCGAATGCCACCGTCAAATCTGATCTCTCCTTACAGAAGCGTGGACAATACAGCAGGATGTGCCTGGCATCTTCAATCTCATTGGGACAGTTGGTACAAAACGGGTCATCTTCATGCTTGAAGCGATGAAGATATTGCTTGAAGCAACCATGGCCACTGAGCAACTGTGTCATGTAGTAGTCAACCTCTCCGTGTTTGCGTTCCATCCAAAAGGTGACATCTGGAATCAGGGCAAATGTCCATCTTCCATTTTCCGACCTTTCCCACCGTCGTTGCCATTCACTGATGCTGCGTCTTCCCTCGTCCTCCCTTGTTGCGTTCTTGCCTGCTGCGTAGATGCGTTGGAGTTCGCAAGCCAGAATATCTACCGGTGGCATTGCCGCGATCACACCGATGGCATCATCCGACACTGTGCGGAAGGCACTGGCGACTCTCAGTGCGCTATGCCAATATGTCGCCCTTATGCCAGCTATGTATGAAGCCGTCTGCGTGGCGTCTGCCCACACTGGTGCAGCGTAGAGCATAATAGAGCTTGTCACTCTTGCCTGCTGGAGCGTGGTCCTCCAATGATCGCCATGATGCGTGACAATGCACCGTTCACCTTTAAAGCCTTTTCGCTGACCGCCAATAAATGATATTTAAAGGACATTCGTGTGTCTATCAGCACGCCAAGATACCGAAGATACGGTTGCGATATTATTTCGTGGTCCCCCACTCTGAAGGTGAAGACCTCACGCTTTTTTCGGGTGCTCAAGAGAACCGCCTCAGTTTTTTGCGCTGCCAGATTCAAATCCGCTCCGTCCAACCACCTCATCACTCTCGATGCAGCGTCGCTACACCTCGTCTTCAGCGTGTGAATGTGTTTCGCTACTACCACCAGTGCGATGTCATTCCGCATAGCCGATCAGAACCTTGAGGGACGCCTCTAGTGACCTCGTACGTTTTTACGCCGTCGTCGGTGTCATATAGCAACACTCTGCCCTCGAAGTAGTTGGCGATGATTCGCTGCAAGTACCCCGGTACTCCGAAATTGCCTAGCGCTTGCATTATTCGCGCCCAGCACGCTGAGTTGAAGGCGTTTTTGATGTCCAGCGTTACTACTGTGCAGTACTTCTTTTCGCCCCCTTTCCACCTATCTCCGCTTGTCGCCTCACGAGCAATCCTCATCACCGCTTGGATGGCGTCGACCGTGGATTTTCCTCGGCGGAATCCAAATTGCTGCGTGGATAAGCCAGCAGGCTTTTCTAGCGATTCGTGAAGTCGGTTCACGATTATGCTCTTCAGTACCTTTCCTAACGAGTCGAGCATGCAGAGTGGTCGATACGCAGATGGCTGGTCGGGTTGTTTTCCGGGTTTCAATAGTAGCACCAATCTTTAGCACTTCGAGAAAGTGGGGAACGTTCCTTCGTTGAGGCATGCGGTATACATTTTTGTATTTTTTTTGTATTTTTAAATATGTTGTATGTGTGTGTGTGTGTGTAGTTTTTTTTTTTTTTTTTTTTTTGCGCAAGGGGTGAAAATCTTTGAAAAGATACTACCCTGTTTCAGCGTCCTTCTAACGCTGGCGTCTTGTCACTGGGTATTCGTGACGATTTTTCGCTGCCGTTCCAGCCGTCTCAGTTCCACCATAATGGAGGCTGCCATGTCACACACGCCGTTCCATTTTTCTTGTGACTCTATCATATTTGCCACGATATTCTCAGGGGTCGGTGCCTCACCTATGATGTAACTCAGGCATGCAAAGAATACGTGTTCTGCGTCCTCATTAAAGACTCCATTACAGAGCTCGCAGTACGGTGAGTCTTCGTGGTGGACTCTATACAGATATGCGCTAAAGCAGCCATGACCGCTGAGAAATTGAGTCGTGTAGAAGTCAACTTCTCCCTGCTTCCTTTCCAACCAGGCCGAAATGTTTGGGATTAGACGATGCGTCCAGCGCCCTTTCTCAGAGTTGTCCCAGCGGGTTTGCCATTCCAGCATACTTTGTTGCCTCGCTGCTTCGCGCCTCTGCATTCGGTTGGTGTCGCCAATTTGGTTTGTGTTCTCGCATACTGTCTGTTTGTCCAGCAAACCGATTGGCCACATTCCAGATATTACTAATGTCGCATCATCAGATACCGTTCGGAACGCACTGCACACTCTCAGAGCACATAGTCGATATACCGATCTCATACCTCTTCCATATGATGCTGTTTCAAGGGCATTGGCCCATATGGGTGATCCATAAAGAAGTATAGATTTTACCACCCCCGCTAGAAGTTGTCTACGTCGTTGCCTGGGCCCTCTTGCGTTCAGCATTATCCTAGCCAGGGATGCACTTGCCTTTGAAGCTTTCGCGCACGCGTATTCTAGGTGATCTTTAAAAGTCAGCCTCGCATCTATTACTACGCCCAGGTACTTTATCGATGGCTTTGATACTATTGTGTATCCGCCTACGTTTAAGGTGGCCACTTCTCTGAGTTTTCTGCTGCTTATTAGGACAGCCTCCGTTTTTTGCTCCGCCAGGGTAAGGCCAGCCGCTGTCAGCCAATTGCGTATTATTTCCACTGACCTACTTCCAATCGCGTTCACTTCCTCTACGTGTTTCGCAACTATTAAAACTGCAATATCGTCAGCAAATCCTACTATGCTTGCCTGCTTAGGAAGTTCCAAGCGTAGTACCCCGTCGTACATTATGTTCCGTAACGAGGGACCGATTGAAGAGCCCTGTGGTACACCTGCTGTCACTTGGTACTCCTTGGTGCCTTCCTCCTTATCGTAACGTAGTACTCTGTTACTAAAGTAATCTGCAACCATTGCTCTCAGATAGTGCGGTATATTGAAGCATTTCAAAGCATCCAGTATTTTCGCCCAGCTTGCAGTGTTGAAGGCGTTCTTCACATCTAGTGTAATGACTAGGCAGTACTCCTTCGTTCCCCATTTCCAGCGTTTGCCCTCTATGGCTTTTTGCGCAATTTCTTTGACCCTATTAATAGCGCCAGTCGTAGATCGAGCCTTTCTAAAGCCGTATTGGCTGTCTGAGAGGCCTCCCGCATCATTTATGGCGGCATCCAAACAATTGCATACGATGCGCTCCAGTATTTTACCTGCCGTATCTATCATACACAGCGGGCGGTATGCAGAAGGGTTGTCTGGTGGCTTGTTGCCCTTAGGAAGAAGCACCAGTCTTTGACGCTTCCATTGATCGGGGAATACGCCCTCCGAGAGACAAGCATTATACACCTTCACAAAAGTATCCGTACAATGTTTCACAGCTGTTTTTAGGGCTACGTTTGGTATTCCGTCTGGCCCTGGCGCCTTTTTGTCTCCAACGTTTCCGGTGGCCTTTAATACTTCTTCTGCGGTTATTTCATCAAACGGTCGCTCTTCTATCAGAACTTCTCGCCCGTAGGTAGCATGCTCCGGGAATAGTGTGTCTACGATATTGCCAAGCAAGGTCGGACACGTCGGCGTCGGTTGTTTAAAACCTTTCAGCTTCTTCATTACGATTTTGTGTGCTGTACCCCAGGGGTTTACTTCAGCGTCATCGCACAGCTCTAGGAAACAATTCCTTTTGCTTTCACGAATAGCTTTTTTGAGTATTTTACGCCTTTGTTTATACAATTGCTGACAATCCTGTATAGCATCACCCCTTGCTCTCTGGTATGCCCTTATAGCATGGTTGCACTCAGTCCGAAGACTGGCAATATTGTCGTTCCACCAGTACACTGGTTTCTGTTGCCCTCTGAACTTTTTTCTCACCATCGAGGCGTTACATGCTTCTTTAATACGGCGCATGAGCTGTGTTGCCATGTTTGTTGCTGTGTCAGATGTGTACAGGTCCGTTAGCATCGTTTCGAATACGTCTTTATCGAGAGATTCTGTCTTCCAACCGATTTGGTTTTTCTTTTGCCGACACCTTCCGCCATTTCCTTCTTCCGGTGAAACCTTGCAGATTATTGCGTGATGATCGCTGTGTGTGTAACAATCACTGATGCTCCAGGACGTCCTTCGATACAAGCCGCTGCTAACAAATGTGATATCTATCACCGAACCAATTCCACCTCTACTGAATGTGTGCTGAGAACCTGTATTTAATTGCACAACCTCCAATACAGCCACCGCTTCTAGCAAAGCTTTGCCTTTCGGGTTAGTTCTCGGACATCCCCACTCGATTGCCCAGGCGTTAAAGTCTCCTGCTACAATCACCGGTGTCTTGCCTCTAGCGTCTTGGACTAAATTGTCAAGTATACTCACATACTCCTGAAGGGGTGTACTTGGCGGAATATAGCAGCTGTATACATATATGCCACCTATTTCGGCGCATACAAATCCCTGGCAGGTAGTTAATTTTCTCACCTGGAGGGGGCATCTTCCACAGCTCCAAATTGCAGCTTTTCCAACTCCATCTTGTACCCACACGCTCACATCCTTCCCTTCATATGGTTCACTAAGTATAGCAATGTCTATAGCCAGATCTCGCACGGTCTGCTTTAGTAGGTTTTGCGCCGCTTCGCAGTGGTTTAAATTTAACTGGATGAGATTCATTTTGCACGCCTGAGTTTCTCCAATGCAGTAACAAACGAGGGACACATTCTCCCACCAGTGGCGTGCTTTGTATCCTTCCGCTTATTTTTTACGCAAAGTATACAGCTGGGCTCCTTGTTGCACGTTTTAGCTATGTGATTATTTTCACCACACCTAAAGCACCTTTTCGAGCAGTCTTCATTCGTGCATTTAGAGGCAATGTGACCAAAATCCATGCACTTGAAGCACCTCATTGGGCTCAGTTTGGGCCGTATGCGACAGATCACCCATCCAATACGCACTTTTCCTGCTGTTGTTAGCTTCATCGCGTCATCCGTCGATAAACTAATAGTGGCTATTTGCGTTCCTCCGTACGCCTTTCTCATCGACTGTATCGCCGTTATGTTCACGTCCTCGAACTGTTTCACTAGCGCGTCGAAGACCTCCTCCTTTGTGGTGATTTCATCAATGTCTTTTACTTCCAACAAAGTGACTTGTGTCAATGCTCGAACTTCTGCTTTTTGTCCTAAGACCTGCGTGAAAGCTTCTTGGAAGCGACCCGTTAGTGGATCGGATGCCCTGCCTAATTCGAAGAGAAGATCACCGCTTCCAGTCTTCCGTATTGCTCGCACAGTTTCCCCTAGTTCTTTAAGCTGTGGGTCGCTCTTAACCAGCTTTAAGATCTCGGCATAAGTGTTTTCGCCAGTCCTTTTCACCAATATTGCATCGGGCCTGGTCGTTTTCTTCCGGGCGCGCGCACGTACCTTCGTCCAAGGAGTTTGCTCCACGCCATCGTTACCTTCTTTTCTTGGTTGGTCCATTTTACCGATTTCGGTTTTCGCACCAATTTTCTCCGTTGACTTATCTTGTCGAGTAATCTGCGGCAATTGCTTCATGGGAGAGCCATTTTTCCTCCTTTTTGAAACAGGGGGTGGTGATGGTAACTTTTCTTCAGTTGATACCCTTGACCTTTTATCCTTGGCCTGCCTGAAGGTGGGTGACGTCTGTGAGCCTTTATGAGTTCTCGTTGTGGCAACTTCTTCAGTTGATTCCATTTGCTCCTGTACTGCACGCTTGTGCAAAGTTTCTATGGAAGTTATCGCATCTCTCATTTTCTGGTTAATATTGCGCTTAAGAGGATCTGCAACAATATTCACCAATTCTCTGATTTTTTGGCCCATTTTATAGAGCACATCACTTCGGCGTAGTTTTGTCGCCTCTGTACTTCGCGGCGTACCTCCCTTCCATGGATCAACCACAAAATGCCTTTGGTCGATATGTCATACAACATCTTTTTCCGTTGCACTCACAGCATTCTCTGTTGGGGAATACTGTAAGATTGACCTGTTTCTGAATGGATTATCCATCAGCAGAGCGCCATCGCCAATCACTTCACTGCTTGTCGTCCTGCTCCTTGTTACCATTTCCGAGATATTGAACAAGTTTGATGTCGGCATGGTGCGTGTGCTGGATACTGACGTTTGGGAACCACTCCCACTCGCGGGAGCCTCCGATTGTTTTCCTTCGGCCAGGCTGTTTTCTTTTATTATTGTAGTTATATAATTGATTTTTTCTATTACTATATTTATTTATTTATATATATATTTTTCTTTATTTAGGATATTCCTGGTATTTTAATTTATTTATTTATTTTTTGTTTTGATTTTTTTTTGATTTTTTTTTGAATTTTTTTTTTTTTTAAATTTTTGTATTTTGTTTTTGTATTTTTTAATATTTTTATTTTATTTTGTTTAATTATTTAATTATTTTAATTATTTTTTTTTTAAAGTATATAATAGTATTTTTAAAAAGTTGAAATTGACTTGAAAAAATGGATATAAAGTACAAATTGGGCTATTTCGGGATTTTTATGAATTTTATATGATATTCTTTTTTTTACTGTGGTGCCAACGCCAAAAGAAGATACAATCAGCTAATGATCTGGCAGCCCCCGCAAACAGGCAAATGTCAGTTCACAGCTGTTCGCTCTGAGACAAATTTTATTTATCATTGTATTGGAGGCAGCACAAGGCAAATTTGAGACTCCAATCTATGGCCCAAAGATGTTTTAGGGTGGTGGACATTGATCGTCCGGTATTGATCGTCGCCACAATCGATTCCAAAGATGTAGTGTTGGTAGTTGTGAGATGTGTTTGCACTTACCCGGTACCACCGTCAGGTATTTCGTCGGAAGGCCGTAGGAGCTTTATTGCTCAATCGTCAGTTTTGGGTCATCAGTCCACAGTTCTCGTTGCATCGGGAGTGTTGCCTGCGTGGCGTGAACGTGTTCGTTCAGTATGTCTACTGCGTTCAATGCGTCGAAGCTCGATCATGATTTTCGCTGCTTCCTTGAAGGATTCCCATTTTTGTGATGTTTCGCAAATATGGGACACCGTTATTGTCGGGACCTCGCCGAATGCCACCGTCAAATCTGATCTACCCTTACAGAAGCGTGGACAATTCAGCAGGATGTGCCTGGCATCTTCAGTCTCATTGGAACAGTTGGTACAAAACGGGTCATCTTCATGCTTGAAGCGATGAAGATATTGCTTGAAGCAACCATGGCCACTGAGCAACTGTGTCATGTAGTAGTCAACCTCTCCGTGTTTGCGTTCCATCCAAAAGGTGACATCTGGAATCAGGGCAAATGTCCATCTTCCATTTTCCGACCTTTCCCACCGTCGTTGCCATTCACTGATGCTGCGTCTTCGCTCGTCCTCCCTTGTTGCGTTCTTGCCTGCTGCGTAGATGCGTTGGAGTTCGCAAGCCGGAATATCTACTGGTGGCATTGCCGCGATCACACCGATGGCATCATCCGACACTGTGCGGAAGGCACTGGCGACTCTCAGTGCGCTATGCCGATATGTCGCCCTTATGCCAGCTTTGTATGAAGCCGTCTGCGTGGCGTCTGCCCACACTGGTGCAGCGTAGAGCATAATAGAGCTTGTCACTCTTGCCAAGAGCTTCCGCCTGCTGGAGCGTGGTCCTCCAATGTTCGCCATGATGCGTGACAATGGACCGTTCACCCTTGAAGCCTTTTCGCTGACCGCCAATAAATGATCCTTAAACCGCACCGTCCAACCACCTCATCACTCTCGATGCAGCATCGCTACACCTCGTCTCCAGCGTGTGGATGTGTTTCGCTACTACCACCAGTGCGATGTCATCCGCATAGCCGATCAGAGTGGTATCCGTGGGAAGATCGACAGTCAGAACGCCATTGTACATCACATTCCACAATGTTGGCCCAAGCACCGAGCCTTGAGGGACGATTATGCTCTCCCGAACCTTTCCTAGCGAGTCGAGCATGCAGAGTGGTCGATACGCAGATTGCTGGTCGGGTTGTTTTCCGGGTTTCAATAGTAGCACCAATCTTTGGCACTTCCAGAAAGTAGGAAACGTTCCTTCGTTGAGGCATGTGGTATACACTTTTGCAAATGTCTCCGGGCTCGCCCTGATTGCCGTTTTCATCGCCACGTTGGGGATGCCGTCCAATCCTGGTGTCTTCTTATCGGACATTTTTCGAAGCGTGAGGAAAGCTTCGTACAACGTCACCGCCGGGATGCGTCCTACACCCACAGGCAGGTGATAGTGGTGCACCCATCCCCCCTGTGGGGGAAAGAGCGCGGCTACCACGTTGTCCATGAGTGTAGGATCCGAAGGTTGTGGAGCCCTAGGCCCTCGAACGCTGCTCATCACCACTTTATAGGCTTTGCCCCAGGGATCGATGTCAGCGCCTTCACGCAGTTCCTTGAAGCAGGAGTCTTTACTAGCACGGATAGCCTTCTTGAACCGTTGGCGGCATACTTTATAGTCCGCGTGCAGGAATTGCCACAGCGGCAGAATGCGGTTTCGAGCTCGTTGCGCTTTCCTGCGAGCCCGATTACAGCATCTTCTACATTCGGCGATGTCTTCATTCCACCAGTAAACAGGTTTTCTGGTTGGCACGTGTGTCCTCCTCGGCATTGCTGCGTCGCATGCTACGCTTAATCGTTTCGTGATTCCTATCGCCATTTTGGTGGCTTCGTCGTCAGGCGTCTCCATTTCGCTCCACACCATCTGAAATACTTCAGCATCAAAGGCATGTTGCTTCCAACCCTTAGTCTGCGCTATTGGTATTTTCCGCGGCAGGACGATGCTTTGTACATTTATGACAATGGCTCGATGGTCGCTGTGCGTATAAAAATCGCCTATGCTCCATGTACTGTGATGTGCTATCGAGTTGTGCGCGAAGGTAAGGTCCACTGCAGACCGCTTCGTCCCAGCCTCGAACGTGTGCTGACCGTTGTTTAGGAGCTCGACATCCAATGACGCAAAACACTCCATAAGAATCGTACCCCTGCGGTTTGTGCTTCTACTGCCCCATGTTGTAGACCACGCATTGAAGTCACCAGCAATAATTACCGGGGACTTTGTTTGTGCTTCCATCACTAATTCCGTTAGCATCCGTTCATATTGCTATATGTCCATACTAGGTGGAGCATAGCACGAGAAGACGTAAACTTTGCCACCAAGTGTCCATATCGCTGCTTTGCTATGTGCGTCCGAAGTCCATTCGCATTCGCAAATTGCAGCTTTTCCAACTCCATCTTGTACCCACACGCTCACATCCTTCCCTTCATATGGTTCACTAAGTATAGCAATGTCTATAGCCAGATCTCGCACGGTCTGCTTTAGTAGGTTTTGCGCCGCTTCGCAGTGGTTTAAATTTAACTGGATGAGATTCATTTTGCACGCCTGAGTTTCTCCAATGCAGTAACAAACGATGGACACATTCTCCCACCAGTGGCGTGCTTTGTATCCTTCCGCTTATTTTTTACGCAAAGTATACAGCTGGGCTCCTTGTTGCACGTTTTAGCTATGTGATTATTTTCACCACACCTAAAGCACCTTTTCGAGCAGTCTTCATTCGTGCATTTAGAGGCAATGTGACCAAAATCCATGCACTTGAAGCACCTCATTGGGCTCAGTTTGGGCCGTATGCGACAGATCACCCATCCAATACGCACTTTTCCTGTTGTTGTTAGCTTCATCGCGTCATCCGTCGATAAACTAATAGTGGCTATTTGCGTTCCACCGTACGCAAATATTCAATGCTCGAACTTCTGCTTTTTGTCCTAAGACCTGCGTGAAAGCTTCTTGGAAGCGACCCGTTAGTGGATCGGATGCCCTGCCTAATTCGAAGAGAAGATCACCGCTTCCAGTCTTCCGTATTGCTCGCACAGTTTCCCCTAGTTCTTTAAGCTGTGGGTCGCTCTTAACCAGCTTTAAGATCTCGGCATAAGTGTTTTCGCCAGTCCTTTTCACCAATATTGCATCGGGCCTGGTCGTTTTCTTCCGGGCGCGCGCACGTACCTTCGTCCAAGGAGTTTGCTCCACGGCATCGTTAGCTTCTTTTCTTGGTTGGTCCATTTTACCGATTTCGGTTTCCGCACCAATTTTCTCCGTTGACTTATCTTGTCGAGTAATCTGCGGCAATTGCTTCATGGGAGAGCCATTTTTCCTCCTTTTTGAAACAGGGGGTGGTGATGGTAACTTTTCTTCAGTTGATACCCTTGACCTTTTATCCTTGGCCTGCCTGAAGGTGGGTGACGTCTGTGAGCCTTTATGAGTTCTCGTTGTGGCAACTTCTTCAGTTGATTCCATTTGCTCCTGTACTGCACGCTTGTGCAAAGTTTCTATGGAAGTTATCGCATCTCTCATTTTCTGGTTAATATTGCGCTTAAGAGGATCTGCAACAATATTCACCAATTCTCTGATTTTTTGGCCCATTTTATAGAGCACATCACTTCGGCGTAGTTTTGTCGCCTCTGTACTTCGCGGCGTACCTCCCTTCCATGGATCAACCACAAAATGCCTTTGGTCGATATGTCATACAACATCTTTTTCCGTTGCACTCACAGCATTCTCTGTTGGGGAATACTGTAAGATTGACCTGTTTCTGAATGGATTATCCATCAGCAGAGCGCCATCGCCAATCACTTCACTGCTTGTCGTCCTGCTCCTTGTTACCATTTCCGAGATATTGAACAAGTTTGATGTCGGCATGGTGCGTGTGCTGGATACTGACGTTTGGGAACCACTCCCACTCGCGGGAGCCTCCGATTGTTTTCCTTCGGCCAGGCTGTTTTCTTTTATTATTCTAGTTATATAATTGATTTTTTCTATTACTATATTTATTTATTTATATATATATTTTTCTTTATTTAGGATATTCCTGGTATTTTAATTTATTTATTTATTTTTTGTTTTGATTTTTTTTTGAATTTTTTTTAGATTTTTGTATTTTGTTTTTGTATTTTTTAATATTTTTATTTTATTTTGTTTAATTATTTAATTATTTTAATTATTTTTTTTTTTAAGTATATAATAGTGTTTTTAAAAAGTTGAAATTGACTTGAAAAAATGGATATAAAGTACAAATTGGGCTATTTCGGGATTTTTATGAATTTTATATGATATTCTTAGTTTTACTGTGGTGCCAACGCCAAAAGAAGATACAATCAGCTAATGATCTGGCAGCCCCCGCAAACAGGCAAATGTCAGTTCACATCTGTTAGCTCTGAGACAAATTTTATTTATCATTGTATTGGAGGCAGCACAAATTCAAAAAAAACCTTTTAATTTAAAGATGGAAAATTTGTTGGTAACCCTTATTGCCTCTTCTCGTTGTAATACGATCAAATGGATCAGGAAACTAAAATGATCGATAAATATAGAAAGTTATCGATAAAATATCGAAAAATAATCGAAAAATTATCGATAAAAATCGAAAAATTATCGATAAAAAATCGAAAAATTATCGATAAAAAATCGAAAAATTATCAATAAAACATCGAAAAATTATCGATAAAAATAGATAAATTATCGATAAAAAAATCGCCAAATTATCGAAAAATTATCGATAAAAAACCGATAAATTATCGATAAATTATCGATAATAAATCGATAAACTATCGATAAATTATCGAAAAATTATGAATAAAATATCGGAAAACTATAAATAAAATACCGATTTTCGATAAAATTACTAACATATGGTCTTACAATGTATCGTACTCGCATGTGCAGGGTATTATAGCTTCGGTCAGACCGAAGATAATTCTCTTACTAGTTTTTTGTTTATTTGGCTTCTGCCGGTTAAGTAATTGGATTATTTATTATTCACTACTTTAGTGTGAACTTTTTCATCGGGTAATTGAACCGAACTTTTTCATATGTGCAACTAAGTGCAATTAAACTGCCTTTCGGGAAATATTCAGATTTTATTATATTCTGACTATTTTTTAATATTGTGTGCACACGGCCCTAATCTACAAAACTCACCTTTGCGTAAATACACAATTAAAATTTACGTTCCATAATTTTTTCTTTCAAATTACCCTAAACTAAAATTAAATTCAGTTTTTTTAAAGTTGAAGAATACATACATTTTTCTACCACAAGAACACAATCTCAAGTACCTATACCGAGGGTACTTTAGCATTGAACATTTTTATGTAATTACAATTTTTTATTCAAGTGATCTTTTGATATAAGCTTTAAGTTGTAACGAACAAACTGCACTTAGGTCCCATAATTATAAAGCGGGCTCTGCACACCTAGCTATGCTTCGGTCTTAGCTCAGGGGAAATGGGGGTGGGGTTGCTCGTGATCATGGGTAAGGGTGATACACAATTTATGTTAGGAGCAGAAAAGGTAAAACGAGATGAACAAAACAAGAAAAAAATTAAAGGGTCCCTCTTATCTTGTACCCACCCTACCTGCTAACGTATGTAAATCATTTGAAAATGTTAGCCCACGTTAATACTCCCGGCGTTATCTAATATTATTGCGTAGAGCCTTACCATAGTAAATAAAGAAAATTTAAGGAATCATTTTAAAATATAAAATTGTGGCAGTCACATATACATTTCATTACTATGTACTTTTTCATTTTTAATTAATTCCTAAAGTTAATTTTCTCTTACTACTATTTGTGGATTCTAAATTGCAACTCTGTATAATTTTGTCGAATCAAACGTCATGGAAAAACACGCGTTTTGTCGAGAAGACCAAAAATATAAATTTTCAATAAAAAACTAATTTGAAAAATTAAAAGATTGTTAGATTATTCCCAAAATCTATATTGGTGACCCCGGCGTGATGGATAACGAAGGTGGACAAGCTGCAGGTGCAGGCGCTCCAACGATCGAAGGAACTCTACCGGCGATTTGTCGCGAGGTGTTTCGCGTGGGAGTAAAGCCACCAACATTCTGCAAGGAGCAGCCCGATTTATATTTCATACAGATGGAATCACAGTTTGCAGTGGCAAATGTCACAACTTCTTCTTCTTTGGTTCCTGTAACTCCTTCAGGGGCATAGGGCCTTAACAAATGATTTGTATTTCGTTCGGTCACGAGCAGTTAATTTTATCTGCTGCCATGATGTGTTGTGTCTTTTGATGTCATCGTCTGTTGTACGGCGCCAGGTGTGCCTTGGTCGCCCTCTTCCACGGTTGCCTTGGGGATTCCACCAGATAGCGGCGCGGCAGGTCTCCTTCACATCTTTGCGGACAGTATTGCCTATCCATTTCCATCTTCTCCTCTTAATATCCGACTCAACTGGTGTTTGGTTCGTAGATATAAGGAGGTCGTAGTTGGATATTGTGCGATGCCACCAAATATGGAGAATTTTCCGGAGGCAACTGTTGACGAACGTCTGGACCACGCATGTCAACCAGTTGACATGGACATCGTTTGGTGGAATTAATTCAAAGACCGGCTGTGTTGGCGTGGTGGCTTAGGAGGTTGAGTTTTGTTTGCATATCCGATCTTTTGACCGAGAGTAGCGCAATGTCTTCAGCATATGCTAGTTCCTCCAGGTGACCCCAGCAGTCCCAGGGAAGGCCGTGCCGTTCAGTGAGAGTTAGGTTTAGGATGTCATCTAGTGTTATGAGGAAAAGAAGCGGAGATAGCAGACAGCCTTGTTTGACACCTGTTTTGGGTTGCGAGAGTTGGTTATTGTGGAGTACGCGGCACATAAACCCTTCGTAATGCGCTCGGATTATTTTTATGAGCTTGTTTGGTATGTTTCTCGTTGCTAAGGAGCTCCAAATATAGTCTCTGTATATACTGGCAAACGCAATGGAGAAATCAACGAAAGTCAAATGGATGATTCGAGGATGATTCGCAGGGTCACTATATGGTCAGCACATGCGCGGTTTGTTCTGAATCCAGCCTGTTGGGTACGCAGGGACCTTTCCAGTTGAGATTGCACTCTGTTTAGAATGACTTTCGTCAGAATTTTTGACGGAGTGCTGATGAGCATTACCCCTCTATAGTTTTTTCAGACGGACAGATAGCCCTTTTTTGGGAGCTTAATCAGTAAGCCCTCGAGCCACTCACCAGGTGGTTTTTCTTCTCTCCAAATTGCTTCGAAAAGCGGTAGAAACATTCGTGCCGAAAGATCGGGGCACGCCTTGAAAACTTTCGCAGATAAATTATCTACACCCGTAGATTTACCCACTTTAAGCTGTTTAATAGCTAAAATGATTTCATCCAAAGACGGTGGTTGAGCATGAGAAGCATCTCCTGGGTTTTGGATAGTAGGTGCGCTACTTAGTTCCACATGGGCATCACGATCGTGCCCAATTGGATTGAGGACCTCACTGAAGTGTTCGTGCCATCTTGCCAGTTGAGAGGAACTGGATGTTAGCATGACGCCATGTTTATCCTTGATAGGACGGGAGGAGTTTGTGGCTTTACAGGAGAGTTTTTTCGATATATTGTAGAGTTCTCTGAGGTTGTGCTTTGAGGCGGCGTCCTCGGCTTGTGCTGCCAAGTTGTCCGACCAGTTTCGTTTGTCGTTGCGGCAGCTTTGCTTAACTTGTTTGCATAGCCCACGGTAGCTCTCATCGCAGCGCGCCCTGGTGTTTCGAGTTTTCGCTCTGTCACGGATTGTTTTTGCGGCGCGGCGCTCTTCGATCGGTTTGAGGGTATGATTGCTGATCCAGTCGGAGTTCTTTTTCGGCTGAAACCCTAGCACCTCACTGCAAGCGTTGTAATAAATTTGTGTGATGCGTGACCACAGAACGTCTACATAGTCGGTTGCGAATTGTCTTTGCGATTTAAGTGGCAGATGAAATCAGCAGTGGTTTGTTGAGTTTTGAGCTTGTCAACGTCGAATCTTCTCCTTGTAGCGGGGTTTACTTTTCGAATAGCCATAACTCGAAGCCTAATCGTGGCGACAACGAGGAAATGGTCGGTGCCAATATCAGCACTTCTTTTAGTTCGTGCATCTAGGAGACTGTTTCGCCAGGTTTTGCTGACGCATATGTGGTCGATTTGGTTCTCAGTAACGTTGTTATTGGATCTCCAGGTGACTTTATGGTGTTTTTTGCGTATGAAAAGGGCTACATATAATAAGTTGGTGAGCGTTACAGAAGTCGGTTAAGAGCTCTCCATTTTCGTTTAGTTGGCCCAGGCCTTGCCTACCCATGACATGCTCGATGTTCTGGTTGTCTGAACCAATTTGTGCGTTGAGGTCTCCCATTAATATAAAAATGTCTTGCCTTTTTATTGTAGCAAACGCGACTTTTTCAGTAAGCTGTTACTGAAAAAGTCGTGTTTTTTGTCTGTGTCGCTAACTTCAGTTGGGGCGTAGACTTAGACAATTGTTATCTTCCTAACATTTGATTTAAAACGAGCGGTAATAATTCTGGATGAGATTGGATTCCATTCTAATAGTGAGCGTGATGCCGACTTGCTTAGGAGAAAGCCAACTCCCTTGATGTGTAGATTCTCATGCCCGGAGTAAATGAATTTTTCTCCACTTGGAAGTTGCAGTTCGCCATGGCCGATTCTCCTGCATTCACTTAGCTCAAGAATATCCAACTTAAAACGTTGGAATTCAGACGCTGTCTGCTCCAACCGCCCAGCTTCGTTCCAGTATCCTATTCGTGTTTCCTTTTTCATGGCGAAGGTCGTCATCTGTTTTTGTGGTAGTTGTTTCTTTGTATGATCTTTAGTTAAGGTTTCAGTAATCGGTTGATTTCAGCAGATATGGGTGATTGGCCCAATTCGCCTAGAGTGGTGATAGGGCTGCTACCTTTATCAGCATGGAGCAGATACGCATGATGGAATTAACGTGGCCTCCACTCGTGCCATGGGAAGCGGTGATGCACCAGGTATTTCCCCCCGGAACAGTTGTTATGGTTATACCGCCACTTATCGGTCGCCAGAGCCTCGTTTGCTATCACAAGAGGCACCACGTGAAGGTGAGGTTGACATTTGACTTGCCTCCTCACAACTGATTCAACAAAATAACACCACGTCATCTCTTCTCTCGATGCGCAGTACCTGATGCAGATTGCTGACATCATACGAGACCCACCATCACAGGGCAGATATGATGCAATTAAACGTGCGCTGATTATAGAATACACAGACTCCGACAAGCGAAAACTGCGTAGGCTAATCAAGGAAATTGAACTCGGCGACCTTAAGCCCTCACAATAACTCAAGCGTATGAAAGATTTAGCTGGTAACAAAATGGCCGACGACGCTCTAAAATCACTATGGCTGGAACGTTTGCCTGAAAATATACGCGCTGTGTTTTCGATCGTAGATGGCGATTCATCTCGTATGGCTATGCAGGCTGACAAGATGATGGAGGTGCAAAGCTTCACAACTATCTCCGCCGTACAGAGTAACACATCGCTACACGAGGAAATCGAAGAGCTGAGGAAACAGGTGAGAGATCTAAAAATGCAACATACGCATCAAGAGCGACGGTCACGGTCACGCAGCCGTAACAACTCCAAAGTTCGCTTTCCATTCTTTCGTTATCACTACAAGGCGAAGAAGTGTACTGAACCATGCCAGTATAAAAAACTCAACTCGGAAAACTGAATGCTGCCCTGGAAACGGTGCACAGGGTGGCCACTGTAAGCCGTGGTACGACAATTACCGGGAGAAATCTTTGAGAAGCCAACTGATGAATACGTTGAGAGCGAATTTGTAAAGAATCACCGCAAAATCATGAACGATCTGAAGCCGGTGCAAACCACTAACCATTCTACAAATAAAATGTCCATTCAAAAAGAACTCCACAGTTGTCCCCACGTCTTTCTGAGAGCATCGACCGAGTAAAAGCCGCTTTCATTGCAAATTATGATCAGCTAAGCCCAGCACCAACCAACTATAGTGCAGCAAATTCAACGCCACAGACAGTAAAAACTCCTAGTCTTCCATCCGAGGAAGTTAACATTCCAACTAAGACGTCCAGGAGTGGCAGAACGGAAAACCTCCCAGCATGATTTGTACACTTCCTCATCTAACTATGAGATTGAAGAGGGAGTGGATGTGGCAGTCACATATACATTTCATTACTATGTACATTTTCATTTTTAATTAATTCCAATTCTAAATTGCAACTCTATATAATTTTGTCGAATCAAACGTCATGGAAAAACACGCGTTTTGTCGAGAAGACCAAAAATATAAATTTTCAATAAAAAACTAATTTGAAAAATTAAAAGATTGTTAGATTATTCCCATTCATTTTTATTATAACCCTTATATTAACTTGCTTTGGGTGGACTATATATATATATATATATCCTCAAATCTGCGGCGAGCTTTTTCATATACTTCCACATGAGCTAGAGAACTGAAATTTGAAACGCTGATAGAACTCCGGTGACAATGCATTCTATTAAATTTTGGGGTCCATCAGAGGCGTAGGAGGCCGTGGGGGACTCAAACATGGCATAACTTCCGATTCCTTCAAACTACAATGAAAATATAAACCTTTAACCGACGAAAAAGACGAAAATAAATTTCGATTTAAAATTAAGGGTTTTTGACGACTTTAAAATTTGTAAAGATATTAGAAGGAAAGAAGCCAAAAACCATTAATTTTAAATCGAAATTGCTGAAATTATACCCTTTGGAAAGGGGGGTGTGGGGGCAAAGGGGAGCGGGATGAAGCCAATTTAAAGTTCTAACTTTCGTATTTTTTAAGCTACAGGGCTGAAATTTTTTACTTAGGTTAGCATTGGGGAAAAAGAGTTAAAAAAGGGGGAAAAAGGGGGGAAAAATGGGGGAGAAAAAAATTAAAAAAAAAGAGGAAAATAAAAAAGAGTAAAAAAATAGTTTTTTAAAATATAACCCTTTAACCGACTAAAAAGCAGAAAAAAGATTTCCTTTTAATTAATTTCAGCAATTTCGATTTAAAATTAATGGTTTTTGGCTACTTTCCTCCTAATATCTTTGCAGATTTTGAAGTCACCAAAAACTCTTAATTTTAAATCGAAATTTTTTTTCTGCTTTTTAGTCGGTTAAAGGGTTATATTTAAAAAAATTTTTTTTTACTCTTTTTTTATTCATAATTATCAATCACTAAATTCAATAACGTAAAAAACAAAATGAATAAGAAAGAGTTAGTAACTCTCAAGGCAAATATTTTATCAGCATGTTTCTCTTAAGATGTGCTCCGAAATCGGATCAATTGCAAAAGAATGTAAAATTGTAGAAAAAGATAGAAAAAAAATACTTAAACTATCATGTCGTGCTGACACGAAAATGGAACAGAGAGTTAATTTTCTCTTATACTCCTGCGCGACTTCAAATACTTATTTAATACACATTCGTACATTAGAGCAAAATCTTACTCAAAACAAAAGAACAAAAGAATAAGAAAAATATAGCAGAATGCGAGAGATAAGCGCATATGCTTGTAATATCGTAAACTGAGTCATTATTTAAAGGCACTAACAAAAGAAGGGAACATGTACAAGAAGAATTCGATCTTTTATGAATGAATTGCGCTCTTTGTTACGAGGCTGTTAGAAGTCTAATACTCTTAATGTAGATACTACATGTTCCGTTCTTCTGATACCCTTGAAAAGAGTATGAGATACCAACACAATTAATAATTGAAAGGAGAAACAAAATTCTTATAGAGGTATACAAATTGGTATTACAACTTACTAAGAGTATCCATCTAAGTCAGCAGGCGCCTGTTCAGTCGTGGTTGATGCAAATTAAGAGTGGGGGTGATTAAAATAATTTTGAGAATTTAGTTTTTATCAGAATTATTTGGTTGGTCTGTTGGTTGCCATGTTCTATGCACAGTTACATTTCACTATATTCTCCCCTCCTTTATCTTTTCATTTTCTTTAAATTTTACGTTAAAACTGAACTTAATTTACTAAATTTACTCGAAACAGTTCACTTTTCACTAATATTCGTTCCATATGACTTAAATGGAGGATTTTATAAAAATAGGGTTTTTAGGCATAAATTATCGACATTCGATTTGAATTTTTATAAATTCAATTTTTCTTTTTTCTTACTTAATTTATGATTTTTACTTAATTTATGATTTTTATCAAAATAAAAAGAAAGGACATGCAATAGCACGCCAAATTAAATGTAATTTCAAATCGTACACTTGAACTAAATCTCGTGGTGTTGGTACGTCGAACTGGACTGTACCAAACGAAGGTGTTGGGTGATTAAATGCTGGGCAGAAGGTGTTGTTAGGGCGTTGATGTAGTCGGTGTAATGGTTCGCGTGGTTCCTTGTGCCAGGTGGCGTCGGTGGGATTTCGAGATGGGCAGGTGGAATTTCAGATGGCCACAAGTCGCGGACTATGGTGTGGAATTGGTCGTACAGTTCTGGGTTCCATCCGGAGTACTCCAACCACTCCACGTGGTTTTCTGGGATTCGTCCGTACCAAAGATTGGTACAGGAACCAAACAAGAAATGGTGCCATCCCGCGGCGTGGCGTACTGACAAAATTCTTCAAATATATATATATTTTTCTTTTTTCACAACTTTTTTAAAAACTTTGACTGTGATTTAGATATTGGTGGAAGTAAATTCGGCCATGTGGGTTTTAATACTTTGTATTGTTTTCTTCTATTCCTTAACTATGTAGACGGTGCCACGTTCTAGACGAAAAAGAACGATTCGGTACTGCTGACACTAGCAATTGCTTATAGCCGCTGGGGAAATTTTTAAAGTATTATTCCAGACATTTTTTGGGACTATCATTCGCAACAGGGTTGGCATGCATATACCTCAAAATAAGTTTTAAATGACGCGAGGTGGAGTTAGTAACGTAATCGTTAACTTTAAATAGGACATACTGTATTTTTCTAAACGAAATTATTCACCTTCACAACGTATACTGTGGTTCTCCACAACCTTGAGTGTCCCTCCTAAGTGTCTCGGGTATTCATCTTCGATGCTTTTTTCACCTCTCGAGCAAATTATTACTTTTTTATTTACAGTTTTTTGATTTTTCATTAAAAACATGGCTGTTTTTGAGACTTTTATTCTCGCTGGCGATCAATTGGTCAAATTTGAAGCAGCTTTTGCGGACCTACCGTCACCAACATGCACCCAAGAAAATTTGAGCACTCAAAGATAAAAAATAAAATCACTTTGCGCTGAAGCGAAGGCTTCATATCAGCCATGTTTAACCTACCTTGCATCTGAGGTTGTTCAAGGTGAGGGCCAGGATGTCAACGCGGACATCGCGTTCGTCAAGTCCAAATACAAGCGTTCTTATTACAGCTTTGTAAAGTGTTTGGCAACAATTAACGAACTACTGCACGACATTGTCAGTACCCATTCACCTTTGACTTTTCAGTCTTCCATCACAGACTCCATACAAATAGATACTTTTAATATCAATGCGTTTTCAAACCATTGTGGGCTTTGTTCCCGACGACAATATTCGTTGGGCACCTGTCCGCGTTTTCTGGCCATGAGTGTCGCCGATCGTTTTTCCAATGTAATACGACTTAAATATTGCATAAATTGCTTGAGCAAAAATCATGAATTTGAAGGTTGTAAGAAGGTTTGCTCCAGCTGTCAGAAGCGTCATCATACGCTTCTACATAGAGATGTGCCTGCTCCGCAGCCATCCACCAGTGAACATTTTACTTTATGGCCCCGTCCTATAGAAAATAATGATTCACAATTTCAGCCTTCAACCAAGGGAACTTTTCCCTTACGCCCCGCCCTCTTGAACATATTCAATGGAACTTTTCCTTCAGGGGTACGCCCTATTGAAATAATTGATTTCCAATCAACTCTGCCATTCTACGATGGAAGTTTTCCTTCAGGGTCCCGCCCTACTGAATACTTTCGTACATTTCAACAATCAATACAGTCCACTTCTCTCCAAGCTGAGCCAATTCTTGGTATTCAGAAATGCTTCATGACCAATTCAAATTTTACGTCATAGCTCTTGTCATTAAATCGAAATTTCAAGTAGATATTCGACATAACTCTTTACGCAAATTAGCACCTAGACTTTTTCTCCAACATAACTTCAATACATATCTGGAATTAAAAATACATAATCTGGTATTAATGCTACGCTTAATATATCGCCGCGCTCGTGTTCGGTTTCGTCGTGTATTTAAAGACTGTGCTGGTTGGATTTATTTGAAATCCTGGGGTTCCTTTTTACCCAAGCACAGACTTCGGCAGGGTCCTTTCTGGCTCAGATCTCGCATGAGAGATCCACGTCGTGTGAAACATCCGTTGCGGCTCCTATTTGACCCTCGCTACATTTTAAGAGATAATTCTACGAATATATTACCTTTTCTAAATAAATAAACTTTAAAAATGAATTAATTAAAATATTTTTTTTTATATACTCAATGTCACTATGCTTTTATACCATACAAACTACATGTACTAATCTATAATTTTTTGCAGCGTTAGTTAGGTGGCGGAATTTTTACGCCAAAACACCCTGTTTGCCACCCTGTATGCAGAATTGTACGGCAACCAACTTTCTACTATTAAACCTACTGCAAAACCGCTTGACATTCTGTTAAGCTGTTTCCCAAAACTGGTTTAATTCAATATGCCATTTCCGTAACTTTAACTTCCTTCTTCTTGCATCGATCGGTCAACAACGTATTTTTTTACGCTCCTGCAACATTCCGTGCTGCAGAGCTTTTTATTTACATAAGCTACCTTACGTATCCTACGACAAGCAACCTGTGTGGTCCTTTTTTAATAAATAACAGATAAAACACATAAAACTACACGCTTTTCAATATCTTTTACTAATTCTCGAATTCCACATTTTTTCTCTTTTATATCGTTTGGCCACTTTACGGGTGAGCCAAACAATATTAGTACAATTAAATTGCACTATTTTCAAAATCGAAGACAAAATGTGGTAAAATGGATTTAAAAAATTGTTTCGGTTTTTCTTGCTGAGAGTTATCATCCTCAAGCACATTAATAAATGACTCAAAAAAATGCTTAATATTGCTATCAACATTAACTTTGCATATTTAAATTTGTTTGTTTATTATATAAATTGTTATAATAAATTGTTATATACGATCGAATCGCGAATCAGGAGCTCAGAAACCATGAAAGACTGACACGAGGCAGGGGCTGAAGTCTCTGCCTCGTCAATGCGCAGTCTTTTCATTGGCGTCTCACACTTTTTAGCTGATGCTACGGCTCAAGACAGATTAAATGACGGTGGTGGAAAATTGTTGAAATTTAACTGCATAATGGTGAGGTTTTTGTTTGTTCGCTTTTTCAAATTTCGCACTAAATATTTTTTTGTAAATAAGACAGTCCCTGGAAGACGAAATATGGGTGCCATTGCATTTCAGTGAAATGCATTGTATTTCAGTGAAATGCCGAAGCCGAATGTGGATTTTCGGCCCATAACGGTCGAAGCCGATGCCGAAGCCGCTAAATCGGTCGGGCTCTACATTTCACGCACTTATGCGGCAATTTGCAAACACCAACATCGTCGTGCGGCATAGTAGCTAGACTACAAACATTTTCCCGGAACGGATTTACTGGATAATTTACACCATCAATCGACACATGTGATGGTAGAACATTACCCGAGAAACAGACTAAAACCGAATCAATAAAATGGCGCTTATTAGAATCGGACAAGTCCTGTCGCGAAAAAAGTTTTACTTCGACTAACATGCAAAACTCTGGAACTACACCAAACTTTGCTAAATTTTTGGCAAAGCCAAGCTCAAAAATCTCCTGTTTGGATATGGATATAGGGCAACACCCTTTACTTCGCACAACTCAGACGGAATAAAAGTATTTAACTTTTCCGTACGTTCGACGTCGGCAGCAATCTCGTTGGCTACATTTAAATTGTTGGAGACAACTCTTATTTTATTTTTTGTTGCATAAAAAATATCTAAATCTTTGCTTTTAGAATAAAGGCTTTTTCCCTCATCGGTAATGTTTAATTTTTCCGCGACTGGATAATGTCGGTGTATGAAGAAGCCAGGACTCCTCTTGCATAAAAACGTGCACGAGGAACCATAACCTCATCTTTGATGCCATTTTCCGAGCAGCTAATACGCGACCGCTTGGATACACCATGTCAATCAAATATAAAATCTAAAAAACCAAATGTATAAATCACTAGTCAAATGTATAAAATCACTTCAAAAAAGTATAAACTTGCCCATCGGAACGCTATTATTGCCTTGCAATATTTGATTATATATATAAATGTTAGTTTTTAATTGAGATCTTAAAAATTTGTTTTCCTTTTGCTTAAAAATTATTAACCTCTCACTTCGGCGCACAAAACAGAAGTCCCTTTTTTCTTTTGCCATGTTTGTATTCAAATTCCGGTTAAGTCCCTGTATTATCGACGAGCCAATTCTTGACCGATTCTAATATTTTATTTTTAAATGTTCGTCTCGTCAGGAATTGAAATTAGGACCAATTTCACAATGCGCATTTAAGTTGAAATTAGCATTGAATTTCAGAAATTCATTTTCACAGTGCGAAGTTAACATTCCATCACATTCCAACAGATTTTCTTTATGTTGTGATGTATTTAATGAATTCCAATCCTATTTTATTATACTTCATTATTTTTTAGTAGAATGAAATGAAATGAATTAAATAACCGCGTAAGTCAGATCAAAGTTGATATTAAATATTTAATACTAAATATACATTCGAATTATTCTTTTTTTTCCAATGTAAACGAATTTTCATAGACTTGCACCAATGTGAACGAGATTTCATATTCTTTTACCAATGTAAACGAACCCTCATATTCTTTTACCAATGTAAACGAACTTTCATAAACTTGCACCAATGTAAACGAATCTTCATATTCTTTTGCCAATGTAAACGACTTTAAGCCAATGTAGACACTTAGTACATAAGGAACTTGTAAAGGGGCGAACAGCGGAAAGGTGGTAACCCAGGTAAAGGAGAGGTAATCGGTAATCGACTCGGAGTGACTCAGCAATTCGCATAAGGGAACTACGAGAAGGAGTAGAACGGCGATATGATAGCGGGCAAAGCGACACGGCACAAGGCAACAAATCACCATGACGAACTACGGAAAACTTAGCGACAATTCACCAACGGTCACTGTTGAAAGAAGAGGGTATAAAAAGCGGTGCACGAGCCTGATTCGGTCTTATTCTTTACGGATTCCGAATCAGGTAAGTCGCAACACGCAGCGTTAATTTTGATATTTTGATTTAACTTGCTTTTATTAGTTTTGTTGTTATTGAGCACTTTTTCTTCGGGTTGGTGCAGGAGATGGGATGATGGCATGGCAAGGGTGAGTTTTGACTATCGGCCATGTCATACTCCTACGCTTCTGCTTCAATCCTCTCGCCTCTCGGCACACGTGCGATCAAAAATATAAAAATAATTTCGATTGATCACAGGAGCTGGGATGATGGCATGGCAAGGGTGAGTTTTGACTATCGGCCATGTCATACTCCCACGCTTCTGTTTAAATCCTTTTGCCTTTCGGCACACATGCAACCAAGATGAAAAGAAAATAAATATATCTTCGATTGACCACAGGAGCTGGGATGATGGCATGGCAAGGGTGAGTTTTGACTATCGGCCATGTCATACTCCCACGCTTCTGTGTAAATCCTTTTGCCTTTCGGCACACATGCAACCAAGATGAAAAGAAAATAAATATATCTTCGATTGACCACAGGAGCTGGGATGATGGCATGGCAAGGGTGAGTTTTGACTATCGGCCAGGTCATACTCCCACGCTTCTGTGTAAATCCTCTTGCCTCTCGGCACACATGGAATTCTCGTGCTTTCAGCCAAAATCCAAAAAAAATACCAATTTATTTCGATTTATCACAGGGGCTCAGATGATGGTCTGGCAAGGGTGAGTTTTGACTATCGGCCAGGTCATACTCTGACGCTTCTGCCTAAATCCGCCGGCAACGGCAACAACCACAAATTACTAAATAACACCAATAACACTAACGATAATGCACCGTTTTGTTACAGGAAAATTAATAAATAAATTTTAATCCGTTCTTTTCCCAATAATAAACCTTTTATATTGAACATTGACATATAAATAATCAACATTTTTATATTGTACCTTTCAACATTGACCATATAAATATAAAAATTATAAATTGAATAACCAATAGAATTTTAAAGCTTATTCTTTACGGATTCCGAATCAGTTTCAGAGACATCGAACCGAGCAGAGGCACAGCAAAGGGGCGTGAACATTAGCGAGCAAGTGAACCAAGACAAGCACGTCACCCCGTTTTCCCAGTCTAAGTTACCAGTCGGCACAGCGAGTGCCACATCAAGTCAAGTTTTTCCACGTATCATTCAGAGGCAGAGTGCAAGACGCCACCCTTCCTGAAGTTATACATTGTACGACGTACCGATTCCACGAGAGAGCGGTTGAATTTCCCCGCCATCAGGTCTGCGGTACCTAACGCCCACGAGTTCCAGTTTCCACGTCACTCTAGACGCTCAGTGCCTGTATATTCATTTCTGTTCAAATTTGAAGAAAAATCTCTGCAACTTATAAATTTTTCTGTGTACGAAGCCCTGGACATCCGACGAGTCCTTACCTCAGCATAAGCAACGTTACAGATGGCGCCCGAGCAGGGACCCTGAGCAGAAACATCAATAAAAACATCACCACCAACAATCAAGTAAGAGTCACCACAGAGAAGCGAACAACTAACAACGGAAGAAATTGACTGAAGACAGCACCATGGTAAAGACTACATGAATAAATTATCTACGGAGAGACGATCTGCGCGCCTACGCGGCACAATTTGGATTCGACGATAGCGGCAGTGTGGAGGAACTACAACGGAGATTTGCAGCCTTCGTGAAGGACGAAGTCACCAGCGCCGAACACATCGAACGACTCACGGCATTGGAAAGTAAGCATGCACGCAATTTCGAGCCCGGCCAAGAGGACTCCCAGCAGCCTGAGACTTCTCAGCCATCCACTGGAGCAGAGGATGGGGAAATATCGATGCTGGAGAGGAAGACGAAGCCCACCTGGACAGCCAACCAAGAGGATTTGGTCACACTGGAAAATACACGCGGCAACTGCACTGGAATTAATCGGCAGGAAGACATGGAACCAGCAGCGGGTACATCGACAAAGAGAGGCATTCAAAGACTACGTAATTTCACTGCAAGATATGATGCGGCACGCGAGTTACACCGAGCAGGAAAAATTGGACCGGATATTTCTGGTACGTAAAAAGAAAGGATTTTCAGACTTTAGAAGAACTACTAGCCTTGGCCCAGGACATGGAGGGATTGCGCCTCGACACCAATGTACCGGAGGAGAGACATCAGTTGATCCAGTCAGCAACGCAGGCTCCATCCGCGAGACGCACATGCCATCGCAGCGACGAATTAGGACATTATGCTGACCGTTGCACGAACGCAGTGGTACTACATTGCTGGGATTGTGGAGCGCGAGGAATCCGGACAATTGACTGCTGCAGACGACGTGCGGAAAACGGCGATGGGCCCGGCCGAGAGCGGGAGGCTACCGGCGCCCCTTTCGCCGAACACCCCCCGCAGCACGAACACTAGAGAGTGATGGCCGCCGTATCTCCGCCACCATTGCTCTGGACGGAGAGGAAGTCACGGCTACAATTGACACGGGAGCAACAAGGAGTTTTCTGTGCAGGGAGTGGGCACGCCAGTTCTGCACACCGGACAATTTGGTCCCAGTTTGGACAGCGATTCGACTAGCAGACGACTCAGTGGTAACTATCGAGGAAGCAATGGTACTGGAAATTTCCATCGGAAACCGGAGATGTCGGATGCCCCTACTCCTCCTACCGAACGCGACAGATAATTGCATCCTAGGAATGGATTTCTTAGGACGCCTTCACGCCACTTTCACGCTGGGCGACTGCTCCATCACGCTGCAGCCAGCGATAGAGGACGCTCGAACGCTCAAAGAGGATGGATATGAAGGACTCGCGGAATTCGAGCGGAAAATGGGCCATGCCACACATCAAGAGGTAACACGAGGAGTAAGTACACCAGAGGAAATCGCACCAGCAGCAGGCGACGCTGCACCCAAGGAAGTCAAACACGAGGAAGTATCACAGGAGGCACGAGGAGTAGCTGCACGCAAGAAGAAGCCA
Organism: Heteromyza rotundicornis; assembly: GCA_951394025.1. Taxonomy (NCBI): domain Eukaryota; kingdom Metazoa; phylum Arthropoda; class Insecta; order Diptera; family Heleomyzidae; genus Heteromyza; species Heteromyza rotundicornis. Next base: position 63,597,980 of record OX596011.1, on the reverse strand, counting down.
CACAGGAAACACACACAGAAAGTAAAGGAACTAGGAAAACAAGGAACAATTAAAATTGCACGCGAGGAACGAATGCAAAGGAGAATTGCACCAGGAACACAACCGGCAGGTGATGCCAACAACAGAGCAACGACACACAAGGAACTAACGCAAAAGAGAATTGCACAGGAAGTACAACCGGCAGGAGACGCCGACAACAGAGCAGCGACACACGAGGAATTAACGCAAAGGAGAATTGCACCAGAAATACAACCGGCAGGAGAAGCCGACAACAGAACAACGATACACGAGAAATGCACGCAAAGGCGAATTATACCAGGAATGCAGCCGACAGGAGACAACCAACAGGGGGTTGATACACAGCAGGAGGTAATCAGCAAATTTCTGGAGGAAGAACTGCCACTATTCACAGTATTGCAAGGGACCACCAACATCACCAGTCACAAAATCATAATGCGGGATGAAGCTCCAATTAAGCAGCGTTATTACCCGAAGAATCCGGCCATGATGGGCATCATTAACTCCCAGATAGACGAACTCATCGAACAGGGATGCATCGAGCCCGCCAGGAGCCCGCACAGCGCTCCCATTGTCTTGGTGAGGAAAAAGAATGGTAAGTGGAGGTTGTGCGTCGATTACAGGCAGCTGAACGCGAAGTCAGTACCCGACGCGTACCCACTACCCCGCATTCAACACATCTTGGACAGGCTGCGGAACGCAAAGGTCATCAGCACATTGGACCTCAAGAATGGGTACTTGCAAGTGCCTATGTCCCCAGAGAGCAAGCAGTACACAGCGTTCACCGTGCCTGGACGAGGCCTCTACCAGTGGTGTGTAATGCCTTTCGGCCTGCATTCGGCCCCAGCTACGTTCCAGCTCGCTCTGGATGGAGTCATCGGACCAGAGATGGAGCCACACGCCTTCGCATACCTGGACGATATTATCGTGACGGGGACATCAATCGAGGAGCACATGACGAATCTGCGGGAGGTGTTCCGTCGGCTGCGGACCGCGAATCTGCGGATTAACACCGAGAAATGTGAGTTTTTCAAGAACGAGATACGCTACCTCGGACATATGGTCACCTCGGAGGGGATCCACACGGACCCGGAAAAGATTTCGGCTATCCAGGAGCTAAAGCCGCCAACCAATCTACGAGAGCTGCGCCGATGCTTAGGAATAGCGTCGTGGTATCGCCGCTTTGTACCAGATTTTTCGAAGGTGGTGCAGCCACTCACCTCCTTGCTCAAGAAAAGCCGGCGATGGAAATGGGAACGAGAGCAACAGGATGCGTTCGACCAACTAAAGCTACGACTCACAGAAGCACCAGTGTTAATTTGCCCGGACTTCACGGAACGATTCACGCTGCAGACGGACGCGAGCGACCAGGGGTTGGGAGCAGTATTGACCCAAAATATCGATGGCCAGGAAAGAGTGGTGGCGTATGCCAGTAGACGACTAGCAGCGGCCGAGATCAACTACTTGCCAACGGAGAAGGAGTGTCTCGCGATAGTCTGGGGCGTCCGGAAAATGCGAGAATACTTGGAGGGCTATGAGTTCACCATCGTCACCGATCATCTCTCATTGAAGTGGCTGAACTCGATTGAGAGTCCATCAGGTAGGATCGCGCGGTGGGCGCTAGAACTTCAACAGTACAGGTACACGATAACATACAGGAAAGGTGCACTAAATGTTGTAGCAGATGCATTATCACGACAGCCCCGGGACGTTCTCCTGTCGGCGACCACGACCGCGGAAGGAGGTGAAGAATGCGCCTGGTTGAAGAAGCGGAAGGCCGAAGTCATCCAGAACCCTGAAAAGTTTGCCGACTACGTCATCCAAGGAGAGCAGCTATACCGCCACATTCCCCGACGAGTAGGGGATGAGGATTGTGCCCCTTGGAAGTTATGTGTTGGCACACATCTACGAAAACGAGTCCTGGCCGAGAACCATGTCGACCCTATAGCTGGACATCTAGGAGTGCGAAAGACGATTGCACGGTTGGCAAACCGCTACTACTGGCCGGGCATGTTCCGCGAAGTAGGTAAATATATCCGAAGCTGCGAGAGTTGTCAGAAGTACAAGCCAGAGCAGCAGAAACCGGCTGGAAGGATGCTAACTCAAATAGCTGAGGAGCCATGGGCCATTCTATGCGCAGACTTCGTGGGACCCTTGCCGCGTTCCACCCATGGGAACACGATGCTGTGTGTGTTCGTCGACAAGTTTTCAAAGTGGGTGGAAATCGTTCCCATGAGGAGAGCAACCACGGATACCCTGCGGAAGGCGTTTCGCGAGCGGATTCTGGCGCGATTCGGTGTGCCCAAAGTCATGGTGACCGACAATGGAACGCAGTTCACCAGCAAGGCATTCAAGACTTTCCTGCGAGAGCTCGGGGTGAAACATCAATTCACCGCCCCATATACGCCACAAGAGAACGCGACGGAGCGGTCCAACCGAACCATAAAAACGATGGTGGCTCAGTTGGCCAAAAATGATCAGCGGAAATGAGATGAATTACTACCGGAGGTGATGCTAGCAATTAACACGGGAGTTTCCGAAACAACAGGATATAGCCCTGCATTCCTAGTCCAGGGGCGAGAACCGAGACTACCAAAATCGCTCTACGACGAGGAGACGCTGGGTACAGGACAATTGGAGCAGACGCCAGTTGAACGAGGGGACAAGATGCGAGAGGTGTTCAATCTAGTGCATCGAAATCTGGAACGGGCAGCACAGGATCAGGCCAGACATTACAATCTGAGAAGGAGACAGTGGCAACCAAAGGTGGGTCAAGTGGTATTAGTCAAGCAGCATCATCTATCAAAGGCGGTGGAAGGATTCGCTGCAAAATTAGCACCCAAATTCGACGGCCCTTATCAAGTCATCGATTTCACCTCACCGGTGATAGTAAAGGTCAAGAGGCAGAGCGACGGCCAGGTACGCACGGCACACATCGGCGAGCTGCGGGAGTTCAAGGGAAGAGAGAGTGGTGGAGACAAAGGCAGCGACGTAGGTGGAGTATAGGGTGAACGGGGTAAGTGGCGGCGGCAGAGGGAACATACCTGCCGCCCAGTAGCAAGTGGCACCTAACAACATGTAGCAATAGAAATCCAGCGAATAATTGCAATCTAACCTCAGCCTAGGAATTTAAAGCCTTATTCAAATTTCAGAAAATACAACACTGGTCAACAAAGGGAAATTGTGAGGCAACCCTGGCACAACAAGCAAACGACAGAGACAGCCAGCACGCTAACAAGGCGTGTAACGACAGTTTCGAAAATCATCAGTTGCAAACTACGTCTGAACACGAGTGAACAACTTTGCTAAACAATTTACGAACTTCAAACCAAAATGGAGCAGAACGACCACTGGAAGAAGTGTGTAAACCGAACACGAGAACGATACGACGAACTAGAGGCCGGACGCCGACGGGAACGTCCGTTAGGAGAAAACTGGACAGAGGAGCTGCACAAAGGGAATCGGCTACGCGCACGACCTACAGTGTCATCAACAACCGTAGCCTCTATACCGACACCGCCCAGAGGTCAGCCCACGAATGCGCGCGGTCGCAACATCTCGACGCGGGGACGTAAATCGAAGCTGGTAGTGAAGGAATCCTCCATCTTTGAACACCCGGCACTCAAGCCCGATGTTGAGAACGGGCCATCCACCAGTAAGATGGCACGCCAACGGGCGACGACCGCAGCATTACACGATGTGCCTCCCACCGCCAACCCCGAGGGATCACTGAAATTCATGGGACGAGCACCGCCATCCGATTCCCACCGGGCTGCCACGCTGTGCACCTACCGTGTAGGGCGGGTGGAATGGAAAATCAGTCTGCAGGACTACGGCCGCCTGGCCATCGACCGCTGGCTGAACGACGTCATCGTGGACATGGGCCTGGCGCACATGTGGAACGAAGCCCTCACTAACGCGCAACGCGCCACCACTCACGTCATGAGTAGCTTCCTTTTCCTAAATCTATGGAATCGGCGGGCCAACACCGCTCGCGAACGTCACCAACCTGTATGTAAGTGGACGAAAACGGTGGACTTGTTCACCAAAAGTCACGTGCTGGTCCCGATCAACCTGGGAAGCCATTGGTTCCTGATAATCATGTGTTTTCCCGATGTCGCGGCAGGGAAACGGATTGCGGACGAGGGTCAGACACCGTGTTTCTTGGTGATCGATTCACTCGCCGACCGGCCACGAGAAGAGGCCGCCCAGCTTGTACGCGAGTACATCCAGGAGGAGTATCGCACGCTGAACGGAGATGACGCGGAGCACCGGTTCAGCGAACAATGCATTCCTACTCGAGCGTTATCCGTGCCACAGCAGACCAATACGAACGACTGCGGAGTGTTTCTCCTACATTACGCAGAGAAATTCTTCACGCAGCCCCTGACACAATTCTCAGCACCCACAGTCCCAGAGGGGGCTTGGGGAAAGGGACACATCGCAGCAAAGAAGCGACGACGACTGGCCAAGATGATCCAAAGAAGAGCCGAAGCGACCGGGACATGGGCCCCCTTTATTGAACTGCCCGACGTCCACACCGACAGCAGCCTGAGCGACCAGGAGATACCAGATCCGCCAGAAACCGGCAACCAAGGGCCAAGGGCGGCAACGCCTACAACGAACGAGGGCGAAACAAGTCAGCAAAGTCAAGCGACATCTCCAGTTTCTACAGAAGAAGGGGGGATGCTCATACCCATCATGGAACTGATGGGGCATTCCGAGCTGGAATTGGGCGCAGAAGTAGAAGTCACCGACGATCCTAGTAACGCCACTCCCTATCTAGAGTGCGACCATGATGAGGAAGAAGAGGCCCTGTTAACGACGCCAAGAACGAAAGAATCGCCGACAACGAGCCACGACCGGATCCTGACACAACCACCCACGATGGGGGTGGGAATTCAACGTCCGGCTTTCACCGCCCTGGAGGACGTAGTATACCCCGAGGAGGTCACGAGGAGAATCAACGACGGTTCATGGTGCGACAAGAGACAACGGACTATTTGGTCCGCATCAATCGAGACAGGCAGGTAACCGTCATTCATCGGCCGGCAAAGTAAGGGGGGGGGTGTGATGACCCAAAAATATGGGCCATCACATTCCAACAGATTTTCTTTATGTATATTTTTTAGTAGCGGAAAAAAAAAAAGAAAAGAAATGAATTAAATAACCGCGTAAGTCAGATCAAAGTTGATATTAAATATTTAATACTAAAAATACATTCGAATTATTCTTTTTTTTCCAATGTAAACGAATTTTCATAAACTTGCACCAATGTGAACGAGATTTCATATTCTTTTATCAATGTAAACGAACCCTCATATTCTTTTACCAATGTAAACGGACTTTCATAAACTTGCACCAATGTAAACGAATCTTCATATTCTTTTGCCAATGTAAACGACTTTAAGCCAATGTAGACACTTAGTACATAAGGAACTTGTAAAGGGGCGAACAGCGGAAAGGTGGTAACCCAGGTAAAGGAGAGGTAATCGGTAATCGACTCGGAGTGACTCAGCAATTCGCATAAGGGAACTACGAGAAGGAGTAGAACGGCGATATGATAGCGGGCAAAGCGACACGGCACAAGGCAACAAGTCACCATGACGAACTACGGAAAACTTAGCGACAATTCACCAACGGTCACTGTTGAAAGAAGAGGGTATAAAAAGCGGTGCACGAGCCTGATTCGGTCTTATTCTTTACGGATTCCGAATCAGGTAAGTCGCAACACGCAGCGTTAATTTTGATATTTTGATTTAACTTGCTTTTATTAGTTTTGTTGTTATTGAGCACTTTTTCTTCGGGTTGGTGCAGGAGATGGGATGATGGCATGGCAAGGGTGAGTTTTGACTATCGGCCATGTCATACTCCTACGCTTCTGCTTCAATCCTCTCGCCTCTCGGCACACGTGCGATCAAAAATATAAAAATAATTTCGATTGACCACAGGAGCTGGGATGATGGCATGGCAAGGGTGAGTTTTGACTATCGGCCATGTCATACTCCCACGCTTCTGTTTAAATCCTTTTGCCTTTCGGCACACATGCAACCAAGATGAAAAGAAAATAAATATATCTTCGATTGACCACAGGAGCTGGGATGATGGCATGGCAAGGGTGAGTTTTGACTATCGGCCATGTCATACTCCCACGCTTCTGAGTAAATCCTTTTGCCTTTCGGCACACATGCAACCAAGATGAAAAGAAAATAAATATATCTTCGATTGACCACAGGAGCTGGGATGATGGCATGGCAAGGGTGAGTTTTGACTATCGGCCAGGTCATACTCCCACGCTTCTGCGTAAATCCTCTTGCCTCTCGGCACACATGGAATTCTCGTGCTTTCAGCCAAAATCCAAGAAAAATACCAATTTATTTCGATTTATCACAGGGGCTCAGATGATGGTCTGGCAAGGGTGAGTTTTGACTATCGGCCAGGTCATACTCTGACGCTTCTGCCTAAATCCGCCGGCAACGGCAACAACCACAAATTACTAAATAACACCAATAACACTAACGATAATGCACCGTTTTGTTACAGGAAAATTAATAAATAAATTTTAATCCGTTCTTTTCCCAATAATAAACCTTTTATATTGAACATTGACATATAAATAATCAACATTTTTATATTGTACCTTTCAACATTGACCATATAAATATAAAAATTATAAATTGAATAACCAATAGAATTTTAAAGCTTATTCTTTACGGATTCCGAATCAGTTTCAGAGACATCGAACCGAGCAGAGGCACAGCAAAGGGGCGTGAACATTAGCGAGCAAGTGAACCAAGACAAGCACGTCACCCCGTTTTCCCAGTCTAAGTTACCAGTCGGCACAGCGAGTGCCACATCAAGTCAAGTTTTTCCACGTATCATTCAGAGGCAGAGTGCAAGACGCCACCCTTCCTGAAGTTATACATTGTACGACGTACCGATTCCACGAGAGAGCGGTTGAATTTCCCCGCCATCAGGTCTGTGGTACCTAACGTCCACGAGTTCCAGTTTCCACGTCACTCTAGACGCTCAGTGCCTGTATATTCATTTGTTCATGCTCAGCTACACATACGCAAGTTCCCCTTGAACTCACGAACGCATCACGCCCGTATCACGTAAGCATCAGCACGCATCACGCTGAACGGAGATGACGCGGAGCACCGGTTCAGCGAACAATGCATTCCTACTCGAGCGTTATCCGTGCCACAGCAGACCAATACGAACGACTGCGGAGTGTTTCTCCTACATTACGCAGAGAAATTCTTCACGCAGCCCCTGACACAATTCTCAGCACCCACAGTCCCAGAGGGGGCTTGGGGAAAGGGACACATCGCAGCAAAGAAGCGACGACGACTGGCCAAGATGATCCAAAGAAGAGCCGAAGCGACCGGGACATGGGCCCCCTTTATTGAACTGCCCGACGTCCACACCGACAGCAGCCTGAGCGACCAGGAGATACCAGATCCGCCAGAAACCGGCAACCAAGGGCCAAGGGCGGCAACGCCTACAACGAACGAGGGCGAAACAAGTCAGCAAAGTCAAGCGACATCTCCAGTTTCTACAGAAGAAGGGGGGATGCTCATACCCATCATGGAACTGATGGGGCATTCCGAGCTGGAATTGGGCGCAGAAGTAGAAGTCACCGACGATCCTAGTAACGCCACTCCCTATCTAGAGTGCGACCATGATGAGGAAGAAGAGGCCCTGTTAACGACGCCAAGAACGAAAGAATCGCCGACAACGAGCCACGACCGGATCCTGACACAACCACCCACGATGGGGGTGGGAATTCAACGTCCGGCTTTCACCGCCCTGGAGGACGTAGTATACCCCGAGGAGGTCACGAGGAGAATCAACGACGGTTCATGGTGCGACAAGAGACAACGGACTATTTGGTCCGCATCAATCGAGACAGGCAGGTAACCGTCATTCATCGGCCGGCAAAGTAAGGGGGGGGGTGTGATGACCCAAAAATATGGGCCATCACATTCCAACAGATTTTCTTTATGTATATTTTTTAGTAGCGGAAAAAAAAAAAGAAAAGAAATGAATTAAATAACCGCGTAAGTCAGATCAAAGTTGATATTAAATATTTAATACTAAAAATACATTCGAATTATTCTTTTTTTTCCAATGTAAACGAATTTTCATAAACTTGCACCAATGTGAACGAGATTTCATATTCTTTTATCAATGTAAACGAACCCTCATATTCTTTTACCAATGTAAACGACTTTAAGCCAATGTAGACACTTAGTACATAAGGAACTTGTAAAGGGGCGAACAGCGGAAAGGTGGTAACCCAGGTAAAGGAGAGGTAATCGGTAATCGACTCGGAGTGACTCAGCAATTCGCATAAGGGAACTACGAGAAGGAGTAGAACGGCGATATGATAGCGGGCAAAGCGACACGGCACAAGGCAACAAGTCACCATGACGAACTACGGAAAACTTAGCGACAATTCACCAACGGTCACTGTTGAAAGAAGAGGGTATAAAAAGCGGTGCACGAGCCTGATTCGGTCTTATTCTTTACGGATTCCGAATCAGGTAAGTCGCAACACGCAGCGTTAATTTTGATATTTTGATTTAACTTGCTTTTATTAGTTTTGTTGTTATTGAGCACTTTTTCTTCGGGTTGGTGCAGGAGATGGGATGATGGCATGGCAAGGGTGAGTTTTGACTATCGGCCATGTCATACTCCTACGCTTCTGCTTCAATCCTCTCGCCTCTCGGCACACGTGCGATCAAAAATATAAAAATAATTTCGATTGACCACAGGAGCTGGGATGATGGCATGGCAAGGGTGAGTTTTGACTATCGGCCATGTCATACTCCCACGCTTCTGTTTAAATCCTTTTGCTTTTCGGCACACATGCAACCAAGATGAAAAGAAAATAAATATATCTTCGATTGACCACAGGAGCTGGGATGATGGCATGGCAAGGGTGAGTTTTGACTATCGGCCATGTCATACTCCCACGCTTCTGAGTAAATCCTTTTGCCTTTCGGCACACATGCAACCAAGATGAAAAGAAAATAAATATATCTTCGATTGACCACAGGAGCTGGGATGATGGCATGGCAAGGGTGAGTTTTGACTATCGGCCAGGTCATACTCCCACGCTTCTGCGTAAATCCTCTTGCCTCTCGGCACACATGGAATTCTCGTGCTTTCAGCCAAAATCCAAGAAAAATACCAATTTATTTCGATTTATCACAGGGGCTCAGATGATGGTCTGGCAAGGGTGAGTTTTGACTATCGGCCAGGTCATACTCTGACGCTTCTGCCTAAATCCGCCGGCAACGGCAACAACCACAAATTACTAAATAACACCAATAACACTAACGATAATGCACCGTTTTGTTACAGGAAAATTAATAAATAAATTTTAATCCGTTCTTTTCCCAATAATAAACCTTTTATATTGAACATTGACATATAAATAATCAACATTTTTATATTGTACCTTTCAACATTGACCATATAAATATAAAAATTATAAATTGAATAACCAATAGAATTTTAAAGCTTATTCTTTACGGATTCCGAATCAGTTTCAGAGACATCGAACCGAGCAGAGGCACAGCAAAGGGGCGTGAACATTAGCGAGCAAGTGAACCAAGACAAGCACGTCACCCCGTTTTCCCAGTCTAAGTTACCAGTCGGCACAGCGAGTGCCACATCAAGTCAAGTTTTTCCACGTATCATTCAGAGGCAGAGTGCAAGACGCCACCCTTCCTGAAGTTATACATTGTACGACGTACCGATTCCACGAGAGAGCGGTTGAATTTCCCCGCCATCAGGTCTGTGGTACCTAACGTCCACGAGTTCCAGTTTCCACGTCACTCTAGACGCTCAGTGCCTGTATATTCATTTGTTCACGCTCAGCTACACATACGCAAGTTCCCCTTGAACTCACGAACGCATCACGCCCGTATCACGTAAGCATCAGCACGTATCACGCACGCATCACGCTCGTATAGCACGCGCAGCACGCACGCATCACGCTAGTATAGCGCACGCATCACGCTCGCATCTCGCGCACAACGACTACGCATTAGCGCCGTATCAACCAAGGCCTATCGCCCACCTTTACACACCGCTTCATAAGCCAACACCGATCGCCATTGCCACGTCTACGCATCGTTTCATCAGCATTCGATCGCCAATTCAACGACGCGGCTACCGATCACCAACTTCCAGATTATCCAATCAACACCTGATAGTCCACCATAATCTCCAGTCATCCGGGTCAACGAGAAGCTATAACGCCAACCAACGACGACCACACGCCGCTGTTCGCCCCTAAATCTTAAATCTGTAACTTTTACTTTATTTGTTATTAAATAAAAATTTCTGTTCAAATTTGAAGAAAATTCTCTGCAACTTATAAATTTTTCTGTGTACGAAGCCCTGGACATCCGACGAGTCCTTACCTCAGCATAAGCAACGTTACAACATGTATTTAAACCACCAACATTTAGCATTTAAGTCAAAGTTAACTTTTCAAGAAGCAACCCTGCATAGAAAGGATTTATAAATTTGTTGAAATGGACTCTGACGAAAGCGATATTGAATATGAGGTGCTGCAGACTGTGGGTATATGGTACTTCAATTGATTAGAGATAAAATTCAACATATAACTTAATGGTAAATATTGAGCTATGTACAATGCACATTATTTGAAATATTTTCCTGTTAACCTATTGTTTTCTTTTTATAAGGAATGATGCAATGTCGCCAGAAGAAATGTTCTTATTAACATTGCGTTTTTAAGCTACGGGATGCATGCAGCGAACTGTTGGTGACTGGTGTGGAGTATCAATTAGCTCTGCCTCTACGATAATTAAAAAGGTTTCGCATTGCATTGCACTTTTAAGGCCAACATTTGTGAAGTTCTTTGATCGAAGGCAGCTACAAAAAGACTTCTATGCTATTGCAAAATTTCCAAGAGTAGTGGCCGCTATGGACTGTACTCATATCAAAATACTTTCGCCAGGTAAGTTATTCGAACATATATTGCAACTCATGCATAAATTTCATATATCCATTTTATCTTATGCTGAACTGTATCGAAATAAAAAAGGATTTTTTTGGTTCAATGTACAAACTCTTTCCGATGCAAATTTAAACATTTTAGACATTGTCGCTCGATGGCCAGGATCAACCCATGATGCAACTATATTAAGAAATTCTCGAATTTGTTCCCAATTTGAGAGCAGGTGAATTTCGAAACTCATTGGTTGTTGGTGACAGCGGCTATCCTTGCAACAAATGGATCATGACGCCGCTATCGAGTGTTAATAAACCTGCTGAGAGGCTGTACAACGAATCGCAGATCAGAACTAGAAATTGTGTAGAGCGACAGCATGGTGTTTGGAAGCGTCGATTCCCTGTACTCTCTTTGGGTATTCGAGTACGCGCGGAAAAAGTTGAAGCTATTGTTATAGCAACAGTCGTTTTGCAACACAATTGGCGGGCTTAACAACGACACCGAAGCACCTGAAGTTTCACAAGACGTACAGGATTGTATTAACGATATTAGAAAAGATCTTATTGATAATTATTTCAGAAGCATGTAAAATGGAGTATTCATTAAAAAAAATGCATTTATAACAATTGATTTTTTATTTAAGAAGTAAATAAGGGTTTTTTATAAAACAAAAATAATACAGAAAATTCAATCCTTTTAATTTAAATTATATAACATTTTTGATTATAACCGATTTCCATAAACGAAAATATTTTATCATTATTCATTTTAGTATGTAGTATGTAATAACAGTGCAGAAAGCATAACTTTTTCAATTATTGGTGTTACACAAATTGTTGATCAGGATGGATATTTCCACATCCTGCTTCTTCTCCATCAGTTTTTTCTCCAGCTCATGTTTTTCTCGCGCAAAAAACCTCCGCTGTTCGTGCTCCGCTTTTAACATTTCAATTTTACCTCTGTCCACTTTGCTTTTATTTCAGCCAGCTTTTCCCAACTTGTCTGCGGTCACGGTGGAGTAAACCAGGTGAGGCAAGTAGGAACAATGCTCTCACTTCAATTCCTGTCATCTCTATGATTTTCTTTGCTTTCGTTTTCAATGACGTTCTTTCAAATTCAAAAATCAGTTATCAGCGTTGCCTTTTTCAGCATATTACTAATTTTTCAGTACATTTCCAATCAAATATGCCAAAAACGGTAGCCCTGAATCATTTCAATTCCTCTTTCAATGACGTACGGCAGGGGGAAAAATCTAACGTCTAGAAGTGGAAAATGCTTCTTGCCTCACCTGGTTTACTACACCGTGTGTGCGGTGTCTTGTTCTTCACTTTCAACTTTCCATTTTTACGCGTTTTCAGCTGACTTGGAGTGTACTTTGACCATTCCTCGATTTGGGATTCAACACCTACTGGCTCTGTATCGACTGCTGCTGTAGCTATAAACGAAAAAGTGCAATTAACTTCAATACAATATTTATAATTTCACAAACATTCTTCCAATATATCTTCATGCAACTCGCTATTGCCTTCATTCAAAATTATGCAGTCACTATCATAGTGTGAAATAAGGCCGCATATTTGTTTTTCTGGAGCAGGTTCTTTCAGCTTTTCGTCGAATTCTTGGCGATGTAACTTCAGTGGGGGTTAAGGCATTCAATCCCGAAATCCCGGGATCCCGAACGTTTTCTAAATCCCGGAAACCCGGGATTTTGAGTCCGGAAACCCGGGATTTTGAGTCCGGAATCCCGGGATTCAAAAAATTTAATTTTTATGCATTGTTTAAGATATTTTCGACGCTTTTCCACAAAAATACTGCAGTGCGTTTACTTTCAATCCAATTGGTAAACACAAAAAGCTCACTTTCGTAAATACAGCCGTGCATTTACATTCAATCTAATTGGTAAATTAAAAAAACCCACTTGTGCAGATTTAGTGCTACACACACAAAAAATTAAGACAATTTTTGTCAATAGCAGTGAACAAAACTTTTTTATCGATCTGAATAAAATTTTTTCAAATTGAAACAATTTTTTTTATTCGACAAAAAGGTAGATATAATTAATAAAATTATTTTGTTGACCGTTTGAGTGTTGCACTTTTGAATGGATTCAGCGTGGCAAAATAAATAATAAAGCAACTCAATTTAACACATAAACAACAATTTAAGGCAAATTTTTTAGGGCCTCTACGAAATTTTTGTGGGATGATAGTAAAACCCTAGCTGGATTTTGCTCCACCTCATCACAATTTTTTTTAGACGTCATAATGCATTGTTACAGCTTTTCATTTTTGATCTTTCCTCCAGTTTTAATGAATTGAAAATCAAACTAGTAGTTGTTTACAAATCGGAATTTGAACGTTTTAATTTTTTTATATTTTTATTTATTTTTTTTTTTAAATTTAAAGTTGCAACGTTCAAATTCCGATTTCTCAACAACTTCTAGTTCGATTGTTCGATTTTTGTTTAATGCAATATTTATTAAATATTATTTCTACGTTGAAATTAAAAAAAATTAAGCTTAAAATATTGTTGCAACAGTTTTTTCTTAAATCCCGAAAATCCCGAACAAATCCCGGGATCCCGGGATTTTCAAAAACACTTCGGGATTGAATGCCTTAGTGGGGGTACACCACCTGCACCGTACAACGACCGTTTTTCTGAAATTTCACCGCATTCTTTAAGTCGCACTTAGCATCGAATGTATATCCCAATGAAATGTTGATCTTCGTTTTCATTCCTTTACTGCATATGCCCCACTAACCCAAAACAACTTTAAAAATCATCGCAAAGAAAGAATTTCTTAGACAACCAAACACACACGCAAATTCCCACGCAGCAAGAAAATTGGAGCCCACTTGTCTGTTCTACATGCAAACAGGTCGTCTACGCGCGCACGCGACATGGTCGCCGAGATCAAGTCGCACTGCAGCTAGAAAGTACCTCCTACTTGCGCACAAAGACACCACACATTTTTAGTTCACGCATTGTTTTCCTTCGGAAATTCGCTGCGCCAGCATTGACCATCGACTGGAGGAATGTAAACCATAAACAAGCAATTTCTTTTTTTGTGGGATCGAGCGAAGGAATGTGTGACACGAACACTTGTGCGTTTATTGTTGCTGTTTTCTTTCAGCCACGCGTATTTGGTTTTGTAAACTATGTGTAAACTAATTATTTATTAAGAAGAAATGCAAACTCTGTAGGATTTGTTTTGTAAGCGAAGCCAACTTCGCTTCAATATTAGCGATTGGCAACTCTCTTCATTACACACTTCCTTCTTTTGCAAAAACTCAAAACGACAGGAGTGAAAAACCAAAATCGTTGCGCAAAGGAAATAAATACAAGCAAATAAATATATATAAAACGTTAAAAGACACTGCTTTTAACTTCAGATGTGGGGTTACCACGTTGTCAAAGGCAATATGGGAACAACAAGACAAGCAATTATCGAGATGCTTAATGATGCATCAGTGCAGTTCTCCGAGTCTTCCACCACGAGGGAGCTAAGAACTCTATGGGAGGATGTTTCCGCTGCCGCCGTTCCGGCCCATGAAAGCCGCCCGGAAAGAGTCACATCTATACGTGATTTCGACATTGGTGTTGAAAGCATGCATGACATTGGTGTTGAAAGAATTCCGCATGGGAGCGGCCAGGTGCGGAATTCGGTTGCTGCTATGCCGGACGACATATTCGAGGATGCCCCTGAAGCTGCCGTCGACTTGGCTGGGCTCGCTGCGGCCTTCAAAAATGCCGAAATCCAACCCCCGACAATGACCAATATGCGGGGTGAACGTGCCGAAAATCGTTTAGGCTATGTTTCTGCAGCCGATGAACAAGATGCCGATTTGGCCGTTGTTCCGCCCCAAACGAACAAACAGCAAACAAACTTCAGCGAAATCGAACACGCTATCCCCAAATTCACAACCCCGTTCAGCCGGTGCGTCATTTCATTCGAGATTTTGAAGAAATTCTCAAAACGGTGAATGCTGACGATCGGTAGCGAATATCAATTTGCAATTTGGAGGCGAAACGCTGGATGCGTTGAAGAAGTCGATCAATAGATATTAATAAAAAAAATGTTTACTAGCCGAGTGCCGTCAAACCAAAGTTCGCTGTCGATAAACCGAATCCGGCTGCCGTCAAATTTAATTCTGCTGCTGCCGACTTAAAGAGTGGAACTGCCGATTGCAGAACAGGCGCCTTACGCTACATGGGGCACAGCACAGCTCCTGCGGGCCGCCAGAACCTAGCTGCCGCTGTCAAAACTGTGCAGAGCGATGCGGCTAGCCAGACGCTTTGCTATAACTGCTCCCAATACGGGCACATCAAACCGGATTGAACTTTTCCGCTACGCCAACAAGGTTCGTGCTTCAGGTGTTGGAAAATGGGACATAATCACCGTGTGTGCCCGAATCCGAAGAAGACGCTGCACCAAGTGCCAAAAGGGGAAATAGTTGCTGCCGCTGCCGATTGTTCTGACGATGCTGGAGACGAGATCGAAGTATTCAATGAGGTGAGTGTTGCTTTTGGTGATTTATGTAGGGGTGTGCAATTCCATCGTAGTGGTTGCCTTTTTGATACAGGCAGTCCAGTGAGTTTCGCTAGGCGATCACTTATTCCGGAAACATTTCTTAAACCGTCAAAGTATTGTGGTATTGATGGCCTGAAATTACGAATACTTGACAAAGTCGAATCTTTAGTTGAATTTGGACACCAAGTAAAGAAAATCCAAATAGTAGTTGTGCCGGACGTAATGATGCGCATGCCACTCATATTGGGTCGAAATTTTCTGGATGTCTTTCATATTCGATTATCGAAGTTAAAGTTAAGCTATTCTAATAGTAAGTTGATGGCTTTGAATTAAATGTGCACCCCTATATCAAGTGACCTTAAAACGAATCTCAATAGTTACGGCATTTTCAGAAATGAACAACCACAACGTGACGATCGCTGCCGGCAATTCGACTGTGTAGAGGAAGTTTCGGAATCCCCCGAGAGCGAACTGCCCTCTATTTTTGATATTTCAATTGTTTCTCGTGGAACTGATTTAAATATTAACGAGAAATTGATTAAAGATTTAAGAATTTAATTTGAACATTTAATTGTGGAATTTTACTTGGAACCCAAGGGCGTGGCTGCCGAGCCAATTAATTACGAAATGAAGATTCATTTGACGACTGACGTACCGTTCTACTGTTCGCCCCGAAGGCTGTCATTCGACGCAAGAGACAAAGTGCAGGCCATTATAGATGAGCTATTGAGCGATGGTATAATACAACCAAGTAACTCACCATACGCTTCCGCTATTGTATTAGTCAAAAAGAAAAACGGGGAATTAAGAGTGTGTGTAGATTATCGGGGGTTGAACAAAATAACCAAACGCGATAATTATCCGTTGCCGTTGATAGATTATTGTATTGAATATTTGGAAGGGAAGAAGTTCTTCACGATTAGATTTGAAGAGCGGATTTCACCAAGTTAGGATGGCTGCCGAGTCAATTCCATTCACTGCATTTGTAACACCAAACGAACAGTATGAATATCTTAAAATGCCATTCGGGCTAAAAAATGTCCCTGCAGTGTTTCAACGCTTTATTAACTATATATTCCGTTACCTAAAATTATTATATATATGGACGACATACTTATTGGCACTGCTGACTTGGATGGACACAAACAATTGTTACAAGAGGTATTGGGACGAATTTCCAGTAAACAGCTAATGCTAAATCTATCAAAATGTAAATTCTGTTATGAGGAAATAGAGTATTTGGGATATTCTGTATCGTCTTCTGGTATTGCACCGAGTGATGCTCATATTGCCGCTATAAAAAAATATCCAATGCCATCCAGTTCAAAGGAACTAAAGTCGTGCATAGGTTTATTCTCTTACTTCAGACGATTTGTGCCATCCTATTCCAAGGTGGCGAAACCATTGCAGGATTTGTTAAAACAGGATGCGAATTTCAATTTTGATGAGAACTGTGTTGCAGCTTTTAACGAGCTTAAGTCGGCGCTTACTGAAGGACCTATCCTCGCCATTTATAATCCAAGAAAAGAAACAGAATTACACTGGAAGCTATACCTTTTAAGATAATAACAGACTGTCTGACGATGACGCTTGAGAAGAAACAAATTAACGCACGCATTGCACGTTGGGCGTTAGAGCTACAGAATTACAACTACACCATACAACATCGCCCTGGAGTGTCAATGGGACATGTAGACGCCTTTAGTAGGTGCCGAATTGCATCGATATTTGATGCAGATGATGTCGATTTCCAGATTCAGGTGGCTCAAGAGCGTGATGAAAAGATTAAAGACTTGCGAAGTCGCTTAGAAGTTGGGGAAGTTAAAGACTTTGATTTATCTGACGGGCTCGTATTTAGGGAAGGAGCAAATCGAAAATTGTTCTATGTGCCGAAGGAAATGGAAAACAATGTGATACGGTTGATCTATGAGAAGATTGGACATCAGGCTGTGGATAAATGTTATGACAAAATCAGACTATATTACTGGTTTCCAGACATGCGTAAAAAAATTTAAGACTTTATTCAGAATTGTATTAGGTGCCTTTTGTATGCCGTGCCGGTCCGGATGGGCGAAAGAAATCTTTATAACATTCCGAAAAAACCAGTGCCATTTGACACAATCCATATAGATCATTTTGGGCCATTGCCATCTATAAATTCAAAGAGAAAAAATATCCTAGTCGTCATCGATGCTTTTACTAAGTTCGATAAATTGTATCCAACCAATTCCACAAGCACCAGGGAAGTTACTGCCGCCCTTGACAAATATTTTAAGTACTACAGTAGGCCCAGACGAGTTATTTCCGATAGAGGTACTTGTTTTAGCTCACTCGAATTCAAATATTTTCTGTTAAAGCGGAATGTGTCCCACATTAAAGTTGCGGTCGCCTCCCCACGAGCTAACGGACAAGTGGAACGAGTGAACATAGTGATTAATGCGATGCTAGGAAAGTTGACGAAACCAATAAATCATGCCGACTGGACGAGTAGGTTGCTTCAGGTGGAATACGCAATTAATAATTCAATACATTCCACGACCAAAGAAACTTCAAGTAGACTATTATTCGGTGTTGAACAGCGCGGTGAAATGATCGACGAGCTCACTGAATATTTGGAGGACAAAAACAGTTTTTGTCTGACTCGTGATCTATCAGATATTCGTGCTGCCGCCGCAGAAGCAATTGAAAAGTATCAGAAATATAGTCAGAGCTATTTTCTTAAACATAGCAAAGAGGCAAAGAAGTATGAGGTGGGCGATTTTGTCATTACTCGAAATGGAGACACAGTGGTTGGAACTAATAAAAAATTGTATCCCAAGTATAAAGGACCATATGTGATACATAAGGTACTAGGCAATGATCATTACGTTGTGCGTGATATTGAAAATTGCCAACTAACCCAGTTACCATACGATGGTGTGATTGAAGCTAATAGACTACGTAAATGGTTGTCGAAGATAAACTTCAATGCCGTAGCTGTTGAGAATCCAAGCAACACTGCCGACGTAGGTTAAGTAGGGGGTTTTCCCCGATCGTGGTCGATCTGTAGTAAGATGGGCATAGTTGTAAACTATGTGTAAACTAATTATTTATTAAGTGGAAATGCAACTCTGTAGGATTTGTTTTGTAAGCGAAGCCAACTTCGCTTCAATATTAGCGATTGGCAACTCTCTTCATTACACACTTCCTTCTTTTGTAAAAACTCAAAACGACAGGAGTGAAAAACCAAAATCGTTGCGCAAAGGAAATAAATACAAGCGAATAAATATATATAAATCGTTAAAAGACACTGCTTTTAGTTTTTTCCTTTTGTTTTAACACGCACAACTGAAAGGGTTTCTATGCGCGTAGTAAAACCAGAGAAGAAAGTCTTTTGGATCCATGTATGTATACACAAAACTTCAATAATTCACAATTTATTGTTAAATGGTTGTGATCACATGAAATGCTATTTGCAGGAAGTTTAAAAATTATATAAATACATCGATACACCTTAAAACACAAACATGTTTCCAAAATTGAAAAAAATAAAAAACCAAACATCTTCTGTATTTTACGTAAAAAACAAAAAAAATTTTCAATTAATTTTTTTTTGTTTTTTAAAAGTTAAATTTAGTTCAACAGAAATTTTTTTTTAAATTTTGTCACCTAGTGTACATAAATAACGAACATAGCACAAATTACAAACTCCTACTTACTAAAAAAACCCAAATTCGCTGCGAACAATACAAAACAAATTGCATTTCCATTTTTCACAGAATTGATAACATTAATATATCTAAATTATAAATATGCTTCGAAATAAAATTAAGCCGTAAAATTATAAACAAATATTTAGCTCAAAATTTCTTCAAAATAATGTATTGTACAAAATTCTTATGAAACGGGCTTTTTAAAAAATAATCTGCATAAAATTTTTCACAGAAAATTAATAAAAAGCTTTTTAACGTAAAAGTCTGATGGCCGCTCCATCAGTTTTTCATACTAAGTTTTCTTGCACCAAAATTTGTTCTCGTTCACTTTGCATGGCTTCTTCATGCAAAATTTTTTCCATGGCTTTTTCGCAAACACATTTTGTTCAGGGTTCTTTCAATCTGAGGGTGTCATAGTTAATATTTCTATATTAACAGTATCCCATCTCTGCAATGTGTTTTGAGCTCACTTTAAGAGCGAAATAGCCAGCATTGAATTTTGTATTAGTTTGACAGAGAAATCCAAACCACAGAGTATACAGAGGCGACCCTCTCTGTAAATCGACTGAAATCCAATATGGCCGACCATTTTTTTCGATTTTTCGTGTTTGCTTCACACTGTATATGTGAGTTCACCACGAATTGTTGTTGTTTCGCTTGTAATACGAAGAAGAATGAGGCAAAACGAATAAAAAAGTGTAAAAAATGTGGTAAAAATGTTAAAAAGGTGGTGAAGTGAAAAATGTAAACAATTTGTAAATTGGAAATTATTTTTTGAAAATGTGAATTTCTAAGCGCGCTCAGTAAGGCTCTGAAGAACTAAGTGCATGTAAGTAACAGTAGAAAAAAAAATTAATACAAATGAATACTTGCAGATGCTCCTGGCCCAACTGGAGACGGAGTGCAGTGCCGGCAATTAAACATTGCACAAAATGCTGTTATACTTGCGGTCCACCTATAACGTGTACAAAGGCAACGGCATTTGTGTGGATCGTGAATTACATGACGTTCAATGGCACATTTCAGACATTGTAACGCAAATGGAGTCTTCGTCACTGCATCAAATGTCCTCTGAATCTTGTCTGCAATTTTTTAAAATACCGGTGTCATTGAGTTTATCTCGTTGGATGGAAAATGGCACAGGTCCCTTTGAACTGTTGACGAAAATTAGTCAACTTGTTATGCACCTGTAATAAGTATATTCTGTAATTGCTAGACATTTTTTGTTTTAAACAGTCAAGTTTACAATAAAATATAGATTTATGCAACTAATCTCATAGATTTATGAATTACTTTTAAATGATCATTGAGTAACAGTAAGTGTAAGTATGTATTCAGAGAATTGCCACATAGTCAGTCGAGGACAGATTTATGCTAAGATCATTGCTTCGAATTGTGCAGTCGGTAAATTGAAAATCAAAAGGAAATGCTTTATTGTATTTGTATTTTATTTTTTATTAAATTCCAGTACCAATTCGAATAACATAAGTTTTCTCGGACAAACCATACTCAACGTAGCGGAGCACTGCCGGAGTGGCAATGTTCAACACCAAGTCTGCCAAGATGGTCAATTCTTCATAATCTGAAATCGTAAATTACAAAATTTTTAATTTCTAAAGTTATAACTCCAAAAATACACAAGTACACCCACCGCCCAGCGGCTTTGTCAGATCAAATCATCTCATTAGCAATCACCAGCTGCACTCAACGCGTATATCATCGTCCAGTAGTAGAAAACGCATCACAGCCACAGGCGGTGGACTCTTGACATTAGTCGTCGAACATTAGTAATCACGAGGTCCGATTTTCATGCCACTATTATTTTTTATGCCACACGTCTCAAGTTGTAGGTGTCCAATTGCTTAACCCGCTCGATTAGGCCACGTTCCATGATTTCGACATGGGTGATAGTGAGTCCATCCTTGCAGCTTGTATAACTCGGTGCTTGAACCGAGATATACCTTACTTGAACTGGTTCCAACAAACACAAATTGAATAACTAGGTGCTTGAACCTAGATATTCTTTCCCTTGAAATAATGTATTCAACGTGGAAGTGGTTGTTGTCCAATTGAATTGGATTTGCCGTTAATCGGCCCTTTTATTGATTTTCATTTTAATATTAACATAAATTTTGATTTTAATATATCCACAAAATGTGCACATATGCCAACAATACAGACTGCAGCATAAGCATTTAGCGACACATTGCAGTAGCGTGAAATGTGATCGCCACAGTGCAATACTCTGTGACTTTAGCCAAGGCTAAAAGTGTTGTTGTCATAAGCGCGCATTTTCGCAAATATGCAATGTTGGGATTATACATTCTCCCCGGCGTTGAACAGTTGTTCAACAAACGCTGATCTCATCTGATGTCTCGTGTGGGTGCTCATGAACTTGATGTTGAAATTGAATGTCATCAGCAAGATTTGGTTGGTGGACATTTGTTCTTGGCCTGGGTTGTGGTGGGCTGCCGATATCGATGCGGTGGAGTATAGCCAAACTCCTTGCCCTCCATATGGTATAAACGATGCCCACGGCAGCTAAGATAAGTGCCGTATAACCCACAGCGAAATGGTGAGTTTTGAAATTTTGGATTTGCATTGGAAGATTGGTTTGATGTGCAAGTGTGGTTTGTAAGTAGCTCAGATTTTTTAGTTGATTGGCATAATGATAACTATCTGTTTCGTCCAAGATTGGCTGCAATTGGGTTGGCTTTGTGACGTCGCTTAAATTGCCGATGCTTGTATACGAAAAATGAGCACTGCTAGTGTGAGACTGGTGTCCTTGGATTAGGATGTTATTATGTTTAATAACGCATTGTGGTTGCAACTTGAGTATACCAGAGCCCTTGAGGATAAGTTGATGTACATCCCGTTCACAGACTGCATTTAACCTGGTGGGATTCCTTAACGTATACATCCAATGATTTTTATTTTCCATTTGAGTCCATGTTTCATTCCTTATTATTTTTTGCAGATCACAATTATCGCGTGGCTCATTATTGAATAGATGTATCTCGCATGAACAGATCTCGGCACCTTTGTTGTATCTTGATTGTATTTTGTAACACAAGTACGTATCCATACTCATCAGCGTACAAGATTGAAGAAGTTGGGCAGTCATTGGAAAATATTGGTCCCTGTGTGTATTGACTGCGATGATCTCGTTACAGGGTTTGACCGAAACCATACTATTGTTCACTACTGTAGGTATCGGGAACATCTTGTACAACTCGAAACGCTCTTCGTTGCATAGCGGTATTGTTACTCGAAATACTATATGGTTTTCAGTTACTCCTCCTTGGATCGTCATGATCTGATACAAATGTAAAGAGTCAGCTGGTAGTCGGAGAAGTGGTGGTAGGTGATTGCGTATTCTTACCAACTCTTCTTGCAATTGCTGTGGTGATAGCACACTTGGACTGATCTTGCCATGATGAGTGTCAGCGAGAACGTCCAATATTGAGGCTTGTATTCGTTGCAAATTTGAAGACATTATCGTGAGCTGGAGTGATAGCGAGATAAACCTTTCAAATATTGCGTGTTGAGAAGTTTCGCCATGGATTCTGTTTATGATTTCTGTAATCTGGTTGTCAAGGTGATTGAATTTGGTTTGAATTGACAATTGATCGCCTTTGATAATGTTGATGGTCGAATCAATTGCTGACGTTTGATTTTTCAGTAACTGTTGAAGGTAGCTTTCGTTCTCCTTGACCATGTCGATCGTATCTGATAGTTGGTCAGCGTATTTTGAGTCAAGGATTCCAAATAACGAATTGGCTATGTTTCCCACCAAGTCTATTGCTCCTCTTTTTTCCCGCCTGGCTGTTAGAAAACTATTGTCCAGCTTCAGTTGATCTCTCACATGTTCAAGGTGGGTTACCACATTCCTGCAAGTACTTTTTTGATTTATTTCTAGGCACAAATGTCGTAGAGCCGCTGTGCCATTGGAAAATGCTGATAGTTCATTCCAATATGGGCCTAATTCGTAGTAGATAATCAACTTCCATTCTGAGCGAGATAATAATGCTGAACCGATGCCTTCGAAATGTATACCAGGTTCAGGTTTGAATTCGAGGTTTTCAATATTTTTTGCCATTATAATTGGCAATGCCAGCATGAGCACTAGGAGTCCGGTAGTTAAGTTGAACGATGAGGTTTTCCGCCTTTTGCGTACTGTTTCTTCTGACTGATGTGGGCGATTGTCGTTGAGTCTGATGGGAGTAGTCCGAGGTTGTGCTGATGTTTTTGCATTGTTGTCTTCCTCATGTTCATTGACTGGTAATGGTGCCAGTCTATGAATTGCCCTTCGTGAGACGTTTTTTGCTGTACGAACGTCGGCAACTCTGACATGACCATCCGCACCTCGAATTACATTAATTACTCGTCCCAATGGCCACTTTAATGGAGGCAGATTGTCTTCCTTTATTAGAACCATTGTTCCTGGCTTGACATTTTGTGATTCTTCCTTCCATTTGTAGCGGTGCTGTAAAGTATTCAAATATTCCATGGACCATCTCCTCCAAAATTCCGTTCTGAGCTGCATCACAAGCTTCCACCTCGTGGGGAGTTTAATGTTCGGTTGTTGCGCATGCCTATCTATTGAAGATGTTAATGGCTCACCGATGAGGAAGTGACCAGGTGTGAGCACTTGGAGGTCATTTGGGTCAGACGACATGGGCGTGAGAGGTCTGGAGTTTAAAATGCCTTCTGCTTCGGCAAGAACTGTCCCCATTTCTTCGTACGTAAGATTAGCTGATGCCAAAGATTTTTGTAGCAATCCCTTTGCTGACTTTACTGCCGCTTCCCATAACCCACCAAAGTGTGGTGCTCGTGGTGGAATAAACGCGAATTCGATGTCCCTTTTGCTGCATTCGTTGACAATTTTCTCTGTTGCATGGTCATCGTGAATTATGTGGTGAATTTCCTTCAACTGGTTCTTCGCTCCCACAAAATTGGTGGCATTGTCGCAGTATAGGGTCTTGCAATGTCCACGGCGAGCTATGAAACGTTTAAGAGCTCCTATGAAGGCTTCAGTTGTCAGATCACTTACTAGCTCCATATGCACGGCCTTGGTGGCAAAACAGCAGAATACGGCTACATATGCTTTCATCGGTTGTTTTCCTCGGATTTTGAAATGTGTCCACACAGGGCCAAAGAAGTCCACTCCCGAGATGACAAACGGTCTGGCTGGTTGTACCCTTGTTTCTGGTAAATTACCCATCACTTGGTTTAGCAACTTTGGTCGCGCTCGGAAGCATTGAACGCAATTTTGAGTGACGGAGCGAGCCAAGGTTTTTATTTTGATTGGCCAAAATCTTTGTCTCACGATCGCTGTGAGTGTTTGAGGACCAGCATGCAGGTGCTCCCTATGCAAATCAGTCATTAGCAGTTTTGTCCATGGATGGGCGTACGGCAACAACATTTGGTGTTTTGCATCAAAACTAAGGCTGGAAGCTTCTAAGCGACCCCCAACCCTTAAAATGCCTTGGGCATCTATGAATGGCGATAGATTGCTGATGGGGCTTCCGTTGTTCACACTTGAATGACGCTTCAAATGTTTAATGTCATCAGCAAAGGCATCCTGTTGTAAATATTTGACAATGTGTATCAATGACTCCTCTACTTCTGCTGCGGTTGGTGCAGTTGCGACGTGAGAAGCATCGCGTTTGAAGTGTTTCACGCCGCGAATCACATATGTTATTATTCTTTGGAGCCGTCGAAATGAATTTTTGTGGTTTATTTTTTCAAATATGTCTTTGGATTGGCGGTTTTCAACAGATACAGATGTAGATGATGCAGCTGCAGTTGTCTGCTGCATCACTTCTAAGAGACATTGGTCACTAGGAGGTTGGAGTGGCCCATTTGTCGCAGTTTTGTGTAGGCATGTAGGTTGCAATGCTGTAGTTGACGTTTTCTGTTGCCTAACTTCCAAAAGGCATTGGTCACGAGGAGGTTGGAGTGGCCAACTTGTCACAGCTTTGTAAAGGTATCTCGGACCGAATAGCCAAAACATATTGTCCACTAGCTTGGCTGGTTGTAAACCTCTTGATATGAGGTCGGCTGGATTGTCTTGAGATGGTACATGGCGCCATTGTTGTGGAGTAGTCACCTGCTGAATTGCGGATATCCGATTGGCAATGAAGGTGTGATAATTCGATGACTTCGCGTGGATCCATCCCAACACTGCCGTGGAATCGGTCCAAAAATATGTGGTCACTCCCTTGTATATCGCACTATCGTTGAGCTTCAGCATCAGGTCTACTGCGAGTTTTGCAGCGCATAACTCTAATCTTGGCAACGTTATTTGCTTTGTGGGGGCAACACGTGATTTTGCACAAAGAAACCGAATTATCACGATATCGTGAGCTTGCGTCGTCCTCATGTAAGCCACGGCTCCGTAAGCGTGCTCTGATGCATCGGCAAAAATATGGACTTGTGGATTGTTGGGCTTGGTGTGGCCAAAGACATGTCGAGGTACGCTGATATTTTGTAACAGTAGTAAGTCTTTCTTGAAGGCCAACCAGGTGTTGTGCAATGGAGATGGGAGTTCCGTATCCCAGTCGATTTTTAGTTTCCATAGTTCTTGCAGAAATATTTTCGCAGTAGTCGTGACTGGAGCGATGAAACCAAGGGGATCAAAAATTCTGGATATATCGGCTAACGCTGTACGTTTGGTGATCTTCCCAGTACTTATTTCTCCAATTTTGATTTTAAAATCGTCGTTCGAGGGATTCCATGTCAATCCCATTGTCTTGATGGTGTCGTTGTGCGTCTCCCCGATTTCCACTTTGACTTCGCGATCAGCTAGTGGGATGTCTTCAAGTAACTTTGGGTGGTTCGCGCACCACTTTCTCAACTTGAAACCTGCAGACTGTAACATGAAGCGTAGTTGTTGCTGCATTTCACGTGCAGTGAGTAGATGATCAGATCCACTCAGCACGTCGTCGACATAAAAATTTGATTTCACAATATCCGCCGCGAATTTATATTTGTCGGCTTGACCCTCAGCCAACGCTTGAAGTGTGCGTATAGCCAAGTAGGGTGCAGATGTTGTGCCATATGTTATTGTTGTAAGCTTGTAGCACTTCATGGGATGTGATGGGTCTTCTCGCCACCAAATGAGCTGGAACCTTTGATCGTCTTTATCTAACTTTACTTGTCGGTACATTTTTTCAATATCTGCTGTAAAGACAAATCGAGGGAGACGAAAGCGAATTAAAATGGTAACGACATCTTCTTGGATGGTGGGTCCTGTGGCCAGAAGATTGTTCAACGATACGTTGGTTGAAGTTTTAGCGGAAGCATCGAAAACAACTCTTAGTTTTGTTGTGGAGCTGTCTGGCTTGAACACTGCATGATGTGGCAGAAAATAATTTGGCCCCTTCACATTTGTGGCATCGATCTCTTCCATGTGACCAAGCTGCACGTACTCACGCATGAAGGCTGAGTATAGGGATTTAAATTCAGGATTTTTGGTCATTTTCCTTTCGATGGCCATAAAGCGCTGCAGAGCTATATCCCTTGACTCTCCAAGTTGATCCGGACTGAGTTGAAATGGCAATTTTACTATGAATCGCCCGGTGCTGTCTCGATGAACATTTTGCAGAAAATGTTCTTCACAACGACGTTCGGCAGATGTGAAGTTGTTTTTGCGTGTGTCACATGCTTCAAGTAGCCAAAATTTTTCGAGTGTTGTATTAAGGGAATCATCCTCAGTGGAAATTCCGCAGGTGATAGCTGCATTGGGAATGTCTTGATTGTTGTATTCACCCCCAGCTATCCAGCCGAACCGTGTATTCTGTAATATCGGCTGTCCAACTCCAATTGTTAGTTGGCCAGTGCCTAACGATGAATAGAAGATCCCGGCTCCGAGAAGAAGATCGATTTCCTTGGACTCGTGGAACTTCGGGTCGGCTAAGTGGATACCATCAGGGATGTTCCAATTATTGATGTTGATAGTTTTTGATGGTTGTCTTGAAACAATTTCTGGCAAAACGTGAGCTTCAAGTCGGCTCGTGAAATCGGTCACATTTGAATGGAGTTGCAGATTAACTCTTTCGGCGGTACGGCTTTTTGCCTGGCCGATGCCCTCGACTCCAATGAGGCATGGAACCCTTTGTAGTCCTAATTTGTTCACAAATCGTTTTGTGATGAAGTTGGTTTGTGAACCGCTGTCCAACATAGCTCGACAATGAATTCGTTGGCCCCAATTATTTGTAACGGACACGATGGCTGTGCTAAGCAATGTGGTTTTTGACAGTCTTACACTTTCTCCAACAGCTGGAAGTGACACTGGAACATCATTGGCTCTTGATGGGGCATCGGGTGATGTCGCTGCTACCTTGATGACCTGTTTGTTTGCATTGCTTGTTGATGGTGCATCGTGTGACGTCACTGCTACCTTGGCGAATGATTTGTTTGCATTGCTTGTTGATGGTCGGCTTTCTTTGTTGGCATGTTCCTTTTCTCCCAAATGCAACAATGTGTTATGTTTTTTGTTGCACTTGGTGCAGCCTCGGGACGGACAATCCTTTGAGGTGTGACTGCTTTTGAGACAATTGAAGCATATTTTTTGCATTTTAGCCCAGTTTAGTCGATCTTGCGCCGACACTTTCAGGAACTCCTTGCAAAAGTATAGGGGGTGATTTTTACCGGTACAATAACTACAGGTTGCAGATGCTGCTACCGCTGTTGCTACCCTATATGTGTTTGTTGTGGCCTTTGGAGTGTTTGTCCGTTCTCGACCACCGAGGACCTCCAGGGATTGGAAACGATTTTCAATGAAGTCCAATAAGCTCTTCATTGATTGTAGCTCCTTGGGATTCTTCAATGACTGTTCATAAAGAATGTGGCTCTGCCGATCTAGTTTTTTGATTAACAAATGCAGCAGTAGTGGATCCCAAGATTCCGTCGATATTTCAAGATTCTCCAATGCTAACAGACTTTCACGAATGACGTCGTGTAAGCCTTTTAGAGCAGTTGAAGAAGTTGACTCAGCTGACATTTTTGGATGTCCTGTCAATCTTTCTATCAACGTTGATGCCAGCAATCTTCTGTTTTGGTATCTGTCCTGCAGCAGCTTCCAAGTCGTCTCGTAGTTCTCTTTGGTTAGAGCTAGATGCCTTATCACTCGCTCAGCTTCACCGGTCAAATTGGCCTTCAAATACCACAGCTTTTGTACTGCTGCTATTGGCGATTTGTGCACCATTTCGCTGAAGATGTCGAAAAACTGGTTCCACTGCAGATAGTCACCATTGAACATCGGAATAGTTATTTGTGGCAACCGGAACGATGGTGGTGCAGCTGGCGGTGGAGCTTCTTTAGAGTGGCCTTCTCGGGAGTGGACTTCTTCTGCCAGAGTCTGCAACTCGATCATCTTGTGGTGGACCTGTTGTTCCATGTCAAGGTATGCATTGAAATCATATCCTTCATCTTCTGGTGATGAAGCCTCCTCCCATAATCTGTAGTTCGTGTTCTCAACTTCGCTCCATAGTCGCTGCAGTCTTGCAATATTTCCCTCGAAATATTGCCGTGATTGATCCTTTCCGCTTTCGATACCGGCTAACAGGCGTTTCATGGATGCCATTATTGCTTGTTGCTTGCGCAGCACTGACGCCACTCCATAGTGTACGGTTTTTTCAGAATGAGCACCTTCCTTTTGCTCTACACTGCCATCATCCTTAGCCCTGAGCGCAACGGCAGGCTTTATATTAAATGCCTTAATGCACTCTTGAATGTCCTCCATGACTTTGTTATATGTTTCGCCCAGTGACGCATGAATATCCTTTTCGAAATACTGGTGATCTGCGGGTGTGGCTGGATCTCTGCGAATTTGGTTGTCAGCTCTTTGAAATATTGTCCACAAATCTTGCAGTTCTGTTGCCTTCCTGTTAAGGTACTCTAAAGTTTTTCTATCTTTAGACGTCTTTTTATAGTTGCTGATGATCCTCTGTATGTTGGTGGCATTTTCATCCTGCTGATTTATTAGGTCGTCCAGATTACTCATAATGTATTGGTTTGATTCGACTGGGTGTTATTGGGGTTATCTAGCTGCGTGCTGTCACGGGAGAACCTTGCTTAGCTGATTTGTTTACTCGCTGGAGATGAGTAGGCTCACACAGGTGTGCTTTTGCCTTTGAGTCCTTTGTGTGCGCCACAAAGGTACTTTGGAATTTGGATTTAAAGACGAACAGTCGCAACAGCGGTACATAAACCGAGTTGCGTTGCTGTATCCTTTTGCGTTACCAAACTGGTGCTTTACACCAAATTCAAACTGGTGTTTCTCACCAAATTTTGTGGTATTTTAAATTACAGACAAACAGTCGCAACAGCGGTACATAAACCGAGTTGTGTTTGGTTGCTGCGTCCTTTGTCGGGGTCACCAAAATGTATAACTCGGTGCTTGAACCGAGATATACCTTACTTGAACTGGTTCCAACAAACACAAATTGAATAACTAGGTGCTTGAACCTAGATATTCTTTCCCTTGAAATAATGTATTCAACGTGGAAGTGGTTGTTGTCCAATTGAATTGGATTTGCCGTTAATCGGCCCTTTTATTGATTTTCATTTTAATATTAACATAAATTTTGATTTTAATATATCCACAAAATGTGCACATATGCCAACAATACAGACTGCAGCATAAGCATTTAGCGACACATTGCAGTAGCGTGAAATGTGATCGCCACAGTGCAATACTCTGTGACTTTAGCCAAGGCTAAAAGTGTTGTTGTCATAAGCGCGCATTTTCGCAAATATGCAATGTTGGGATTATACACAGCTTATGCATTCCAATTTATCGAACGTCAGTGTGCAGAAGAGCAGCTCCGCGTGGTCCTTATGGAATGCCAAGTAATATCATATCTGCTAATTGGTTTCAAAGTACCATTAATAAAATAAAATTATTGCACGCCGATATTTTCACTCACTTTTGCAAGGGGGGTAAAGAAAATTTGTATTCACGCTGATTGTAGAATTTCCAACGAAGAAATTGTTCAAATATTGAAAATATTAGTCCACGTTATAATTTTTAATCTCTAAAAACGTTCCGAATTTTACTTTAAAAATGTGTTGGCGCTCAAAATTATGTAAACATTATATGAAACTGGTGGTGAATACGAACAAGAACCAAAACAAAAGGACCGAGTACCGGTGGTAGGTTTCTATCAGCTGCAAGGGTCTGGTGGTGAATAAAAGCCGCAAAATATCCATGTATTCACGCACACCAGTAAACAAATTTGCTTTCACTTCACTCATATTCCATCTCGCTCAAGCAGAGTGTCGCCTCTGTATACTCTGTGATCCAAACTGCGAATGTACTTTTTCATATATTTTGTCTCTTGATATCAGTGAATGTACTTTCGCCACAGAGTATACAGAGGCGACACTCCCCAGCCAATAATTGTACGAACTTTTTACGAAGATCGTATTTTACGAACTTTTCTCGATCAAAAATATTCGAGAAATGTCCGACATTCACTCGTATATTACGATAGTCGTAATTTCCTCGATAAAATATCGTTAACGTCTTCATAATCGAACTCATTAACGACTTAGTTAACGAATTCTTTAACGACTTCGTTTACGAGTCTTTTAACCAACAAACGAATTCGTTAACGAGCACATTTTGGTTCGATAACGAGATAACTCGTTTCGATGCAAAATTAAGAACGAAATCGAACTCGTAACCGTATCGTTATCGTGTGTCGCCTACGATTGTTTTGCCCTCATTTTGATCGAAAATTTTTCGTTTACGAGCTCTTTAACGATAAAATTATTGGCTGGGTCTGCTTGAGCGAGATGGAATATGAGTGAAGTGACAGCAAATTTGTTTACTGGTGTGCGTGAATACATTGATATTTTGTGGCTTTTATTCACCACCAGACCATCGCAGCTGATAGAAACCTACCACCGGTACTCGGTCCTTTTGTTTTGATTCTTGTTCGTATTCACCACCAGTTTCATATAATTTTTACATAATTTTGAGCGCCAACACGTTTGTTAAGTAAAATTCGGATCGTTTTTAGAGATAAAAAAATATAACGTGGACTAATATTTTCAATATTCGCACAATTTCAGCGTGAATACAAATATTCTTTACCCCCCTTGCAAAAGTGAGTGAAAATATCGGCGTGCAATAATTTTATTTTAATAATTGTATTTTAAAACCAATTAGCAGATATGAAATTACTTGGCGTTCCATAAGGACCACGCGGAGCTGCTTTTCTGCACACTGACGTTCGATAAATTGGAATACATAAGCTGCCTGTGGCTGAGCTGCGTTTTTTACTACTGGACGATGATATACGCGTTGAGTGCAGCTGGTGATTGCTAATGAGATGATTTGATCTGACGAAGACGCTGGGCGGAGGGTGTACTTGTGTATTTTTGGAGTTATAACTTTAGAAATTACAAATTTTGTAATTTACGATTTCAGATTATGAAGATTTGACCATCTTGGCGGACTTGGTGTTGAACATTGCCACTCCGGCAGTGCGCCGCTACGTTGAGTATGATTTGTCCGAGAAAACTTATGTTATTCGAATTGATACTGGAATTTAATAAAAAAATAAAATACAAATACAATAAAGCATTTCCTTTTGATTTTCAATTTACCGACTGCACAATTCGAAGCAATGATCTTAGCATAAATCTGTCCTCGACTGACTATGTGTTAATTCTCTGAATACATACTTACACTTACTGTATTTCAATGACCATTTAAAAGTAATTCATAAAATCTAAATTTTATTGTAAACTTGACTGTTTAAAACAAAAAATGTCTAGCAATTACAGAATATACTTATTGCCGGTGCATAACAAGTTGACTAATTTTCGCCAACAATTCAAAGGGACCTGTCACGAATACTCTATTTGCGTTACAATGTCTGGAATATGCCATTGAACGTCATGTAATTCACGATCCACACAAATGCCGTTGCCTTTGTACACATTAAAAATTGCCGGCACTGCACTCCGTTTCCAGTTGGGCCAGGAGCATCTGCAAGTATTCATTTGTATGCATTTTTTTTGTAATGTTACTACCACTTACATTCACTTAATTCTTCAGAGCCTTACTGAGCGCGCTTCTGCTTAGTGTGATTCCACCGGCGGGATTTCCTGTGTATTTGGCTGGATATCTAGAATTTTAGACCGTAACTGATTTCGTCCTCTGACGTTTCGTACGAACCATGCAGCTGTCGATAATGTGAAAATCGCAAATCCTCTTAGGTGCGTGAATTGATTGCATAGAGCCGGACCGAAACTGACCTGCGACCTGCCCTCAATTGTGCCACTCAGTTCGATTTTATTCCCTGTCCTAGGCTTTGAATAATTGAACTGCATAAATGTTATATGCGCAAGAGCCATTAACTCTTTTGAGCCGTAGAAATTCACATTTTCAAAAAATTATTTCCAATTTACAAATTGTTTACATTTTTTACTTCACCACCATTTTAACATTTTTACCACATTTTTTACACTTTTTTATTCGTTTTGCCTCATTCTTCTTCGTATTACACGCGAAACAACAACAATTCGTGGTGAACTCACATATACAGTGCGAAGCAACCACGAAAAATCAAAAAAAATGGTCGGCCATATTGGATTTCAGTCGATTTACTGAGAGGGTCGCCTCTGTATACTCTGTGCTTTCCACAGAGTATACAGAGGCGACACTCTGCTTGAGCGAGATGGAATATGAGTGAAGTGACAGCAAATTTGTTTATTGGTATGCGTGAATACATTGATATTTTGCGGCTTTTATTCACCACCAGACCCTCACAGCTGATAGAAACCTACCACCGGTACTCGGTCCTTTTGTTTTGATTTTTGTTCGTATTCACCACCAGTTTCATATATTTTTACATAATTTTGAGCGCCAACACGTTTGTAAAGAAAAATTCGGAAAAAATAAAATACAAATAAAATACAAAGCAGTGATAATAAAATACAAAGCAGTGATCTTCGCATAAATCTGTCCTCGACTGACTATGTGGCAATTCTCTGAATACATACTTACACTTACTGTAACTCGATGACAATTTAAAAGTAATTCATAAAACTAGTAGATTAGTTGCATAAATTTAAATTTTATTGTAAACTTGACTGTTTTAAACAAAAAATGTCTAGCAATTATAGAATATACTTATAGCTTGTGCATAACAAGTTGACTAATTTTCGCCAACAATTCAAATGGACCTGTGCCATTTTCCATCCAACGAGATGAACACAATGACAACTGAACCACTGCCCGTTTCTCAGGGTTTTCCCACTTTAAATGAATACTCCTACTAGAAATTTATGATCCAAAACACAAATTTCGGGGACAGGTGTATAAGTCGGCCTGGAAACCAAAAATTTTAATTTTTTTTTTGGAAGTGGGTTTAGGGTGTCAATAAAACGAAATCCGAAAGAGTTTTGCCCCGCTCTCCTGTGTATTTGCATTTAATGTTCCGAAATTCCCCACATAAAATGTTCGATTTTTTTCTTTATTCAATCAATTCATCTTCTTCTTTTGGTGACTAAGAAAAAGGTGTGTTTAATGGTTTCTTTTGCACAATTTTCAAACGCTATTTTAGTAACAATTTACAATGATTGCAACTACACCATAATTGCAATAATGCAGTTGTACTGTTGTTGTAATGTTGTTGCTGTTGTAATTTTGTTGAAACAACCCCGCAAAATAGTGTGAAATATTCAAAGTAGTACAAACAAGCAACAATAGCACAAACACAAGTACTATTATCCTACTAAAAATTAAAAATCGCGCGTTTTTTCGTTCAAATTTTGTATGTTTATATGGATGCGTTTTAGTGATATTGTTGCTTAATTAGTTTCAATATATTACACTAGGGCGATTCATTAAAAGTGGGAAATCCCTCGGAAACGATTCAGTTGTGCAGATGAGCAGTCAAAATATATGAAATTTGACTGTTCTTTTAAGCAACTGCGCGTTTTCGAGGGGTATCCCACTTTAAATGAATACCCTTACTGTTTTGCGGTGTTTTTACAATAAAATCACAACAACAACAACAATAATACAACTGCATTATTGTAATTGTTGTAATCTTGGAAAATTTACCAAAAAGGCGTGCCTAATATGACTGAAAACACCTTTCGTATGTCACCGATAACAGTGCAGAAAGAAGAACTCATCGAAATTTTGTATGGGAAATTTCGGAACTTTAAATGCAAATATCTCGAAAACCATAAGCGAGCGGGGCAAAACTCTTTCGGATGCAAATGCAAAAAGAGTCCGGGCCAACTTATACACCTAAGCCAAATTTCGTATCTTAATCAATTCCTGACATCGGGACGAACCTGTAGAAAAAATGTATATAAAAATTGGTCAAAAATTGGCTGGTCGTTAGTACCGGTCCATCCGGCAACATCTTGTTAGAGGCCGGAGCGGAGCTGGAACCGGAGCAGGTGAAAATTGGCATGCTCTCGTATTTAGGTACTTAATTTA
Source organism: Heteromyza rotundicornis (assembly GCA_951394025.1). Classification (NCBI taxonomy): domain Eukaryota; kingdom Metazoa; phylum Arthropoda; class Insecta; order Diptera; family Heleomyzidae; genus Heteromyza; species Heteromyza rotundicornis. The sequence goes on along the minus strand of OX596011.1, from coordinate 63,563,268 downwards.
GAAACTTTTTTGTAGAAAACAAATAATATGGTAGCTCTGGCTATAATTATTCTCTTTCTCAACAGAACCCAAAAAAAAAACAAATGGCATTACGGCGTTTATTTGGTAATTTCGATGCATTACGAGCTGCACAGTTTACTCAAAGGAAATTCGGGTACACATCTTCAAAACAGCATAGCAATGCTTACGATGCAGATGGCAAAACAAAAGTTTCCATTTTCAATACGGAATTGGAATTGGGTTTGATGGTTACTGGCTTCAGTCAATATGGATTCAGATTAAATAACGACATGGTCGTTATGGGACCCATGGCAATCTTCCCAAGGTATTGTCTATTTTCACATTATATAAACAAGTACAAGTTCCATAACTCAAAATACATACGTATTTATACAGGTCTGTGCTGTCATGGAATGTTAATACAAGGGATGATATCAACGAGGATAGTTTGGCTATATTTTATACATTGGAACCGAAGATCGACGTACTCATTCTTGGCATTGGTGATCAGGCTGCAACTCCAAAATTTTCTAAATCAATAATTGAGTTTATGAAGAAATACTCGATAAATGTTGAAGTCCTAAGAACGGAACAGGTAAATTAGCAATTTCACATATCTGAAAACTAAAACAACGTATATCTAAAATAAACTAGTCTTATTAACCTAAAAAAAATTGCTTAATGACATCTGATCTCTAACAATTAGTCGAAACGTTTACCAAAAACCTTAATGATTGTTTGAGTATACGGTTACAAAGACGAATCTAAAGGAAGCTCAGAATTAATTGACTATTCGAAATATACATACAGTGACACACAAAAGTATTCGTACACCCCTTTCATTATGTGAAGTCGCTAGGCATATCAATCCCGGGATTTCGCTTCTTTGTTAGTCCTGGAAATCCCGGGATTCGCACTGACTAATCCCGAGATTTTCGGGACAAGTTTTATGAGCAATTTTTTCAAAAATATGCCTTTTATATTGGGAAAAAATTAATCAATTAAATTCTATCTGTTTAGAAAAAATTTATAAATTCAGGAGCTTTTTCTATCATGAATAATTTCTTTCTGAATGGTTTAGTTTTAGCAAGTACCATAGTTTTTCATCCAAAAAATGTTGATAAGCATTCAGGAAAAAACTTTTAAAAGTCGGATATTTTTGAAAATTTAATGTGTTTCATTTGATTTTATTGGTTTGGAAAAATTATTTATTTTGTTTAAAGAAAAAAATTAAATAAAATTGGCGAAAAGTTTATTGATATACTCGTACATAAACTATATGAGTTTTACATATAAAAATATGCAATACGCATTGCAGAAACTTGTAACAAAGCGTGAAGGCAATTTAGGCATATTTTCATTACGTCAACAAATTTAAGCAAAAAATAGTTCCAAACTGTTTGCAAATTAGTAGACTATAAAGCACTCAAGTCCATTTTGTTTAAATGGAAATCGGATCAAAAAATACATCGTTCGGGACATGAAATACAAATTCCAATTCCGTATATTAAAATGTTCGACAAAATGTTCAGGTCAAGAGTTGTTCGAGAAATGTGGATCAAACGACACATTTTTAAAATGATCTTATTCTGACCGGAAACCCAAGATTCCAAAGACCCAATCTATTCCAATTAGTATTTTATTCTACATATTTTAAAGTTATTCAAACTTTTTTCTAATATTCCAAATCATAGGTGTGATAAATTCAATTTAAAAAAAATACAATAAAAACCTTGAATATTGTTAGATTATTTGCGCAATTTCCAAAATATTATAGTATATGTATATTAAAAGCAATTCAATTGTAATATAACATTTTTTACTAAATTTTGGTTGAATTGAAAAAACTCCAAATCCCGGGACTAATCCCGGGATCCCGGGATTGCATTTTTCAATCCCGCAAATACCTACTTTTCGAACTTTTTCCTGGGAAAATTTAAAGAAAAAATGTTCTCCAACACTTTTTTAGAAAAGACAGGGCTCAGACCTCCTGGGGGGAATGCGGTCTTAGTTTTTTTTGGGAATCGGTATATATCGCTACGCTCATACATGGGCATTTTCAATTACAAAATTTTTAATTACAAATTACAGTATTTGCAATTGAATTTTTTTCAATTAAAATTACTGTAATTGTAATTAAAATTTTTTTCAATTACAATTACATTTCAGTTACATTTTCTTAATTACATTTGTAAAATTTCAAATTACAATTACAGTAATTGTAATTGAAAAAAATTTAAATTACAATTACAGCAAATGTAATTGAAAAAATTTCAATTACAATTACATGTAATTGTAATTGACCTGGTTAATCATTACAAAATGTAATTGATACTGCCCGTGTATGGCTAAGCTGATAAGAAAAAGGGTGTTAAAGTCGTAATTTCATACAAATTTGGACAAAATTGTACGTAGGACATTACCCGCACAGCCCCAAACCCTTTGCAAGATTTAGTGCACTAACCTAATACTGTCACCTAGTGAAAGAATTTTTCTGCCCCCAGACCATGACCCCAAAATTGTTGCATAGTGTAACTCAAATACCTAAATTCAATAAATAATTAACATATCTATAACTTCTAACTATTTCGCTATAGCCCTAATGCTTAGCAGAACAAACACAGCTAAAAGTCCTTTTTGCTTAGCTTAACGTCAATCTTTAGAACTACTTGCGCTATAGCCTTCATGCTTAGCGACACAAGAAATATTTAATCACTTCCACTATGAAGCCTGATAAAATTTAACGATTTGGTTTTGAAATAAATACTTCATAAAGATGTGTTCAATTTCAAAACACGTGCGCGAAAAAAAATTTGAAAACGCTAAAACTAAAATCTAACTTTAAAGTAAACTCATTTAATTTGAAATTTTTTTTTTAAATTTAAAAGAAAAATTTTTTAGTTAAATGAATTTGTTTCAAAATTTTAAAAATTTGCTTTTGAATTGGTTTTTTGCACAATGTTTTAAAATTAAACAAATTTGTTGTAAGCTCTATTTTAAAATCCAATGCACTAAATTTTTCTTTCAGTGTAGGCTATGATAGACCGTGACAGAAAAAAAAACTACGCTATGATAATGCAGTTTACCTCGTTTGAAATATAAAGTTGTGTTTTACAGAAAATGTTTCAAAAAACCAAACTTTTCGTTCAAAGTTAAAAAAAAATTTCCCGAAATTCTAAAATTTTAAAAATTAAAAAAAATCTAAAGTTTTTTCAAACAAAAAAATTTTTTTTCCAAAAAAACCGATCTACATTTGTTGATTTTTATTTTTTGGCCATTTTGAGGTCAGTGATGTCGATTCCAAGAAATCTAGATGTAGCGGAGCAAAACTGACCCCGGATTCGTGATCAGTGACCCAGATTTACCCTTGAGCCACTGTCAAATTTAATACCCTTTGGAAAGGGGGGTGTGGTGCCAAAGGGGAGCGGGATGGAGCCAATTTAAAGTTCTAACTTTCAAATTTTTTAATCTACAGGGCTGAAATTTTGTACTTAGGTTCGCATTCGGGAAAAAGAGTAAAAAGGGGGGAAAAGGGGGGGAAAAAGAATGGAGAAAAAAAATTTGTATTTTAAAAAAAAAAAGAGTAAAAAATAACTTTTTTAAAATATAACCCTTTAACCGACCAAAAAGCAGAAAATTAATTTCCGCAATTTCGATTTAAAATTAAGGGTTTTTGGCGGCTTCAAAATCTGCAATGATATTAGGAACAAAGTAACAAAAAAACCTTAATTTTAAATCGAAATAGCGGAAATTAATTTTCTGCTTTTTAATTTCCTCCCCTTTGGCACCACACCAAATTACATGTAGAAGTGTATGAAAAAGCTGGCCGCAGATTTGAGGATATATATATTAGAGACCGACCGAAATCGCTTTTTGTAATTTCGGCCGAAACCGAAGCCGAAACCGAAAAAATAAAAGAAACAATTGTGAGTTCTAATGTAATAAAGTGGTACATAATTAAGCTTATCAGTAGGCTGAAATCGATGGCGCATATTCATAGTCAAATTTAGTAGCTGCTAAACATTAGAACCAGCTTAATAGCTGCCAGTTCAGTGTATTATCTGTCAACTTAGTAGATTACTAAAGTTAAGTTGGAGCTTAATTTGACTATGAATATGGGTCGATCATTTTAAGTTCAGATCATGAATTAGATGACTTTAGAAGCAAACTATCAAATGCGTGGAAATCAAGAGTAGTAGAAATTACTGTCAGGGTAGTAGATTTCAAGAGAGGTTTCTTACCATTGTAGTAGAAAATATCTTGAGGGAAGTAGAAAAATCTGCTACCGTAGTAGAGGAGTAGAAACTTATAAATCATTGCGAGAGTATTAGATCCAAAACTGGACATAGTTAATCGAGAATTGAACTTCGTTAACCCGGTAATAGTTAATCAAAAATGTAACTTCGTTAAATTAAAAAGGTAATATCGTTGAAAAGTTAACTTTGTTAAAACTTAAATTAAATAGTTAAATTTTCTATAAAAAACAAAAGAAATTTTTTTTTTTTACAAATGAAACATAAATAAACATTTTAACTATATACGATTGAGTGCCAGCACTCACAGACCCTTTTTTCGATCAGTTTCAGCCTTTTATGCTAATATGAAATTTTTATCAAAAAGCGAAATTTCGTGTATGAAACCATTTTTTTATATTTATATAAAGGAATACAAATTTTATTAGAATATCAAATAATAATAATGAAACGAATGAAGTTTGGTTAAGAACAAAAATTTTTTGTTTTTAAGTTAACTAATGCTAGTTAATCGAAGAAATTTAACTTAACTAAATGAAAAAGTTAATGGTTTTCGAAATTAACTGTAACGTTAAAAGTTAACGCTTTGTCGCTTCTGATTCTTCAAAACTATGATCAATGCTTAAATTTGTGTTACATACCGCTTTTATCCACTTGGTTGTTCCTTATGTATTTTGATACGCTAAATCCGAAAAAAATAATAATTAAATTTTTCCAGCACGCACCATTTTTCTGCAAAATTTCTTTATTATTATTTTCGTATCCAGCTTGGCAAAATACATAACAATTTTTCTATGAAGTATATTTAACACATAAAAAGTTCAGTTTTGTCGATCAGTGTAATCTTTGTTATTTATTTGTTACATTTTTCTATCCAACCGAAATTTTCGGCGGAAATATAGAAATTTCGGCCGGAAACGAAATTTGGCCGAAAGCGATATTTTATTTTTCGGCCGAAACAGCTTTTTTTGGCCGAAAAACCGAAACCGAATTTCGGTCGGTCTCTAATATATATATATATATATATATATATCCACGCAAAGCAAGTCAAATTTGACGAAATCTCCATGCCGTGTCTCTGAAATGCATAAAACGGGTTTACCCAAACGGGATATTACTGATTGAGTCAGTCGCGCCACAGCCTTCGTAAAATTTACTTTTATTTATTTTCTAATTGTAATTTAAAATCTCTTATTTGCAGGCATGTGCAACTTTCAACTTTTTAAATGCAGAGAATAGAATGGTTGCTTCAGCACTGATTCCACCGGTTCACATTTCTTACAATGAAAATGATGTTCTCCAAAGCAAGTTACAGCATAGGAAGCTTTATGAGTTAGATTGAATATTTATAGCTACACAAATTTAATAACATTATGTAAAAAGAGAGTGACTTAATTGCAATTTCTTACTCCAAGTGGTACGCTGATTTCTAAAATCACTTGGTACTGTTACGCGACTTTGGCGCTTAATATAAAATAAAATAAATTACAAGTTTTAAGAGCACTTGCTTTCAACCAAATAAAGGCACGGTTTTTAAGCTAAATATATTCAGGGGTGCAATCGTGTAACTCGACCACGATTCACGTTTACGCTGATAGTTGAAAACGTGATCAGCGGCTCGATTCTCAAAGTTTGCTTCACATAACTTTACTATCGATTCTAGTTTTACTTTTATCCAAAAACACTTTCCGAACCCTTCCGCGATTTTATCCAGTGTGAAAAAGCACTTTCCGAACACTTCGCGATTGTGAACAATTAAAATTGTAAACTTTTGTGTGTGTTTTAGTTCAATGATTACAAGATATTTCCTTCTTGACGAAAGCGATGAGGTAGATACATTGCCAGGCAGCGAAAGATACTAACGGATGTTTCAAGTCCATTGGAATTGCCTGAAAGGAGGTGCTGAATGTTGCACTATCATCCAGTAAGGCCGAAAGAATTGCTCATTCATTAGCAACTGCCTTCGCAGTGGAACAGGAAGGCTCAACAAACGCTCCTGCGCAAAACGTTCAACATTATGCACTCCAGTCAACTTGTTCCATTATTTTTGTTTATTCCCATGTTCAGTGTTTTGCAATAAAAAATAATTTTATTAAATCAAAGTTCAACAGTAAATATAATTTACAACATACATCTTTAATTTTTTGAAGCAATCACTTTTTTTTGCTTGAAAACTTCTTAAAACAAGTGAAAACGACATGTAAAGTGATGTCGTGCGCTGCAATCAAGAATTGAAACGTTTTCGAACGATAATTGGCTTACGTGAAGAAAAAACGATGTGCAGAACCTCGTTTTCGTTGAATATCGAGGTATACGATTGCGCCCCAGTTTATTGTAAGTAATTCTAGTTTTTATGTTTCCATGATCGAAAAGCGGAGGGCGCTTTAAAATAATTTGTATTTAATCGTCGTCTTGCTTTCTTTTAATCAACTAACATGTATTCAAGTTATTAGTTGAAACTATTCTATGCAGATTTTTCTGGCTACGCACACTGGGTTGAGATAGCCGGTTTTGAATTATTTGCTGAAAAAGTTTTCTTTTTTTTACGTGCGCGCAGTCGTAATATCGATTTTTTCAGGGGTTGAATCGTGTAACTCGACCACGATTCACGTTTTCGCTAATAGTTAAAAACGTGATCAGCGGCTCGATTCTTAAAGTTTGCTTCACGTAACTTTACTATCGATTCTCTTTTTACTTTTATTCAAAAAAACTTTCCGAACCCTTCCGCGATTTTATCCGCTGCAAAAAAACATTTTCCAAACACTTTGAGATTGTGAAAAATTTTTTTTGTGTTAAACAAGCTGAAAGTTGTAAAAAAATTCAATGATTTTAAGAAAGCGATGAGGAAGATAACATTGCCAGGCAGAGAAGAATACTAAGGGATGCTTCAAATCCATTGGAATTGCGAGAAAGGAGGTGTTGCATGTTGCACATAAACATATACAAGAAATGTTGAATTTTTTTAAATGTAGTTTTTTGCTTTCCAAACAAGCATTCGAGATGGTGTTGGAAACTGAAGTTTTCCAGTGGTATCAGAAGTACATACATTTCTCCGGTATTGAGGCTTGCGGTTACGTTAGAGATGCTTGCCGGAGAAGGATATCAATGGCAAGCCGGCAATGAGTTTATGTCGCCAATAACTCAAAGCACCATGTGCGTAATATTTCGTCAAACCGTGTCTGCTATGGAGTTGCAGTCATGCCACAAATGGGTAATTTGGGAAAGTGATCGCCAACAAACTTTGAACATTGACAATCTCAATGTCAGCATTGACATTCTCGTCATTGACATCATCGTGGGTATCGGGGTTGATGTCATCATTAGCATAGTCCATGTCCATGTCGTCATTGCCGAAGTCTAAATCATAATTGTCATGGTTGCTGTTGTCATCAACTAGCCCTTAAAATGGATGGCGCTTAAGTTGTATACCTAAACATTAATTAGGAACTGCCTTTGAAGTGGAACTGGAAGGCTCAACAACCGATCTTGCACCGAAAGTTGCAACATTAGGCACTCCAGCCAGCTGCGCTTCAATCGACGCAGCGGCGATGACTCTATCTTCGAAATTGCTCAATTCCACGACGTTGTTGTTGTTGTTGTAACAGTAGAGCAAATCAAAAATGTATGTGTAAATGTTGTTATTGTTGTTGTTTTTGTATGTTGTTGAAAATTGTAGAGCAGCGGTTAGAGTTCCAGGTCCAAAAACCTTGCTGCATCTAAAGGGTTGGAGCATAAGTCAATGGGTTTCAATGTGGTGGGGCGTCTTGGACAGTTAAAAAGGTGAACAGTGTCATGGGGTGTTGCTTGACATACTGGACAGTTGTTGGTGAAGTAGTTGCTATTCACCGTTGCCATGTAACTGTTGAGCAGTCTGCAGTGGCCTGAACGTAGCTGTGCCAGAGTTGTACGTATCGAGCGAGGGAGTTGTCTTTCGTCTTCGCTGACGGGCGGAGGACGACCATCCAGGACCACATTGTGACGGCGAGACGCGATTGCTTCTGACACAGCTCCCTGATGCGATTAGGTAATTGGGCCTGGAAATTGAGCCTCCTTCAATAAAAGGTTCAACTGTTTCACGATGCGAGGCGAAGTTTTCTCTTATGCAGCGTGGAGGTGACGAACAACTCAACAGCCAGTGATTGGGGTGGTCGGCTTGATGTGCAGCAAGAAGGAACTGATTTTTTAAGAGGAGATTGTGTTCCTTGACCATAAGTAGGCTGGTCTCATCGTGGAGGTGATGTTCATGAGCCATCAGATGACATCCGGTGACTACGCGGAGCGCACGGTTTTGAGCTATCTGAAGCTGTCGCCATTATGTTTCGCTGAGCTGCGTGGACCAGACCGGGGCCTCATAATCAAGTAGCGATCTGCCAATCGCCCTGTAAGTGACGAGCAATGTTTCACGATCTTTGCCCCATGTGGAACCGGCGATCGATTTAAGGATTAACGCGGTTTCTTTTGTTTGCGGCGTGGGATGCAAAGTTGATGAGATTGTCCAGGATGACACCTCCTGCGTCCACGTGGTGTACAGCGTGCTTGATGACTTCTCCGGTGACAGCTTGAGACCTCTAAAAGCGAAGAAATTTTCAACCGCTTGCAGGTAGATGTTGATATTAGCAGTCATCTGAGCAATGTCGTTCCCTGTAGTGAGAATGAAACAGTCGTCTGCATACGACACCAAGTTGGTCCCTGCCGGGATGTTCGGGCAACAAGGAAATGTAAAAGTTGAAGAGGAGTGGGGAAAGCACACCGCCTTGCGGGACTCCTTGTTTTACTTTCCTGTATTTAGACTTTTTGCCTCTGAACTCTACAAATGACTGCCTGTTGTTTAGGTAGTTACCTAACCATCTTTTTATTCTTGATAGAAGACTCGATTGGAGAAGGTCCTCAAGTAAAACGCTATGGTCCACGGAGTCAAATGCTTTGCTTAGGTCCAGCGCTACAAGAATGGAACGTTTACACGGTTTATCTTGGTTGAGACCATTCGTGACTTGACAGACAATCTCATTCAGAGCTGAGGTGGTGCTTCTGCCTGTCCGGAAGCCATGTTGATAGTTAGCTAATGGAACAGCCGCACACAATTCCGGGAGGAGTAGGGACTCCATAACCTTGACCGCCGGAGATAGAATTGTTATCGGTCGATATGATAACCCATTATCAGCAGGTTTGCCAGGTTTAATGATAGGAATGACCCTGCCAGATTTCCAAATGTCCGGAATGGACTTTGACCTGATAGATTGGTTAAACAATTCGGTGAGGTACTCCAGGCCTAGGTCTTCTAAATGTTATAGCATGATCATGGATAGTCCATCAGGACCAATCGCCTTTGAGGATTTCGCTGAATGGATGGCTTCCGCTACCTGTGAAGCCGTGAACGAAACCAGTTGGGCATCGGGCTGCAGCGCTTTGAATTTTCTCATCGTTGCTCTTTTGGATGTGTTAGGTAAGTGTTTAAGGTAGGGTGTTCGATAAATTGACGACAAAATGCATCAGCACATTTCTTGTCATTGGAAAATGGGGGCTGTCATTGAATTTGATAGCAACATTGTCCTGGCGAGAAGAGCCAGGTTTCGACAGTGCTTTAATCGTTGCCCAGAGCTTCTGGGGGTTAGTCGCAAAATCGCAGTTATCCAGATGATCCAGCCATTTTTTCCTACAGTGCTCATTGACCAATCGCGTGATTTCTTTGTTCATCTCAGGCAACCTCTGGTCATTGGGGTCTGATGCCCTGATGGCGTCACGTTCCACTGCAATCCGTGCTGCTTCTGCAGGAAAATTTGGGCGCAGGGTGGCGTAGTTTCCTGCTGGAATGAACTGCGCAGCGGCTTTTAGAATTGTTCGCCTGAAGATTTGTTCTCCTTTGACTACGCAGGAGGGCAGAGGCAGATTCATGAACTCCTGGTGTCAGAGGGATTCAAAGCCTGCCCAGTTGGCTTTGTTGGCAGGAGCGACGAGCTGACAACAGTCAAGTCAGGTGAGGTGGTGTGCGTTCCAAATACTCTTGTGGGACGATCTTCGTTTGCGATGCCGAAATTGGACTCCTCAACTTGATCTGCGATAAGTGTGCCTCTGTGGTCACATGCGTGGCCTGAGAACCACGAAGAGTGGTGGGCATTTACATCGCCAAGATCGAATCTGTTCTCTCCTATTAGTAGGTGCTCCAGGGAGGGGCGGTATCCCGAGGAACAGGAGCTGACGGGCGGTATGTATAAGTTTATAAGTTGGAACGTGGTATTGTCTGCCACCACAGCTATGCCTTGCTGCTCCAAGTACAAATCAGACGCAGCGGGTGCCGGCAGCGGAAGAGAGTAGTATGATACAGAGTTGTGTAGAATGAATGCCAGGCCACCTCCGTGGTTCCTAACTCTGTCTTGCCTGACCAGGTGAAAGTTTGCTGTGTTTGGTACGTTGGAGCTAACAAAAAGTTTGGTTTCTTGAATAGCTGCAATATGAATATGATTACAGCTCATGAAATCTAAAATTTCTTGCAGTTTGCTTAGAAGTCCGTTGCAATTTAATTGCATTATTTTAATTGATGGAGGTGTAGGCGCCACCGTCGGAGGCTGAGTACGACGACGGAGGATTGATGAGCGATGTCTGGCTTGTTGAATAGACGAGTTTGGTGACTGCGGGGAATTTGACTGGCCGAGGGGCTAATGGAGACGGTTGCCTCTCGAAGGCCTTGAAGGTTGCAGGACAGAGAGCAGGGGGCGTGAGCCAGCAGCCTGCTGTGAAGGCTGAGGTGGTGTTTGCAGGAAATTCCGGCAGCGGGGGGCACTGAAGGGATGAGGCCGATCGCGAAGATTTGTTAGGCCAGAACAATTCCTAAAATGACACCAGTTTCCGCAAGAGTGGCATCTTAGAGAGGTGTGATTCCGATGAATCGGGAGGCTACATACGGAGCATGGCCAGATGCCATGTATTGCAGTAGACTGATTATTCCCAGCTTGTGAACCAGGGGGAGACTGCACTCCCATTGCTCTTAGAGGTTGAGGGAGGGACGTTTGATTCGACGTGTTACTGCAGCATGGGGCGCTGAAGTTGGGGTCCAAGTCTTGAAGCCGTCTCAGTTCCGAGCAGACTCTGAAGTGACACCAATTTCCACAGCTGGCGCATCTCACTGAAGCGGAGTTATGGTGAATGCGGTTACTGCAAACTGAACAGAACCAGGCAGGGCCTGGGTTCTTCTCTATGCCGGCGCGAATTAGTAGAATATGGAGCAGGCTGGCCGACATGGTCAGCTCCGTATGTGAAAAAACAACAACAACATACATACATACATTTGATTTGATACTGAGGTTTGGTAATCCTTGGCCATCCTCTGATTGTGGATAGGTGCATTCCGGGACGAAGACCCGATTGCCATTGAGAAGTCCACGACGTCGTATGGTCCGCCACCGGTTTTGGGCATACTCTGCCTATTTTTGGACAATTTTCTTTTGGCATTCTATTTGTGGTCTGTCCAAACCTAAGCATTGAAGATTTAGAATTAAGCAAACATTAAATTAACAATTCTAGTATATAAAATCACCCTTTGCCAGCTCTTCTTGGATTCGCTAGGCGGACCATTACTGTTTAGCATAGCAGATAACTTCGTCCATAATTTTTGTTTTTTGGCCTTCCCATTTGCAGTGGTTTGCAATGAATTTTTTGCAATCCACGAATGCTTATCCATGAACTCTATCATCACTTTTATTTGCGTTTGATTGCTTTGTTGAACCCTAAAAAATAATTTTATTGAATCAAAGTTCAACAATAAATATAATTTACAACTTACAAGATGTATCATTTTTTGGAGAGATCACTTTTTTTGCTGGAAAATTTCTTGAAACAAGTGAAAACGACATGAAAAGTGCAATCGAGAATCGATACGTTCTTGAACAAGAATTTATACGTGAAGCAAAAACGATGTGCAGAACCTCGTTTTCGTTTAATGTCGTGGTACACGATTGCACCCCAGTATTTTGAATTCTTTTTTTGCGATATTTTTCTAAGTAAATCAATTTCTTTTAATGGAGCCTTCTACTTCACTATATATATGGACATATAGTTGTGATAGGTGTGAGGTCGAGCAAAAATGTTTGTAGTTTCTTAAACTCTACCTATATATGTAAAATTCTGAAAAAAAATCGCACTCAGGCTGAACAACATTTTTTTTTTAAGCTCACAAATGCAAATATGTTTAAAAAAGAAAAAATATAACACAACCAAAAATATTGTCACAGTTGTTGTAGTTATATTTCACGCTTTCGCATTAACTCTCTTTCGTGCACCCTACATAACAAAGATCGGCACATTAACCCCATAGTTCAATGCGCTTTCAGAAACGAAATCGACTCAAATGTGTTTTTTATGTGGTGCCACCTCTAAGCAGTTCAACCAAATTGAAGATATGGTTAAAATAGAAGTAAAAACCGAAAATTTACAGTTTAGTTTATCTATTCTTCATGATTAATTCCATTTTTTGACAGTCTCCTGCACATTTCAATAAAAATCCCAATAAAAAAATGGCAAGCCAGGTCAGAAAATGTCCAAAAAAATTGTTTCAGAAAATAAAGCCAGAATTCAGAAAGATTCTAAGGAGAAAACTTGGTTAACAGTTGACCAGCCAAAGGTCCGATTCGGAAACTCTAATGACGGCAATACAGCCAGGCGTTTCTTTCAAAAAGCAGAAATTTCACCAAAAATTACAAAAATTAATATAAATTTAATAAAAACTAGAGAGTGGACTATCTTCGGCTATACCGAAGTTGAAATACCCCCACACAGTAGGAAGAAGTACCTCGAACATATAAAAATGTGGTCTCAAGACCCTATTTTGAGCCAATTATAGGTGGTTTTGGAGCCCAGACCATGTCCAAAATCCATTTCTAAAAATTTCCAATTAAATCCACAAAAAAAAAAAAAATTGGTCTCAAGACCCCATTTAGATCCTTATATATGTGGCTTCGGAACCTCGGACCATGTCAAAAATACGTTTCTAAACATTTCCAATCGAATACAACAATAAAAAATTTTTACCTTTTTTTTTGTCGGTGTATGGGAGCCACGCCCAGTTTTTGTCCGATTTGGCTGATTCTCGAACTTGATCTCAGTATTCACGAGAAAAACATGTACCCAAAGTTTCAATTCGATATCTCCAAAACTGCGACCGCTATCGTGCTGACGGACAGACGGACAGACGGACAGACAGACAGACGGACATTGCGAAATCGACTCAGGAGGTGATACTGATCAAGAATATATATATACTTTTCCATACCGGACACGCCTCCTTATGGGCGTTACAAACGTTGTGACAAAGTGAGTATACCCTGCCACAGTGAGTGTGGGGGTTAAGGCATTCAATCCCGGGATCCCGAATCCCGAAATCCCGGGATCCCGGAAGTTTTCTCAATCCCGGAAACCCGGGATTTTCAGTCCGGAATCCCGGGATTCAAAAATGCATTTTTTTATGAATTGTTTAAGATATTTTTGACGTTTTTCCACAAAAATACTTTAGTGCATTTACTTTCAATCTAACTGGTAAATTAAAAAAACACACTTTTGTAGATTGAGTGCTACAAACACACAAAAATTTACAACATTTTTGTGAAAAACGGTTAACAAACAATTTTTATCGATCTGAATAAAATTTTTTTAATTTAAACCATTTTTTTTTTACAAAAAAGATATATGTTAAAATTATTTTGTTATCCGTATATTGAAAACTTTACGAATTGGATAAATGGTTTTGTGTGTGTTTTACTTTTGAATGGACACCAATTTCAATAGTTTTAAACAACAATTGGTGTATTTGTTCCCGCTATAATACTAAAACTACTGAAAGTAATGCGTGGTTTTCATTATGTCAAAATAATGGCAATTGTTGTCATATGTTGTGAGAACAGGTTGGCATTTCGTTGTCAATTTAACGAACTGATGTAAAATATCGAAAAATGAATATGAGGTGACGTCACCGTTTGTCATATACGTTGGTATTTGCCAACATGCTGGAAAATTTATTTGCATATGGCACGGGCCAGCAAATTCAGCACTTTCCTGAATCGTTGTCAGTTTGTGATGCCATTGATTATGACATAATGAAAACCAGGCTTAAGTTTTTCGTTTTTAGCATGAAATGGAGCTGGCAAAAATAATTTGTTCGATCAATCTAATTTAAAATGAATTACTTTTTGTTTGACTATATTTATTTAAATATTAGTTTTGTTTAATGTAATATTTATTAAATATGTTTTCTTTGTCGAATTAAACTTAAAATATTGTTGCAACATTTTTTTTCATTAATTTTATATTAACTATTGTATTTAATTGGAAAATCCCGAAAATCCCGAACAAATCCCGGGATTCCGGGATTGTAATTTCAAATCCCGAAATCCCGGAATTTTCAAAAACACTTCGGGATTGAATGCCTTAGTATAGACGTTGTCATTTGCTTCGATGACGTAGTCGGCGTCCAGCGAATGGACGGTGGCGGCGCTCGTGCCTGCACGGACCTTTTGTGTATAGACATTGTCATTTGCTTCGATGACGTAGTCGGCGTCCAGCGAATGGACGGTGGCGGCGCTCGTGCCTGCACGGACCTTTTGTGTATAGACATTGTCATTTGCTTCGATGACGTAGTCGGCGTCCAGCGAATGGACAGTGGCGGCGCTCGTGCCTGCACGGACCTTTTGTGTATAGACATTTCATTTGCTTCGATGACGTAGTCGGCGTCCAGCGAATGGACGGTGGCGGCGCTCGTGCCTGCACGGACCTTTTGTGTATAGACATTTCATTTGCTTCGATGACGTAGTCGGCGTCCAGCGAATGGACGGTGGCGGCGCTCGTGCCTGCACGGACCTTTTGTGAATAGACATTGTCATTTGCTTCGATGACGTAGTCGGCGTCCAGCGAATGGACGGTGGCGGCGCTCGTGCCTGCACGGACCTTTTGTGTATAGACATTGTCATTTGCTTCGATGACGTAGTCGGCGTCCATCGAATGGACGGTGGCGGCGCTCGTGCCTGCACGGACCTTTTGTGTATAGACATCGTCATTTGCTTCGATGACGTAGTCGGCGTCCAGCGAATGCACGGTGGCGGCGCTCGTGCCTGCACGGACCTTTTGTGTATAGACATTGTCATTTGCTTCGATGACGTAGTCGGCGTCCAGCGAATAGACATTGTCATTTGCTTCGATGACGTAGTCGGCGTCCAGCGAATGGACGGTGGCGGCGCTCGTGCCTGCACTGACCTTTTGTGTATAGACATTGTCATTTGCTTCGATGACGTAGTCGGCGTCCAGCGAATGGACGGTGGCGGCGCTCGTGCCTGCACGGACCTTTTGTGTATAGACATTGTCATTTGCTTCGAAGACGTAGTCGGCGTCCAGCGAATGGACGGTGGCGGCGCTCGTGCCTGCACGGACCTTTTGTGTATAGACATTGTCATTTGCTTCGACGACGTAGTCGGCGTCCAGCGAATGGACGGTGGCGGCGCTCGTGCCTGCACGGACCTTTTGTGTATAGACGTTGTCATTTGCTTCGATGACGTAGTCGGCGTCCAGCGAATGGACGGTGGCGGCGCTCGTGCCTGCACTGACCTTTTGTGTATAGACATTGTCATTTGCTTCGATGACGTAGTCGGTCGCAGATATCTGAGCGAGTATATCGGGTGGGGTTCACCTTTTTTGAGCAATTTTGAGTCGAACTCTAGTTCCACACGAAAAAGGGGTTGTGGAATTTTTTTTTGATTCTGGATATTGAATACGGACTTTATTTGGAAGCCTTCATCGCTTAGTGCAGTTTTGATTTCGTCGCATTCTACGAAAGGCTCGATACCTTTCAGTACGACTGAGAGGCCTTTGGAACTTTTGAGCTGGTAGGTGTAGTAGCTCTTTTTGAGTTTATCAAAGAGATTGACAATTTTTCTATAATTGGATTCGCTGTAAATTTGGATTTTTGTTTCGTGTACTTGTCCCCTGAGAATAGAAATCACGTGGAAATTATTAGGACCAATATTTTGAGTTATATCTTTGATGAGCGAATTAGAGTTTCGCTCACGCAGGTAGATAGGTGGGGGTTTTTGCGATTTCGGCTTGGGATCCGAATCATTTTCTTCAGCAAGAATCGCATATCGATTTTGCCCAAGCTCGAGAGATGGTTTAACGGGATTCGTCTTTTGAATTTTTGCGGAATGGCTATTCCCATTTGTGGGGGACTATAGTACTCGCTTTGCGAAGTAAATGTTGATTCCTGTCTGCACTGTCGGCATTTTGCTCTTTTGACCTGTAATAATGGAGCGAGTAGCGATGCGATTAGCGATTTCTGAAAATCCGCTATTCGTCTCACTTGAGTCAGGAGTGGGGGTAAGGCCTACGGGGATTTCAATATATTTGCTAGGGGTATCGACCAAAGAAATTGACGATACAGAGTTACCTGTGTTTGCGTGTGCAGTATCGCTATGGGAACTCCACTGTATATCTGGCGAGGGAATTTGAATAGGTTGTTGTTGTTGTTGCGGAAGCTGTTGCTGCGCACCGTCTTGCTGTAGAAGCTTTTGCTGCAGGGGTTGCAAAAGTTGTTGTTGTAGTTGCAGCTGCTGATGAGCTGTACCATTTCGTCCACTGTCTACTGATGACGGAGGGGTACGTTGCAAGACGAGCGGTCACACTGGTACTAATTTCACGTTTTCATTATGTCATAATCAATGGCATCACAAACTGACAACTATTCAGCAAAGTGCTGAAATTGCTGGCCCGTGCCATAAGCAAATAAATTTGACAGCATGTTGACTTTTATCGACGTATATGACAAACAATGACGTCACCACATATTCATTTTCCGATATTTTACAATAGTTCGTTAAATTGACAACGAAATGCCAACCTGTTCTCACAACAAATGACAACAATTGCCATTATTTTGACATAATGAAAACCAGGCTTAAAAATGTAAACTAAAGTTTTCGAAACTAAAAAAAAAACACACAAAAAAACATTGTTTTTTTTCTGCTTCATATATATTTTAGTTTAGACACACAAAAATTGTGCCTGTGATAGCTCAGTGTGAATTTCTTATTTCCAATTTGCAGAGGTCGTAGGTTCAAGACCGGCTGGCGGCAATGAAGTTTTTTATTTATAGGAAACATTTAAATACGCGCGTATTGAATTTCTATGAGATACTGATTTCCAAATATTAAAATATTCAAATCACATTTAAATAAAAAATATTTAATTCTTCTATGCGTATGTTCGCTCAGTGTAGCGGTGGAAAATTGGCCCCTATACAATACTTGTAGCCAGTTAGGAATCAGTTACTAGCTTTCGGTAAATTAGTTTTTTTAAGTACCACTTTATTATTTAGAATTGTTTTATATAAATATATTTTTTTTGTAACCAAAACACTATTGATTTCAAAAGAATTATCTGAAAATAAAAAATTGTAAAAATATAAAACTGTAAAAAAAAAGAAAAAATTTTTTTTTTGGTCGATTTGATTGGAAATTTTTAGAAACGGATTTTGGACATCGACCAAAACTATTTATAGGTGGCTCAAAATGGGGTCTTGAGACCAAATCATTTTATGTTCGAGGTACTTCTTCCTACTGTGTGCGGGTATTTCAGCTTCGGCATAGCCGAATATTGTCCACTCTCTAGTTTGTTACTTAGTTTAACTTTTTTTGATTTTATTTTTTATACGCAGTCACCTTCTAATTCGATTCACAAATCACAACTGATTTGAAAAACTGGTTTACTCACAGATTACTCGGTTTTTGTTCGGCAATCTTCTCTCAAAGATAAAGGAAAAAAAAGCCAAGCACAAATCACTGAGAAATGTCCAAGGACGTACTTTGTGTCAGCTGTAATCCCATGTCACGCAATTTGAGGCGAGATTCATTCGATGGTTACTAAGTTAAATTTTAATCATACATGTAATACTTCTATATTGCCAGTAACTTATCTCTACAATGTGTTTTGAGCTCACTGTAACAGTGAAACAACAAGCATTGAATTTTGTATTAGTGTGACAGAGAAATCCGAGCTGCGAATGTACTTTTTCATATATTTTATATAGTTTTATCACTATACTAGCAATATAGAAGTATTACATATATGATTTTAATCATATTTTTTGTTTCCCACTTATGTCCCATTGCAAATTCCATTACTTACACAATTTTACATAAAAGCTTTAACAAAATCATTAAGACCGCTTAGTCGTGACAAAATCGCAATTGCTCCCATATATGACATGTTAAACAAAATAATAAATTTGTTTTAATTCCATGTGTTGTGAGTTTTCGGTATCGCAAAAAAAAATTTTTTTTTAAATCTTCGACCAAAACTTAGTTTATTTTTTTTTAAAAATCCGAAGTCAAATGTGCATTTTCTACCAATAACGTTCGGAAAAAAAATTATTTTTGCTCATGAGTAATGAGCAGTGAGCAAAAAAAAACAGTTTTTCCGAACCCTGGTATTGGCATACTATATCAATCTCCATAAAAAAAAACTCAATTTCAAAAAAAAAATGTTGCTCAAGACCATGTAGCGGGAAGCGCTCGATATTATGTAGGTCCTAAAAAAATAAATTCAAAGTTTGGACAGCCCAGCTTACTTTAAGCTTATTTAGCCGTGCTTACCAACCAGCATGACGGACTGACAAATACGCACATAGGTAAGCCCAGGAAATGATGCTGAATATGTATCACGCCTTCTTATGCGGTTACAATTTCGTCCTTACCTCATAAGTGTAGGGTATACAAAATATAAAGCATATTTAGTTTTCTCTTTTGTTTTGTACGACCTTAACCATTTGCTTTAAAATTTTTTTGGTAATTTTGGTAATATTTTTTCAACTATTTTTCAAATGTTAATAAGAAAAATCTTATACAACTTTATGCGGTCGTTTCTAGAACATTTTAAACTTTAAAATTCGTTTATTTCTGTAAAAACTCTAAAGTTCTAACGCATTTCATTTATTAACTTAAAAGAATTTTCGATTATTGCTGAACCTAATTATGCATTCAATGATAGTGTCTCAAGCTGCAGTTGCTCCTGGATATCTTTCAAGTAACATTGCCACACCCTGACCACCGGCGGCGCAAGCGGCCACCACACCAAGCTGTCCATCTTCTCGAACCAAACGGTTAGCTGTATGCATACAAAGACGCACACCAGTGGCGGCAAAGGGATGACCGATGGACAATGAACCGCCCCAGGCGTTCCACTTGTTCAGATCTGGTATGCCGACTTTCTCGCTGAGACCCATGTACGTTTTACAAAACCAGTCCGATTCCAAAGCTTTGAGGTTGGCGACGATTTGACCAGCAAAAGCCTCATGTATTTCCCACGAGTCAATATCGCCAATTGAAAGATTGGCCTTTTTCAGCAGCTTTGGGATGGCATAAGCAGGTCCCAGCAGCAACTGTTCCACAGGATCCTGTGACACGTACAGAAAATCACGCAAATATGCCTTGGGTTTTAAACCAAGTTGTTTGGCCTTTTCTTCGGTCATGATAACGCAAGCAGATGATCCATCAGTCTGTAAAAGAGCACATGGGTAAAAAAAATGCATTACTTATAGGCCGCAGTATGAAACTCACCAAGAACGAAGCATTCGCGGCTGTTACGGTGCCATGGGGCTTGACAAAGGCAGGCTTCAGTTTCGCTAAGTTTTCTGGTGTGGATACGCGTATACCGTTATCCTTGTCGACGACTTGGTCAAGTCCCGAAACTAAACAACAAAACATACACACGTTAATTTCGAGTATTGCTACATTTATGAAGCAATAGTATCAACAAACCTTTAAAAGGCACTAAATCTGTAAAATAGCCCTTCGCTTGGGCTTCTTTGGCTAGCCTGTGCGAGCGCCCTGCGTAATCATCCTGTTCTTGACGTGTTACTTTGAACGTGGCGGCCAAGCGATCTGCCGAATGGCCCATTGTCTCGCCAGAAGAAAATTCGGCTACAGCAGGGAGCTAAGATAATTCCATTAAAACATTTGCCCAAACATAGGTAATGTGAACTTACTTCAGGAACAAGGAAGCTAGGCCGGAATGTGGACAAAAGCGACAACTGCTGTCCCACAGATTTAGCTTTGTTCGCTTTCAACATAAGACCGCGCATTTTACGGGAGTGACGAATGGGAACATCAGACATGAATTCAACGCCGCCGGCTATTATGATGTCATACGTATTGGTGGCTATGAGACCCATGCCTGTTGATATGGCCTGTAATAAATTATTTTGAAGTGTTATTTAGATATTTACAAGGCTGGGCAAAGTTAATTGAGAATTTAACTTCCTTAACCCGGTAAAAGTTAATCAAAAATTTAACTTCGTTAAATTAAAAAGTTAATTTCGTTGAAAAGTTAACTACGTTATAATCCCCTCGCGAGGATTATCCACCTTGTCGTGGTGTGGGGGCTGAGTAGGGTCAATGATTCTCGGAAGTGTCCCAGAAGAGTCCTGAAACCAAGAGATAATCATGGGCTGGATCAAGGTGTCATACGACCCGTGCCGATGATCAACCAGGCTGGGGGCCCATTTAAATAGCTCAGTCGCTAACGAAGTATCCGAATACCAGGCGCCCTTCGGATTAGACAGCCTGGCCCGCACAATGCGGGTCTCTGTGCGGGTATACCCTTCCCTTCTCCGCAACTCGTGGGACCTATTATGAGTGCTCCAAATTTTTCAAAAAAATTTAAAGAGACCGGCACTCTCAAAAAGCCGGCAGGAAACACGGTTTCCAAAAAGGACGGTGGTCGCGCTCCGGCCGCTTTGTGTGACAAGGCGACCGGAGGCGATGTGGTAGGACGGACAGTGGGGGTGGCCCGTGCGGGTCGTGGGTGGATCCTCATCTGCAGCTTTGTGTGACAAGGCTGTAGGTGGGGCCTCCGCATATTCAGTTTTGTGTGACAAGACTGTTGGGCGGTTGGACGAGGAGCCCAGACCTAGCACCTAGTTGCCCAGCACGAAGCCTAGTTGCCCGGGGGCAACGGGCTTCGACCAAAAAAGTGTTGCCCCTTCAAAGTTGGCGTATCAACACCGCCGCTCTGCTGCCAGCGTCGGAGAGGCTCCAGAAGAGACGAGAACCGCGAAGCAGAAAGCTTCTCTTCTCTGGGCTAAAGGAATCCTGGCCCAGGATAGGCCTCCTGTCAAGGGCGACCTTACCTCCAAAAGACAGCGGTCAGTGGAGGAGTCGCCCAAGATGGCCAAAAGGACGAAAACGCACAACACTTCTGTGCGGTCCTACATCGAGGTAGCGAAGGGCAGTCTCGTTATGGCCGTCATTGACAGGAGCAATGACGATGGGGGATACTCTGTGGAGAAATGGAGATGGATTGAGTCTGGCCTTTCTGGAGTATTCATGAGGGTTCTGAGTGGCAATCCTGGACCGATTCCCAGTTTCGAGGACGCCGGCTGGTTCCAGGGTCGTGTTAAGCTCTTTGCGTGTGCAGACGAGCGAGCCGTGACCCTGCTCAAAGCCGCCGCTTTGATGCTGGGTGAGGTTTGGCCTGGGGCGCGTCTCGAAACCGTGGATAAGGACATGACCCCTTAACGGCCGAAGGCCCGCGTCTGGTTGCCCGTGGACCCTCCTGATGCCGAGGGAATTCTGACTATTTTGAAAGTCACGAACCCAAATCTTCCGACTCACAATTGGAAGATAGGAAGGCTGGAAGATCCCAAGGGACCCCGCAGACAGGACGTTTTGGTGCTGAACGCGGAGTCTCTTGGTCCCCCTAGGGGGGTTGTCAATTATGGCTTCACTCATGTAGTCCTCAAGGTATATAAAAAGGACGAGGCTACAGAGGACAAGTGTGCTCCAACCGAATTCACGACTGCAGTCGGTGTTACTGATGTGGTCATAGAGGAGGGGACGGGCACTTCGACGGTACCCGACGGTCTTTACAGTGGCGAGGAATCTTCTGATTCAGACATGTTGGGGGGGATGTTTGGCCTGTATCAGGAGGAAGAGCTACTGGCTTCCTCTGATACTGAAGACGAGGCCAATAATACTGTGGTGGAGAAGTCTGCTTATTTTGAGGATGCTCAGAATATTGCAGATTAATCTTCACCACTCCAAAGTGGCTTCGGCCTCACTTCTTCTTCGCCTGGCTACAGGAGGAGAGGATATTGTCCTTATCCAAGAACCGTGGGTCTGTGGGGACCGTATACTTGGACTAAGGGCAAGCAACGACAGACTGCATGCTTCACTGGATAAAGGTACTCCAAGATCCTGTATCCTATCGAAGAGCAGTCTTAATATTTTTATGCTCTCTAATTACAGCGATCGAGACATCGTCGTGGCAAACCTGGAGCTGGCTTCAACCAGCTACTGGGTCACCTCGGCGTATCTGGCCCATGACCATCAAGGGCCCCTCCCTCCAGGCCTACTGGGGAGGTTGATCGATGAAGCGAGCAGACTTAGGCGCGGGCTCATACTCGGATATGATGCCAACGCATACCACACTGTCTGGGGTAGTACGGACATTAACGAAAGGGGTGAGTCACTTTTTGATTACATTATATGCACTAACCTACTCATATGTAATAAGACTAACGAAGCAACCTTTATTACTTCCAATAGACAGGAGGTTTGGGACATAACACTTGTCTCTGACTTTCTGTATGATAAGGTTACGGATTGGAAGGTGTCCAACGAGCACTCCTTTCTGATCATCGATATCTGCAATTCGGTTTAAACGACCTCCCCTCAGTCCAAACACCTTTTAGGAATCTTAGAAGAACGGACTGGGAAACATATAAATTAATAGTGGCGGAAATGCTCCCTCTCCACCTATTGAGGAACTGACTAAATCAAACCTTGATAGTATGGTGGATACCTTAACATCGGTCTTAAACAAAGCCCTCCATAAATCCTGCCGTGCAGGTAAAACCAGGGGCAAGAGCAGACCACCATGGTGGTCTGAGGATGTCAAAGCTCTTAGGAGTCAGTGTAGGAAGCTCTTCAACAAGGCAAAGAAGTCAAGAGCTGCTTGACTGGGGCTTTTATAAGAATAGTCTCAGGATTTTTAAAAAAGTAGTAAGAAAAGCTCAGCGCGACTCTTAAAGACTCTTCGTTGGCAGCATCGAACACACATCTGAGGCGTCTAGGCTTCGAAAAGTTCTTGCTTCGAATCCATGTCCCACGGGCTATCTGAAAAGGTCAGATAGTTCTTGGACTAGCTCTAGTGAGGAATCTCTCGACTTATTGTTAGACACTCACTTCCCAGGATACTCTAGATCGGGTATCTCCAGTGAATTAATATCTGAAACCAAAACAAATTGGGTAATTAATAGCTTCAAGCCTTTCAAATCGCCGGGCCCAGATGGAGTTATTCCTGCGGAAATGCAGAACGCCTTGGAGATCATCATGCCCTGGCTTAAGGTGATCCTCTGTGGCTGCATTGAACACTCCTACATTCCTTTGAAATGGCAGAAGGTAAAGGTTGTTTTTATCCCGAAGGCGGGTAAAATATCTCATACTGGTCCTAAGGACCTCCGACCAATTAGCTTGTCGTCGTTTCTTCTGAAAACTTTAGAGAGAATCATCGACAATCATCTTCGTCGAAGCATAGACAGCAAACTTCTGTCGGCTTCACAACATGCTTACTTCAAAGGGAAGTCTGTGGAAACAGCTTTACATTCTTTAGTAGGCACCATTGAACAATCTCTTTTTAATAAGGTATATACCATGGTAGCTTTCCTCTACATAGAAGGAGCTTTCAACAATGTCACCCCCCTAGCTATCACCAGTGCACTAACAAATCTAGGTGTCGATGCTTCACTCAGAGAATTGACATTTCAGCTACTCACGAGCAGGATTGTCAATGCGAAGCTGGGTGATGCGGAAGAAAGGAGATTTATCAGAGCAAGGAGATTTATCAGGGTGGTGTCCTCTCTCCTCTTCTATGGAATGTAGCGGTTAACGAACTACTACTAATACTGGAAGGGGAGGGGTGCAAGGTAGTCGCCTATGCGGATGATGTTGCGATTGCTGTGCGAGGTAAGTTCCTGGCAACCCTGAGAGGTTTGTTACAACATGCCCACAGTTGCAACACAAAGGGCAACACAGTTGCCCTTCACTCATGCAAGAAAGCTATTGGGGGTATGTCACCTCGGGCAGTTCACTGGCTCTATACGGCCATTGTCAGGCCTATCTTACTATACGGAATTCTTGTATGGTGGCCAGCTTTGGACAAAGTCATATATCGAAAGTTGTTGACGAAAGTCAAGCGTATGGCCTCCATATCTATCAGTGGGGCGTTGAGATCCACTCCCTCAGACGCATTAGATATTTCATTACATCTGATACCCTTAGATCTTCTTGCCAAACAAATGGCTGCTATGGCGGCGGTCAGGCTCAGATCCACAAATCAATGGGGCTACTCTACTAAGGGGCACTCCTCAATTCTAGTTGGTAATAAATCCATTCCTGGGACAACTGACTACATTCTTCCCGAAATCTCCTTCACAAGAGACTTCCGCACCACTATTCCGTCCCGGTCCGACTGGGAGGAGCAGTGGCCTCGGAAGAGGGATCAAATTCACTTCTATACGGACGGCTCCAAGCTCGACAACAAAGTTGGTGGAGGAGTCTTCTCTGACGAACTTAATGTAGGTCTCTCATTTCGCCTTCCCGACCACTGCAGTGTATTCCAAGCAGAGGTGATGGCTATTAAAGATGTTATGAACTGGCTGCGGCGGAACGTAATATCTGCTCAGGATATTACGATTTTCACAGACAGTCAGGCCGCAATCAAATCCTTGGAATTTGTACTCCTAACATCAAAGGTAGCCTCGGACTGTCGTACATCTATTAACGAGATGGCTAAGCAGTTTAACATCCACCTCGTCTGGGTGCCGGGGCATAGGGACATTCCAGGGAACTGCAAAGCTGATGAGCTCGCAAGGCAGGGTACCACAATACAGCTCCTTCCAGATAAGGAAAAGCTAGGTATCCCGCTCAGCACGTACAAGCTACTGCTTCGTCGTGACTCTATCGCCAAGACTAACGATAGATGGGCCTCTGGAACCACTTGTAACACAACAAGACAGATCTGGCCGATGCTGGATCTGAAGCGTTCTAAGAGACTCATCGTACTGCCTAAGGCCAGCATCTCGAAGGTGGTAGGTGTGATCACTGGTCACTGTTTGATTGGGCGCCATGCGGTAAGGCTTGGGGTCTTCGCTAATGACTTCTGTAGGAGTTGTATGGATGTGGAGGAAGAGGAGACTGTAATACATCTCCAATTGGTTTGGGGCATAGGGGAAGGGAATATGGATCCTGTGGTATCACAATGGACCGCTTTTGGTCTAAGTGTATCGGCGTGCCGATAGCCACCTTAACCTAACCTAACTATGTTAAAAATTAAATTAAATAATTAAATTTTCTATAGAAAACAAAAAAAAAATTTTTTTTACAAAAAACATGAAAAAACCTTTTAACTATATTCAATTAAATGCCTGCACTCGCAGAACATTCTTCCGACTGGTTTCAGCCTTCTATATGCAAATTTGATTTAAAATAAATGTTAAAAGTTGTTATCAAAAGCGGAATTTCTCAGTTTTTCGCCATTTTGAGAAATGGAAAATGCGATGTAAACCTCAAGTGATGGCCGATAACGCCATTGTGTTTAGAATGGTCCATTCATACATAAAAATAGAATATAGAATACTTCGAAATATATCGGCAAGCGTATTTAATTGTTTTGTGAAATAATTTAAATGTCAATATCAGTTCAAAAATAGTATGAATTTCTAATTTTTACTTTTTTTTTACATTTAATAATAAAAAAATGTTTTTCGTTTTAAAGTTAACTAATGCTAGTTAATCGAAGAAATTTAACTTAACTAAATGCAAAAGTTAATGGTTTTTAAAATTAACTGAAACGTTAAAAGTTAACCAAAAATTTAACTTTGTTAATTAACTATTAACTAATTAACTAGTTAATGCCCAGCTTTGGATATTTATTTATTTAGTAGTTAAATAGATGTAACTACTCTTAAACCGACTAAAAATTGTTTCCCGAACGCACATCTATGTAGCTGTAGTGCGTTAGACATGTAAGGACAAGTTTTTTTGAAATTGTTTCACGTCACTATCACTTCGACAATTCTTCATCAAGTTTCACTTAACAATATCTCCCTATTGGGCGAAATTACGGAGCATTTAGTGGGTTCTCGTATTTTTTAAGTTATTATACCCCCACACACACTGTGGCAGGGTATACTCACTTTGTCACAACGTTTGTAACGCCCATAAGGAGGCGTTTCCGGTATGGAAAAGTATATATATTCTTGATCAGCATCACCTCCTGAGTCGATTTAGCGATGTCCGTCTGTCTGTCCGTCTGTCCGTCTGACCGTCTGTCCGTCTGTCCGTCCGCACGATAGAGGTCGCAGTTTTGGAGATATCGACTTGAAACTTTGGGTACATGTTTTTCTCGTGAATACTGAGATCAAGTTCGAGAATCAGCCAAATCGGATAAAAACTGGGCGTGGCTCCCATACACCGAAAAAAAAGGTAAAAATTTTGTATTGTTGTATTCGATTGGAAATGTTTAGAAACGTATTTTTGACATGGTCCGAGGTTCCGAAGCCACATATATAAGGGTCTGAATGGGGTCTTGAGACCAAAATTTTTTTTTGGTGGATTTGATTGGAAATTTTTAGAAATGGATTTTGGACATGTTCCGGGCTCCAAAACCACCTATAATTGGGTCAAAATAGGGTCTTGAGACCACATTTTTTTATATTCGAGATACTTCTTCCTACTGTGTGGGGGTATTTCAGCTTCGGTATAGCCGAAGATAGTCAACTCTCTAGTTTCCCTCTAACAAAGCCAGTGTTGAACGGGAGTAGCTAAAAATCTCTGAAATAGCATTAGGCCTAAGGTCGTCAGTGCAAAAAGCCTTCCAGATAAGATCTTTCCCAGCACATTTTTCCATTCCAATTTTTGATACTGACTTTTCGAGAGTACCGCCTCTCTCTTTTAGATTTGAGAATTAACGTTTGATAGACGGAGATAGACGAATCGGTTAGAGTGCACTCCAAACTCCAGAGGACGTCGGTTCGAATTCCAGGAAAACTGAATTTGTAGAAAAGTTGTTACAAACGATTCTAAGGAAATTGGCAAATAAAAAAGTTAAATAAAATAAAAATAAACAATTGCAAAAATGTGCCAAAAAAAAAAGAGAAAACCAATTTAATTTTTTTTACGTTTGGCTCTTGATTTTGTGCATGAGTATCATAGAGGATGATTCCCTCAACAATTCATGCACGAAAACTCCATCATCTTTCGCTCTTGTGTTCGTGCATGAAAATTGGCGCATTTGTATGAAATTTTCGTCAATGAATTGTATGGGCAATTCAGCATGTTTCGTGCACGATGTACACTTTTCCGGCAGAATTCTTCAACGATTTCTGCAATAATTTCCTATTGGGTACTGTATACGGCATTCTACAAAATTTGATGAAGAGTCTTCTTGAATAGTTATGATAATATTCCACACAAAATTTTTTCTCCCTCTCTCTTTTGTTTATTATCTTTGGAAATAGGCAGTCCTTGGTATATAAAAATATTTTAATTACCGCATTTGAGCTAATGCAAGCCATAGTGACCGTATGGGCAGGCGTTTTATCGCTGAATCCCGCTGCTAGTGCTGCTTCACGGGCAATATTTGATGTTTTTACTTCCTGTATAACAGAGCCGTAAACTATGTAGTCGATTAATTCCTTTGCGATGTTGGTTTTTCGTAGGAGACTCCTGTAAATATTTAAATCCCAATATTTTTAATACATGTGTGAGTCAGTTTTGCGGATGAATTCCTAAAACATGTAGATCATGAAACATGAAATATTTTCTGATTAAAACAAAATATCTCTCCACAGTAGTCAAAAAAGCAACTTTATTTCCTCTGACATATGACTTTTCTTACGTACATTTAGAGGTGAATAATATTCACCACTGTAGACAATTCTAACTTATTTTAAAACAAGTGAGAAAGTTTCAGTCGGGCAAGCCGACTTATATATACCCTACACTGGGCCATATTGTATCCGCCATCTTGAATTTTGAAAATGCGACATCAAATTCGAAATCAGCGACCCCAAAAACCCCCCTATACAAAATTTCATACTGTTTTTAAGAAATCTTAAAATTTCGGCCTCCATATCGGTTCCGCCATCTTGAATTTTTAAATTCCGACATCAAATTCGAAATCAGCGACCCCGAAAACCGCACTATACAAAATTTCGTACTGTTTTGATGAAATCTTAAAATTTCGGCCTCCATATTGGTTCCGCCATCTTGAATTTTTAAATTCCGACATCAAATTCGAAATCAGCGACCCCGAAAACCGCACTATACAAAATTTCGTACTGTTTTGATGAAATCTTAAAATTTCGGTAAAAACACAATTTTCAGTTATATGGGAGGTAGGCGTGGCAGTCGACCGATTCCGCCCATTTTCAATACCAACTCCTTCTAGGGCCTTAAAAGGATAAATCCAAAATTTGGGATCCCTAGCTTTCTTCTAGCTCCTGCAATCGTGTTTACAAGAAAAGAGGACGGACAGGCAGATAGACGGACTGACGGATAGGGCTAAATCAACTCAGGAGGTAACGCTGATCAAGAATATATATACATTTCCATACCGGACACTTCTCCTTCTTGGTGTTACAAACATCAGACCAAAGTGAATATACCCATACCTCATGAGGTGCAGGGTATAAAAATGACGAAAAACGGTATCTCATCAAAACTTTAACATCTATTTAATTAAAAGTTCCTTAAAGGAGTGGCTGGTCGTGTTGGAAAGATAAAAGGTTGACCTACAAAATGGTGGGGGGTTTTCCATTCAGTCATAAATTTATTAACGATGAATGCATTTATCTAATTTATAAATTTTGTACTTTTTTAAATGGAAATTATTTGAAATTTCAAACACTTTTCAAAGCAAAAAGTTAAAAAATATGTTTTTGAAAAACTTTCAAAAATTGTTTTTTTAGTAAGTAATAATTAGAGAGCGGACTTATATGCAAAATCATATGCAAGAAATATGCAGAAATATGCAGACTTTTTTAGGCTTTATATAAAAAAAAATAGTGGAAAACCATGGAAATATCCTTGCCATCTCTCGTAATAACGAAAATAATTGGGTGATTCATATAAGGGGGGATTACCGCTGCCACCAAGTCCACCTTTGAATTTTTTTGGTTAAATCATGCCAGGTGGAGGCATTACATCTGCTACCTAGCATAGTTTACATATTAAAGATTTTATGAACAATTTTCGTATGACGCGCAGCCACTTATACGCTATTGGAGTATAATAAACAAGGCGATAACACTGTTGTTTTCGAACAAATTTTTAATTTCATGGTAGGCCTTGAGTTTTTATACCCCCACACACACTGTGACAGGGTATACTAACTTTGACACAACGTTTGTAACGCCCATAAGGAGGCGTGTCCGATATGGAAAAGTATATATATTCTTGGTCAGCATCACCGCCGGAGTCGATTTAGCAAAGTCGGTCTGTCTGTTTTTTATTTCAGCCGAAACCGAAATGGCCTAGTTTAAATTTTTGAATTTTGGCCGAAACCACAAAAATAAAAGAAAAAAATGGTGAATTTAAATGTAACAAAGTAGTACATAATTAAGCGTATCAGTAGGGTTAAGTCGATCATTTTAAGTTCAGATCATGAATTAGATGAATTTAGAAGCAAAGTATCAAATGCTTTGAAATCAATTGGTTCTCACTTTTGGTTACGATGAGTAGTAGAAATTAGATTTTAGGGGAGTAGATTTGAAGAAAGTGGGGTAGATATGGGTTTCTGCGTAGAGTACTAGAAATTCTACGATAACAGTAGACATTTCTGACGGGATAGTAAATTTGTAGAAAGAGTAGTGGTTTTGCATTGTATGAAACTCACATAATATTTTGAGGAGTAGATTTACAATAGTAGTAGAAAATATCTTGCGCGAAGGAGAAAAATTTACTACCGTAGTAGAGGAGTAGAAATTTAAAAATCGTCTACTCCGACACGAGTAGAGTGAGAATGCTGTGAAGGGGTGAATGGATGAAGGCGGTTGTAACATACAAATTCTTTCAGGAAAATAAAATTCAAAGTTTTTAATTTAATAAAATCATAATAATAATAAAATAATAATGAAATTTTACCAGCACGCACCATTATTCCGCAAACGCCACAAAAATTGCATTTTTGGGGCGTGCTGTACAAATTTTATTATTATTGTAGTATTTAGCGTGGCCAAATACAAAAAGTTCAGTTTTGTCGATTAGTGTAGTCTTTGTTATTTATACGATATTTTATTTTCCGGCCGAATCCGAAACAGCCTTTTTTGGCCGAAAAGCCGAAACCGAATTTCGGTCAGTCTCTAATAAAAACTAATAGTGCGCTGCTATTTTTTTTGCTTGCAACTGTATAGGAATTTGCGACAATTTCAATGGACGCTGTAGTTGAAGGTTAATTCCCCCGTGAAGATTTTAACTTAAAATTGGTGGCAGCTGTAGTCCCACCAGGCATGATTCACCCAAAAAATGTCCAAGGACACACTTGGTGGCAGCTGTAATCCCACCCGGCATGATTCACTCAAAAAATATCCAAGGACGCCCTTGGTTGCAGTTGTAATCCAACTCGGCATGATTCACACAAAAAAGTGTCCAAGGATGCACTTGGTTGCAGTTGTAATTCCACCCGGTATGATCTCAAAAAAGTCCAGCACACACTTGGTAGCAGCTGTAATCAAACCCCGTACGATTCACCCAAAAAATGACCATGGAAACACATGGTAGCAGTTGTAATGCCACCCGGTATGATCCACCTGAAATGTTACTTTCACTGTTCGGACGTGTATACATAGGCTGCAGTGAAAATAATAAAATTCTTTGTGAAAACATACAATTAAACCAAAAAAAACCACGCGAAACAGACTTAGCGTCTGTTCAAAATCAAAAAAATCAAACGTGCAAGTAGCAGTACCCGTGCCACTGCAACTATTAAAAGCCAAAATAAATAAAAAATATTTGTTTGTGAAAAATGCCTGTGGTATATTCTCCCAACAAAACGTATTCGTCAATTGATGAAGTTGACGCGACGCCCTCTCACTCAATTGCGGCGAATTCGCTCACGTTTATTTCAACCCAATTAGAAAATACCGGTCCTCTGAAATCGCGCGATCTCCAAATAAAAAGAAAGTTTAGTAATAAAAACATTTCCAAATTTTTTAAGGATATGGATAAAAATTACAAATTTTTTCGCTTCCATAAAAAATTTAATTCTTAAAAAATTTGTCAAAATTCAGGAAATGGTTTTATTATTAAACTTTTTTCTACAAAGGAGTTTTATTTTAATCAAAGCCATTTTTCGCATAAAAAAATATTTTGTAACCCCCAGGAAAAAAGTTAGAAAAGTAGGTTAAATTTAGGTTTAATTTTCCGGTGAGGTACATAACGGATTAAGGCGTCCTAATATTCATTCGAAATGTGTTGATTAGACCTTCCCAATTATACCAATATCGATACTGTAAAATGAGCCTGTGAGCACATGAAAAATTTTAATAAGGATATTTTCAAAAAAACATTTCTTCCTTATATCGAAAAACAACTCCCCAGTGGTCAAAAGAAGGTGTATGCTGGCATTCCAGTATGCCTCTTTAGGAGTTCGGATGCCTTCGCTCCCCGCATCCAACCTTTACTTCTTTTTTATATGAAACGGGACAAATAAACAGGGTACGTCGTTTCTATGCGTATGCCTGCTAGGTGGATTGTTAAAAGAAAGGGAGGATAGAGGCATGCATGCTTCCTTTCCAAGGTGATTCATGCGTAAGCCTGCTGGCAGGCATGGTAGTAGAAGCGGAGTTGGATGGTGTCTTTTTAATTTACCTCTGTTTGATTGGCTGAGCTAAAAATAGCTCAACAAATATTTTGGGAATATCTATTTTTGGAACTGCCCTTTTTATTTAATTTTAAATTAAATTTATATTTTTTACTCATTGTAAATTAGATTTTTGGCATGTAAATGTTCTATTTTATGATTCTGAAAATGACGAAAAACGGTATCTCATCAAAACTTTAACATCTATTTAATTAAAAGTTCCTTAAAGGAGTGGCTGGTCGTGTTGGAAAGATAAAAGGTACAGCTACTACCTAGCATAGTTTACATATTAAAGATTTTATGAACAATTTTCGTATGACGCGCAGCCACTTATACGCTATTGGAGTATAATAAACAAGGCGATAACACTGTTGTTTTCGAACAAATTTTTAATTTCATGGTATGCCTTGAGTTTTTATACCCCCACACACACTGTGACAGGGTATACTAACTCTGACACAACGTTTGTAACGCCCATAAGGAGGCGTGTCCGATATGGAAAAGTATATATATTCTTGGTCAGCATCACCGCCGGAGTCGATTTAGCAATGTCGGTCTGTCTGTTTTTTATTTCAGCCGAAACCGAAATGACCTAGTTTTAATTTTTTGAATTTTGGCCGAAACCACAAAAATAAAAGAAAAAATGGTGAATTTAAATGTAACAAAGTAGTACATAATTAAGCGTATCAGTAGGGTTAAGTCGATCATTTTAAGTTCAGATCATGAATTAGATGAATTTAGAAGCAAAGTATCAAATGCTTTGAAATCAATTGGTTCTCACTTTTTGTTACGATGAGTAGTAGAAATTAGATTTTAGGGGAGTAGATTTGAAGAAAGTGGTGTAGATATGGGTTTCTGCGTAGAGTACTAGAAATTCTACGATAACAGTAGACATTTCTGACGGGATAGTAAATTTGTAGAAAGAGTAGTGGTTTTGCATTGTATGAAACTCACATAATATTTTGAGGAGTAGATTTACAATAGTAGTAGAAAATATCTTGCGCGAAGGAGAAAAATTTACTACCGTAGTAGAGGAGTAGAAATTTAAAAATCGTCTACTCCGACACGAGTAGAGTGAGAATGCTGTGAAGGGGTGAATGGATGAAGGCGGTTGTAACATACAAATTCTTTCAGGAAAATAAAATTCAAAGTTTTTAATTTAATAAAATCATAATAATAATAAAATAATAATGAAATTTTACCAGCACGCACCATTATTCCGCAAACGCCACAAAAATTGCATTTTTGGGGCGTGCTGTACAAATTTTATTATAATTGTAGTATTTAGCGTGGCCAAATACAAAAAGTTCAGTTTTGTCGATTAGTGTAGTCTTTGTTATTTATACGATATTTTATTTTTCGGCCGAATCCGAAACAGCTTTTTTTGGCCGAAAAGCCGAAACCGAATTTCGGTCAGTCTCTAATAAAAACTAATAGTGCGCTGCTATTTTTTTTGCTTGCAACTGTATAGGAATTTGCGACAATTTCAATGGACGCTGTAGTTGAAGGTTAATTCCCCCGTGAAGATTTTAACTTAAAATTGGTGGCAGCTGTAGTCCCACCAGGCATGATTCACCCAAAAAATTTTCCAAGGACACACTTGGTGGCAGCTGTAATCCCACCCGGCATGATTCACTCAAAAAATATCCAAGAACGCCCTTGGTGGCAGTTGTAATCCAACTCGGCATGATTCACACAAAAAAGTGTCCAAGGATGCACTTGGTTGCAGTTGTAATTCCACCCGGTATGATCTCAAAAAAGTCCAGCACACACTTGGTAGCAGCTGTAATCAAACCCCGTACGATTCACCCAAAAAATGACCATGGAAACACATGGTAGCAGTTGTAATGCCACCCGGTATGATCCACCTGAAATGTTACTTTCACTGTTCGGACGTGTATACATAGGCTGCAGTGAAAATAATAAAATTCTTTGTGAAAACATACAATTAAACCAAAAAAAACCACGCGAAACAGACTTAGCGTCTGTTCAAAATCAAAAAAATCAAACGTGCAAGTAGCAGTACCCGTGCAACTGCAACTATTAAAAGCCAAAATAAATAAAAAATATTTGTTTGTGAAAAATGCCTGTGGTATATTCTCCCAACAAAACGTATTCGTCAATTGATGAAGTTGACGCGACGCCCTCTCACTCAATTGCGGCGAATTCGCTCACGTTTATTTCAACCCAATTAGAAAATACCGGTCCTCTGAAATCGCGCGATCTCCAAATAAAAAGAAAGTTTAGTAATAAAAACATTTCCAAATTTTTTAAGGATATGGATAAAAATTAAAAATTTTTTCGCTTCCATAAAAAATTTAATTCTTAAAAAATTTGTCAAAATTCAGGAAATGGTTTTATTATTAAACTTTTTTCTACAAAGGAGTTTTATTTTAATCAAAGCCATTTTTCGCATAAAAAAATATTTTGTAACCCCCAGGAAAAAAGTTAGAAAAGTAGGTTAAATTTAGGTTTAATTTTCCGGTGAGGTACATAACGGATTAAGGCGTCCTAATATTCATTCGAAAGGTGTTGATTAGACCTTCCCAATTATACCAATATCGATACTGTAAAATGAGCCTGTGAGCACATGAAAAATTTTAATAAGGATATTTTCAAAAAAACATTTCTTCCTTATATCGAAAAACAACTCCCCAGTGGTCAAAAGAAGGTGTATGCTGGCATTCCAGTATGCCTCTTTAGGAGTTCGGATGCCTTCGCTCCCCGCATCCAACCTTTACTTCTTTTTTATATGAAACGGGACAAATAAACAGGGTACGTCGTTTCTATGCGTATGCCTGCTAGGTGGATTGTTAAAAGAAAGGGAGGATAGAGGCATGCATGCTTCCTTTCCAAGGTGATTCATGCGTAAGCCTGCTGGCAGGCATGGTCGTAGAAGCGGAGATGGATGGTGTCTTTTTAATTTACCTCTGTTTGATTGGCTGAACTAAAAATAGCTCAACAAATATTTTGGGAATATCTATTTTTGGAACTGCCCTTTTTATTTAATTTTAAATTAAATTTATATTTTTTACTCATTGTAAATTAGATTTTTGACATGTAAATGTTCTATTTTATGATTCTGAAATTTTTGAAATAAAGAGTTCATATAAATTTTTATTTTCTTACTTGCGTTTTGGCCGAGCTGAGAATTGAACCCCGGACACTTGGCTACTGACAAAGCGTGTGCGGCCTTTTAGCACGTTCGTCTACTGATGGGATTATTTTACTATGATCTAACTGCGTATATTAGATGTTATGTACTTTTTGTAAATGTGTTTTTTGAAAAGTATAAAAAAATTGTATTTACTTCAAACATAAATTTGATTGAAATATTTAATTTTTTATAGCTTTGAGTTTTTTTTATACAAATTGCAGAAATTTATCGTAATAATTCGAATTAAAAAATCATTAACATAATCGACTCATTAATGTGGTTACATAGCAAATTGTATGTTTAGAGTTAATTCAATTTGATTTCTCCTCCTCTATAAAAGGATGTAGTACTTATTTAAAAAAATTGTATTTCAATACACTTTCT
This sequence comes from Heteromyza rotundicornis, assembly GCA_951394025.1. Taxonomy (NCBI): domain Eukaryota; kingdom Metazoa; phylum Arthropoda; class Insecta; order Diptera; family Heleomyzidae; genus Heteromyza; species Heteromyza rotundicornis. Next base: position 63,527,586 of record OX596011.1, on the reverse strand, counting down.
GGTGTTTGTGATTTGATAACTGATTTATTGATGCGCTGATTAGCTGAGTAGTTAACAGTCTTTCGGTTTTAGTACCACTACTTTTGAACGGATTCAATTTCAAAAGTTCTATAATGAAAATTGTCTGCTCTACAATAGTCTTACTTTAAAAAAGTTAAAATACTAATCAAACAATTCGTTCAAAAATGGTAGCACTAAATCTGCTCAAAGCTTCGATTTCATCATTTTTACTACAACTTAAATCTTAAACTTAAATCTGTTAACGGTATGTCGTTATCAGCTCTAAAATCAGATTGCAAAAATTTATTTTTTAAAAATGAAAAAAAAAATAAGAAAAAAATATTGCCATAATTAGGATTTGAACGTTTCAAAAAACCTAAGATATCTTCAAAATATTTAAGCACATTGCGTAGAAAATCCATTGACACCACCCCATCTCCCTTCTAGCGCAGACATACTGTCATGCCTCCACTAGAAGCGAGGATGGAATGTGCAATTTCTTCCCATAACAGGCGTGCAGGCATGCCTCTAGCGGAGAGGCCTTGCAAAATTTAATACTGGGTAAAGCCATTGCATTATTGCATTTGAATAAATGCTGATTTCAGTTTTGATTATGTATTGGTTTTGTTTAAAAGCACCTATACATTAAATAATAAGTAAATTTAAAATATCAGCATCATAAATGAAATTCGTCAACATGGCTACATGGCTGATCGAAAACATATACAGGAGAAGGGGCTATGTGACAAAATCCAAATTTCGGGTAAATAAGTTGTAGGGATATTATTACTTTTTATTTACATACAAAATGAGTTTACATATCGCCATTACCGCTTCCGAATTCTCAACTCTTCCATTAAAATGTTTCTTTTGGGTGGACTTTTAACAAGAGCTAAATATTAATTCGAAATTAGGCAAAATATCGACTTTGTTCTCCTGCATATGTTTTCGACCAGCCATGTAGCCATGTTGACGAATTTCATTTATGATGCTGATATTTTAAATTTACTTATTATTTAATGTATAGGTGCTTTTAAACAAAACCAATACATAATCAAAACTGAAATCAGCATTTATTCAAATGCAATAATGCATTTGAAATAATTGTCATTATTTCTTTTTAGTTAATTTCTAGGCATAAAGAATAATCAAAATTAACGAATTGAAGATAAACGACTGAAACCGTCTTTGTAGCGCATTTCGTTAGCAAAGCAGCATTCTGTCGTTGCTTTGCTAAAAAAATGCGCTGGCATGTCCATTCAAAAATACCACTACGATGAAATTTATGAAATAGCTTATGATTTTTTTTGGCATTGACCTTCATTGGATACATATTTTTTATAATTTTGGGGTAATATACGAGAAATTGATTAAGTCCGCCATATAGTGAGTTGTGGTTCCAGTTCAGAATATTAATATTTTCGAGAAATATGGATCATAATTTTTTGCAATATATTTTTGAAATACTATGGCTGGAAACGCCACATTCAAAACCAGTTCTGATTTATATTTGTATTTTATTCTATATATTTTTCAAATACTAAAAATGTTCAAATATTTTAGAAAACAGGGGTGATTGTCTTTTTTTTTTAATGCAATATTATAGAAAATACATGAACCTAAGAGTCCTCAGCATTATTTGTCCATTTAAAATTTTTGCTGATTTTTGAAAGAATTTTTTGTAACAAATCTATAAGAATATAAAAAAAAAAAAAGTTATACAAAAAAATAAGAAAACATATATGTAGGTACAAAGCAGATAATTTCCATAATTTATCATGCAAAAACCATCAAAATACTTTGTCGCGAAATTAAACAAATCATAGAAAAATATACATGCATATAAGAAAACAGCAGCAGTAGGGATGAAAATCGCCAACAACAACCTGCGCCGCCAATCATAGTAAAAAAAACCAACGGCAAAAAATTGCAAGATGAATAAAAAAAAAAGAATCAAAACAAACGAATCAAGATCTAGTCAAAGAAAACGATCGAAATAAGAAAAGGGACAAAAACACAAATGTTAAGAAAAGCAAAAACAAAAGCGAAACAACAACAAAAACATTTCTAACAGACTACAAAAAATTGAAAAATGTTAGCCAAATGCCGCAGTCTGTACACTCACAGTCCAAACTCCGCAGTCTGCTTACTCCCCAGAATTGCACGAGCTCCGAGTTAGCAAAAAGGAAGAGGAAGAGCTTATGACGCTTCTCTATGAATATAAGTTCTCTGGTAGAAATTACTGTCAGGATAGTAGATTTCATGAGAGGGGATTAGATATGGTTTTGTGGTTTCCTGCGTAGAGTAGTAGATATTCTACGATAGTAGTAGAAATTTCTGTCGGAGTAGTAGAAAATATCTTAAGGGAAGTAGAAAAATCTACTACCGTAGAAGAGGAGTAGAAATTTAAAAATCATCACGAGAGTAGTAGATCTACTTCGATAGGAGTAGAGTGAGAACACTTGAAGGAGTGAATGGATGAAGGCGGTATGTAACATACAAATTCTTCCAAGAAAATAAGTTTCAAAGTTTTTCAAATGTCTTTTTTCAATACAAATTGGAGACAAGTCTTCTTTGTCGCTTCCGATTCTTCGAAATTATGACCAATGCTTAAATTTGCATTTTTGGTGCGTGCTGTAAAAATTTAATTTTTATCTTCGTATTCAGCGAGACAAAATACATAAGAATTTGTCTATCAAGTCTATTTAACACACAAAAAGTTCAGTTTTGTCAATCAGTGTAATCTTTGTTATTTATTTCTTACATTTTTCGTATTAAACCGAAATTTTCGGCGGAAATATCGAAATACGAGTTGAGGCCAGTAGTTGATTCTCGCATATGCAAAAAATATTCACCCTACTGGCACCCTAAGATTTTTAGGCCATAACTTTCGTTTTAGTTCAATAGCTAACAAGAATTTTCAACGGAATTTAAAAATTCCGTAAACCATGGCAAAAGAAAGAAGGTAGTGCCGCTGTCACTTCTTTGCAGCCATCTTAACCCTCTGACGATTATGACATTTCGCGCTACCGGACTGTTGCGAAAAAATCCCAAATTTCAAAATTGATTTTTTGGCAAAATTGAAATGGCAAATGTAGGGGTGCCAGACGTACTGTTTTAAACAGTACATGTACTGTTTTTTTTATAAAAAGTACTGTTTTATTCAAAACACTCAAAACTATACTCAAAAGTACTGTTTTTTCAAAAATGTACTGTTTTTCTTTTCTTTGAATATATTTTATGTTTTTTGTATAGACAAACAAATTTTTTGCTTGAGCCATTCTGAAAACAGCTAGCCAAAATATTATTAAAAATAGTTATATGGATTTACTTTTTGATGCATCTGTTTCGGTACATCTGAAATCGTACAAAAAAAAACCAAAAAGTGGTACATTGAGAAAGTATGCAACTTCATTTTTTCCATAGTGCATTCAAATTTCGACACTGAAAAAATATTCAGTTTCATATTTTCATTTAAAAAATAATGAAATATCTTTCCAAAAAAATGTTTAGTGATCCAAATTTTCTCCAAATTTTTAGAAATTTTTCAAAATTTGAATATCGCCCATGATGCAAGAACTAGGGGTGTCAGTAGATAACTGCTCTCCAAATTTGAGCATATTTGCTGTCATTTTGTGGCTTATAGAACATAGTTGTAATTTTTGAAAAAAAATTTTTTCTAAAAATGTAACAAAGAATTAAAAAAATTGATTCGAGTTTAGCGTCAATGTGTAATTAATTTTTTTTCGATTCTTTTTACATATCTTATGCCTTCTCAAATTGTAATAAAACTTTAAAAAACACAGAAAATACATATTATTTTTTTATGTACCAAAAAAACAACCTTGCTCATTTCTATAAGCCACAGCTCTGACAGTTCTCTCTACTGACATCATCAATATCAATTGTCCTGTTTTTCCCTATTTAAAATCTGGCACCCCTAGGCAAGGGTCATCTCTTGCCTAAAATCTTTCCCAAAAAGAAGTTTTGATGACAGTTTAGAAGACTACAAATAACTACAAAACTGATTTTTTCGAAATAAATTGTATGTTACTACCGCCTACATCCACTTACGCCTTCAATTATAATGAAATTCAAAATTTTATCGACTAGATTTTAAGAAATTTTATTATTCCCAAAAATGTTTCAAATTATTTTCAACGGGTGGCAACGGTGCTTGAATTGTTTACAAACAAACACACTTCAGAAAATCGTCATTTTAATCAAAGTAAGTGACAGCGGCACTACCTTCTTTCTTTTGCCATGCCGAAAACTATGATTTTGACAGAGAATCTAGCAAAAGTCTCTAAAATCTACCCTCCAAAAAGGTGCCCAGCTACTAGCACCCATTATTATAGTTTATTAAGTTTTATGTGTTGTTTATTTTTTAAGTGGTTCACTCTGACCATTTAAACTGAAAAAAATTATTCGTGAGATTTTTTTAGCAAATTAAATGGAAATAATTAAAAAAATGGAGTGAAAATGGGCTCAAATTATGTTTTGCTTTCTTCAGCTTTTTGCGACCGCTATCGTGATGACGACGATTATGCTGATCAAGAATATATATACTTTTCCATACCGGACACGCCTCCTTATGGGCGTTACAAACGTTGAGTCAAAGTGAATATACCCTGCCACAGTGTGTGGGGGTATAAATAATATTCAAAATTTACAAAGCGATTGTCCAATATTTATAAAAGAGCCAAAGTAATTTTACTTTTTTCGGGTTCTTCGGCCCCAAATTAGTACCATTTCAACATTAATTAGGACACTTTTTGAATTTTCGTGTGCGTCTCTTAGCGGGTCGTGAGCGGTTTTTAGACGTGCGTGAAGCAAATCATTTAAATTACCTATCGAATGTAGTATTTTTCAGGAAGAGATAGTCGCAATACAAAAAACTGCTGAAAACTTTTTAGGCAAGATTATAAAGAGATTAATATCTACGTGCTCTTAAAGCTCCTAAAAATGTAACTATAAAATCCACAACAGTAAATCGATGTTACGAAGGCCTTGGCAGAGATAACGTAGTCAGTGTAGAGTGGGTATCCGGTCACTGCGGCATAGAAGGAAATGAAAAGGCGGATGCGAATGCGAATGCAGACAGACAGTAGGAGTTGTAACGGCACACTGTCTTATTGGACATCACGCCCTTAAGAATGGGTCTGGTGTCAATTTAAAGGAAAACAACTTACAGCAGAGAATGACGAGCCAACTCATGCGGCATCAACTTAGAGTAACTTGTTCCAGACAGTAGAAAAGGACTTCGGACACCATCAACTAGAACAATGTTCGTTCCAGATGGACCCACACGATTAGCAGTCTTTTGGCAGCGCCCTGATGAATTAGAAAAGGATCGTTGTCCATCTGTAAAATGTAAACATTATAGTAATTTAGGTTTATACGTACAAGTTAAGATTGTCAATTGTTTGTTAAATATAAGCAAAGAAATATTAAACTACCAGTAGTCTGACTGCTACAAATAGATTTCAAACATTTATATGAGGCAAAAAAAAACCCAAATTCTAAAATCGTTTTCAAACCAGAAAAAAACGCATTACATAATACGTGGCGACTACCCCAAATGGAACACGACATCCAAAATTTAAGATATGTTGGTGATTCCAAAACGTATTTTTATTTATTTTATTTTTGTACCGTTTCCGTAGGCACTTCGCTTCATATGCACCAAAAAAGAAGGCAAACAGGAACTATGTTCCGTTCCAAACTTCACATGAGCCACATAAGTTCTTCCGACCGGGACAACAAATCGGGTTAGGTGTTGCAATATAATCGAGTTTGTTCTGCCATGTGTAAGCTCACAACCATTGTATTTTTTTCCAATATAATGATATTACATATGACTTTATGAAACCTTTTTGATCTGCCTTAATTCATATATATTTTTTTATTTTGTAATGTTATCTAATTTTGTCTATTATTTCCTTCAGCAGACTTTGCCGATTTAGGAGCATTAAAATGCACCACTTTGAGTAACTATACAGCAGGTTTGGTTGCCAGTATAATACTGAAGATTCTTTATTTTCTCCGCCTTATTTATATCATTCTAACATACTTAAAACTACTTCTATACAAACCAAATTATGCTTAGAACTACAATATTGCAACCTAGATACAATTACGATCGCCCTTGAAATAGTATGGCATATTGTGACACATTGGTTGGCGATTGCATGCATTGCTGAGGCATGCACTACACCCTATTTGTACATTTTGTTGTGATTTCAATTGTTTTTGTTTTTGTTGTAATAAATTGTTTGATGCTTGCTGATGAGCATATCTTAATTTACATTTCATTTCATTTAAGTAATTATCTAAGTCATATATTTTTTCATTATTTGTTAAAATTTCGCAAGGTAATGAACAAACTTTTCCAAAAATTAATTCAAACGGAGAGTACTGTGTGGCACTATGTGGAGTAGAGTTGTCATCCTCCCAATTTTCTTTTCCTCCTAAACTCATCAAATATTCATTTAACACCCTGTGATTTCTTTCAATTGACCCTAGAGTTTCATGGTGAAACGGTGTTGATACTACTTTTTCTATATTCAATAATCTGCATATATTTTTGAGAAACTCATTTGTTCTTTGTCAGTTTTCAATTTTCTGAAACAGCCATATTTTAAACTGAAATTTTCAACTATGGTTTTTGCTACACTGACAGCATCTTTAGTTTCCAAAGGGATGGCTTCCACAAATTTTATTAACTCGCATTGTATTGTCAATATATATCTGTATCTATTCGATGGGCACAACGGACCAACAGTGTCTATAGAAATTGTGTCAAACGACGTACTCGGTGTATCTGTTATAACAAATTTTTCCGTAGTGTACCTCGTAACCTTGACTTTGTGACATGTTTGACAGTTATTTATGAACGTTTTCACCATTTTATTCATTCCAAACGTATTTTTGTTTTAACTTCCCTATGCATCTTTTGTACCACAATGTCCTCCTAACTTCGAGCTATGATACTCCTCAATTAAGTTATGCATGATTTTTTCGTCCAAAATTTGTTTTGGAGGCTCATACAAAATTATCTTCAAACATTCTTCTTTTTTTCTTCCGCCCTGCAGCTTATTAAAAATACATTTGAACTTATACATGTTCACTATTTCAAAAATATTACTATTTCTTGCTAGCGCTAGCTTATCGACACCTACATCATTCATCCTGAATATTAGCTTCTTCAAAATCAATTTTATCTCTGATAACGAATCATCACTATATTCTACAACTACTGTGTCTGTTGCCATTATTATGGTCGTGTCAACCTTATTATCTTCAACTTTCTTGAATGCATGTTTCTTTATATGTCGAGTATCCGTTAATGATGTACAGTCCCAAATGCATAGGTGATCAATCCCAATCCCATCTGAGTCCAAGACTCTTGCACTATTCTCTTCAATTTGCTCAACTTCTCTACTGTTCTTTTCATTCTTTTTCATAGCTCTCGTAATTACATTTACATTGTATTTCGGTATAATTTTTATACCCCCACACTCACTGTGGCAGGGTATACTAACTTTGTCACAACGTTTGTAACGCCCATAAGGAGGCGTGTCCCGTATGGAAAAGTATATATATTCTTGATCAGCATCACCTCCTGAGTCGATTTAGCGATGTCCGTCTGTCTGTCCGTCTGTCCGTCCGTCCGTCCGTCTGTCCGTCTGTCCGTCCGCACGATAGCGGTCGCAGTTTTGGAGATATCGACTTGAAACTTTGGGTACATTTTTTTCTCGTGAATACTGAGATCAAGTTCGAGAATCAGTCAAATCGGACAAAAACTGGGCGTGGCTCCCATACACCGAAAAAAAAGGTAAACATTTTTTATTGTTGTATTCGATTGGAAATGTTTAGAAACGTATTTTTGACATGGTCCGAGGTTCCGAAGCCACATATATAAGGGTCTAAATGGGGTCTTCAGACCATTTTTTTTTTTTTGGTGGATTTGATTGGAAATTTTTAGAAATGGATTTTGGACATGGTCCGGGCTCCAAAACCACCTATAATTTACTCAAAATAGTGTCTTGAGACAACATTTTTTTACGTTCGAGGTACTTCTTCCTACTGTGTGGGGGTATTTCAGCTTCGGTATAGCCGAAGATAGTCCACTCTCTAGTTTTTAAGTCATCTGAGTCTAACTTTATCCTAGATAGTGCATCTGCATTAGTGTTCATTTTCCCTTGTTTGAAAACTATCTCGAAATTGTAGTCCATCAGGTCCACTCGAATCCTTGTTAGTTTAGATGAAGGATCCTTATGTGTGAATAAACTTACTAAAGGTCTGTGATCAGTGTAAACTATAAACTTTCTCCCAAATAAATACGGTCTGAAATAGTTTATACCCCAATGGATAGCTAACAATTCTTTCTCTATTGTGGGTTTATTTAATTCATGTTTATTCAAAGATTTGCTCGCATATGCTATGGGTTTGTCCAAACCAATTTCCCCTTGAGACAATACGGTTCCCAATGCAAAATTCGAAGCATCCGTCGGTAAAACAAACGGCCTTGAGAAATCAGGGTAACTCAAAACTGGTGGTGATACAAACTTCTGCTTCAAAGTATTAAATGCATTCAGACATTCGCCTGTCCAGGTAAATAATTGTCTCTTTTTTAGCAAATGATTTAATGGTTTTGCTTTCTACGCAAAATCTTGTATAAACCTCATATAATAGTTACAGAAAGCAACAAGTAACTTAATCGTATAGGCATATATGTAATACTTCTATATTGCCAGTAGCCTATCTCTGCAATGTGTTCAGAGCTCACTGTAAGAGCGAAATAGCAAGCATTTAATTTTGTATTAGTTTGACAGAGAAATCCGAACTGCGAATGTACTTTTTCATATATTTTGTCTCTTGATTTCAGTGAATGTACTATAGAAGTATTACATATATGCGTATAGGCATCAATGAATTCAGCACTATTTCGAAGAACCAATACTAACATAGCGTAGGATTTAGATATGGCGCAATTCAGGTGAGTAACGAATGTAAACTTTGAATCGAAAATAACTCCCAATTTTTAAATTTGAATAAATGTCTTTAAAAGAGAGCTAGAAATATTCCGAACTTTGGAGAAAGAAATATGGAAACATTTCTTAATGTTTAAGGCACGCCTATTATTCGAGCACCAAATATTAAGTTTATCAAGATCGGATTGGAGCTTGATAGAATCCAAGGAGTTTCTAATTACGGAGTATATTTTTAAGTCATCTGCATAGAGTAGGAATTTAGAATTTAGACGATAAAAAGCAAGTACTGATGTCATTAATAAAGAGGATGAAAAACAAAGGCCCCAAAATACTGCCTTGTGGAACCACAGAGGAGGCTATAAAAGGCTGAGACGATGTATTATCAACGACGACAACGCAGCGTCGGTTGCAAAGATACGATTTTATCCACTCCAGAAAGACAGAAAAAAGCGTGCTTAAAATGACTGAAGATACCTTTTCATATGTCACCAAACAGAAAGAACAAATCGACCATTTCATATGCGAAATTTCGGAACTTCAAATGCAAATATCTTGAAAACCATAAGCGAGCGGAGCAAAACTCTTTCAGATCTCGTTTTAAAACGTAAAAATACATAAGAATAAAAAAAAAATGCGAAAAGCGTCTGAACTAAGGCATTCAATCCCGAAGTGTTTTTGAAAATCCCGGGATTTCGGGATTTGAAATCACAATCCTGGGATCCCGGGATTTGTTCGGGATTTTCCAATTAAATACAATAGTTAATATAAAATTAAAGAAAAAATGGTTGTAACAATATTTTAGGTTTAATTCGACAAAGAAAACATATTTAATAAATATTACATTACACAAAACAAATAATATTTAAATAAATATAGTCAAACAAAAAGTAATTCTTTTTAAATTAGATTGATTGAACAAATTATTTTTTTTGCCACGCTGAATCCGAATATAATCATAAAATTCTGCCAGCTCCATTTCATGCTAAACACGAAAAAATTACTTTCAGTAGTTTTAGTATTATAGCGGGAACGGATACACCAATTATTGTTTAAAACTATTAAAATTGGTGTCCATTCAAAAGTAAAACACACACAAAACCCTTTATCCAATTCGTAAAGTTTTCAATATACGGTCAACAAAATAATTTTAACATACATCGTTTTTGAAAAAAAAAAATTGTTTAAATTGAAAAAATTTTATTCAGATCGATAAAAATTGTTTGTTAACCGTTATTGACAAAAATCGTGTAAATTTGTAGCACTAAATTTACAAAAGTGGGTTTTTTTAATTTACCAATTAGATTAAAAGTAAATGCACGAAAGTATTTTTGTGGAAAAACGTCAAAAATATCTTTAACAATGCATAAAAAATGCATTTTTGAATCCCGAGATTCCGGACTCAAAATCCCGGGTTTCCGGGATTGAGAAAACTTCCGGGATCCCGGGATTCGGGATCCTGAACTCTTTCCGGATTTCTTTAAAAGTGGTCAAAAACCACATTTTTAAAAGAAAATTTGGAACAGATTTACTTTAGGGCCCATTCGAATTTTTTATTTTTTGGAATCTGTTGGTTTTGACCCTAAAAAGTTGAATCCGGAAATATTTTTGGCATAAGTTTACTTTAGGGCCTGGAAACTTTTTGCACTTTTTTTTTTATTCCTATGTATTTTTACGTCCTAAATCGAAGTCCGGAAGAGTTTTGCCCCGGACGCTTATAGTTTCCGAGATATTTGCATTTAAAGTTCCGAATTTTCCCATATAAAATATTCACTTCTTCGTTATTGAATGAATTCTTCTTCTGCCTGGAATGTATTTGTTCATTCGTTTTAGGCACAATTTTTGTCATTTGCAATTTTCAAACACTACAACAACACCACAACTACAACAATACAGTTGTATTATTGCTATTGCAGTAATTTTGTTTTTTGTTGTAATAATGTTATTGCAATGCTATTGTATGGTTCTTGTTGTTGTAATATTGTTATGACAATGTTGTTGTCATATTAATGCTGTTGTTTTGTAATTTGGTGTTCTCACCTTGTTGTTGTAATTTGTTGTTGGAACAGCCCTTAAAAACATTGCAACTATTACAAACACATTGCAACATTACATAACTCTAAAAGCGAAAAATTTTAACAAAAAATCGCGCGATTTTTGTTAAAATTTTTAATTTTTAGAGTTATGTAATGTTGATGTGTTTGTAATAGTTGAAATGTTTTTAAGAGTTGTTCCAACAACAAATTACAACATCAAAGTAAGAACAACAAATTACAAAGTTAACATTACAACAACAATAATAACATGAAGCGCCGCAGGTGAAAAATTTTAACAAAAAATCGCGCGATTTTTTGTTAAAATTTTTCATTTTTAGAGTTATGTAATGTTGCAATGTGTTTGTAATAGTTGCAATGTTAACAACCCAAATATCATCCCTGGCGTGCAGTGTTTGTAACAGTTTCAATGTTGCTGAACTCTTTCGATAACGTTGTTAGAGCAAAAGCAACAACAACATTACAACAACATAGACACATTGAATCATTACAACAACAACAACAACAACATGTATAAAAAAAGTGGCCGAAATTAGTGAAGACACCTTTTTCAAAATATATTGAAGAACAAATTGAACACTTTATATGAAAAAATCTTAACTTTTTGCGACCAAAAAAGTTTGCAGATTCGGTTTTAGGACGTCAAAATACATAATACAAAAATAAAAAAGGGCAAAAATCGAATGGGCCCTAAAGTACATTTAAGCCGAAAATTTATAAAAGCCCGCAAAGTAATCCAAAGTTTAACCTAGTATTACAAACATACTTTTATTTGTCGTCCCAAGCATTTGATAAAAGCTAATTTGGTGTAGTGCATTAAGTGGACTTTGTACTTGCTGGAGATACCTACATATGTACGAATGTTCTGAGTTTAGAATTGCCAATAGTATTCCGAACGAACATACGGCGATTTCCCAACAGAGCCTAAATTTGTTATTGGATAAGTAATAAGCCAAGCAAGCAAACATAATAAAAGCAAGACAAATATAATTAAGAAACTTACCATGAATTCCAAATGTGAAAGCGGTCGAAGACCCTAAATTGATTCTAGATGCGTAGAAAGATAGTTTTTGTAAATTTTGATGCTGCATTTTTACAATATTTAAAAAAGGTTTACAGAAACAAAAATTTTAAAAAAAATTAAAACCAGTGGCAAATGCGGAAATCTTTTTAAAGTTACAGATTGCCTAGTTTCCAATTGTTACAATATTAATAGGGAACAGTGTTGCCAGTAGTTTTTTTTCTATAAAATCAGAATTTTCAAGTTTTTACTGTAAAGGTGCATTTAGATCGCACGACCTCGCGAACAAAATGCTGTTCATTCGGTCGGTGTAAACGACCGGCTTCTGATCTTGGGTTCGCGAGCATTGGCTCGTTCAAAATGTTCCGGCAAACTCTGCCTTCCGATGCGTGTTCCGGAACATATATTCAGCAGTGTAAACGGTTCTACGAACGGAATTTTGTTTGCGATAAGACTGTGCCACTAAAGTTGCTTTCGTACGTGCTGTAATTCTGTTAAATGCACATTAATGCAGTAAACAGAATTACAGCAGTTGACGGTTGGGCGGACGACGGCTAGCCGCTGTCAAAATTAAAACACACGCAACTAGATAGGAATGCACGGAATCGGGTCGGAGACGGTAAAGCGGTAGAGCGGTAGCCGCCGAACTTAGATTTATTTCTATTTTCAGGTCGACGGCTGACGGTACAGGGTTGCACCGAGGTATCAGTAATGCTAATATTTTTTAAATTCGCTTAAGAGCCCGAAAAATAGGCCGAGTTAAATACAAAATTCCCTGATTTTGAAATATATCTTTTTGTTTTGTTTGCTGTTTTTTGTTATTTAAGAGCCTATTTACACAGTCATTCCCATGACGCATGGGCATGCCGTTTTTAGAATTTACACTGACATGGGCATGACGAAATTTGACAGTTTTTATATGAAAATGTAAATAAACGAATCATATAGTTGCCACATTTTACGTTTTTAGTATGGACTTTCGGTGCAAAATTTTCTATCTCGTTTTCACTACCACAGTTCTTATTAGTTCTTTGTCAGATTTTTCGTCATGGAAATGATAGTGTAAATAGGCTCTAAATAATTCCAATAGTATTTAAAGTGTTGTAAAGTAATAAAGATGTACAAAAATTTCTATTATTTTTTTTTATTTCAGAGGTACAATTATGTTTTTCGACTTGACTTCGACAGCTAATATGGTGTCGAATGTGTCAAATGTCAAACCAAAAACGAAACTTAAATGATGGAATACTGTCGATTTCGTTTGATATCAAGATACGCGATTGCACCCCAGAAGTTTACAAGTATCTAAAATTGTGTATGGCGATCTTATTGGTAAAAAAAAACATAGGTAATTGTGGATGCGAGTTGTGTTTGTCAACTACCGCTAATTGTATACGCAACACAAATAAAACAGGCCTATTGTGTTTTTGAAAATGCCCTTAAAAATGTACATTTCTCTTTTCAGCTAAAAAATTACCGATTTCCATTATTTTCACCATAGGACACCATTGATTTGCATCTGCCAAGTGATTGCCGCCACCGCCACAATTCTGTTCACTCAGGGCGGATTTTGATACGACGGTAGCATAGCCGTCGTCCGCCCAACCGTCAACTGCTGCAATTCTGTTTACTGCACACTAGTGTCCAAGGGTATATTGTTTTTGTCACACCGTTTGTAACGCCTATAAGGAGGTGTGTCCGGTATGGAAAAGTATATATATTCTTGATCAGCATCACCTCCTGAGTCGATTAGTCCATGTCCATTTGTCCGTCTGTCTGTCATTTCGCACGATAACTGTCGTAGCTTTTGAGCTATCGACCCCAAATTTTGGGATCCTCTTATATTGGAGAATGATTGGACGGTATTGAAAATGGGCAACATCGGATAAGAGACACGCCTACCTCCCATACAAAATGGCCGCCAATTTTATATTATTTTCGTTTATCTTAAGAAATACTTAACCGATCGCTTCCAATTTTGGGATTCCTCTTATTTTGGCGAATGATTGGACAGTATTGAAAATGGGCAACATCGTATAAGAGCCACGCCTACCTCCCATACAAAATGGCCGCCAATTTTCTATTATTTTCGTTTATCTTGAGAAATACTGAACCGATTTGGATGCGGTTTTTTGCATTGGTTGGAAATGAGGTCGGGAACGAAATGGAAATGAAACCGGAACGAAATGGAATTGGACCGGAACAAAATGGAATTGGAACAAAATTTTTAAATGGATCAGGAAACTAAAATCATCGATAAATATTAGAAAATTATCGATAAATTATCGAAAAGTTATCGATAAAAAAATCGAAAAATTATCGATAAAAAATAGAAAAAAAACGAAAAATTATCGATAAAAAATCTATAAATTATCGATAAAAAATCTATAAATTATCGATAAAAAATCGAAAATTTATCGATAAAAAATCAATAAAAGTTCGATAAAATATCGAAAAATTATGAATAAAATATCGAAAAACTATCAATAAAATACAGATTTTCGATAAAATTACTAACATATGGTCTCAGACTGTATCGTACTCGCATGTGCATGTCAATTAGTATTTAAAGTGTTGTAAAGTAATAAAGATGTAAAAAAATTTCAAATATTTTTTTATTTCAGAGGTACAATCATGTTTTTCGACTTGCCTTCGACAGCTAATATGGTGTTGAATGTGTTTCGACGAAATGTCAAACCAAAAACGAAACTTAAATGATGGAATACTGTCGATTTCGTTAGATATCAAGATACGCGGTTGCACCCCAGAAGTTTACAAGTATCTAAAATTGTGTATGGCGATCTTATTGGTAAAAAAACAGAGGTAATTGTGGATGCGAGTTGTGTTTGTCAACTACCGCTAATTGTATAAACAACAAATAAAACAGGCCTAAAGTGTTTTTGAAAATGCCCTGAAAAATTTATATTACACTTTTCAGCTTAAAAGTTACCAATTTCCATTATTTTCACCATAGGACACCATTGATTTGCATCTGCCAAGTGATTGCCGCCACCGCCACAATTCAGGGCGGATTTTGACACGACAGTAGCATAGCCGTCGTCCGCCCAACCGTCAACTGCTGCAATTCTGTTTACTGCATAACTAATATAAAATTAAAGAAAAAACTTTTGCAACAATATTTTAAGTCTAATTTCATTTAAATTATTTAATAAATATTCATTTAAAGTTGGAAAACCCTGGGAAACGCGCAGTGGTTCAGTTGTTGACGAGAACTGTCAAAAATTGTATGAGAAGAGAATTGCAGAAAGTGCCAGACTGAGTTTTTTGCTTAGTTGTTGTACTCCCTTTCCAAAATAAATTTTTTGGAAAACGAGCTAAAACCCATAATTAATACACAAAGTGGAAAACTTTGCGCGTCAATTTTGGTGCGGGAAGAACCGCACAAATGTTGTGCGATTGTAGTGATGTCGAACAATAAAATTGATATTCGATTAATTAATTATCAAAAGTAATAAAATGCGGCTGCAAATTAAAAAGAAAAATGTATAATTATATATATAAGTTTAAAAAAGAACTATAGGTAACAATTGTTTGCAAAATAAAAGTTAATTGAATTTGTAATTGTCAAAGCTGTGTAGAATATCGAGTACTTGTAAGTGGGTACTAGTTTATTGTCTAAGTGAGTGTGCTCACAACACTAATATAGTTGGCTTCGAAAATGGCGATAAGTAAACAAATTCACTTACCGCCGTCAACGAAAGCTATTTCTTCAAATAGTTTGATTAATTTTCTTTTTTCGCTTATTTTAGGCATTTTTTTCACTTTAAACAACAGCTGTCAAAAATTCGAAGAAGAATCGAAAGAAGTGCACAAATAATTTTCTGGTGCGTTCATGAAACAGACTGGGGAAAACTGCGCTAGTCACCAACTGCACAACTTCCACTTTTAAATGAATACCCTTATTATTTGTTTTGTTTAATTCAAATAATATGTAAGCATATATGTAATACTTCTATATTGCTAGTATAGTGAAAGAACATTCACTCATATATACTATATAAAATATATGAAAAAGTATATTCGCAGCTCGGATTTCTCTGTCAAACTAATACAAAATGCAATGCTTGTTGTTTCACTGTTACAGTGAGCTCAAAACACATTGTAGAGATAGGTTACTGTCAATATAGAAGCATTACATATATGTATGTAAGCAAAATAAAGTCAAACAAAAAGTTATTACTTTTAAATTACATTGATCGAACAAGTTTGACATTTTATGTGATAAATTTCTCATGTTATCGTCCCTTGGAGCTAATAGAAGCGGATACTTATTAGAAAGAGTGAATTAGTCCTCGCGCTCAATACACCTTCCGTACCCTATGCCCTCCTTAGAAAATCTCGCAAGTGTACTGTCAGCTACCTCCCCAATAACAATGTTTAGGAGAGTTAGTTCTAATATTACCTCCAGTGCTGCAGTTGAACAGGTTCTCATTGCCCCGGTTATGCAGACACGTGCTAGCCTAGTGGACTACAACCCCAAGATCTACCAGCTATGCTCTTACACATCATGAGAGCTCTAATGGCCTTCTTTGTTACTAACTCCGTGTGTATCTTCCACGTGAGCTTACACACAAAAAAAAAAGTAGATAAATCTAACCAAAAAAGACGATTAAAAATGCAGCAACCAAGAAACGTTGTAAATGGAACCGACTCAAAGTTGTTGGCGTACAATCAAATTTTGTTGGCGTACAATTAAAAATTGTTCGTATATTACTTTATGGAAGACAGAGAAAGCAATTATCCAATTGAGCGAAAAAATAAATAAATACATATTAGAAAAAGAATGCAAAAAAAAGATAGCTGATGTGTTTGGTATTTCTGTAGATGTGTTGTATTGAAATATATTTATGAAGCTTAAATTAATTTAATGTAAGCCCATGACTTTAAAAACGAGATAATTTACATTTCGTACACAAATTTGTCGGGCAACATCATTTCTACTGCGAATATATATAATATTCATTACTTAGAACTAACGCGCTTCCACAAAACGCAATATTTTAATATTTCATTAAGTTTACAATAATATTGTAATATTGAAATTAATGTTTTCCCTGGAAAAAACGAGCTGAAAAACATTCTGCACAATTTTTAAAATCGTAATATCACAATATTTGTTAATAATGAATTATAACATAGTCATAATTTGATTTTAAAAATTGTTTTCGAAATATCAAAAATGTAAAATGTAAACAAATTGGACGCCATCTTCTAGTGCTGCGAAAATTCGATTTTTTTGTATTCGATACAACCGGATACTTTCTTGTGAATACTTAATAATTTTTACGATAATTTTCATTCAATTTTGATTTGAAATAAAATCTCTGAGTAAAGTAAATGCACGTAGCAATTGCTCTAAGACGATTTTATTATTACGACCCAACAATTTTCATACAAACTTCCCTAAAATACCAATAATAGTATCGCATACTAATGGAACCAAGTACTTCATGAGTCAAGTGTCGAATATAAATTATTCATATATTATGCAGCACTTGTTGCTTTGAGAGCGAAAACGAGACAGCCATATATAATAATTTTTCTCTCTTGTATTAAATGTCATGCTGTTTCAGAATTATGAAATATTTGCGGCATGGTTGCATTTCTGCATCGAGCGATGACATTGCGAATCATATGCCGAAATACGACCATGCTGGCAAATCATTTAACAATTTTTTGACGATTAGATTAACCACAACAATTGTAATTGTTGTTTGTGTTTTCCACATAAAATAAAAAATTGTTTTTTACAACGTTTTTTGGTTAGATTAACCTATCTTTTTTTTTTCTGTGTACTATCTAGAGTTAACCCAGATATTTCACTTCCGTTTGTTTCTCTTTAACTTGCCCGGACAGCCGAATTGGCTTCCAATACTGTAGTTTCCTCTTCAATGTAAACGGTACAATCGTGCTTTTGCTGGATTAATGTTCAGCCCCACAGATTTGCACCATTCCAGCGTGACCTCGAGACCTCTCTGTATTATATCACATAAGGCCTCCTCGTACTTACCCCTAGCCATTATGACGATGTCATCAGTATACCCCTGACACGTACATCCCATATCAGTAAGTTTGCTGAGGAGCTCGTCCACCACCAGACTCCACAGGAGTGGCGAAAGCACCCCCCCCTGGGGACAACCCCTCGTGGTAACTGCCTCAGTGGTGTTAAGGTCAGTTTGATATTCGACAGACCTGGTGCCTAACATCTCCCCGACCCAATGGCACAGAGTTGTGTCCACCCCTTTACCTAGCAAGGTATGACTAACGCCCTCATGGGAGGAGTTGTCAAACGCACCTTCTACTAAGGAATGCACACACTACTATTTCCTTTGTGTCCAAGACCCTCTGTATGTACCCAGACAACTGGAATAGAGCAGTTTCCGTAGACCTGCCCGCTCTATACGCATGCTGACAGTGGTAAAGGGGCCTCCTGACCAGAACTTCTTCCATCGTTTTTAAAAGAAACACCGCCAAGCAAATGGGTCTGAAGGATTTTGGTAGAGTAGGATCCTGCCATTCGTCCCTCAGCACGGTACGTATAACACCTAGGATTGCGGGTTTTATCGAGTTTGCCTCTCTAGATCAGCCATCTTTAGTTTTAAGCAGGGGCACCTAGAGCAGGATGTGACTCTACGTCACGCATGGCCAGTCTTAGGAAGCACTGTCCTACGACACGCGCTTTCTCTGACTTACCATCCTCAGCTCAACGGCTTTGATCAGTAAGCCTTGTAATTTGAGGGAATGATAAACACAAGCTAGGCTAGCCAGTTAGAGGGACGACAAAAGGGGCGTTTCTAAAATTGAATTCAACATGCATTGTGAACGTAATGGTTAGGGTCGGAGAAAGGCCTTACATGTGGGTGGCTGCCTGGTTGCATAACATCATGCAACCAGGAGACTGGTTAGCCATGACCGATAAAATGGTTTATCTCTCTCTCACTCTCTCTATCTCCCTCTCTCTCGTTTTCATTCCCATTCCTTTTTAATTACCCTTTTAATTTTCTCAAGTGTATTGCAATTCACGATAAATATAAATTTTTCTGTGGTTCACTTGGACCGCGACTCCGGTCTCTAATGTTTATGAACTAGACGCTGTGTGATCAGCTAGATTCAAAGTTTTATGAGCTAGATGCTGTGTGATCGGCTAGACTCAATTTTGGTTATCGAGCTGGACGCTGAGTGATCGGCCAGTCTCGAATGTGTATGAACTAGACGCTGTGTGATCGGCTAGATTCAAGGCGTTATGAATTTCTAGGTTTTACTATAATTTAAAAAATTTTTTTTAAATATGAAATATTTACAAAAAGTTAAATATTAAATACAATTTTTTTTATCGGGATTCGATCACGGAACCTAATGCTCTATCTCCTGAGCTACTGCGCCTCTATCATTCATGCTGAATGAAGGCTAGAGAGTAAGCTTTAGGTACAATGTAATTTAAATGCTAGATAAACGAGAATTTCGAGTCAAAAATAAGCGCTGGCTTAGGAAACGCCTTGTTTTATAATGGGATTTACATAAGTAGGTACATTGGATTGTGAGGGATTCGTTGAGATTTTTTTTTGAGATTTTTAAATCCTGTTTTGGGGGTAAAGCATCTGCTTTGGGAATAGCCTTGCTTTTGAAAGATTTGTATATGGGACAGCCTCTATAGTTTGCTGTATGTTTGCCACCACAATTGCTACATTTTTTAACATTTGCATCTTCCTTAATTTTTTTTTTGCACTTGTTCGTGGAGTGGATATCGCCACATATTATGCACACGCTGGGAAGTGTGCAATACGATTTTGTGTGGCTGTATTCTTGGCAATTTTGGCACTGAATTGGTCCTCGGCGCTTATGAGGCTCTTCCACTGTAATTTTACGATGGAGGAGATACCGCAGTGAGTAAACTGGGTGAGATTCACCCTTTTTTAGAGACTTTGGATCAAATTCCAGTTCCACTCGGAATAGTGGTTGGGGAATTTTGTCTCGTTGGCCTCGTTATAGATTTGAATTTTAGTCTCATGAATTCTTCCCTTAAGAATAGGGATTACATGAAATGTGTTCACACCAATAATTTGGGAAATTATTTTTATTTGTGGATTTGAGTTTTTTCGCGTAAGTAAATTGGTGTGGATTTTTGAGTTTTCGGAATCGGATCCGAACTCGTAGTATCGGCAAGAATGGCAAATCGGTTTTGCCCTAATTCAGTAGACTTTTTGGGATAAGTCTTTAGCATTTTGGAGGAATGCATTTTCCCAAGAGGAGAACCACTTCGTTTGACGTAGGCGTCAATGCCTGTCTGCGCTGCCGTTGACTTTATATTATGCTCTCTAGAGATAGAGCTAGTTTGAATTTTTGATCTTTTAAATTTGTGGGCATATTTTGTTTGCTCTTTTATATTCTGAGGGGGAGTAACGCAAAGGGAAATAAGCTTGTTATGCTGAAATGAAATGTTTAAAAAAATATTGAGAACTATTTATAAAGCTTGTGCTGCTACATCCCGTGCATTTTTTCACTCCATCTAGAGTATAAATTTCAATTGTAAACAGGAATCAGCTGTTTATTTGACGTAGCATTATAACCACCTCCGCGTTTCCTACGATAGGCCACGTCCCGTCACCATCCATTATACCCAGCCCATAATACCTGGCTTATTATTTATTAAACAGCATTGCATCAGTTGACGGTTGGGCGGACGACGGCTATGCCACCGTCGTATCACACACAAAAAAAAAAGTAGGTAAATCTAACCAAAAAAGACGATTAAAAATGCAGCAACCAAGAAACGTTGTAAATGGAACCGACTCAAAGTTGTTGGCGTACAATCAAATTTTGTTGGCGTACAATTAAAAATTGTTCGTATATTACTTTATGGAAGACAGAGAAAGCAATTATCCAATTGAGCGAAAAAATAAATAAATACATATTAGAAAAAGAATGCAAAAAAAAGATAGCTGATGTGTTTGGTATTTCTGTAGATGTGTTGTATTGAAATATATTTATGAAGCTTAAATTAATTTAATGTAAGCCCATGACTTTAAAAACGAGATAATTTACATTTCGTACACAAATTTGTCGGGCAACATCATTTCTACTGCGAATATATATAATATTCATTACTTAGAACTAACGCGCTTCCACAAAACGCAATATTTTAATATTTCATTAAGTTTACAATAATATTGTAATATTGAAATTAATGTTTTCCCTGGAAAAAACGAGCTGAAAAACATTCTGCACAATTTTTAAAATCGTAATATCACAATATTTGTTAATAATGAATTATAACATAGTCATAATTTGATTTTAAAAATTGTTTTCGAAATATCAAAAATGTAAAATGTAAACAAATTGGACGCCATCTTCTAGTGCTGCGAAAATTCGATTTTTTTGTATTCGATACAACCGGATACTTTCTTGTGAATACTTAATAATTTTTACGATAATTTTCATTCAATTTTGATTTGAAATAAAATCTCTGAGTAAAGTAAATGCACGTAGCATTTGCTCTAAGACGTTTTTATTATTACGACCCAACAATTTTCATACAAACTTCCCTAAAATACCAATAATAGCATCGCATACTAATGGAACCAAGTACTTCATGAGTCAAGTGTCGAATATAAATTATTCATATATTATGCAGCACTTGTTGCTTTGAGAGCGAAAACGAGACAGCCATATATAATAATTTTTCTCTCTTGTATTAAATGTCATGCTGTTTCAGAATTATGAAATATTTGCGGCATGGTTGCATTTCTGCATCGAGCGATGACATTGCGAATCATATGCCGAAATACGACCATGCTGGCAAATCATTTAACAATTTTTTGACTATTAGATTAACCACAACAATTGTAATTGTTGTTTGTGTTTTCCATATAAAATAAAAAATTGTTT
The DNA here is from genome assembly GCA_951394025.1 of Heteromyza rotundicornis. Taxonomy (NCBI): domain Eukaryota; kingdom Metazoa; phylum Arthropoda; class Insecta; order Diptera; family Heleomyzidae; genus Heteromyza; species Heteromyza rotundicornis. The sequence continues at coordinate 63,505,612 of OX596011.1, read as the reverse complement.
TTTACAACGTTTTTTGGTTAGATTAACCTATCTTTTTTTTTTCTGTGCAGAATCTGCAATCACTTGACAGATGTAAAGCAATGGTGTCCTATGGTAAAAATAATGGAATCGGTAATTTTTTAGCTAAAGACGGTAATGTACATTTTCCAGGGCATTATCAAAAATACAATAGGTCTATTTTTTTTGTGTTGTGTATACAATTAGTGTTAGTTGACAAACACAATTCGCATCCACAATTACCTATGTTTTTACCAATAAGATCACCATACACAATTTTAGATACTTGTAAACTTCTGGGGTGCAATCGCGTATCTTGATATCAAACAAAATCGATAGTATTCCATCATTTAAGTTTCGTTTTTGGCTTCGTATTTGGTCGGAACACTATCGAAACACATTCGACACCATATTAGCTGTCGAAGTCAATTCAATTCAATTCAGTTTATTCAATTCAGTTTATTAAGTCTATGGATACAAAAAATCCTTACAGACTAGCAATAACATTAAAAATAAAACTTAAAACTAGAAAAATAATATTTTAATATATTTAATTAAAAAACCTCATTCAAGAGTAATTTAAATGAAAATCTGGTAACAGAAAAATCAATATCAAAATTAGCATTAATTTTGTTAAAATGAGATAGAGCTCTATTCAAAGGCTCATTAATGGCATAGTTTGATCTATGAAACATAACACATTTCGCCTTAAGCATTTATTAGGAACTTTAAACAAAATTAATGCTAACAATGCTGGACAATCAATATTACCACAAATGATGTCATACACAAAAACAAGGGATTTTAGAGTTCGCCTTTTTTCAAGAGATTGAATACTTAAAAGCAAACAACGAGAACGTACGAAGGCAATGGATCAACAAAATGCAGAGATCTCAAAGCAAACTTAATAAATTTCTTCTGAACGCGTTCTAAACGATTAATATGGGTAGCATAAAAAGGATTCCAAATAAAACAAGCAAATTCTAATTTGGACCTCACAAAATAATTGAATAAAAGCTTAAGCGTGTAAGCATCCGTAAAATCCAAACTATTACGACGCACAAAAGCCAAGAGAGAATAAGCTTTAGGAATAATGTAATAGGAATAATAAATGTAAACCCAGAATCAAAAAGAACACCCAAGCCTAAAATTTCCTTAACCGTCTTCAAAGTCGAATTTGAAATTTTATAGGTGGAAATAAGTAAAAAATTTGATTTCGAAAACGAAACATGAAAACATTTAATTAAATTCAAACATAATTGTTTTTTATTACACCATAAAACAAAATTATTTAACTCTAACTGCAACTCAAAAACATCGTTAAGATTGGCAATTTTTGAAAAGATTTTTAAATCATCCGCATATAATAAAAATGTAGCCTTTGAAAAACAAATACTAACGTCATTAATAAACAAAATGAAAAGTAAAGGGCCCAATATACTACCCTGCGGAACTCCAGAGGAGGCAAAAAAATTGTAAGATGTAGCACCATCAACAAAAACAAAAGAACGTCTACCAGAGAGATAGGACTTAATCCATCTAAGAAAACTAGAATGGAAACCTATCTTTCCCAGTTTAGCAATAAGGATGCTATGAGAAACCTTATCAAAAGCTTTTGACAAGTCAGTGTAAATGACATCAACATGTAGACCAAGTTCAAAAGTCGAAATACAATATTGATTAAACACAGCCAAGTTAGTGACTGTTGAACGCCCAGCAACAAAACCATGTTGGTATGGACAAATTATTCTTTTAACGGCAAAGAACAACTTATCTTTGATAATACCTTCAAAAAGTTTTGACAAAGAGGACAACTTGGAAATTGGTCTATAATTTGAGACATCATTCTTATTGCCGCTTTTGAATACAGGTGTAATAGACGCAATCTTGAAATTATCAATAAATACTCCAGCAAGTAAAGATTTATTAAAAATTTCCTTTAACGGAAGACAAAGTGAGAACATACATTTTTAATTAGATATGCCGACAACCCATCAACATCAGTTTTGCACGATTTTTTTAATTTAACAATACTTGTCAAAATATCTTCATCAGTGCGAATTTAAGAACCGAAATCTACTGTTGATTCAATGTTATTGAAAATAGAATCATCTCCAACAACTGAAGTTTCAAAGTTTGAAACGAAAAAATCTGCAAACAGATTGGCAGAATCTAAAGCAGAATTAGAAATTTTATCAATGAAAAACATTGAAGACGGAATATTTGAACAAGATTTTTTAGACTGAATAAAATTCCAAAAGAATTTCGGGTTTGACTTTATACTACCCTCACAACGTAACAAGTACTGCTTATAAAGAAATTTATTAAGGCAATTAAATTCACTCATATAGTGTAAATATTTGACCTTATATACAACATCATTTGTGGCTTTAAAACAATTATAAAATTTGTTTTTTAAATTTAAACATGTGCGTAATAAAGTTCATCACTACTGTGAGGAGGAACATATGAAACACAAACTAACAGCAATCCAGAGGCGCAACGAATGGAAGCACACAGTTGATCAATCAACGTGTCACTATTTTGCAAAGCAACAAATTGTGAACAGAGCGATCTTTTAAAGCATCTCTATCTTTGCGATAAATTTGATACAGCAGAGTGTCAAAAAATTCTGCATCATTGAAATCCGAATTAAGCCAAGTCTCAACTAAAACAATGATATCATAATCACAAGATGACGAAGACAATAAAACATTAGTCGCTTTAGTACGCATTCCAGAGATATTCTGGTAACATATTTTAAGAGAACTGCAATCAGCAATAGGCGCTTTGGAATTTACGATTTCAGTCGAGGCTCTCCCTGTTTTGGAAAAAACTTAAAGGGTCGAACCTTCACATTCGACGGCCACAACTCGGGTTAAAGCAACTCTTCATAAAAGGCAGCAGAGACACCAACTTTAAAATTAACAAATTTTAAGTTTTCAAGAACAGTATCACTCTTAACGAGCTTATAGCAAACGAGATGTTGCGAACCAATTTCGGCGCGCTTCTCAATGTATGTGTTTATACTCTCATCAGTTACAGTGGGTTTAAAAGAGGATAAATGTATCCACTTCTTTTTCACTACAACAGGTTGCTTATTAATTTTTTTCTTCTTACGCCTGTTTACATTCACCCATTCGTTTTGTGGCTGTGACAAAAGTGATGGGCCAGTGAGGGAAGCAGCTGGAACAGCGGGAACAGCATCAACATTAGACGAAATTGAAGCAGGAACAATAGATGAGCGGGCGAAGAGAGCAGCAGAGCTTACAGCATGCAGAGGAACAGGCGACGTGGGCGAAGAAACTGCATCAGCGAACGACGAATGCAAAGAAGTAGTCAAACCGGTTTGCGAATTGACAATTGAAACATTTTCACCACTATGCGGGGCAATGACCGATAAGTGATTGGCATCAACAATAGAGCGATCGATTTCGAAATGGGCGAATTTACTCTTGAGTTCTCTTATTTCATTTGCTAGTACTGAGATTGTAGAAACTAAATCACTACTAGCAATTAAGCAATTATTACAATTAAAAACAATATTCGAAAACTTCTTTAAAATTTCAAAAGTATTTAGATCCTCAATTTTAGCACAAATGTTATGAAACTTTGAATGACAAATTTTGCATTCAAAAAAGTTTTTCGTGACGGAATTAAAGCACTTGGCGCAAACGTTATTCGGAGGAGACGACATTTCAAGTTCAACCAAAATTGAAATTTTATACATCATTATTGCTTTACAACACTTTAAATACTATTGGAATTAATTAAATAACAAAAGACAGCAAACAAAACAAAAAAATTTAATAAGGCGATTCATTTAAAGTGTGAAACCCCTCAGAAACGATTCAGTTGTACAGATGAGCAGTCAAAACATATGAAATTTGACAGTTCTGTTGAATGCATAAAAGAGTATACGTTGTCAAAATTATTTTTCCCTTTTTGCGGGATTTATTGGTCGGATTTTGCCTAAAAGGGAAAAAGGTACTTTTTTTATCCGTCTGAAGAAAAAAAGGAAATTTTCTAACTTTCATTCTTTTATATATATTTATACTTATAAATAAGTTATTTTCTCATGTAAACTCATCACGCTAGACTAGAAACAATTCAGAAATTTTTATTTTTTTGTTACATTTTTTCTAATTTTGTAAAAAAAAATGGAAAATTTCAGGATTGTTTCTAGTCTAGCGTGATGAGTTTACATCCGATTGTAAAAAGTTTACATGTTTTTCTTCTATCAAATGCATTTTTAACATTTAAGATTCAATGAAAAATGTTTTGACGAATTATTATGTGAATGAGAGATATGCAAAATGCATAAATACGATTTGAACTCTTTTTTAACCCCCTCTAACAGAATCTGTCAATCCTGATCATGTGCGTTTTTTAGTGTCGGACGGTGTTACATATATGGAGCGTACATGTCCCAACAAGGCGCATACGTGTTAAGTCACTTGTGACATTACACGTATGCGTAACAACATTTCTGTTACTTTCTCAATACATTTGCATACAAGAGTTGTGACATTTGTATGGACAATGTGAGAAATGTCACAAGTTTTCCTATCTGTGTGATCTTATATCTCTTTCTTTCACATATTTTGTTAGGTTTTTTATGATTGTGTTGGATTATCTGTGGGTTATTAATCCCTGCCAACCAGCTACCGGTAATCTTCATACAAATTACCGGTAGTTATCAGGTAAAACTACCCATAATGTTTGGGGTAACGAACACAAGGCATTGTGAAAAAATTACTCGATTCTCTCCTATATGTGTACGTGTACGTGTGAAGTTTTCTCATTAAAATGGGAAAACTGGTAAATAGACGCTCATTCAAGACATTGCCAGTTGCTCAGGGGTTAGGCAGTTGGCCCTATAAACGGAAGGAACCGGGATCGAATCCCCGTTCCGGAAAATGTTTTTTTTATTAAATATTTTGTTTTAAATGAAGATTCTGCAAATAAAATTAACCACTGTTCCTCCATTTATCATTCTTTAACTTATTTTCAAATTGACATTTCAAATAGAAACTTTTTCACACAGAAATGGATTTGAACGCGGGACCTACGGCTTGTAAGTTCTGCATCTACACGCTGTGCCACTGAGCATCTTTCGTTCAGGTCAACAAAAAACAAATTTGTTTTGAAATTCAAAAATTTTTTTTTTTATTTTCAAATTTTCCATTTGACAAAAATGTCAAATATTTTCCACTGTCCTTTGTACAAATGTGTGCGTTTTGTTTTAAAAAAAAAGTCGCTCTCAAAAAATCTGCAAACAGATTGGCAGAATCTAAAGCAGAATTAGAAATTTTATCAATGAAAAACATTGAAGATGGAATATTTGAACAAGATTTTTTAGACTGAATAAAATTCCAAAAGAATTTCGGGTTTGACTTTATACTACCTGTTCAAAATACTTATGAACACTTTTACATTTCAAATATTATCTATAATTATCGCTAGTAATAAAAAATGTCAAACAGAAGATGTTTCTCACACATCATAATCTATGTTTAGTAACACTTTGTTTGAGTTGAGGCTGTGTGGCCATTTACAATTCTAATGTATTCTATTATTATCGCTATTTAGAAAAGTACACACACAAGTAATAAATAGTTTATAGCCTATGCGGGGACGCTTATCGTGCCTCTGCTGATTATATTCTAATTCTGTCTAGTTTTAAGTGCATTTTTGTGACTATATATTTAGGTGTTTTATTAAAATAAGATCAGTACCTTAAAAATACTCAAACGACGCGAACATCAGTTCGTATATTGGTCCTTCGAACCTTCGAGTATCATACAAATACTTAATTCGAGAGTATCTCAGAAGTATAGAATGGTATAGTGGTATAGAAAGGCCAAAGCGAGTTGAAATATATTCGTGCATTGGTCCTTCGAGGAAACGAGCTAGTGCAATTGGAAACACAGTCGTTGTAAAATTTTTAAAATTGTCTAACTCGCTAAAGTGCGAACGAAATTTTAAAATTTTAAATAAGTGGCGTTTCTCACGGCCTAAACAGTGAGATAAGCGTAACCGAGGCTTAAACAGCGGTTGTATACAGTTAACTAATACAAGTTTTTATTTTCGAATACAAAATGTCGAATGAAAAGCGAAAATTGTTACAACGCCAAAATGAGATTGGCGAGATGATCATCGTCATGAATGATAAGATGCAGCAGAAAAAGCTGCGTCAAACTACGTTGGATGAGACAACTTCCCACTTGGAAAAAATCTGGGATGAGTTCCAGAGGATCAACTTGAAACTGCTGTCGATGGGAATAACAAATGAAAGTTATTTTGAGAGCAGATATTTCGAAGAGATTGAGAAAATAGTGTACGGAATTCGTACACACATAAAAAATGCAGATGTCGACCTTACTATGCCGAAGCAGGCAACTGAGGCAGCTGGGTCTAGTGAAGGACAGCAGCAAGAAGGGCACAAGAGGGAACATCTGGAAGGCAAGCCGGCAGACATTCTGATAAGAAAATTTTTCCGTCAAGTGAACAACATGAAATTATTGTTAGATGAAGGCATAGAAGATGATGCTGGCAGAGCGGAATTGGAATGCAGAAAATCTTGTTGGGAGCAGAAAATGCAACTCATAAATGCAATTTATACAAAATTGACATTTGATATGGGAGAAGACGATGACGATGTAGAAGAGCAAAAAGACCAAGTGGACAGGTCGTATAACGATGCTTCAATGGACTTAGCAAAGAAGATGCAGTCACTGGAGATAGTGAAAAGGCCATCAACTCTTAAACTGGAGGATATCAAAATCCCAACATTTTTTGGTGATATAAACGAATGGTCCTCTTTTTACGATATTTTCAAAAAAATGGTACATGAGGTCAGCCATTATTCAAATGTTGAGAAAATGTACCGATTGAAGTCATTAGTAAAGGGAGAAGCTGGAAGGCTAATTCAACATTTCAATGTTGTTGATGCAAGTTATGATGCAGCGTGGGAAATGTTAACACATCGGTACGCTAACCGGCGGTTGCTGTTTACAAAGTTGGTGGACAAAATGTTGGACCAGCCTGAAGTCAACAGCGAGGCAGCATCGAGTATAAAGCAGCTTCTCGATACAACAAATGAATGTGTTCATGCTCTGAAAGGGATGAATATCAAATTGGATGATGCGGAGCCACTAATTGCTCGTATCATCATAAGAAAGCTGGACAGAGACGGGCTGCGGTTATATGAGCAGAACGTGAAGAAAACTAGGGAGATACAAACTCTGAGCGATGTGATGCAGTTTTTGGAGCTGCAATATCAAGCGTTAGAAGCTGTAAAAGGAAAGAAGCTGATTGGAAATAGTGGAAGCAGTAGGCAAAGACAATCTACAAATTCATTTTATACGGGACAACTAAGCTGCGCATATTGTAACACAGTAGGACATAGTGTGAACAATTGCAGGAAATTCCTTGCGCTATCAGTGGCAGATCGACACAGCTGGGCAAAGAAAAGCAACGCGTGTTATGTATGTCTATACCATAAGATGGACAAGAAATGCAGTAATGGAGCTTCCAAATGCAAAAAGTGTGGTAAAAATCATCACATTCTGCTGCATTGGGAAACAACGTATGGTTTAAATAAAACAAAAAATGAACCAAGGCAGGAGTCAGCGACTTCAATGATGACAAATGACGATGCATCACCGACTGTACTTTTGGCAACGGCACAGGTACGAGTAAAAACAGCGCATGGAGAATTTCTGACCTTGAGAGCACTAATTGACCAAGGGTCACAAAAAACCGCATTGTCAGAAGAAGCTGCGCAAATATTGAATTTACCAAAGAAGAAGGTGAATTTAGAACTAGTTGGTCTTGGAAGCACGGTGGTTGGAGTAGCAAAGTCGAAAGTAAAGTTGGAAATCCGACCAAGGTTTATGAGCGACGAATTGTTCGTAATTGAGGCATTAGTATTGCCAAAACTGGCCAAGGCGCATCCGGACACATCATTTAAGTATGATATCAATCAGTTGAAAAATCATACGTTGGCCGATCCTAATTTTAACAAATCAGACCGAATTGATATAGTAATCGGCGGCGACTTGTATCCAGAGATCTTAGAGGAAGGCATATTGAAATTGGATAAAATCCTGGGTCAATCAACAAAGCTTGGGTGGATATTATCCGGAGTACTCAACGTAGAAAGTAGGAGTAAGCAATTAACAGCAGCCGTGACAACTGGGTTGGAGCGATTTTGGGAGTTGGAGGAGATAAATGATTCGGTTATTCCTTCAGATGATGATGATTTATGTCTACGGCAATACAAAGCTACAACGAAACCAGATAGAGATGGCAGATTCATTGTTAACTTGCCGTTTAAAGAAGATAACGCCCTCGGAGATTCTCGAAAGCAAGCAATGGCGAGATTCCTGAATTTAGAGAAAAAGTTACAAGCAAATAATGCATTAAAAACGGAATATGTTAAATTCATGCGGGAGTACCAACACCTAGGTCATATGGATTCAGTCGGCACAAACAATGAAATACGTATTTTAAATTCTGAAGGAAAATTAATTCCACAAATTAAAAGTCACTCTTGGAAATGGTGGAAACGTTGGAAAGATAAAATTTCATCACATCTACTTTTTTATTCTGGTAGTTTTGTTTATTATTATAATAGATATAGTTATCGTAAGAAAAATTATTGTCAAGAGATCGATTGCATCTATCGTCTTTTCTATTCCCCGGCAGAATGTTCAAAATACTTATGAACACTTTACATTGCAACTATCGTCTTTTCTGTCCCCCGGCAGAATGTTCAAAATACTTATGAACACTTTACATTGCAACTATCGTCTTTTCTGTCCCCCGGCAGAATGTTCAAAATACTTATGAACACTTTTACATTTCAAATATTATCTATAATTATCGCTAGTAATAAAAAATGTCAAACAGAAGATGTTTCTCACACATCATAATCTATGTTTAGTAACACTCAGTTTGAGTTGAGGCTGTGTGGCCATTTACAATTCTAATGCATTCTATTATTATCGCTATTTAGAAAAGTACACACACAAGTAATAAATAGTTTATAGCCTATGCGGGGACGCTTATCGTGCCTCTGCTGATTATATTCTAATTCTGTCTAGTTTTAAGTGCATTTTTGTGCCTATATATTTAGGTGTTTTATTAAAATAAAATCAGTACCTTAAAAATACTCAAACAACGCGAACATCAGTTCGCACACTACCCTCACAACGTAACAAGTACTGCTTATAAAGAAATTTATTAAGGCAATTAAATTCACTCATATAGTGTAAATATTTGACCTTATATACAACATCATTTGTGGCTTTAAAACTAGAGACCGACCGAAATTCGGTTTCGGTTTCGGTTTTTCGGCTTTTCGGCCAAAAAAAGCTGTTTCGGCCGTGTTTCGGATTCGGCCGAAAAATAAAATATCGTTTTCGGCCGAAATTTCGATATTTCCGCCGAAAATTTCGGTTTGATACGAAAAATGTAACAAATAAATAACAAAGATTACACTTATTGACAAAACTGAACATTTTCTGTGTTAAATATACTTGATAGACAAATTCTTATGTATCTTACAGTACGCACCAAAAATTAAATTTTTGTGCAATTTCCATTATTATTTTTGGATTTGGCGTGGCAAAATACATAAGGAACAACCAAGTGGATAAAAGCGGTACGTAACACAAATTTAAGTATTGATCATAGTTTCGAAAATCAGCAGCGACAAAGAAGACAAGTCCCCAATTTGTATTGAAAAAAGAAAAAAAAAAAAACTTTGAAACTTATTTTCTTGAAAGAATTTGTATGTTACATACAGCCTTCATCCATTCACCCCTTCACAGCGTTCTCACTCTTCTCCTATCGGAGCAGATCTATTACTCTCGCCATGATTTTTAAATTTCTGCTCCTCTACTACTATTGTAAGAAATCTCCTCCTCAAAATATTATGTGAGTTTCATACAATGCTACTACTCTTTCTACAAATCTACTACCATGACAGAAATTTTTACTACTCTCGAAGAATTTCTACTACTCTACGTAAAAAAATTTAATGTACTCCCTGATTGATTTCAGATTACGGATAAGCTGAATTATGTACAAATTTATTACATTTATATTCACAATTTTTTCTTTTATTTTTTCGGTTTCGGCTTCGGTTTCGGCCGAAATTAAAAAAATGAAAATTCGGCCATTTCGGTTTCGGCCCAAATTAAAAAAAGCGATTTCGGTCGGTCTCTATTTAAAACAATTATAAAATTTGTTTTTTAAATTTTTTAATTTTTGAGCTTTGGTGTACCAAGGTAATTCATGTATTTTTTTAGGCATAAGAGGAATGCAAATTTTACAGATCTCAGACAATTTACTCAAAAATAAATTATAAGAAGAGTGAACATCATTTGCATTAAAAATGACATTCCAGTCAACATCATCTAACATATTATTTAAATAATCAAAATCACATAAATTATAATTATAATTAAATTTTCCAATTGAAGAGGCAAAATTCAAAAATTCATAAAATTCTATTTCAACTAACAGAGGAACATGATGCATATCACAATTAGAGAGAGGAAAAACACATTCCAATAATTTAAAATTCATATTATTTCTTATAAATACAAGATCTAATATCCTATTTAAACTATTAACAATAAAATTTATCTGTACTAGATCAATGCTAAAAAAACTATCAATAACATAGATTTCAGATAATTTATTAACATTATTAGGTATAACACTTTTATTAGAAGATACAAAAGACCAAACAATTTTGTTAAGATTGAAGTCCCCAAGGACACATAAGTGTTTATCACCAATATAATTATCAGATAAATGCATGACATTATCAACATGTGCGTAATAAAGTTCATCACTACTGTGAAGAGGAACATATGAAACAAAAACTAACAGCAATCCAGAGGCGCAACGAATGGAAACACACAGTTGATCAATCAACGTGTCACTATTTTGCAAAGCAACAAATTGTGAACAGAGCGATCTTTTAAAGCATCTCTATCTTTGCGATAAATTTGATACAGCAGAGTGTCAAAAAATTCTGCATCATTGAAATCCGAATTAAGCCAAGTCCCAACTAAAACAATGATATCATAATCACAAGATGACGAAGACAATAAAACATTAGTCGCTTTAGTACGCATTCCAGAGATATTCTGGTAACATATTTTAAGAGAACTGCAATCAGCAATAGGCGCTTTGGAATTTACGATTTCAGTCGAGGCTCTCCCTGTTTTGGAAAAAACTTAAAGGGTCGAACCTTCACATTCGACGGCCACAACTCGGGTTAAAGCAACTCTTCATAAAAGGGAGCAGAGACACCAACTTTAAAATTAACAAATTTTAAGTTTTCAAGAACAGTATCACTCTTAACGAGCTTATAGCAAACGAGATGTTGCGAACCAATTTCGGCGCGCTTCTCAATGTATGTGTTTATACTCTCATCAGTTACAGTGGGTTTAAAAGAGGATAAATGTATCCACTTCTTTTTCACTACAACAGGTTGCTTATTAATTTTTTTCTTCTTACGCCTGTTTACATTCACCCATTCGTTTTGTGGCTGTGACAAAAGTGATAGGCCAGTGAGGGAAGCAGCTGGAACAGCGGGAACAGCATCAACATTAGACGAAATTGAAGCAGGAACAATAGATGAGCGGGCGAAGAGAGCAGCAGAGCTTACAGCATGCAGAGGAACAGGCGACGTGGGCGAAGAAACTGCATCAGCGAACGACGAATGCAAAGAAGTAGTCAAACCGGTTTGCGAATTGACAATTGAAACATTTTCACTACTATGCGGGGCAATGACCGATAAGTGATTGGCATCAACAATAGAGCGATCGATTTCGAAATGGGCGAATTTACTCTTGAGTTCTCTTATTTCATTTGCTAGTACTGAGATTGTAGAAACTAAATCACTACTAGCACTTAAGCAATTATTACAATTAAAAACAATATTCGAAAACTTCTTTAAAATTTCAAAAGTATTTAGATCCTCAATTTTAGCACAAATGTTATGAAACTTTGAATGACAAATTTTGCATTCAAAAAAGTTTTTCGTGACGGAATTAAAGCACTTGGCGCAAACGTTATTCCCTTTTTGCGGGATTTATTGGTCGGATTTTGCCTAAAAGGGGAAAAGGTACTTTTTTTATCCGTCTGAAGAAAAAAAGGAAATTTTCTAACTTTCATTCTTTTATATATATTTATACTTATAAATAAGTTATTTTCTCATGTAAACTCATCACGCTAGACTAGAAACAATTCAGAAATTTTTATTTTTTTGTTACATTTTTTCTAATTTTGTAAAAAAAAATGGAAAAGTTCAGGATTGTTTCTAGTCTAGCGTGATGAGTTTACATCCGATTGTAAAAAGTTTACATGTTTTTCTTCTATCAAATGCATTTTTAACATTTAAGATTCAATGAAAAATGTTTTGACGAATTATTATGTGAATGAGAGATATGCAAAATGCATAAATACGATTTGAACTCTTTTTTAACCCCCTCTAACAGAATCTGTCAATCCTGATCATGTGCGTTTTTTAGTGTCGGACGGTGTTACATATATGGAGCGTACATGTCCCAACAAGGCGCATACGTGTTAAGTCACTTGTGACATTACACGTATGCGTAACAACATTTCTGTTACTTTCTCAATACATTTGCATACAAGAGTTGTGACATTTGTATGGACAATGTGAGAAATGTCACAAGTTTTCATATCTGTGTGATCTTATATCTCTTTCTTTCACATATTTTGTTAGGTTTTTTATGATTGTGTTGGATTATCTGTGGGTTATTAATCCCTGCCAACCAGCTACCGGTAATCTTCATACAAATTACCGGTAGTTATCAGGTAACACTACCCATAATGTTTGGGGTAACGAACACAAGGCATTGTGAAAAAATTACTCGATTCTCTCCTATATGTGTACGTGTACGTGTGAAGTTTTCTCATTAAAATGGGAAAACTGGTAAATAGACGCTCATTCAAGACATTGCCAGTTGCTCAGGGGTTAGGCAGTTGGCCCTATAAACGGAAGGAACCGGGATCGAATCCCCGTTCCGGAAAATGTTTTTTTTATTAAATATTTTGTTTTAATTGAAGATTCTGCAAATAAAATTAACCACTGTTCCTCCATGTACCTATTTACCATTCTTTAACTTATTTTCAAATTGACATTTCAAATAGAAACTTTTTCACACAGAAATGGATTTGAACGCTGGACCTTCGGATCTTGAGTATATCACTTTACCCTCTGTGCTACTGCGCTGCATTGAATTTTGTCGTCAAAAGACCAATCTAAATTTCAAATCTAAAAATTTCCATTTAAAAAACTTTTTTCAACTCAGATGAGATTTGAACACGGGACCAACGGCTTGTAAGTTCTGCATCTACACGCTGTGCCACTGAGCATCTTTCGTTCAGGTCAACAAAAAACAAATTTGTTTTGAAATTCAAAAATTTTTTTTTTTATTTTCAAATTTTCCATTTGACAAAAATGTCAAATATTTTCTACTGTCCTTTGTACAAATGTGTGCGTTTTGTTTTAAAAAAAAAGTCGCTCTCAAAAAATCTGCAAACAATTGGCAGAATCTAGCAGAATTAGAAATTTTATCAATGAAAAACATTGAAGACGGAATATTTGAACAAGATTTTTTAGACTGAATAAAATTCCAAAAGAATTTCGGGTTTGACTTTATACTACCCTCACAACGTAACAAGTACTGCTTATAAAGAAATTTATTAAGGCAATTAAATTCACTCATATAGTGTAAATATTTGACCTTATATACAACATCATTTGTGGCTTTAAAACTAGAGACCGACCGAAATTCGGTTTCGGTTTCGGTTTTTCGGCTTTTCGGCCAAAAAAAGCTGTTTCGGCCGTGTTTCGGATTCGGCCGAAAAATAAAATATCGTTTTCGGCCGAAATTTCGATATTTCCGCCGAAAATTTCGGTTTGATACGAAAAATGTAACAAATAAATAACAAAGATTACACTTATTGACAAAACTGAACATTTTCTGTGTTAAATATACTTGATAGACAAATTCTTATGTATCTTACAGTACGCACCAAAAATTAAATTTTTGTGCAATTTCCATTATTATTTTTGGATTTGGCGTGGCAAAATACATAAGGAACAACCAAGTGGATAAAAGCGGTACGTAACACAAATTTAAGTATTGATCATAGTTTCGAAAATCAGCAGCGACAAAGAAGACAAGTCCCCAATTTGTATTGAAAAAAGAAAAAAAAAAAAACTTTGAAACTTATTTTCTTGAAAGAATTTGTATGTTACATACAGCCTTCATCCATTCACCCCTTCACAGCGTTCTCACTCTTCTCCTATCGGAGCAGATCTATTACTCTCGCCATGATTTTTAAATTTCTGCTCCTCTACTACTATTGTAAGAAATCTCCTCCTCAAAATATTATGTGAGTTTCATACAATGCTACTACTCTTTCTACAAATCTACTACCATGACAGAAATTTTTACTACTCTCGAAGAATTTCTACTACTCTACGTAAAAAAATTTAATGTACTCCCTGATTGATTTCAGATTACTGATAAGCTGAATTATGTACAAATTTATTACATTTATATTCACAATTTTTTCGGTTTCGGCTTCGGTTGCGGCCGAAATTAAAAAAATTAAAATTCGGCCATTTCGGTTTCGGCCCAAATTAAAAAAAGCAATTTCGGTCGGTCTCTATTTAAAACAATTATAAAATTTGTTTTTTAAATTTTTAAATTTTTGAGCTTTGGTGTACCAAGGTAATTCATGTATTTTTTTAGGCATAAGAGGAATGCAAATTTTACAGATCTCAGACAATTTACTCAAAAATAAATTATAAGAAGAGTGAACATCATTTGCATTAAAAATGACATCCCAGTCAACATCATCTAACATATTATTTAAATAATCAAAATCACATAAATTATAATTATAATTAAATTTTCCAATTGAAGAGGCAAAATTCAAAAATTCATAAAATTCTATTTCAACTAATAGAGGAACATGATGCATATCACAATTAGAGAGTGGAAAAACACATTCCAAAAATTTAAAATTCATATTTTTTCTTATAAATACAAGATCTAATATCCTATTTAAACTATTAACAATAAAATTTATCTGTACTAGATCAATGCTAAAAAAACTATCAATAACATAGATTTCAGATAATTTATTAACATTATTAGGTATAACACTTTTATTAGAAGATACAAAAGACCAAACAATTTTGTTAAGATTGAAGTCCCCAAGGACACATAAGTGTTTATCACCAATATAATTATCAGATAAATGCATGACATTATCAACATGTGCGTAATAAAGTTCATCACTACTGTGAGGAGGAACATATGAAACACAAACCAACAGCAATCCAGAGGCGCAACGAATGGAAACACACAGTTGATCAATCAACGTGTCACTATTTTGCAAAGCAACAAATTGTGAACAGAGCGATCTTTTAAAGCATCTCTATCTTTGCGATAAATTTGATACAGCAGAGTGCCAAAAAATTCTGCATCATTGAAATCCGAATTAATCCAAGTCTCAACTAAAACAATGATATTATAATCACAAGATGACGAAGACAATAAAACATTAGTCGCTTTAGTACGCATTCCAGAGATATTCTGGTAACATATTTTAAGAGAACTGCAATCAGCAATAGGCGCTTTGGAATTTACGATTTCAGTCGAGGCTCTCCCTGTTTTGGAAAAAACTTAAAGGGTCGAACCTTCACATTCGACGGCCACAACTCGGGTTAAAGCAACTCTTCATAAAAGGCAGCAGAGACACCAACTTTGAAATTAACAAATTTTAAGTTTTCAAGAACAGTATCACTCTTAACGAGCTTATAGCAAACGAGATGTTGCGAACCAATTTCGGCGCGCTTCTCAATGTATGTGTTTATACTCTCATCAGTTACAGTGGGTTTAAAAGAGGATAAATGTATCCACTTCTTTTTCACTACAACAGGTTGCTTATTAATTTTTTTCTTCTTACGCCTGTTTACATTCACCCATTCGTTTTGTGGCTGTGACAAAAGTGATGGGCGAGTGAGGGAAGCAGCTGGAACAGCGGGAACAGCATCAACATTAGACGAAATTGAAGCAGGAACAATAGATGAGCGGGCGAAGAGAGCAGCAGAGCTTACAGCATGCAGAGGAACAGGCGACGTGGGCGAAGAAACTGCATCAGCGAACGACGAATGAAAAGAAGTAATCAAACCGGTTTGCGAATTGACAATTGAAACATTTTCACCACTATGCGGGGCAATGACCGATAAGTGATTGGCATCAACAATAGAGCGATCGATTTCGAAATGGGCGAATTTACTCTTGAGTTCTCTTATTTCATTTGCTAGTACTGAGATTGTAGAAACTAAATCACTACTAGCACTTAAGCAATTATTACAATTAAAAACAATATTCGAAAACTTCTTTAAAATTTCAAAAGTATTTATATCCTCAATTTTAGCACAAATGTTATGAAACTTTGAATGACAAATTTTGCATTCAAAAAAGTTTTTCGTGACGGAATTAAAGCACTTGGCGCAAACGTTTTTCGGAGGAGACGACATTTCAAGTTCAACCAAAATTGAAATTTTATACATCATTATTGCTTTACAACACTTTAAATCAGGGTTGGCAACCGAAACCGTAACCGAAACCGAAACTGAATGAAACCGATTCCTTTTAGGGAGCGAAACCTAAACGGAAACCGATTCGTCGTAACCGATTGAATGGGTTCAACCAAAACCAATTGAAAAGGTTACGGGTTTTTAATCGGTTTTCAAAAGGTTTTCGTACACAAAATTGACTTCATTTATTTATTTCATGTATTTTTAAAATATGTATAGGAAATATTTTTTTTAAATATTCAATAAATCTTTTTATAAGGCCGGCGCACACAGAGGCGATATTCGCTATTTAATTTCAGAACCATTTCCATATTTAAAAAATCTAGCTTCGAAAACGCAAAGTGCCTCACACAGGCAGCGATTTCACCGCAGTAGATTTTGTTTGTTATTTATTATATTGCTATGGAAACAATCAAAAAGTCTGACTGAAATGGTTCTGAAAATGACTATTTTGTTTGTTATTTATTAGACTAATATGGAAACAGTCAAAAGGTTTATTTTCAAACTGATTCGAATTGGTTTTGAAACTGGCTTTTTGTGATTGTTATTTATTGTATTGCTATGGAAACAGGCTGTATAAAAAACGCTATATTTTCAAAAATACAATTATTTGTGACAAAATTAATTTCGAAGCCGCCTGCGGTACGAATAACGCCTCTGTGTGCGCAGGCATTTTTATGGTTTTTGAAAAGACTTGGCAAATTTTCGCTATTTTTTCCTAGTTTTATATGGCAGCCTTTTTCGTCCGATTTAGCTGATTCTCGAACTTGATCTCAATTCGGAGATAAAAACGTAAACCCAAAGTTTCACATCGATGTCTCAAAAAAAAAACATTCCAGTCTGTATGTTGACAGAAAGACGGGGATATGACTAAATCTGTTTTCGATACTGATCATGAATATATATACTTATCCATACCGGACATGCGTCCTTATGGACGTTTCAAACGTTGTGTAGGGTATAAAAACTAAAAATTTAAGCAGAAATTCGTTTGAAAATGCGATTAGATAAGGAAATTCGGTAACTGTAGTTAGATTCAGCACCCTTGATTTATATTGAATTGATATAAAATTTCCTAATATTGGGCCATCTAGAAACCTTTTAAAACCGAAACCTTTTCAATCGATCCAACCAACCGAAACCTTTTCAAAATCAAGGAGCGAAACCGATAAAGGGGATGACACATTGGCGTCAATTGACCCCGAGTGCTGTCAAAGTGTTGTTGTTTCCAAGGCAAAATTAAAAATGAACACTTTTTGAGAGAGCGAGTGAATATTTTCTCAGGGGTTTTTTTGACGCCAGCTTCGAGCTGGGGTCATGAATCAAAAGAGTGTTGCATTTTAGCAAAATGTAGCTGTCAAATCTTTAGTAGCAAAAACAAGGTTGCAAAAGTATTAAAAAAGCATACGAAATGCAAATATTTTCAGTTTTAGGTTTATAAAAATATTCTGCGTGAACTGAAATGTGCATGGGTTGCACTCTTTTATCATTTAGGCACATAAGATATGAGTGATTGCAACCCTTTTGTGATATTAAGAAAAAACGGAGCAGATTGACCCGGCGTCAAATATTTTTGCGTGTGGCACGTCCAGGCGTCAAAATAGTAAAAGAGCATAAAAGAGAATAAAAATACAAATGAATAGGGGTCAAATGACGCCAGTGTGTCATGCCCTTAACCAAAACCGATTGGCAAGTGGGAGTAAAACCGAAACCGAAACCTTTATTCGATTCGGTTGCCAACCCTGCTTTAAATACTATTAGAATTAATTAAATAACAAAAGACAGCAAACAAAACAAAAAAATTTAATAAGGCGATTCATTTAAAGTGTGAAACCCCTCAGAAACGATTCAGTTGTACAGATGAGCAGTCAAAACATATGAAATTTGACAATTCTTTTAAGCAACTGCGCGTTTTCGAGGGGTTTCCCACTATAAATGAATTACTGATACCTCGGTGCAACCCTATACCGCTAGCCGTCGACCAGAAAATAGAAATAATTCTATCCCGTTTTCACTACCGCAGTTCTTATTAGCTCTTTGTCAGATTTTTCGTCATGGAACTGATAGTGTAAATAGGCTCTTTGAAATTTAATAGTACAGCGCCGCAGGGAAAAAATAAAATCGTAGTACTCTTTGTTTAATATCGTTATAAAGTATTTTTGACACCAAGTATTACATTATCGCGCTATTTTTAACTAAACTTTATTTAAACTAACTAAAATCAAAAATCCCCACGCAATAATTAAATTCCCTATTTGCCCGAAAAGCACAGTCGCGAAGCGTGGGATTTAAGACGACCCTCGCGGTATGGTATCCCCGGACGAACGAACAACACGAACACACGAAAACCTGATAAATAAACTTCTTTTAAAAACTACACCGAAACTGCAGCAATAGATATATATATAGGTATATATATAACTATATATAAAAGAAACGGAAATTTTCCCGACACAAGGAAAATAATGCCGTACACAAACCCTTTTTCAAAATCACCAAATCACCCAAAAGAAATTATTCGTACACCAAAAATTATATTTCTTTAAACGCAATCGATTTGCGGGACCAGACCAACCTGTCTGAAATCCCTCGCACGATTCTTTGCAGAATCTATTCACCAGCTGGACTTCGATAAAATTCGATGTCCAGCAACAACTTGGCTCTGATGCGGGACGACACAAACAAAAAAAAGGAATAAGGAAGAGGGGGGAAAACGGCCAAACAAATCCCAAGCAAACTACTTGGACGGAAACACTTCACCAAAATAAATCACTACCGAACACAACCTGTCCAACTCTATTCAATTCCTCAAATTCAAAACACTAAATGGCCGACTGCCACAAATAAAATAAAGCAAAATAAACACTAGCTGGCAAAACTAAACCAGCGCGCAAAAATACTCCCTTTGGAACACTTGTCCTCCAGCCACAGTCCGACGATGGCAACAGCTCCACTTCACCACTCAAAAAAAACACAATTTAAAAAAAAAGAAAATTATCCAAATTTTGGAACCAAATAATTTAAGATTCAATTAATTTTTAAACAAAACCAAAGCTTCGACACTCTCCTTCTTCCCTGCTCAAAAAGAACTAAAAGAATTAGAATATATGAGCGCCTATGACGCTCACTTTCCATTTATCTTCCCACATACATAGAGTGCGGCTTACGCAGAAACCAGTGTCCGCAGTCGGGGCTTTACCCATACCTATATGCGAAAAATCTCTTCAGATTTTTCTAGGTGTGTTTGGCAAATTTTACATATACCCCCCTGCACCCACCAAAATGAAATATACATTTTGGCGGCACTCATGTACGTATAGGCGAAAGCAAAAATGTTCTCAAATTCCTCTCCCTCAAACAGGTTCAAAAAGTACAAAAGCTTTAGTCCAGGTTTTGACAATTTACTATTGTAATGGCGAAGCTGGCAATACCCTCATCGGATCGCCGCCGCTCACTGAGCTAACTTAACGAAAGCAAAAGCGAAAGAAAGGAGAAGAAAGCAAGAGAACTTTGACAGCTCAAACAAAATATTCAGCTTTCTTCTTCCGCGCGCCGGTCGCACATCACCCGCGAGTGGCGAATTTGTTTTGCTTAGCAAATTAAGCAAAACAAATATATTAATATAAAAAAAATTAACATTCAATAAAATCGTGCAGTGCGTTCTTTCGGTTAGTGCGTGTGAGATTTTGTTCCTTCGATTTTGTTCGCCCGTCGCCCCGAACAAAAGGGAAACAAAAAAACATAACAAAACAAACAATACAACAAAACAACAACAACTGTGCCGCGAATCCATGCCGCGACAACCCCACCTCCACCTCCGCGAAAGTTGCTTGGTCTCCTGAGACCAGCCAACTTTCGAATCTAACCGGAGAAAAATCACCCTGAGTCGATGTGCGGCCTAAGGTCCTGCACATGCCATGTCCCCTTTTCTCGTCCGTCTTCGTCTTCCAAAACATATGTCCACGGAGACACCCTCTTTTTAACCCTAAACGGTCCAACAAATTTCGGAGCTAACTTCGCTGCAAAATAGTTTGCAGCATCGGACAAAACAAAATTACGTCTCCATACTAACTCGTGCGGTAAATACTGTACATCTCTACGTCTGAGATTGTAAGTCTTTGCTGTCTTGGCACTTGCCATTTCTAACTTCTTCCGTATGTCTTCCCTCAAGTCTGCCATTAACTTGGCCCGGTCCTCACTACTACTGTCCGGTTGGTCTGAGTCTCCCACTCGTCTATAATCTCTATCACCCCTGACCGCCATATTTCGGCCAAAATTCACGAAGTATGGAGACGCTCCCAAAACCTCATGCTGCGATGTTCGAATGCAGCACGCCACCTTTGAGAGATGAGAATCCCATGTCCGATGGTTTTCTGAAATATATGCTCTCAAAGTGGTCTTAATTATTTGGTTGATCCGCTCGGCCGGATTGGCCTGCGGATGATAGTGTGCAGTGTACCGCATCTGCACACCATACGACGCGCATAAACTCTGCAGCTCCTTGCTGCGAAACTGTGGCCCATTGTCGCACACAATGGACCTCGGAACTCCAAAGAGCAGGAAAACATTGTCTTCCAACTCCTTGCAAACACTCTTTGCCGTTGCATTTCGCAACGGAAACAACAATGGGAATTTGGTGAAGTAGTCAACCACCGTTAAAATATAACAAAATCCCCGACTAGACTTCACCAAGGGTCCCACCAGATCTACGCAGATCATTTCCCAAGGTTCTAATTTCTTTGTCCTCTCTACCATACAACCAGCTGGCTTATTGTTGTCAGGTTTCACCCTCTGGCAAACCTGACAACCTTTAATATATCTAGCTATCTCTGCCTTCATTTTCGGCCAATAATATTTCTCAATTACCCTAGCGTATGTTTTCCTAACGCCCATGTGCCCCGATAATGGATTATCGTGACACTCAAATAAAATACTGCGCCTATCACTTTTGCCCACAACTCTCTTCCACTCGTACCCAGCACTAAACAAACTATTTGTCCCTGCCTTTATGTGTTTATATAACACCCCATTTTCAATTCTCCAAGCTGGGTAATCGAGTGGTTTATCCTCCACTTTCCTAACCATGGAATCCACCCATGGGTCTCTAACACGCCCATCTACCTCCCCTACGACTGGGACACCTCTAGAAAGCATGTCGGGCACAACATGATCTTTCCCCTTACGATGTATGATTTCATAATCGTATTGCTGGAGCTTTAAAGCCCACCTAGCCAACCTACCGCAAGGATCTTTCAAATTGTTGAGCCATACCAACGAATAATGGTCGGTCACCACTGTGAACCTGACCCCTTCGATGTATGGCCTCAACTTCTCAACTGCCCACAAAACAGCCAAACACTCCTTCTCGGTAGTGGAATAATTCCTCTCGCACCTACTCAACGACCTACTCAAATACGAAATGACCTTCTCCCCTTCATCAAACTGCTGTGTCAAAACGGCACCTATTCCAAAATCGGAAGCATCAGTCTGAACAACGAAGGGTCGTTCGAAATCAGGACAGCTCAGGACCGGCGCCGTCACTAGGCGCTCCTTGGCCTTCAAAAAGCTGTCCTCGCACTCCGGCGACCATCTAAACCTGTTCTTCTTCTTTAGAAGATCAGTTAGAGGCTTAACCAAATCAGCGAAATTCGAAACAAACCTACGATACCAAGAAATGGTGCCAACAAACGACCTGACTTCCCTTACATTTTTGGGCGCTGGAATTTTCAGCATTGCCTCAACTTTCTCGGGGTCAACGTGCAAGCCCTGTCGATCAACAACATAACCTAAGTACCGTAGCGAAGAAAGACAAAAATTACATTTTTCCCTATTCAATCTAAGCCCTGCCGAACAAACCCTCCTCAGGACCTCCTTCAGAACCTCAACATGCTTATCAAATGTATTTGTAACAATAATAATATCGTCCAAATACACGAAAACATGGGGTTCCAAGTCAGCCCCAAGGACCTCATCTATAAATCTCTGCCAAGTTGCAGGCGCATTGTGCAGGCCATAAGGCATGCGCTTGAACTGGTAGAGCCCCCTACCCGCAACTGTAAATGCCGTGCAGGCCCTAGACTCCTTCTCTACTGGGATCTGCCAATAAGCGGATTTTATATCCAAACTAGAGAGATATTTGGCGTCCTTTAGCTTATCTAAAGTAGCCGAAATATAAGGGAGGGGGTAACTATCTCGATCCGTATTTTTATTCAGTGTCCTATAGTCGACACAAAACCTATAACTCCCATCCTTTTTCCTAATCATCACAACCGGTGATGCCCAAGGGCTGTGAGAAATCTCAATCACACCCTTTCCTAACATATCCTCTATTTCCTCATCTATGCGCCTCTGAATAGCGGGCGATACCGGATAGTATCGCTGCTTGACTGGTTCCACATTTGGCTTTGTACGAATCCGATGTTCGACCAAATGTGTACAACCAAGTCCCTCAGGCATAGACCTAAAAACATCTGCAACAAACTCCTCAAGAACCGATTTTTCCCTAGTTGACAACGAAGACCTATCAACTATCGCCGCTACTGACGAGACCTCGACTTGGTCGGAAAACCTCCACTGATTCTTGGCCAAATCTGGCACTACACCGGCCTTAGACCAAAAGTCTACTCCAAGAATCAATGATTGGGGTAAATCCGGTATTACGAGGCATTCCACGAGGACCGACTTGCCCTCTACCTCGAAAGGGACCGAAACTACCCCCCTAACCGGAACTTCTTCACCATCAGCAAGCGCAACCTTGCTGACCGCAGACGCCAATAAACGTATCCCCCAGGACTTTAATGTGTCCCAGCCTGGCCTACCAAGAATCGTCCTGGTGGCCCCCGAATCCAAAAGCCCTAACATACGCACTCCAAAAATTTTAACACCTAAATATGGCCTATTATCCAATTCTCTACCTGAAAGAGAAAAACTCAAACAAATTTCGGACGGACGTTGCCTCTGAGGCCTACCACTATTTTCCCTAGCCAGCTGGTTGCCCGCAGGCAACCTACCTAAACCTCGCGAACTTCTTGCCCTGCTTCCACAAGAGCTCGCTCCCCATTTCCCGACTCTTCGCGGGCCCTCGGAGCCGCTCTCGGGGCCGCCTCCCTGTCCGAGCGCTCCTGCGATTGCCCTGCTCTCTGAGAGCATCGGGGGCAATCACGCTTCAAAAAACCAGGCCGCTCGCAGCCGCGGCAAATAACCGCTTTTCGGCAGTTTACCGAAACATGCCCAAACTTCTTGCAGTTAAAGCACCTGAACGGACGCCTAGCCCGTTGAGGTGCCCTAATTCTCCGCTCCAATCTAAGATTGCGCAGCGGAGCCCTGACTGCAACCACTTCCGGCTCGGCCGAAACGTATGCCAAGTCTGGCTCCAGCAAGTCCTTGGACCGGCTGCTGGGCGGCGGTACGAATGCTTCCACATTCGCCCGCACAGCCTCCAGTTTCCGACCCAAGGAAACCAACTCTGAAAGACTCTCAGGCTCAGCCAAGCCCAGCTGAGTCTGATAAAAAGGACACAAATTAGCCCTGACCAGACCCAACATACGCTTCTCCGGCAAGGACTCGGACAGACGACGGAACAGACCCCTCATAACCGCTACATAAATGCCTATGGACTCAGCCCCACCTTGAGTCCTTTTCCTAATTTCTTCTAACAAGAGGTCATCATAATTATGGGGCAGAAACTCTAACTTCAGCTGAACGACTAATTCTCGCCAGCTGCAAACATACCTTCGGGCATCACGGAACCAAATCAAAGCCCTATCCGAAAATAAATCTACCGCCCCTCTAAACAACTGGTCCTCACTGACCCCACGAGCGCCACAAAGCTCGTCTACTCGCTCCAGGAAGGCATGCAGAGATATATCCCTTCTCTGACCGGTAAACTTTAAATCCCACTTGGACAAATTTACAACTCCCTGAAACCCTAACATGCCCTCAAACAACAAAGCCTAAAACTGGTCATTAAAAAAAATTATTAAAAAAAACTCAAAAAAAAATTACCAAAATTTAAAAACATTAATCCAAAAAAAAAAATTCATATATAAAAATAAACCAGCGTACCACGCTCACAGAATTAAAAAAAATTTAAATAAATAAAATCAAATTAAAAAAAAATTAAAAAAACAAAACAATAATTGGCAAAAAGGCGGACAACACCACCAAACACCAAAAATTACAAAAAAAAATTTAAAATTTTACTAAAATCAAAATAAATAATAAATAAATGGTGCAACACAAAAATAAAATTTAAAAGAATTATTAAAAAAACTTGCAAAAAAAAAAAGGTTACAAATGTTGCACCAAAAAAAGGAACGGACTCACCGAACAACAAAAAAAAACCCGCTGCCGCTACTCCGCCGTCGACAGCACTCTCACTGGAAACCAGAGAAATTCCAAAAAAACTAAATAAATAAAAATACGAATTAGTAAATTATAAAAAAACTGAAATAATACAACCAACAAAACAGCACAAAAAGATTTTGATATAAATAAAAAAAATTAATTACAAAAAAAACTTTAAAAAAAATTTGTTAAAAAAAAATTTAAAAAAAAATTATAAGAAAAAAATTTTAAAAAAAATTATTAAAAATTTTAGTAAAAATAGCCCCACGTTGGGCGCCAGCTTATCGCGCTATTTTTAACTAAACTTTATTTAAACTAACTAAAATCAAAAATCCCCACGCAATAATTAAATTCCCTATTTGCCCGAAAAGCACAGTCGCGAAGCGTGGGATTTAAGACGACCCTCGCGGTATGGTATCCCCGGACGAACGAACAACACGAACACACGAAAACCTGATAAATAAACTTCTTTTAAAAACTACACCGAAACTGCAGCAATAGATATATATATAGGTATATATATAACTATATATAAAAGAAACGGAAATTTTCCCGACACAAGGAAAATAATGCCGTACACAAACCCTTTTTCAAAATCACCAAATCACCCAAAAGAAATTATTCGTACACCAAAAATTATATTTCTTTAAACGCAATCGATTTGCGGGACCAGACCAACCTGTCTGAAATCCCTCGCACGATTCTTTGCAGAATCTATTCACCAGCTGGACTTCGATAAAATTCGATGTCCAGCAACAACTTGGCTCTGATGCGGGACGACACAAACAAAAAAAAGGAATAAGGAAGAGGGGGGAAAACGGCCAAACAAATCCCAAGCAAACTACTTGGACGGAAACACTTCACCAAAATAAATCACTACCGAACACAACCTGTCCAACTCTATTCAATTCCTCAAATTCAAAACACTAAATGGCCGACTGCCACAAATAAAATAAAGCAAAATAAACACTAGCTGGCAAAACTAAACCAGCGCGCAAAAATACTCCCTTTGGAACACTTGTCCTCCAGCCACAGTCCGACGATGGCAACAGCTCCACTTCACCACTCAAAAAAAACACAATTTAAAAAAAAAGAAAATTATCCAAATTTTGGAACCAAATAATTTAAGATTCAATTAATTTTTAAACAAAACCAAAGCTTCGACACTCTCCTTCTTCCCTGCTCAAAAAGAACTAAAAGAATTAGAATATATGAGCGCCTATGACGCTCACTTTCCATTTATCTTCCCACATACATAGAGTGCGGCTTACGCAGAAACCAGTGTCCGCAGTCGGGGCTTTACCCATACCTATATGCGAAAAATCTCTTCAGATTTTTCTAGGTGTGTTTGGCAAATTTTACATATACCCCCCTGCACCCACCAAAATGAAATATACATTTTGGCGGCACTCATGTACGTATAGGCGAAAGCAAAAATGTTCTCAAATTCCTCTCCCTCAAACAGGTTCAAAAAGTACAAAAGCTTTAGTCCAGGTTTTGACAATTTACTATTGTAATGGCGAAGCTGGCAATACCCTCATCGGATCGCCGCCGCTCACTGAGCTAACTTAACGAAAGCAAAAGCGAAAGAAAGGAGAAGAAAGCAAGAGAACTTTGACAGCTCAAACAAAATATTCAGCTTTCTTCTTCCGCGCGCCGGTCGCACATCACCCGCGAGTGGCGAATTTGTTTTGCTTAGCAAATTAAGCAAAACAAATATATTAATATAAAAAAAATTAACATTCAATAAAATCGTGCAGTGCGTTCTTTCGGTTAGTGCGTGTGAGATTTTGTTCCTTCGATTTTGTTCGCCCGTCGCCCCGAACAAAAGGGAAACAAAAAAACATAACAAAACAAACAATACAACAAAACAACAACAACTGTGCCGCGAATCCATGCCGCGACAACATATTATATACAAAATGAAAGGTAAAAATAGAGCTAACTTATTTTAATATAAAAAAAATACCTCAGAATAGTTTTTAATAAAAATATAACGGCTTATATTAAAATTTTACTTTAGTAAAATTTTCCTTGTTTTTTTTTACAAAAACTATAATATTTTGAACAATTTCTAACCGATATTCTTATATGTCACTTGAAAGATAGTAAATAAATACCGTTCCGTTGATAAATACCGGAGATATCGTCGTTTTAATTTCGTATGTTCTTTTGCCTATATCTCTTAAACTAAGCGAGAGCGACTTTAGTAAAATTTTCCTTGTTTTTTTTTGTTACATAAACTATAATATTTTGAACAATTTCTAACCGATATTCTTATATGTCTTTTGAAAGATAGTAAATAAATACAGGTCCGTTGATAAATACCGGAGATAGCGTCGTTTTAATTTCGTATGTTCTTTTGCCTATATCTCGTAAACTAAGTGAGAGCGACTTTTTTTTCTTTTTTTTTTCGTTTTGTATAGATTCTGTACAGGTTATGAAAAAAGTTTTGAAATCTGAGAGGTACAAGTAAAGTACATTTAAGCCGAACATTTTTCTTATTTCTGTGAATGTGTTCGTTTTGCTTTGATTTTTGTCAATGTAGTGGTAGTTTCGGTAGCCCAGGTTGGGAGGGATCCATTCAAATGATTGAAGTTTAAAAATGGGTAAGAAAATTAAATATTTATTTTTTTGATTGTTTACCACTGGCAAAAAATTGATTACACTTTAAACGAAATAAAAAAAAAAAGTGTTTTCGATACGTTGCAATTGTGTGTATGGCTAGTGTATTTTCATATTTTGGCAAAGATTTTACGCTGATACGCTTTTACGCCGATCGCGCGAATTCTGTTCTTACTATTGTGCACATTTCTTTACAAATTAGTAATACTCTTCCAAAACATTTAGTCAAGGTAACAATTTTCTGCTAAGTTTGGTGGGTTTGTTAAAATACAAACTAGAATGTGGTAACGCTGTCATTCAAACAAAAATTCAAATTGTTATCGTTATCGGCGGTTTTTTCCTTGTCACTTAATTTATTTACAAATTTATGCATTTAAAGCAAAGAAATGGTTGATGAAATTGCGAAGAACTTTATTCTTGCCCAATTGTGCAAATTTCAGGCTGGACCACGCTGCTGTCAACAATTCTGTGGCTCCTTTCGATCGCAGGAACGGTTTTTCTTCAACAAATACTCCATCGAGTTGGGCTTTTGTGCGCGCCCCTATGTGCAGAGCGGAATAGAAGTTATTAAGGTCTACAAGAGGTCCTGTCTGCATTTAATTGAAGATCCAGTTCATTTGCATTTGCAGCCACTCACTACAAAAGAGCTTTTTTTACTTCAAAGAAATGGGGATTTTGTGGGCACTCCACATGAAATGCAGATGTCTGGAGATTTTTTCAGCCCTAGTACGGCGCGTCCTGCTGTTCCACCACATCGATTTTCAATAGGATCACTTAAACAATCGATGGCAAGACAAAATATACGTGGACAGCTAAGCTTTCAGGAAAGTTGCAACCTCCAGCCGTACAAACAGCGTCTGTTGGACGCAGTTCGTGACAACAGAGTGTTGGTGGTTAATGGCGCAACCTCATTTGACAAATCAACTGCCTTGCCAATGTATATTATTGAAAACTGCGCCGACAGACGAGCTCACTGCAAAATTATATGCGTGGAGAGGGAACAGCTTGTAGCTATTTACAATAGTGAGCGACTTGCAAAGCACTTGGGAGAAAAAGTAGGTAATACTGTGGCCTTTCAAGTGCATTTGCAAAGCCGTATCAGTGAAGGTTCAAACCTTATCTACACTACAGCCAGTGTCTTGCTGCGTGTACTTATGGGCAAGAGTTCCATTGACAGTTTCCGACACATCTCGCATATAGTCGTCGCAGATGTACAGATGCATGAAGCCTTCGGTGACGTATTATTATGTGAGCTGCGTGGAGCCCTTCGCTGCCACGAACACCTACGTGTGGTACTTCTTTCCAACTCTCACAGTAATGCTGAATTCCTAAAATATTTTGGTGAGGGTAATGAACTACGTCTGGAAGAAACGGGAGCGGGCGTAAAGCAGGCTCCAATAGCCAAAGTTTTGTATTTAGATAGCATTCATAAGATCGTTGCAATGGATCGTCAATTACGTCCACCTACCTACGCTTACGCAATACCTCCATCGGTAATGCGTGATTTCGGTAACAATCGCGAATATTTGGACAATTGCCTCGAAGTGTACGACCGCTCCGGCACCGATCAATCGCTTGACTCGTTCTTGTATATGGTTCGCGGGGAGTATGCATCGATTAATTATCGCCATTCGGTGTCTGGCAGCACCGCGGCCATTATCGCGTCCAAACTGGGAAAGCCAACGCACTTGCGCACACTGCTTCAACTATATGCTGACCCCTTTCTAATGAACGAGCAGAACTTAAATGCTATATCAAGCGCCGTTGCTGGCGGCAATATTGAATGTATTGAGTTGCTTTGCGCCTATTGCGGAACGGACCATTCTATCAAAGATGCAAATCCCTCATTTTTCGACTACAATCTAGTCACAGACCTCATCCGTTTACTCATTACTGGATCCGAATACAAAATCGGTATGTATGATATAGTTAAATTAGAAAGTTAAATTATTTGTGGTTTAGACATAAAATAGTTTATTGCGAGCGTAGACTTTGACATGAACAAGTTGATAAGTGATTTGGTTAAAGTTTATTGCGGCACGTACTTTTTTAACTTTTGCTCCTGGGGATTATATAAATATTTTTCTGGTGCAAAAAGCTACACCGTGCAAAAAAACAGCAAAAGAAAGTTTATGAACAAATAAGTTCCTGATTTTGATATACAAGAACTTTTAAAAGTAAAAGTGAAATTAGAAAATTTTAAGATTAAAAAATTCTTAGGAATTAGTAGGCTTGCCACACTTGGAGAAGCCCAAAACCGGAGATTTTCAAAATAAAATAATTAAATAAATAATTTTTTCAAACAAAAATGAAATAATAACAAAGAAATTTATACTTCACATTTTTACAGTAGCTTACATTTAGGGTTATTTCGTGTACCCTAAATGTGTACCGTGACCTAAAAAAGTACTCGACATACAGTTTTTATTAAAGTAATAAAAACCTTAGTACCATTGGAAAGGTCTAATCGAATAGCTTTCACATGACTATCACAACATTCCGATAAGTACACTTCAAGAAAACCAGGGTTTAAAAATTATCTATTTTCCTATTTTTTTTCTGAGGGTATACAATTTTTTTAAGCCCCAAAAAAAGGTTGTTTTGTAAAATTTTTAAATTTTTAGCCCCAAATTCAAGTTTTCTAAAAATTTTCAAAATTCTGGGGAATTTTTTTATTACAAAATTTCGAAAAATAGGTAATTTTTTAACCATGATTTTTTGAAAGTGTACTTAAGTTGTCCTGATAGTCATTCGGAAGGTATTGATTCGACCTTTCCAAAGGTACTAAGGTTTTTATCTTACAAAATGTAGAAAGTGCGGTATTTTAATAAAAACTGCATGTCGAATACTTTGTTGGGCCACGTATATATTTATGGTTTGTTGTAAACTTAATAATGTGGATATTGGGTATCATAGGGAAGGTCTAATCAATACCTTTCGAATGTGCGAAAGGTATTGATTAGAGGTGGTCAAACCTTTGACCAGACTTATCTTGTAGATAATAAAATTCTCTACCATTTGTAGCTAAACATTTTTTGTGGGGTAATTGGTTTAAAAGTTATAGCTCGGCAAACTTTCAAACTAATGATCCCACAAGAAAATGTTCTAGGTAAGAATTATAGAAAATTGGATTATGTACAAGATTGGTAATAAGTCTGATCAACGTGCATCCCACCGTTTACAAGATAGTACACAGAAATCAGATTTACACAACTCTGACACGTTATATAATACAAACTATCAACTTTACAAAAAACCTTTTAAGTCTAAAAAGTAGGCAGTGTAATTCTCTTCAAAACGATACCAGGAGGATGCACCGTACACGTGGAAACGCGTTTCTCCTTATGGCAGTTGAAGCACAACCTCTAGAATCCCGCCATTTTGAAATTAAGTTAATGACATGTCCCTGAATGAGCTCAGCAAAAAAATCGCGTACGTTAATTTTTGTGAAAAAATGCTACAATGACTTCACTACTAGTCTTTTTTTAAATAGAAAAATGGAATAGTGATTTCTGTTAGAACGAAGACGATATATTATACAGCGTGAGTCCTAATAACTGCCGCTCCTAATTTCGAATAAAACAAAAACTAGAGCACATCGATACCTTAAAGCACAAGCATCCTATGTCCAGTTTTTCAAAACGCTAGAAAATGAAAAACAAGTTTTCAAATTCGTATGTTTTGTATGGAAATTGATTTGTATTTCCTTATTTTTCAGTTACTTTCACTACGATTCCCACAAACCACTATAGCCTGTCTGATGCAGCTTCTTCTCAGGAATCCAAAAATGCCAAAAACTCGATATTCATAAAAACGGTGGTTGTGCTTTAAGGTATCGACATTTTGAGCAAAAATACATTTTTTTTTGGATCCATTGTCTTTTATTATGTGTGTTTAAGCTCAAATCTTTCCTCTTTCTTCACGAGCTTCAAGCTCTGAACAGTTCCTGCTTTGTGAGCCGGAGCAGTGTTTTGCTGGAAACTTATGGCTCATTTCCAAATAGCTCGGATGCATGAGGGAGAAAGTAGTTTTTTTGTTTATTTGTTTATTTAAAAACTTAGTCTATGAACCAAAGGTACTTACAGACTAATTAGGCAAAAAATTTAAGAAATATATACTAGAGACCGACCGAAATTCGGTTTCGGTTTTTCGGCTTTTCGGCCAAAAAAAGCTGTTTCGGCCGTGTTTCGGATTCGGCCGAAAAATAAAATATCGCTTTCGGCCAAATTTCGTTTTCGGCCGAAATTTCTATATTTCCGCCGAAAATTTCGGCTTGATAGAAAAATGTAACAAATAAATAACAAAGATTACACTGATCGACAAAATTGAACTTTTTGTGTGTTAAATATACTTGATAGACAAATTCTTATGTATTTTGCACGCTGGATACGAAAATAATAATACTGAAATTTATACAGCACAAAAAATGTAATTTTTGTGGCGTTTGCAGGAAAATTGTGCGTGCTGGAAAAATTTAATTAAATATTTTCGGATTTAGCGTATCAAAATACATAAGGAACAACCAAGTGGATAAAAGCGGTATGTAACACAAATTTAAGCATCGATCATAGTTTCGAAGAATCAGAAGCGACAAAGAAGACATGTCCTATCGGAGTAGATCTACTACTCTCGCGATGATCTATAAATTTCTACTCCTCTACTTCGGTAGCAGATTTTTCTACTTTCCTCAAGATATTTTCTACTACTATGGTAAGAAATCTACTCCTCAAAATATTATGTGAGTTTCATACAATGCAAAAGTACTATTCTTTCTACAAATCTGCTTCCCCGACAGAAATTTCTACTACTCTCGTAGAATTTCTAGTACTCTACGCATAAACCCATATCAACTCCCCTCTCTTGAAATCTACTACCCTGACAGTAATTTCTACTACTCTTGATTTCACCGCATTTGATAGTTTGCTTCTAAATTCATCTAATTCATGATCTGAACTTAAAATGAGCGGCCCATATTCATAGCCAAATTAAGCTCCAACTTAACTTTAGTAATCTACTAAGTTGACAGATAATACACTGAACTGGCAGCTACTAAGCTGGTTCTAAAGTTTAGCAGCTACTAAATTTGACTATGAATATGCGCCATCGATTTCAGCCTACTGATAAGCTTAATTATGTACCACTTTATTACATTAAAACTCACAATTGTTTCTTTTATTTTTTCGGTTTCGGCCGAAATTAAAAAAATGAAAATTCGGCCATTTCGGTTTCGGCCGAAAAAAAAAATAAACAATTTCCGCCATTTCGGTTTCGGCCGAAATTAAAAAAAGCGATTTCGGTCGGTCTCTAATATATACATTAGAAAAAAAGAATTACTTAACATAGCTAAGGAATAAATTAATTAAGCTTAAGTTTAAAAACAGGCTTAGAATTAGAAAAGTCAAAAACTACAGAATTTGAGAATAAATTGAATTCAGTTAAAGCTCTAACAATTGGCGCATTTAGAGCATAATCCGTTTTGAATCGACCAACAAAAAAGATCAAAACGCCTGAGGCTCCTGGGACGGACAATCAATATCACCACGAATAATATCAGAAATAAACGATAACGCCAGAGTTGATCTTCTAGATTGAAGAGATTTTAGATTAAAAAGTAAGCAACGGGCATTATACGAAGGAATAGCGTCCGTGAATTTTAAAGACCGTAGAGCGAAGCGAATAAAACTTTCTGTAGGCGTTTTAAGCGATAGATATGACAAGCATGATAAGGTCTCCAGATGAAAGCAGCGTACTCTAATTTGGAACGTACGAAAGAAGTAAACAGTAACTTAAGCGTATAGGCATCAATGAATTCAGCACTATTTCGACGAACGAATGCTAACATAGCATATGATTTAGATATGGTGCAATTAAGATGAGTAACGAATGTAAACTTTGAATCGAAAATAACTCCCAAATATTTAGTTTGAGTAACTATCTTTAAAAGAGAGCTAGAAATATTGTAAGACGTAATGTCCACATTTCGAACTTTTGAGAAAGAAATATGGAAACATTTCTTAATGTTTAAGGCACGCCTATTATTCGAGCACCAAATATTAAGTTTATCAAGATCGGATTGAAGATTGATAGAATCCAAGGAGTTTCTAATGACGGAGTAGATTTTTAAGTCATCTGCATAGAGTAAAAAATTTAGACGATAAAAAACAAGTACTGATGTCATTAATAAAACGGATGAAAAACAAAGGCCCCAAAATACTGCCTTGTGGTACTCCAGAAGAGGCTATAAATGGCTGAGACCATATATTATCAACCACAACAACGCAGCGTCGGTTGCAAAGATAAGATTTTATCCACTCCAGAAAAACAGAATGAAAGCCCATGCTAGCCAATTTAGATACCAAGATTTTATGCGATACGTGATAATAAGCACTTCGTCCAAATGATATTGCGCGTTGATTTTGACACCTGTATAAATAAAGAATAAATAAACAGAATGAAAGCCCATGCTAGCCAATTTAGATACCAAGATTTTATGCGATACCTGATAATAAGCACTTCGTCCAAATGATATTGCGCGTTGATTTTGACACCTGTATAAATAAAGAGGAGGGGAAATTTGCCAATTACAGATATGGCCCAAACCATGACCGACGTGGTTTTTCGATGCCTTTTATTGGTTGGAATATCGCACATTCTCGGTGCATATTCGCGGTCATTCTGTGGGTTGTGGCTTTTTTGCAACTGGAACAGTTTCCCGTCAAAAAAACAATATTGCAACTTGCGTGCCGCTGAAAAATCAAAGAGCTTCTTTCCCTCCGCTTTTATTTTTTGAGGTTAAGTTTGGCCATGAATTCGTTTCTTTTTGTAAGCTTTAATCTTTAAATTCTTTTTTTATGATGTTTCGGATGGTTTTCTAACTCACATTCAGGTCCTTGGCCAGTTGTCTTCTTGAATATGCGCAATTTCTCCTTATTCGTCCGCGAACAGTCGTCACCGGACCAGAATTTCTAACAATGATTTTTCGACCTAGTTTTTTTTGGAAATTTTAAAGCCCCCAGTTGCCTTGTATCGAGCCACAGTGCGTTGCACAAATCTGCGGTTAAGATCTAGGTTCGCCCAAGACTTAACAATTTCTCGAGTTTTTTTGACTTGCAAATGCAATTTCAGAATCAGCTCTCTTTCCTCTTCCATTGCTCAAAAACTTTTAATAACAACTGATCAACATTACAATAAGTTCAGTGGATTTCGAAATCAATGTAAGAATACAAATGTATAAAAGTTAAAAATCAACTCTTGCTTTGTTTGCCACAGCGTCTCTTTAAAAAAGTGCGACAGTGAATAGGATTCACGCTGTAAATGGGTAATTCCATGTCCTTTCCATGTCCTAAATCTAATATACATATGTATAAACGATCGCACCGAAAGGTGATTTTTAAAAATGTCCAAATAATGTTCAAAATATACAATACCTAATCACTATTATTATGATCATCAAAGATTTCACTGTTCGATTTTTTGTAATAATTCTGTAGCTTTGGGGTAAATCGGGGTCTCTGCATATACATCTGGATTTCTTGGAATCGACATCACTGACCTCAAAAATGAAAAAAAATTTAAATCGGCAAATGCAGATCGGTTTTTTTCGCAAAAATAATTTTAAATTTTTTTGACAAAACATTTTTTTTTTTTAATTGAAATATTTTAAGAAAATTTTTGTTTATCAATTGCAGATTTAGCTATTTTTAAAAAAGTTGGTAGGCTATGTAAGGAAAAAAACTACGCTATGATAATGCAGTTTACCTCGTTTAAAATATGATATTGTGTTTTTTATTTATTGGATCCTTTAAAACTTAGAACTAACAATCATTTTTAACGGTAAAAATTTTACATTATATGACAGTTTCACATTATAATTTACTAGTTGACCCGTCCGGATGGCGTCACCTGCGGTATGTTGGAATTTGCTGAGGAACACGGGGCTATCTATTCAAATGCAATAGAATAGTTACGCTTTAGACGTAGGGGTCGGGTGGGTCTAACCAATTTTCTAGCTAGAATATTTGGATGCAATTTAAGCTTATCTGCATATTTTGTTGTACGTCTGGGGATCTCATCGTAAATTGTGGGTATTTGTAAATCTCGATATATTTGTGCATTTCTTATAAACCATGGGGCTCCAACTTTCGACTGCATTCTTTGTAGTTTCTCAACATTTGATGGGGAAGCTGTTCCCCAGAGCTCAATCCCATATGTCCATATGGGTTTAATCACACTTTTGTATAAAAGGATTTTATATGTGGTGTTGAGTTTTGATTGCTTCGAGATTAGCCAATTTAGTTCGAGTTTTTTCAGTTTGATTTGTGTAAGTTTGGCTTCGATGTGTTTTTTCCAAGTGAGTCTACGATCGAGATGCATACCAAGGTATTTGGTTTAACGACACTGTGGTATTACATTACCATTTATTTTAAGGGTGGCGCAAGTATATGTACTTAGGGTGAAGGTTAGATGGATGCTCTTAGACTCATTGACTTTAATTTTCCACTGAGATAACCAATTTTGCAGTGTGATTAAATGCTGTTGCACGTGTTGTGATACCATTTTGGGGTCTAAGTATGAGCACAATATTGCTGTGTCGTCGGCAAATGTTGAGATGATGGTCTGATCATAATGGGCATATCAGCTGTATATAGTATATACAGTAGAGGGCCGAGGACGCTGCCTTGGGATACGCCTGCAAGAATATCAAATTACGAGAAACGAAACTTGTATTTTTAACTACAAATTTTCTGTGGGTCAAGTAGTTGTCAAGCAATATGCATGCTTGTGCGTAAAAGTTTCTGTAGTATTGATATCAATCCTCTATGCCAACCTTATCAAAGGCTTGGGTTACTGTCGAGGAATACTGCTGAGCAGTATTGCTATTTCTCGAATGTTTTTTTTAATCATGTCAACAATGCGATGAACCTGTTCAATTGTGCCATGCTTGTCTCAAATTCCGAATTGGTGATTGGGTATTTCACCTTTCGCGAGTATTATGGGTAACATAATTATTATCAGAATTTTCTCAAAAAGTCTTGATAGGGTAGAAAGTAAGCTTATTGGGCGATATGAACTTGCATTCGTGGGGTCTTTTTCCGGTTTCGGGATCATCGTGATCTGCGACAGCTTCCAGTCAGTTGGGTAGTGACCTATTCTTAATATAGCATTATATATGTGTAATAAGTGAGTAACAGCAATTGATGGCAGCTCTTTCGCCATTTTAGCCGTTATTAAGTCATGACCTGGAGCTTTTTTTGGGTTCAACTTGGCAATATCAACCATAAGTGCTTTTCTTCTGATGAGTAGTGGGTTAAAATTTGACCTGTGGTAACGGATAATTTGCTGTTGGGGGGTTTGGAGTAATTACATTTTGTAGGTGACTTGCGAAAGCAGTACCTTTTTCTGCATCACTTCTAGCCCAGTCTCTGTTGGGTAAACGAATTGGCGATTCTGCAATAATGTGTCATTTTAATTTTTTGTGGCACGCCAAAGTGAGTAAGTTTTTGAGCCGGTGTAAGCTTTTCTATGAATTGATGCAGATCATTCTCGTTTTTCGCCTTGGGTTCATTTTGAAGTTTTCGTGTAATGAGGGTCAGCTTTTTTTCAGATAGGGTGATCTGAACTTTTGCCAATCACGCCGTATTGATCTCTTTTTCTTAAGAGCGCAGCTATATTTTGTGGCACAAATTCATTTTCTTGGGTAGTGGGTGATCTGAACTTTTGCTAATCACGCCTTATTGATCTCTTTTTGTTAAGAGCGCAGCTATATTGTGTGGCACAAATTCATTTTCTTGGGTAGTGGTATTGATTTTTGGGGTCGCTGCCAGTGCGGCATTTGTAAGCAGAAGGGTATAGTTACGCACTGCCACATTCAGTTACTCCTCAGTTTTCAGTGGCACATTTAGGGTAATTTGTGAACTTATATATTTTCTGAATTTGAGCCAATTTGTGTTTATACTAATGATGTCAATTTTCGAGACCTTTGCCAATCCCGGGATTTTCGGGATTGAAAAATGCAATCCCGGGATTTGGTTTTTTTTCAATTCAACCAAAATTCAGTAAAAAAATGTTATATTAAATAGAATTGAATTGCTTTTAATATACCCATACTATAATATTTTGGAAATTGCGCAAATAATCTAACAATATTCAAGGTTTTTATTGGATTTTTTTTAAATTGAATTTATCACACCTATGATTTGGAATATTAGAAAAAAGTTTGAATAACTTTAAAATATGTAGAATAAAATACTAATAGATTTGGTCTTTGGAATCTAGGGTTTCCGGTCTGAATAAGATCATTTTAAAAATGTGTCGTTTGATCCACATTTCTCTAACAACTATTGACCTGAACATTTTGTCGAACATTTTAATATACGGAATTGGAATTAGTATTTCATGTCCCGAACGATGTTCGATGTATTTTTGATCCGATTTCCATTTAAACAAAATGGACTTGAGTGCTTTATAGTCTACTAATTTGCAAACAGTTTGGAACTATTTTTTGCTTAAATTTGTTGACGTAATGAAAATATGCCTAAATTGCCTTCACGCATTGGTACAAGTTTCTACAATGCGTATTGCATATTTTTATATGTATAACTCATATAGTTTATGTACGAGTATATCAATAAACTTTTCGCCAATTTTATTTAATTTTTTTCTTTAAAACAAAATAAATAATTTTTCCAAACCAATAAAATCAAATGAAACACATTAAATTTCCAACTTTTCGAAGTTTTTTCCTGAATGCTTATCAACATTTTTTGGATAAAAAACTATTAAAACTAAACCATTCAGAAAGAAATTATTCATGATAGAAAAAGCTCCTGAATTTATAATTCTTTTCTGAACACATAGAATTTAATTGATTCATTTTTTCGCAATATAAAAGGCATATTTTTGAAAAAATTTCTCATAAAACTTGTCCTGAAAATCCCGGGATTCGCACTGACTTCGGGACTAACAAAGAAGCGGGATCCCGGGATTGACATGCCTAGTTTATACTGGTGAGTATGTCAGTATGCATATTAATTTGTGTTTCAGTTAACCGAGTTTCAGGAAAGGGAAATAATTTGTATGAAAAAGGCCAAGAAAATCCTGGGAATTAAATTTGTGTTTCAATTAAGCATTTATGATCCGATTTTAAAGTATAATATATCAAAATTTTTGTATCGAGGAGACCTATAATAATGCTCTAATACCACCCTAATGTACCATTCCAATCGCAGAAAATTAAAGCTCTCGAAAAATCATTAAACTCTTGCAAAGGAAGTATACCGATAATTCTATTAGAACTATTTAAAACAAATATAATTCATATTTTTACTGAACGTAGGGGTAGCGCATTGACATATTTCATCATATCGTCACCATTTATTATCCCATTTTAAAGTATAATATATCAAAATTGAATTAAGTGCTTTATGGGGATGCCCAGCAACTCGAAGTACCTCCACTTTAATTAATTTATTGATCTACTTTTAATCGATCAAATCTTGACGTGATTCAAGTTGACTGTATTTGTGCCGGCTCTCGAGTTTAGCTAAAATGTGGCCCATGCGTTGTTCATCGGTGACCGCCAAGGCAGATTCATGTACTACATGAACAAAGCGCTCGCTGTTTTGAGAATGTCGAGATTTGATCTGCTGGGTATCGCCTTAAAACACTTAATTTGATTTGACTTTAATGTCTTTAATTTATGTTGCAGAAGTTGAGAAGTTGGAAAACCAAACATTCCAATGTATACATTAGGGTACATTATGGTGGCTGACTGAGATCTGGTAGGTAAGTACTAGAAGGGTGTACTTAAAGACGTATGAGGCATTGTTGTAGGTTGATATATTATACTTTAAAATAAGATAATAAATGGTGACGATATGATGAAATATGTCAATGAGTTTACCCCTACGTTCAGTAAAAATATTAATTATATTTGTTTTAAATAGTTCTAATGGAATTATCGGTATACTTCCTTTGCAAGAGTTTAATGATTTTTCGAGAGCTTTAATTTTCTGCAATTGGAATGGTACATTAGGGTGGTACTAACTTAGATCTGGTGGGTAAGTACTAGAAGGGTGTACTTAAGAGCTAGGACCTCTGAGACATTATTATAGGTCTCCTCGAGATATATTTTACTTTAAAATTGGATCATAAAAGGTGACAATATGAAGAAATATGTCAATGCGCTACCTCTACGATCAGCCAAAAA
Source organism: Heteromyza rotundicornis (assembly GCA_951394025.1). Classification (NCBI taxonomy): domain Eukaryota; kingdom Metazoa; phylum Arthropoda; class Insecta; order Diptera; family Heleomyzidae; genus Heteromyza; species Heteromyza rotundicornis. The sequence goes on along the minus strand of OX596011.1, from coordinate 63,465,761 downwards.
AAAAAGAAAATTTTTTTCGGAATCTCCTTCCAAATTTGCTTCAAGTTAGATGGTCTGCAGTTAACTTTATCACCCTTTAAGGTGATACGGTCTAGTATATACGGTCAAATGGATACGTACAATTTGCTACCGTGGTAAAAAATGTATCTTATACAAAGAGTTCCACTGAAGACTCAATGGTCAGTAGAGATCGTTTAAGGGTCTTGATTACTGCAAAATCAATAACATCTGGAATTTTTGGTCTGTCTGATGGCCAGTATGTTGGCGTGACTGACGAAACTACATCAAGGCCTTCCTTTGGGCAAAATCAGGCGATGTGTGTTTGGCATTAAAATCTCCAAGTACAAGAAATTGTTCACCAAGTGTGAACAGTAAATTGCAGATATTGTTAGTCCTTTTATGTATTCATCAAGGCATATGCTGGTGGCTTGCAAATATTCGGTGCAAAAATCCTTCAGAACAAAGTGTTTGATTCTGTCTTAATTAGAAGCGCTGATCCACCTCGTGTTTTACCACCTGGGTGTTTAGTGTCGTACAACGTGTATCCGGGTATATTAAAAAAGTGTTTTTGGGTTAAATGGGTCTCTGAAATTAGCATTACATCTATGAAGTATGAGTTGAGGAATTGAATAAGTTCCAATTTATGTTGGCATAAGCCGTTCCCGTTCCAGAAGGATATTTTTATCGCATTCACGGTTTTTTATTTATAAGGGTCTGGATTAGCATGTTTTGATTGCATAACATCTCCTGCATCATAGTTTGCATGCCATTAATAAACTGCGACATGTTTTGCATAAACATCTGGAGTGTTTGTTCAAGGCCAATGTTCTGTTGACCAGGTTGAATAACTGGAGGGTCTTGGGTATTGCCTTTGAGTGCATTTGCACATGAAAATGGTTATTGTTGTGGTGCAGTTATAGCTCCATTCTCTTGGAGTGGTGGGTATGATTTCATCTGGGTGATATTGGCTGGAGTAGGGTTTGACATCGTCGCAGTTGTTCCTCTGAAGGGCTTCGTTTGGGAAGAAACCTTATTTTTATAACCCTTATATTAACTTGCTTTGGATGGACTATATATATATGTATAAATATATATAGATATCCTCAAATCTGCGGCGAGCTTTTTCATACACTTCCAGCTAGAGACCTGAAATTTGGTACACAGAACTCGGTTGACAATGCATTCTATTAAATTTTGCTGAAATTTTGTACTTAGGTTCGTAAAAAAAAGCAAACAAAGGGGAAAAAAAATTTTAAAAAAGTGGAAAATAAAAATGAGTAAAAAACAAGTTTTTTAAAATATAACACTTTAACCGAGGAAAAATCAGAAAATAAATTTCCTTTAAATTAATTTCCGGAATTTCGATTTAAAATTAAGGTTTTTGGCGACTTAAAAATCTGCAATCTTGAAGTCACAATCAATTATGAATGAATCAAGATTTCATTCATTGAATGCTATTTTAACTGCTGAGTTAAAGATTGAAATCTTTGTCTTTTTCGGAGTTATTGTCCATTCAATTTTTTGAAGTCTTTTTCCATTCACAAGATTGCATTCTTTTTTTTTAAGTTAAATGAATGTATTCTTTTGATTCCAGAAGTGAATGCAATCTTCAGAGGAATGAAATCAAAAGAATGCATTCTTTCTGATTGCAATATTTTATTGATTTCATTCTTTTTAGTGAAATCAGTAAAGACTTCAACCTTTAGAGTGAAATCATTTAAAGACTTCAACATTTTATTTGAATTCATTTGAGATTTTTCGATTTGAATTCTTTTTAAAGGAAAAAGACTTCAAAAAATTGAATGGACAATCATGATTTTAAAAAAGACAAAGATTTCAATCTTTTTCTCTACAGTGTTAAGCAATTTGTTAAGCAAAAAAAATTCGCCACTCGCGGGTGAAATGCGACCGAAGGAGTATTCTGAATTAATTGAAACTAAGTTACTAAATGTGTTTTGGCCCGCTGATTTCAAAAATGTAATCGGTTTTTCTGTAACGCTTATAGTTTTTGAATAAATCCAGAATTGTATGCTTGATTTTCTTATTTAATTATTATGCATATAATACAACTCTACAATTATATTTCGAAAAAGGTTTCTTAGCTTTAATAACGGATTCTAGTGGTTCTTGATTAGCTGATTTCACATTTGGTAACCGTTTTTGGCTAGCAGTTGTAGCAGGTACATTAATGCAAAAACATTAACAAATCTTTTTAATAAATTTAATATTATAACTATTGAAAAGATCAATACATTTTTATAATCTTGAATACTTTGTAAAGAAAAATGTATATTATACTATATTATATTATGTATATTCTACTATTAGGGGTATTCACGGATTGGTGTACTTGATAGTGTACTTTTGTCGAAGTGACGTATTCACTTTTACCATAAATTTTACCTGTATTCTCAATTTTAATAATTCTGTCACATTTTTTATTTTTTTATTTGTTTAACATGTGCATTGCTTGGTAAAGTAACAAACCCCAAGAAATCCTGAAAAATCTGGAGAACCCGGGATTGCCAAAACCATTCGGTATTGACCGCCTTAGTCAATAGGAAGAAGAGAAAGAGTAAAATAGAGAAAAATTAAATCACATTGGATCAACAATATTTCAATTGAGCTTTTAGTTACTATACATACATTAATATCAATATATTAATAAAAGTACATACATTCATCATATTTTACCATTTTGTTTACATTATGAACTTTTTGAAAAGTTTTTTGGATATAAAATCGTAATTTTAGGCATTTACAAAATAACATTTTTTTCAAAAAGTTGGTAAAAAATGGTGAATTTCTTTTTTTTTCTGAAAGAAAACACGTTGAACTTTAAAACAAAAAAAAATTTTCACTAACTTTTACGCACTTTTTTTTTTACAATCAATAATTTTTTGGGTTTTTTTTGTTTTTTACTTGAAAAACTTTTTTTTTCATGGTACTCACAAATTTTTATATCGAAGTTTAATGACAACTATTTTATTTTTCATTTTTTAATACAATAATAACATTTATAAAAAAGGCAAGTTTGTATCATTCTTGCCAAAAATGCCTATTGGGCAATTTTTTTCGCCAAGTTATCAAAAATAATTTTTTTTGTTCCAGCATTTGTTATCAATTTTCCCTAATTTAAAAATAGTCCACGGACGTCAAAAAATTTTAATCAAATAAAAAAGTTCATATTCTTTTTAGTCAATGTATTACCTTTCCAAAAATACCATATTTTATATAATTGATGACATCAAACTTTCTGAATTTTGTCTATGGGACAAATCACTGTGCGGCGCGCGGAAGAAGAAAACTGAATATTTTGTTTGAGCTGTCAAAGTTATCTTGCTTTCTTTTACTTTCTTTCGCTTTTGCTTTCGTTAAGTTAGCTAAGTGAGCGGCGGCGATCCGATGAAGGTATTGCCAGCCTCGCCATTACAATAGTAAAATGTCAAAACCTGGACTAGAGCTAGAGCTCTTTGAACCTGTTTGAGGGAGGGGAACCTGTCGACATTTATGCTTTCGCCTATACAGACATGAGTGCCGCCAAAATGAGTATTTTCATTGGGGGTGTATATGTAAATTTGCCAAACACACTCTAGAAAATCTAAGTAGATCTTTCACATATAGGTGTAGGTCGAGCTCATGTGTGGGGGGGGTGGGGGGGGGTAGTGAGATGTTGGAGAAATGGAAAGTGAGCGCCATATATGCATCCATATAGACAGGTTTTTTAGTTCTTTTTGAGCAGGGAAGAAGGAAAGTGATAAAGTTTTATATTTTTAATTTAATTTGATTTTAAATAATTTGTTTGGCAAATTTTTGATAATTTTCTTTCTTTTTTTTCTAAATTGTATTTTTGGAGTAGTGAAGTGGAGCGGTTGCCATCGTCGCATTGTGGCTGGAGGACAAGTGTTCCAAAGGGAGTATTTTTGCGCGCTGGTTTAGTTTTGCCAGCTAGTGTTTTTTTTGCTTTATTTTATTTGTGGCAGTCGGCCATTTAGTGTTTTGAATTTGAGAAATTTAATAGAGTTGGACAGGTTGTGTTCGGTCGTGATTTGTTTTGGTGAAGTGTTTCCGTCCTGGCAATTTCAAGCAGTTTGCTTGGAATTTGTTTGGCCGTTTCCCCCTCTTCCTTATTCTTTTTTTTTGTTTGTGTCGTCCCGCATCTGAGCCAAGTTGTTGCTGAACATCGATTTTATCGAAGTCCAGCTGGTGAATAGATTCTGCAAAGCATCGTGCGAGGGATTTCAGACAGGTCGGTCTGGTCCCGCAAATCAATTGCGTTTTAAAAAATATAATTTTTGGGTGTATAAATAATTTTTTTCGGTCATTTGTCGTTTTGTGACAATTTTGAAAAGGGTTCCGTTTGTGTTCGGTATTATTTTCTTTGTGTCGGGAAAGATTCAGTTTCTTTATATATATATATATATATATATACCTGTATATATAACCTATTTTGAAATTTATGTTACATACCTCCTTCTTCCAACCACCCATTGTGGTGCATGAATTGTTAAGGGAATCATAGAGGAATATTCATGCAAAAAATCAAAAGCGAAACGTAAAAAAAATGTTTTTTTCTCTTTTTTGTTGCACATTTTTGTAATTGTTTATTTTTATTCTATTTAGCCTTTTTTATTTGCCAATTTGCTTACAATAATTTGTAGCAACTTTTCCACAAATTCAGTTTTCCTGGAATTCGAACCGACGTCCTCTGGAGTTTAGAGTGCACTCTAACCAACTCGTTTAACGCCGGCATTATTGACAATCGTCTAAACGTTTGTATATTTCTCAGCAAGCATTTTTTTTTGCTCAACAAGTGTTCGTTTTTTTTTTTCTCAAAATGTTAGATGAGCGTAAATTTATTATTTGCAATTACCACAGGTCGTAGGTTCAACACTATCTGGCGGCAAAAAAGTTTTTTATTTATGTTTTAATAGTTTTTTAGTGACTTCTTATTTTTAAATGTGATGGTTTGATGGGATTTAGGTCCAAATTAAAAATACTCTTTGTTATATTTATTATTAATTTTTTTTATAGTCCAATATTTCGACATGAATTAAGTGTAAGTTTTCTTCTTATTATTTAAAATTACATTTGGATCAATGTAATTTTAAATAATATTGTTAAAAAACTGTTTTGGTATGTCCCTGACGTCCCTGAGTCATCCTCAGTGCATCCTCGAAGAAGGCGAAGGCGGCGCAAAGTGTTTTCAGATACAATACGAGTGCGATCGCATCAGTTTACAGTTCACACGCGCAAATATTTGAATAAAAAATGTTTCTATAGTATACTGGTTAGTTTTAGCAAGGCGCAACTTTTTGCATTAAAATATTGGTTATGGAAAGTTTTTAGGAGAGATGTCGGAAATTTCCTACAAACATGTATGAAATTTCTTTAAGAAAGCATGCATACAAATTCATTAATGAACATTCTTCCTGTTGGATAGTTAACACTTCGAAATATGTCGGCCTGTGTAATTTATATCAACAAAAATAGCAATGATCTAACGAAATTTAAGTCATTTATACATTGCATTTAAATATTGCACCTTCAATAGATTTGCACGAATTTGATTGTTTGCCCATTTAGACCCAAAAAAAATACCAGAAAATCAAGACTTTTCAGGATTTTAAAAAAGTAAATAATTTTTTTTTAAAGTTTTAATGGAAAAAGTTAGTTTTTGCTTAGATATTTAAACACAAACATTAATTTCCATTTAAAAAAGTTGAATGAATTAATACATTTTCAGTATTTGAGTTGCCGTTTCTTCAGAAAATACCAAATTCAATTTAAAATATGCTCAGATAAGGTTTATTAAATTACTTTTGTATCAGTTTTACTTAAGTATTTTGACTAAGTTATTAATTTTTGTGCGTTCGCTAGTACTAAAAATTATAAATAAACATAAATGAAGGGGTGAATAGATGAAGGCGGGATGTAACATAAAAACTATTTCGAGAAAATTAGTTTCAATGTTTTTCATTTTGCTCTTTTCAAACCCAAATTGAGGACTTGTCATCTTTGTCGCGTCTGAATCTTAGAAACTATAAACAATACTTATATCACTTTTACCAAAAAGTCCATTTTGAAATTTGTGTTACATACAGCCTTCATCCACCTCTTTAAATTTATTATTTCTTAAAGGAAAAGTTCTGAGCACAAACAATTTTATTGGAATTATTATTTCAAATTAATCAAAATATTTCTTAATTTTTTTTGATAAATTTAAAAATTATAAGTTTTGAGTTATTCAACTCACTTTTTCTCATTTCTTTGTGGTCAAAATGTTGTCAAAAATTAGTTTTCTACTAACATGACTTTTTTGTATATTTTAAAAGTTGTATTTTTCTTGTATTAAACTTTTTTATTTCTATTCGTTGTATTTTGGAAGCCCCAAAAAAGGGACTTTAGCGGGTTGAGATGTTCAGATTTTAAAAACAGAGTACAGTATCCCAAGGGTTACCTTTGACCTCAGATAACTCGCTTATTCGAACTAATCCAGAAGAACTACTTAAGGGTGTTAAGGGTGTTACTATGTAGACCAAGATCTATAATAATATGTTATCAGATCGGCATTCAGTTATCAGTAATCTATTATGATTAGATTACTTATGATAAATTAAGGAAATTTGCCAATTTGTTTACTCTTTTGATACTGATTTCCTGAAAAGCCTTCCTTTCTGATGATAAGGTTCTCCTTGTTGTTGTTATAATAGCATTGTTTATTTAAACAAAAATGTTCAAATGATTCTTCGTCGTTAATGAAGAACATTGAAAATGTCTCTCCAATCTGTGTGTTATGTTTTAAAAATGGTTTTATTTTCTATTTATTTGTTTTTAAGGAAATATTGTAATATTTGTGCCAATGTACGATCAATTGATTCAACTGAATTTTTCGATTCTGAGGCACAAATTAATTGGGAACCTCCCACAACAAGTTGCAGTCCATATGCTTCACAGCACCATCGACAAAAACCAATTGGAGAATTTGGTCGAACCGAATCCAGATTGCATCAAAATAATACTTACCACCGATATGGCAGAGACCGTCGTCTTTTTGCATTCATTTACATACGTTATTGATTCGGCGCGCAGTTACCGCACTGTGTATAATGCGGATACGCACAGCAATGAGAAAATATTTGAATGGGTATCAAGAGACAATCTCAAAAACCGCCTCTCATTGATTCGTCACACAGACGGTGATTATTTGCCTCGCACAACACCGTTCGACACTAAAAAACGCACATGATCAGGACTAATAGATTCGGTTAGAGGGGGTTAAAAAAGAGTACCCGTGTCTCCCAGTTTACAATTCTTAAAACAGTTTGAATCGCATTTGTGCATTTTGCATTTTTCCCATGCACTAACAGCTCTTCAAAAATTATTGGATCTGAAATGTTAAATATGCATTTGATAGAGGAAAAACATAAGATGCGTTTCATATTTATAAGGTCACCTCAAATTTTGAAATACTACGAATACAATGGGTAATTTCTTTTAAAATGTTCTTAAAAAATGATCTACACTAAAAGTACTCTCTAAATATGCTGTAGTTGTTGTTTTAGTTTTGTTGTTGTTGAAACTAAACTTTTTTTTTTATATTTTACGTGTTTAATAGTTATAAGGTCACTTTGAAAAATTTACATCGATCCGTATGAAGAGCGTATATTACCTTCGAGGTCTAGAGATGAGTTTACAGCCTTATATCCGGGCCAATGCTTCCGAAAAGTTCACATTTCAAGAAGACAACGCTCAAATTCAAAAAATATTGAATTACAAAATGTGTATTCTGCTGCTTGTTTTTAATGTCATTCGAAATCAAGGCGATCACTTACAAAAATAACTTTTACAGGTTTTCATGTTTGAGGACAGAATTTTAAATTTTTTCAAAGTGACCTTATAAATATGAAAATATAAAAAAAAGTTTAGTTTCAACAACAACTAAACTGCAACAACAACTACAGCATATTTAGAGAGTGCTTTTAGTGTAGATAATTATACCCCCACACTCACTTTTCTCCTTTTTATACCCCCACACTCACTGTGGCAGGGTATACTAACTTTGTCGCAACGTTTGTAACGCCCATAAGGAGGCGTGTCCGGTATGGAAAAGTATATATATTCGTGATCAGCATTACCGCCGGAGTCGATTTAGCGATGTCCGTCTGTCCGTCCGTCCGTCCGCACGATAGCGGTCGCAGTTTTAGAGATATCGACTTGAAACTTTGGGTACATGTTTTTCTCTTCAATACTGAGATCAAGTTCGAGAATCAGCCAAATCGGACAAAAACTGGGCGTGGCTCCCATACACCGAAAAAAAAGGTCAAAATTTTTCAAGTCTTTTTTATTGCTGCATTCGATTGGAAATGATTAGAAACGTATTTTTGACATGGTCCGAGGTTCCGAAACCACATATATAAGGGTCAAAATGGGGTCTTGAGACCAAGTTTTTTTTTTTGGTCGATTTGATTGGAAATTTTTAGAAACGAATTTTGGATATTGTCCGGTCTCCAAAACTATTTATATGTGGCTCAAAATGGGGTCTTGAGACCACATAATTTTATGTTCAATGTACTTCTTCCTACTGTGTGGGGGTATTTCAGCTTCGGTATAGCCGAAGATAGTCCACTCTCTAGTTTTTTATGAACATTTTCAAAGAAATTATCCATTGTATTAGTAGTATTTCAAAATTTGAGGTGACCTTATTAATATGAAACACACCTTACCTTTAAAAAACATGTAAACTTTTTACGATAGGATGTAAATTCATTTAACATTCAAAATTCAATAAAAACTGTATTTTTGATGAATTATTGTGTGCAAAAGAAAAAGGCAAAATGTAAAAACCCAATTTAAACGGTTATAAGAATTGATCTAAGAAAACTGGGAAACACGAATTAATTTTGTAACCCCCTCTAATAGAATCTATTAGTCACGATCGTGTGGGTAACCAAAAGTTAATTTTTGTCGAACGGTGTAATATAATATTGCATTTATTTTTGGTGCTTAATTTCCATTGTAGGTCATGTAGGTATTTGTTTTCGACTGATTCCCCGAGTGATATACGATAAACTTCCCGAAGTTTGTACACCCCAGTTGCTAACGATGCCTCTGGATCGAATTTGCCTAACGGTTAAGCTTCTATCGCCACATCAGATAGTTGCTGAGTATCTGCAAGGCACCATTGTACGGCCACCTTTCATACATGTACATCATACTGTGGATTACCTCAAAAAATTGGACGTGTTTGATGAGCTTGATGATGTAACATGGTTGGGCTGCAGGCTAATCGACGTGCCTGTGGACTGCCAGTTAGGCAAACTGCTCGTTTTTGCCATTTTGTTGCAGTGTCTCGATCCGGTGCTAACTATTGTAAGTTTCGTTGCCACAATGGACCCGTTAAAATTGCCCACTGAAATGGATGGGCTGTTGCAGCCTTATGTCGCCGCTATCCGCAATAAGATGAAACAGAAACGGAAAAGCCTGACGGAGGGAATTTTATCAGACCACCTAATGTATATCCGCCTGTATCAGGAGTGGCAGAATGAGTTACAGAACGAAAGTCCGGAATTGGCATTGCTCGATCAGCATAACTTTGTACTGAATGGCATCTTGGAGAAAGTTTTCGATATGCGGACGAACTTGGTGGGTGCATTGCGCTCCTCTCAGCTTATTCACAACCAAGGTCAACTGGATATGCATTACATTAATCAAAAGTCCAGCAGTTGGCCCATGGTCAAAGCGGCTTTGGTAGGTGGTCTCTATCCCAATATATGTAAGGTCGACTCCAGCTTCAACCGCTTCAAATCGGCGCACACAAGGGAGCTTAGACTCCACCCGAGCTCGGTACTTCGTAAACTGGAAGTAGAGCCATTGAATATTTCTACCCAGAAGTTTCCCACGCCATGGATGATTTACGGATATGAGTCAAAAAGTGGTAGATTCAACAGCATCAGCAATTGTACTTTGGTAGCACCGCTGACTATTGCTATGTTCGCTGGTAAGTTTTTATATTTTGAAACAAATATAATTCAGGGACAATACTAAAGAGTGATTCATTTAGAATTAGTTTTTGTGGGTACCCAGGTGGAATTACAGAAGCTCCCAACTGCGGTCTTGAAAATTGTATGGGTGAATACTGCCAGGTGGGATTGCAGCTGCTGTTATATGCCAAGCACGCAGTTGGGACTTCTTTACCACAACATTTGCAACGCCCATAAGGAGGCGGGTTTGGTATTAAAAGTATCCGTTGACATTTGACAAAACAACCTCTTTCAAATTTGCCAACTTTTCAGGAGAGCAAAAAAAAACGGTTAAAATGCTTCTGTTATTTTTTTTTTTTTTTTTTTTTTTTTTTGTGTTCTTAAAATTTAATGGCGGGTTGCTTTGCAACACATATTGCCAGGGTGTCCCACATCGATTTTACGAGTTGAATTAATAACCTACTTCCAGCAGTCTACGACTGCTTTATGAGCTTGCAGTTGTGTTTTATAATTAATTGATAAACAAAAATATGATTAAATTAAACCGAGCAAAAACCAAATTAAATCAGAACCTTTATTACCTTTAAGAAGTCTAGAAGCATTATGAAAACATCCAAATTGAAAGTCTTCAATAAATCCGGTAAATTATGAAAATTGTTAAAAAAGGAAAGCCTTGACGAAAACTGTTATATTTAGAGCATATAAAAATGATATGCTCACAATTTTCAACCACATTGCAGGTATTACATAAATTTGAGTCAGTAGCATTAATCAAATGCAGATACGATTTACAATATGTATGATTCGTCATCAACCGATTAATAATTTTGATATCATGTGGATTCCATTTTAATTTCTGAAACCATGGCTTTGTCGGTACATCCTTAAAAATTTTGAAAAAGGACCTTCCCTTTTCGTTTGAAATAAATCTGAAATGTGCATTCCATTCATTATATAAAACCTTATGTATACATTTTAACGCCTCTGCAGGAGTCAAGTCCACATCAAGAGGAGCCCCATTCCGTATGGCCTCCCTAGCCATGCGATCCGCATTTTCATTGAAGAAAACACCCACATGACCCGGGACCCAAACAAAATGCACCGATCGAAGATTAGACAATTCAATTTGATTTAAAATCCTGGCCACAATAAAGCTGTCCGTATTTTTTTTCTCCAAAAGGATACACGCGTTAAGACTATCCGTAAAAACAACCACATCCTGCATCCCATCCTCACAGGCTATGTCAATTGCTTTGCTAATAGCTATGAGTTCTGCAGTCAAAGAGGATAAACATGACGAAATGCTGAACAAAAAATAGTTGTCCGACAAGACATTAAAAATTGCGCAACCAGTCCCAATTTCAGAAATCGAAGCATCAGTTGCCAAAATCGAGAAATTCCTTTTTTTATAAAAATCCAATCTTTCCAAATAAATAACATTAATAGTATCTTTTGATAAATTATCCTTACTGTCATACAGCAGTTTGGTAACAAAAGTACACTTTGATGACTTAGTGACGGAGACACTACAGTTTATTCTTTTGTGACGGCCACCTGGAGTCAAAAAGGGAGAATTTTAATAAACACTTGATTATTAAAATACGTACCTTGAAATTCACTCCTGTTGTTTTCCTCCATTCCTTTTTTTTGTGTACTCCTTTGTTATCCGAAAATCAGCTGTTGCGATCAGTGATGCCACAGCTTGCAAGGGCCCACTCAAAAACGATCGATTATCGATAATGGCCCAAAATGAAAAAGGAGGAAGAGGATGAAAAAAGGAGGAGAGGAAAAAGAAAAAAAAAGACGGGAGCAAGAGGACGAGGCACAGTTGGCTCGGCCATTCAATTTTCACCCTGACATGAAGATGGTCATGCGACCACAAAGTAAAAAAAAAAATTTTATATATTTGCATAAGCAAATCCTCATACTAAACTCAGTGCTCATCGACCAGCCCAGTTCCCTAAGCAAAACTTCGAACTCATCGTCTTCGTGGGAGTCCTAATCGTCATCATCGTCAGCACAATCGTCATCATCGTCATCATCGGCAGCATCATCGTCATCATTGTCAGCATCATCATCATCATCATTCTCGTCGTCGGCAGCAGCCATTTGTAAAAAAAAAAAATGCAAGTACATTGAATAAAAAGAACCTAAAAAAATTATAGAAATTAAAAAATTTTTTAAATGAAATTGAATAAATAAAATCAATATGGAATAAATTTCCTATGCGAGGCTGACATAGCCGCCTATACAAAAAAAGAAAAATACCTCAAATAAGGGGCGTTTCAAATAAAATTAAAAAAATGGGCAATCGAAACGCCATCGGTGCGGTCATAAAATGATCGGTCAATAGGGTGGGCTGCCTAGGTGCATACCACCATGCACCAAAGGCTTGGTCATCGCTGCTCGACAGCCAGCTGACTCTCATTTCCGTTTCCTTAACAATTTTTCCATTTGAATTTCCCCTCCTTAGATTTCCGTTCGGTAGTGCTTTTTTTCAAGGCACGAAATTAGTTATAAATTATTTGTGGCTCACTTGGAGCAAAAATATAAAAGACCCCGCGACTCCGGCGAGTTCAGCCGCGCCAAAAGCAAGCGTGCTCAGAACCCGCTCCGAATCCCACCACCAGTGAGTTGTCACAAATGGCGCCCAACAATGGAGCTGTTTTTTTGTTTCCGATTCCATTTTGTTTTAGTTTTTTTTTTGAAATCAGCTCCGGACACTTTTGTTCGCCCGAACGTTGCCAAAGTGTCGTCATATGTCCCTGATATGTGGACTCATAAAGTCCACAATATGCAGTGTTTGCGATGAGGCACAGGATAATGTTCAGGCGACCAAAAGGTGAAAAGTTTTTGGGAGGTGTCCGAGACGCTAAGGTGGGTGTACGTCATGTTCACTGGGGTCAAGAGAACCCCAGGTCATTAGCGGCACTTGTCTGGCGGGACGGTTATTTCCCGAAATCTGTTGTTGTAGTTTTTGTAATTTTTGTATGAGAGTGTAACAGTATGGTAGATTTTTTTTTTTTGGTTTGGAATTTGTTCAGTTTTTGTAACGGGTGTTCGTCAAGTGTTTGTCAAAACTGTATATACAAATACTTTTGCGACACCGGCAAATGAAAGCCAAAAGAAAAAAAACAACGTCGAGTCAAATATGTGCTGTGGTCGGAAGACATTTTTGTTTTTTTTTGTTTCTAACAAAAGAAAAAAGTACAAAGGCTGTAGTTCAGTGACCACAGTCACAGTTGCTGAAGCATTCCGAAACTATTCGATATAGTTCGAGAAAATGCTAAACTAGGCAACACAACACCAGTCCAAGTCTCATGTCGTAATTTTTCTTTTTTTCTCTTTTTTGTTGGCTGGCGAAGTCAGTCGCAAATTTTTGCAAAGCATTTTGTTTCAGTTAATTTTCCTGTTTTATTAAAATTTTATAAAAATTTAGTGATTAAAATAAGTTTAAAATTTCAAATAATATAAAATACATTTTTTTTTCTCTCCATTTGGGTGTTGCTATAAGTTGTTGCTATATGTACACGTTTATTTCCTAACTTAAGTTTATGTTAATTGTTTTGCGTTATTTATTAATTTATTTATTTTTATTATTATCATTTTTATACTATAAAATTTTCTAGTTTACAAATTACATTTGAATTTACAAATTTACATTTACATTTACATTTACCCTTACATCTGCATTTACAAATCAGATTTTATTAGCCAGAATTGGTTTCTGGATTCGTATTTGTATTAAGGTTGGCTATTAAGACAAATTTCGCGTGTTAATTTGGAAATTATATTCTACCAATTCTCTGTCACATTTTAATTTTCTAATACCGTACAATTCGGTTAATTTGAAAAAATATACCAAAAAAAAAAAAATAGAATAACTCCATTAAAATTTACAGTGGAATTAATCAATTCTTAACTAACTTTCGATACTGAATATACATTGGAAGTATTGATTCGGAGGATTAGAACTAAGTGAGCTAAATTTACATAAGAGTTTTCTAGATTTACATATTTTTAGTTTTGATAATTTAAATTTAATCTAGATTACATTAGTTTCGGTGTTGATTTAGTCAATTGTCTTTACAATCGGTATTGAACAATTTTTTTTGGATTCAGATACAATTTGAATTTACATTGAATATTCGAATTTTCATCTCCGATCAACTTGATTCTAAATTACAGATTACAAATTACAATTTACACTTAACCATTTACATTTACATTTAATTTACTTTTGTACATTGTCTTTACTTAATACTATTTACATTCAACACACTTTTAGTTATTATAAAAAGTATTCAGATTTACATTTCAATTGGCATTACAAGTTTGCAAAAACTTTTTGGAAAGTTTTTTTTGTTGTTTTGATTTTTGAATTTCTGTGGTGTTCAGTAGAAAAACTAAAGCCAGAAGGTACTATAATTCTCTGAGTTTTCGTAGTCAATTATGAAAGTTTTTTTTTAATTCAGTGTTTATTGGAATGAATAAATACAATTTAAGGGCTAACGGTAGAGGAAGAGTACCATCAATTCAAGTACCAAATCTCGGGAATACAACAATGCCAAACCCTACTACGTCACAGAAAGCAGCGACAACAAGATCGCAAGCTGCAAATTTACCAGGTCATGATGAGACTTCCGGTTCTCCCCATGACTCAACGATAACTTCACCTGAGTATAGCAGCCTAACTGCTCAAGGCATTCGCACCGCATTTAGAGCGTCGCACGATCCTAGACTTCCTACCCCATCTGTTCAGAATATGTTGTCCCCGGGGGCAGTATTGAACGAGCATGGTCTCATGGAATCGCAAGCAAGTACAATGCGCGAAATGCACGAAACCTTGCTTCGACTTATACCACAGATTGTCAAAGAAACTATGCAATCGGAAAGGGACCGAATTCGAAACAATATTACCACCCCGACATTAGATTCAGACCGGAGTAGGGCAAGAGAAGCCACCATAATAGAAAACGAATATCAAGAAAATAGAAGTTTTATACCCCAACAGCAACCCTCTAATTTAGAACAACCACAAAACTTAAATTTTGAGCAACGACAACCTCACAGTTTCCAACAACCACAACAACCCTCTGTTTTTCCACCACAAGCACCTCCTGGATTTCAGTCACAAAGACCGCCAGGGCACCGTCAACAAAGTTCCGCCCAATTTGAACCACCGCATCCGTACTCCTATATGCCAGGTGACCAGAGTCAGCCACACTATCAGCAAAATAATGCTGCTAACTTTTCATACCATCTCCGAAGTAGGCGCTATGAGCTAGATAAGTGGGGGCTTAAGTTTGATGGCACGTCAAAAACCGGTACAGTAGAAGATTTTTTGTTTCGGGTCGATGCAATTCGGGTAGATTACAACTGCCCTGTGTCCGAAGTGATGAAAAGTTTCCATCAATTGTTAGCAGGCGATGCCTATGACTGGTTTTGGACCTATAGAAGGCAACATGCTCAGATCGATTACGAAGATTTGAAATGGACTATGCTCCGTAAATTTCGGCGTCACGAAAGTGATTACGAAATCCAAAGAAAAATTATGGAGCGTAGGCAAACTCACAGTGAATCGGCGGAGCAGTATCACAAGGCCATCATGACATTGAAAAACCAGATGAGACTCCAAATCCCCGAGTACGAATTGGTTAGGATCGTGAAAGATAATTTAAAAGAGGGAATAGCCCAATTAATTTTTCCAATGGTTATCCACAATATGGACCAACTGCTCGACGAGTGTCGGAGGGCAGAGCGGAATATTGCAAAAAGACAGGGAGCGCGCGATAACTTTAAGAATACCAATTTCAAACGGGTACACGAGATGGAAATGGTCGACCCACAAGAAAGGTATTTTGAACTAGACGCATTAGCTCATCGTGAGAACAGCGCGCGCCAAGAGATGAAATGCTGGAATTGTCGGCAAGTCGGTCACGGGTTCTATGAGTGTCCGTCCGAAACACGCAATCGTTTCTGCTACAGATGTGGGTTCGAGAACGTTATTAGTAAAAATTGTCCTAAATGTCAGGGAAACAAGTCCAGGAGCACCCTACAGACTGGGGAGGCGTGCTCGACATCAACACATCCCTAGTCAAAAACGAAAATTTGTTCAATAATATTGAGACAAAAAAATTTGTAATTTTAAGTAAAGAAAAACCTATAGCGGTTAAACCAATTGCTCGTGAAATAGTACCTTATCATGTAAGATTAGCTCGTTACTTAAAAAAAAAATCTGAAATTTTTCGGAATTGTTCGCTAAGAATTTTAAAAACTCGTAATAGATACGAAAATCGAAAAGAACAACGAAAAAGAATTGCTTCCGCCAGTTTACCAACTGATAATGATTCAAGACCATACATGTGCGTCACCATTAATGGTGTTAAAATCACTGGTCTGATGGACAGTGGTGCCTCCGTGAGTTGTTTGGGGAAGGGATGCTTGGATTTCGCCCGAAAGCTAAACACCCCTATTCTGGACTACCAAGCTATTATCAAAACAGCCGATGGAAAGGGTCAAAGCATCATTGGAAAAATAGACGTGGAAGTAAAATGTCGTGATATGTCAAAAAAATTAATTTTTAATTTAGTCCCATCCTTGTCACAAGAACTTTATCTCGGTATTGATTTTTGGGACGCGTTTAAAATATCCCCTTGTTTTATTAGCAGTCTGAGTGTTGATTCGTCCTCCCAGACCCCTAAATCTGATGGTCCTAATATACATGTGTTAACAACTGAACAAAACAAGCAGCTTGAGCAAACTAAGGAAGCATTCAAGTGTTATACCAAACATGGACTGGGTAAAACCACTCTCGAAACACACGTTATCGATACAGGCGACGCGCCTGCCAAGAAAATGCGATACTACCCGATATCACCAGCGGTACGAAAGTTAGTTTTTGAGGAATTGGACCGAATGCTTAGTTTAGGAGTTATAGAACCAGCCACTCAAGCGAGTTGGAATAATAGGACAACGTTAGTGATGAAACCCGGCAAAAATCGACTTTGTCTAGACGCAAGAGAATTAAACAAAGTTACCATAAAAGACGCGTACCCGTTGCCAAACATTGATGGCCTCTTAAGTCGATTAGGGGAAACTCATTTTATTTCTTCTGTTGATCTAAAGGATGCCTTCTGGCAAATTCCTTTGGACAAAGCAAGCAGACCCAAAACAGCATTTACCGTGCAGGACAGACCTCACTATCAGTTTACCGTGATGCCGTTCGGTCTATGCAATGCCGCGCAACGTCTTTGTCGATTGATGGATAAGGTTATACCATCTATTTTCCGCGATAAGGTATTTGTCTACTTGGACGATTTATTGATTGTATCACAAGATTTCGATACACATATAGAAATGCTTAAAATTGTAGGAAAACGCTTAAGCGAAGCTGGTCTAACAATAAACCTCTCAAAGTCCAAATTTTGCTTCACCGAGCTGAAGTATTTAGGCTATCTTGTCGGAGGTGGCAAACTAAAAACGGACCCAGACAAAATCGAAGCGATTGTACGCCTCACGATACCAAAAAGCGTAAAACAAGTCAGACAGTTTTTAGGAACTGCCGGTTGGTACCGTCGGTTCATACCAAACTTTGCCACGTTATGTGCTCCAATCACGGACACATTAAAAAAATCTACAAAATTTACATTCACCGCCGAAGCGACGAATTCTTTCGAAAAGTTAAAGAACGCATTAATTTCAAGTCCAGTGTTAGTCAGTCCAGATTTTAGGAAGCAATTTTATGTTCAATGTGACGCCTCCGATGTGGGAATAGGTGCTGTTCTCTTTCAAAAGGACGAAGATGAAGGCGAACACCCAATCGAATATTTCTCTCAGAAATTGAGCCCCGCCCAAAAAAACTACTCTGTTACAGAAAGAGAGTGTTTGGCTGTCATATCGGCAATAAAAAAATTCCGCCCTTATATAGAATTGATGCAATTTACTGTCATCACAGACCATTCCAGCTTAAAATGGCTGATGCAACAAAAGGACTTATGTGGAAGACTCGCTAGGTGGAGTTTGAAACTCCAAGGTTTCGCGTTCGAAATTGAACATAGAAAAGGTTCCCAGAATGTAGTACCTGACATGTTATCTAGGTTTGATTTAGAAGAACTGAGCCAAGAAACACACAATGACATTTTAAATTTAAATTCAGAAGAGTTCAAAAATTAAAAATATTTGAAACTAATTGCCACCATACAAGAAAATCAAGATCGTCTTCCCGACTTAAAAGTTATAGACCAATTTGTGTATAAACGTACGAGGTTCTACGATGGTGAACCTGCTAATGAAGACCATTGTTGGAAAATTTGGGTACCGGAAGAACTCACTGAAAATCTAATCAAAAAAATGCACGAAGCTAGCACAGCTGCTCATGGCGGTATAGCCAAAACGTTAGGCAGAGTCCGCGAATATTTTTTTTGGCCACGAATGTGTACCGACATTCGGGATTTTGTGAGAAATTGCGTTTTGTGTAAAGAGTGTAAACACTCAAATCAAATTTTAAGGCCAACAATGGGTGCTGAGGTAACGACTACAAGACCCTTTCAAAAATTGTATATCGATTTCCTCGGGCCCTACACTCGGTCAAAAGCCGGAAACTCTTTCATTTTTATTGTGCTGGATCACCAAACCAAATTCGTACTTCTTAAAGCGCTTCGAAAAGCCACCTCTAAAGCTGTAATTCGATTCTTGACCGAAGAGGTGTTTCACAAATTCGGAGTCCCGGAAATCATCCACTCTGACAATGGCAAGCAATTTGTTGGAAAATAATTCAAAGAATTACTAGACCTATTTGGAGTTCGACACATGCGTACGGCCGCTTATTCACCGCAATCAAATGCAAGCGGGTAAATCAATCAATCCTAACCGCGATCCGAACTTTTCTAACAGATGATCAGAGAGATTGGGATGTTAACCTTTCCGATATCGAATGCGCTCTACGTTCCGCTGTTCACGCTTCAATAGGCGTAACGCCGTATTTTGCCCTATTCGGGAATAATATGGTAACACACGCGAGTGTGTACGAAATAGCAAAAAAATTAAATTTATTAGAGGAGGGTGACATAAACATTTTACCTAAGTCCAATCAAATGCAACTCATAAGAGAAAAGATTCGCGGTAAACTACACAAGGCGTATGAAAAAAATGTTAAATCATATAATCGTAAGAGTAGGGAAATAACGTACAAACCCGGCCAAGAAGTTTATCGCAAAAACTTTATTCAAAGCGATTTTTCCAAAGGCATTAACGCAAAGCTATGCAAGCCATGGCTTAAGTGCCGCATTGTGAAAGCGGTTGGCAAAAATATGTATGAAGTGGAAAGTCCACAAGGAAAATTGTTCGGCGTAATACATGGCCAACACCTAAAGCAGTAGCCATAACGTAATACAATTGGTTGAAAAAGAAAAAACAAATGTAATTCTGTTGACCATAAAACAAAAATATTTACATGCCGACTGTTTTTCAACAGCACATAGAAACTTTTCGCGCTGACCAATTCAAATTTTTCGAAAAAAAACCACAGAAAAACAATTACATGGAAGAACAATTTAAACAAAAATATCCCGAATTTGAATTTAAAATACCCCAAACTGTGTAAGAACAGAAAAATTAGAATAACTTAAAAACTACAATAGACCTACAAGACACAAGAATAACCTATAAAAATTGGATACTTTTAAGAAAAAAAGAAAACTCACGAACAAGTAACTCCAAAACAGCATTGCACCGTGTAGATATCTGCAAACGGCTTGGATTTTAGACAAATAAACCTGAAAAAAATTAAAAATAATCAATAGAGCAATCACACCAAATATCACCACAAAAAAGATCTGTCGATACAGGGTCATATATAAACATATATGCAGTCATCTTGGAAACTATACCCAAACATATTTTTCCCTCGATGTATTCACCAGCATCCACCGTCACCCGGAAATCTTAGACAAAACCTGTAATAGAAAAGAAAATTAGTTATAGTGATTGTAAACGATAAATACTAAAAATACACAAAGATTATATTGATACAAACTGTTTTCCGGTTGATCCAAAAGTTTTAGTGCAACGACCTGCGCAAAAGCCAAGCGGAAACGGACATTTGTTCATATCGAACATAACCATCCGGCTTCCAGGTTGGCAAGGTTGGTAACATTACACCTTGTTTTCCTTTATATTATTGGAGCCACCCGGTCGATTGGAAACCTTTAAATAATCATGTAATAGTAGATATATGTTATTATGTACTTATCTTTTAGTTGTTTGCTGCATGTCCATGTAGTCCCATTGTGCATTGTGTGTACGTCTTCAATTGCTTGTTTATTTACGCCGGTGTCCGGAAGCCTCCGATTTCCAGCTATCGAAGCTCACATGCTCGCATGCAATAGCTGGTGGTGTGACGGCCACCTGGAGTCAAAAAGGGAGAATTTTAATAAACACTTGATTATTAAAATACGTACCTTGAAATTCACTCCTGTTGTTTTCCTCCATTCCTTTTTTTTGTGTACTCCTTTGTTATCCGAAAATCAGCTGTTGCGATCAGTGATGCCACAGCTTGCAAGGGCCCACTCAAAAACGATCGATTATCGATAATGGCCCAAAATGAAAAAGGAGGAAGAGGATGAAAAAAGGAGGAGAGGAAAAAGAAAAAAAAAGACGGGAGCAAGAGGACGAGGCACAGTTGGCTCGGCCATTCAATTTTCACCCTGACATGAAGATGGTCATGCGACCACAAAGTAAAAAAAAAAATTTTATATATTTGCATAAGCAAATCCTCATACTAAACTCAGTGCTCATCGACCAGCCCAGTTCCCTAAGCAAAACTTCGAACTCATCGTCTTCGTGGGAGTCCTAATCGTCATCATCGTCAGCACAATCGTCATCATCGTCATCATCGGCAGCATCATCGTCATCATTGTCAGCATCATCATCATCATCATTCTCGTCGTCGGCAGCAGCCATTTGTAAAAAAAAAAAATGCAAGTACATTGAATAAAAAGAACCTAAAAAAATTATAGAAATTAAAAAATTTTTTAAATGAAATTGAATAAATAAAATCAATATGGAATAAATTTCCTATGCGAGGCTGACATAGCCGCCTATACAAAAAAAGAAAAATACCTCAAATAAGGGGCGTTTCAAATAAAATTAAAAAAATGGGCAATCGAAACGCCATCGGTGCGGTCATAAAATGATCGGTCAATAGGGTGGGCTGCCTAGGTGCATACCACCATGCACCAAAGGCTTGGTCATCGCTGCTCGACAGCCAGCTGACTCTCATTTCCGTTTCCTTAACAATTTTTCCATTTGAATTTCCCCTCCTTAGATTTCCGTTCGGTAGTGTTTTTTTTCAAGGCACGAAATTAGTTATAAATTATTTGTGGCTCACTTGGAGCAAAAATATAAAAGACCCCGCGACTCCGGCGAGTTCAGCCGCGCCAAAAGCAAGCGTGCTCAGAACCCGCTCCGAATCCCACCACCAGTGAGTTGTCACACTTTCCAGATAATTTTGAAATTTAAAGTAAACAGCACTATAGCTGGATTTCGATTGAGAATTTGAGATAAAAGAAAAAAGTTCCGGGTTCACAAATTTAACTTTAATTAATTCTTTTGCAGTTAAAAATTCTGCTCGTTGTTTCGGGGGAAATTCATTGACCAACGCATAAATGTTATGAACAGGAGTCGAAGGAGGAATACCAAGACACCTTCTCAAAGCAATATTCTGAAAAGTTCTGATTTTAACATCAATTGATTGTGGAGAATGCGCTGTTGTTGTACGCGCATACTCCAGCTTACCACGAACAAAACTTTTATACAAATTCAAACTTATTCTGGGATGCAAACCACCTCGGACTGACGTAAGCATTTTGACCAAGTTAATTCTGCTGTAACTTTCTGTCAAAGTTTTTTGATAATGCTGCTGGACACTCAAGCTGGCTGAAATAACACGTCCAAGAAACACGAACGAGTTCACCTGTTTGATCACAGTATTGTCCACAGTAATGTTAATCTTAAGTCGACCACCCTTTGCAAAGTACATAGTTCTGGTTTTACTAAGGTTAAAAGATAAATTAAGTTCCAAACACACTTTTCTGAAGTTTACAATTTTTGCTCTTAAATTGTTTACTGCATCGTCAAATTTTGTGTGAAATGATAAAATGATAAAATCATCCGCGTATTGAAAAATTGAGGTGTTATTATCTTCTAACAAATGAATCTTGGTAGTATACAAGTTGAAAAGTATGGGGCTAAGACAGCTACCCTGTGGTAGTCCATCGAAAACCTCAACCGAGTCATTTCCCAGACGAAGCCTTCTGTGAGTAAGAAAATTGATTATCCATTCCCCCAAAGACGATGGCGTGTCATAGTCAATTAAAATTTGTTTTAATGTGCTTAATCTTACACAATCATACGCACTCGAGATGTCAATCGTGGCCATAACCACTTTAAAGCCAAGACCCTTCCAGTAAGATACCAAATGGGTTATTTCATTAATGCACATAGGTGCCGATTTATTCTTTTGATAAGCAAAAGATCTTGAAGGCAGAAGACTGCTGTCCTTAATGAAACTGGAAAAACGCTCCTTAACCATTAAATTAATTGTCTTTACAAACACCGAGATAAGTGCAATTGGTCTGAAATTTTTGTAGTCATCCAAATTTTTGTCTTTTTTGGGTATT
The DNA here is from genome assembly GCA_951394025.1 of Heteromyza rotundicornis. Taxonomy (NCBI): domain Eukaryota; kingdom Metazoa; phylum Arthropoda; class Insecta; order Diptera; family Heleomyzidae; genus Heteromyza; species Heteromyza rotundicornis. The sequence continues at coordinate 63,443,098 of OX596011.1, read as the reverse complement.
GGCACAACCTTGATATCACGCCAGCTCTCCCTCACCTTACAACTTGTAAAACAACCATTAAAACCATCGAGCAAAGATTTTTTCGACTCCACATTTAAAGCATTTGATAAGTAACTTTATCAAAACTACCCGCAGACATAGATTTTTTGTTAGCTAACACAGAATTTAATTCTTCCAGAGTAAACGGAACAGCCGAAGTCGAACTTGGAAAAGCTTCAGAAATTTTACCAACTATCCCATCAGTTGGAACTTGACTTTTTAAAAATTTCAGATAAACTAAATTATTCTCAGAATCCCAAACCGAATATCTGGACGGCTGAGTACCCTTTACATTATTCACAAAACGCCAGGCTTCTTTACAATTAGCATTATAATTCAAAAAATCAATCCTTTCCTCGTAGCTGACCTTCTTTGCTTTCTTGACACTATTCTTCCATTCTAATAATGCCTTAAGTGCAGCTTCACAATTTTCTGGAGTAGAAAAACTATCACACTTTTTCCTAGCAGCATGGTGAACTCGAAAAAGCCTTTCCAAATCCTTACTCCACCAGTACTTAGGCATGAATTTTGACTTTGATAAATCAAAAGTCGCTTCAGAAATTTCTCTAGAAAATGAATTCTCAATTATAGAAAAATCGTCACTCAACTCAATCTGATTTAGACGTGACAGGAGTTTTTTCTTTGCGAGAAAATAAGACAGATTACAGAGAACCGTCCCACAAGTGAATACAATAGGATTATAATGACTACCATTAAAAATAACCGGAAGGGTTGACCAACTGAAAACACATGTACTTTTTACAAAAGTCAAGTCCAAGACTGACCCACGCAAACTATCCAAGTGTTGTTTAAAAGTATGCGAATTATTATTAATACAAACAAAATCAGAAATTTGAATTGAATTGACCAAATGATTTCCTCTGGAGGAATCCACATAGTCACCCCACATTCTACTTCGCGCATTGAAATCACCCGCCAAAATAACATTCTGAAAGGGATCCAAAAAGTTAATAAGTCTGTTAATTTCATTAACAAAATCATTAACAGCAATGTTTGGTGGAAAATAGACAGATACCAAAACAAAATTTGGCTTCAAATTAGTAGTTTTTACAATCACTATGTCGTAGGGGGACGAGAAAGAAATTTTGTTGAATTTAATATGGTTTTTAAACGCAATTGCAACACCACCATATCCATCTCTACGAGTTTTAACAACAAGTTTGCAGTTAATTAATTTGTACTTATTATCAGATAAGTTAACAGAAAAAATTTCAGATAGAAAACATATATCAACATCTTGGCTATTTATGTAAAAATCAATGTTATCTTTGTTGGATAGAAAACTTTGACAATTATACTGAAGAATCTTTAAAACCATCAGACAAATTAGAATGATTACCTTCCCTTATCATTGCTTGATCAATGCTCAAACCAATTGAGTTCAGTCTACGCTTAAAGTGGTTAATCGAGTTAACACCATTTTCATTTTTTTCCTTATTAAAGTAGTCAAGCATGAAAGTCATCATTTCGGAAACCACCCTCTCAAAGTTCGACACCCTTTCAAAAGATTCACTCTGAAAGACCGGGCGAAAAGGCCCTGATGGCATTGGAGAAACCTGTTCAAAATGCGGCTTCGGCTTTGTCACAACAACTGCCCTCTGCACCACTTTGCTATACTTATTTTTAACCACAATCCTGCTCACCTCTTTGCCTTTGTTCTTAATTTCAGGACACAAGCCCACCGCACCAGCAGGAAACTCCTTATCATAGTCCCGCAAGAGATCAAAACTGTTAGAGTAGAAATTTTCAATCACTTCCTTTCGTGAAATATTTTTTAACGACATTAGTTTATGAATGTCGTTTTCTTGCTTCCATTTAGGGCAAACATTTTGACTCTTGGAACAATGAGTATCACTTTGTGATAGAGCACCCACCATTACATTCAAAGGACGCACATTTCAAACAACGTTTCTTAGACCGACACGACTTCATAGTGTGACCTAGCCTACCACACGTTCTGCACTGTCTCAAAGGAGGATAAAAAAAATCAACTTTGCACCGGCAATAGAAAAGAACAACATATTCCGGAATTTCAGCACCACGGAATTCTACCTTTACTGACCAGGTGGGAACGAAAACCTCCGGATTGTCCGTACTCCTTCTGCTAAAACGCATAATTGAGGATACCTCAACGTCAGAACAAATGTTATTCAAGATCTCAGATTCAGACAAGTCAGTGGGTACACCACGAATGACCCCATATGAATATATAAAGTTTTTTGGAATGAAAGCCTTCAAATTGACTGATGACAAATCAGCCTGCACAAAAGCGTTTGCATTATCAGCAGAATCAAATTTAACCTTAAAAAGTGTCTGGCCAAGAGTTTTTATCTGAACCAAACCTCCAACATTAAGATTTTTTAATTTATTAAAAAGAAAGAGTCCATTTTTCAAATGAAATTTACCATCACGGTTACCATTAGAAGAATCCACCAGTACATGGAATTCCCCTTTGTGGGATTTCGGATAAAGAGTTATATTTATCATGTTTTTCTGGGTAGCAACTACCCCCGACAAAGCCATACTTGTACAAGAATCGGTTGACGACAACTCACCACTGCCCGCAACTACATCAGAAAAAACGCCATTTTCTAGAAACTTCTTAGAAGGTTCTTCGCCATTTTGAAATTCAGCATCAGACTTTCTTTTTTTACCAACGATAATTGGTCCGCAAACTGGTCGAAATCAGCTTGCGACGCCACGAGAGACTCCCTTCTGGAGTCCCCCATCCACAAAAATCAAAACTTAAAACTTAATATGTAGACTTCCAAACTAACTTAAGAAAAAATAAAAGTAACGCGAAAAAACAGTAATCAAAAAAAAAATCACCAGAAAATTCTGTATGAAAATAACTGTATTGAGGCAGAAAAAGATGCGCAAAAGTCAAGAACACAACTGACTCGCTCGGCGGCTGAAAAAAAAGTGAATTTTTTTTTTTTTTTTTTTTTTTTTTTTTTGTTTAAACATTTCCCAATTACTTTTTTCAGCTAAGAGCAATGGTTTTTTATAAAATAGTAAACAAAAATAACAAGATGTTTTGTCAAAGGTTTTTTTTTTATAAAAAATACAGCTTATAGGGTAGAAGGGGGAGGATTCGCCACTGGGGAGCCCCACTTATTTGACAACTCTTTGAAATTGATACCATCAGTTTGGGCATATATCCATAAAGTTTCTTCCCTAAGTACCCCAATCGTTATCACGGCAAGACGTGTTTGTTTGTTTTTAGGGGTGCTGCGAAAATTTTTTTGTGTAAGTAAATTTGGTGATAATATATTCAGTTTTTGCCAGGGTGCCGAAAAGCCCTCCCGCACTTACCCATGACCCCGAGAAATTTGGTAGCGTTTTACTCTTCAAACCAAATGCGCAACCCGCCATTTAATTTAAAGAGCACAAAAAAAATAAAAAACAAATGCGCCTGTGTGGAATAGCGATTGAAAGTCATACTACGAGCGCCGAATAATAAATTCGGTTAAAGGGCATGCCAGACAGGCGTCACTTGACCCCTATTCATTTGCATTTTTACTCTCTTTTTTGCACTTTTACTATTTTGACGCCTGGACGTGCCACACGCAAAAATATTTGACGCCGGGTCAATCTGCTCCCTTTTTTATAACCCTTATATTAACTTGCTTTGGGCGGACTATATATATATATATATATATATATATATATATCCTCAAATCTGCGGCGAGCTTTTTCATACACTTCCACATGAGCTAGAGAGCTGAAATTTGGAACACTGATAGAACTCCGGTGACAATGCATTCTATTAAATTTTAAATGGTTTTTTATAAAATAGTAAACAAAAATAACAAGATGTTTTGTCAAAGGTTTTTTTTTATAAAAAATACAGCTTATAGGGTAGAAGGGGGAGGATTCGCCACTGGGGAGCCCCACTTATTTGACAACTCTTTGAAATTGATACCATCAGTTTGGGCATATATCCATAAAGTTTCTTCCCTAAGTACCCCAATCGTTATCACGGCAAGACGTGTTTGTTTGTTTTTAGGGGTGCTGCGAAAATTTTTTTGTGTAAGTAAATTTGGTGATAATATATTCAGTTTTTGCCAGGGTGCCGAAAAGCCCTCCCGCACTTACCCATGACCCCGAGAAATTTGGTAGCGTTTTACTCTTCAAACCAAATGCGCAACCCGCCATTTAATTTAAAGAGCACAAAAAAAATAAAAAACAAATGCGCCTGTGTGGAATAGCGATTGAAAGTCATACTACGAGCGCCGAATAATAAATTCGGTTAAAGGGCATGCCAGACAGGCGTCACTTGACCCCTATTCATTTGCATTTTTACTCTCTTTTTTGCACTTTTACTATTTTGACGCCTGGACGTGCCACACGCAAAAATATTTGACGCCGGGTCAATCTGCTCCCTTTTTTATAACCCTTATATTAACTTGCTTTGGGCGGACTATATATATATATATATATATATATCCTCAAATCTGCGGCGAGCTTTTTCATACACTTCCACATGAGCTAGAGAGCTGAAATTTGGAACACTGATAGAACTCCGGTGACAATGCATTCTATTAAATTTTGGGGTCCATCAGAGGCGTATGGGGCCGTGGGGGGACTCAAACTTTTTTTTTTTAAACATGGCATAACTTCCTTCATTGATGAAATTTGGTAGGTGAGTTCTTATTGACAAAATGAAATTTTGTACCCTTTGGAAAGGGGGGTGTGGGGGCAAAGGGGAGCGGGATGGAGCCAATTTAAAGTTCTAACTCTCGTATTTTGTAAGCTACAGGCTGAAATTTTTTACTTAGGTTGCCATTTGGGAAAAAGAGTAAAAAAGGGGAAAAAAGAGGGGAAGAAAAAAATTTTTCTTTTAAAAAAAAGCCGAAAATAAAAAAAGAGTAAAAAAAAAGTTTTTTAAAATATAACCCTTTAACCAACTAAAAAGCTGAAAATAAATTTCCTTGAAATTTATTTCAGCAATTTCGATTTAAAATTAAGGGTTTTTGGCGACTTCAAAATCTGCAGTGATAATAGGAATAAAGTAGCCAAAAACCCTTAATTTTAAATCGAAATTGCTGATTTTAATTTCAAGGATATTTATTTTCAGCTTTGTAGTTGGTTAAAGGGTTATATTTTAAAAAACTTGTTTTTTACACTTTTTTTTTCTTTATATCACAAAAGGGTTGCAATCACTAATATTTTATGTGCCTATATGATAAAAGAGTGCAACCCATGCACATTTCAGTTTATGCAGAATATTTTTATAAACCTACGATTGTACAATTTCATTAAAATATTCATGTTTAATTGTCTTATTTACTTACATTTCGTATTGCTTCAACAAATTTAATGATAATATAAAGTAACGATGAACAAATTCCTGACAAGTGTTGCTTGCAAGGACCAAAAAGGGAAAATATTAGCATTTCGTATGCTTTTTTTAATACTTTTGCAACCTTGTTTTTGCTACTAAAGATTTGACAGCTACATTTTGCTAAAATGCAACACTCTTTTGATTCATGACCCCAGCTCGAAGCTGGCGTCAAAAAAACCCCTGAGAAAATATTCACTCGCTCTCTCAAAAAGTGTTCATTTTTAATTTTGCCTTGGAAACAACAACACTTTGACAGCACTCGGGGTCAATTGACACCAGTGTGTCATCCCCTTAATCTTGTATGCATATTGCTCGCTACACTGCGTGCGCATCGTCGCATTGAGTATGATTGCGCGCCCTTACTCGTGGATTGTGTGGTAGCCCGCGCCGTCAGTCTGTCTCGACGAACGAACAATGGCAGATACCATTTTCGCAGTTCAAAGTCACATGTTGAGGCCCGGCAGTGGGCACGCGCTTTCACCTAGACTGCGAGCTATCCCGCGCCACATTACTGACTCGTCGAGCGCGCAACAGGACGCGCTATAAAAAACGTGGTTTGTTATGCGCAAATAATTTCAACAAAAAGTTAATTGTTTAATTCTCAAAATAAGGTGCGGGCAACCGCACCCGAAATTGCCCACGGCAATGCCTTGCTTGTGCGTATTCATAGCATGTATGCATGAGCGAAGTATATACAAGCTGTTCTTCAGCGACAGTGATTTGCTAATAGGAAATTGCGCAAGTAGCGGGTTCTGAATTTTTGTTAAAGTATGAAGTGATTTGTCTCCATATTTATGCTGCTGGGTAAATTCCAGACTGAAGAATTTTGCTGTAGAGCCTGCACAGTCGCGCCTTGAACGACATGGGTGGTTTGTTATCATGGCATACGTTATTTTGTCTAAACCTGGTGTTTTTCCTTTAGCACATTTCAGTACCACGTTTAATTCGACATATGAAACATCTTCCAAGATGTAACTCAATGTTGAAACTGACTCTTCCCAATCATCAATATACATGTAGATTTTTCAGTTAATCAGATTGGCATTAAAGGATGTATCTGATCCAATTGAACTCCATAAGTTGGCGAAAGCTGTGGCTATGTTTTCAGGATGTGATAGAACAGCACACTCCGAGAAAATCGGTGGGAAACTTGAAATTCGTCTTGCTTTGATCAGTTTCACTTTTCTCCATATGGTCCTCATATCCAATGCTGGGTTAAGAGAATTAAGAAACTTTTTCCATGTGTCCTCTTTGGCTTTTTTGCAGGCTCTTCGAACTTGTACGCTCGCTTTTTTATAAGCAATGATGTTAATTTGTGTTCTTCGTGTTTTGAATGTTTTCCATGCCTCATTCTTAAGATGTACCAGTTCCCCTATATATGAATTAAACCAGCCGGGACTGCTGCGTTGTTTCGGCTTTCGACTTGTAGGCATCGACTCATTAGCTGACTTTCTTATTATCCTTTTTAATTGAGTAGCTTCTCTATTGATATTGGATGATTCATTGAACACTTGTTGAAGGTTTCCGTTTTCTGATTGAAAAGCTGCCAGTTAGCCATACTATCTACAAATCTTTGGTTGAATTTCTTGAAGCCAGTTGTGATGTTGTCGTATATCAGGATTGGAATGTGATCACATGTTTCCGGTTGCGGTAAACAGGACCAAGTCAGCACCGCTGCCAAATCTGCACTTGCCATCGAAACATCAACAGCCGTTAGTGTATTCCTAGTATTGAGTAACGTCGGAGAGCCATCGTTCAATATAATTAAGTTGTGATCGTTGGCAAAAACTTCCCATAAAACTCCACTTCTGGTGGAGTTATGTGAGCCCCACAAAGTATTATGCGCATTTAAGTCTCCGGCAACCAAGTGGTGTCCCGAGTTGTAGCTTGAAATGTCATCAAGAAGTTGTGGTGTTAAAAAGACGTCTGTTTTTTTATAAATATTTGTGATGTGTAAGTCTTTTAAGCCGTGTATCGTGATAGTTTGATGAAGCAGGTTATTGGAAGAGATTTTGTGATTTGATACATTCATAGTATCTTTTATTAAAATAGCTATGCCCGATTTGGCATAGGAAAAGTCTTTGTTGTGATGGAAAATAGTGTAGTGGCAGATGCAAAAATTGCAATTTTTTTTTAACTATATGCGTTTCTTGTAATAAGATGACGTCTGGTTTTTGTTTTGCGACGAAATTTTCTAAAGCGAATTTTTTATTTTGGTAACCCTGAATGTTCTATTGAATTATTGATATATTTATACCTAAGTCCATTTGTTAATACAAAAATTTAATCACAATGAATTTTTATTTATTCTTTATTTGTTTTTAATTTTTAACTTATTGTTCCATTTGATTTTTTAAATCTTGAAGGATTAGGGAGGAGTATGGAGATAGTTCTATGTTACTAAAATCGGGCGTGTTGTTGTGTGGGGTACTACTTGCTGGTTCATTGTAAATATGTTGATATGGATCGAATATTGTTTCAGAAGTGATATTAATTGTTGAGTGATTGAGGTTTTCAGATTGATTACATATATTGGATGTATTTGTTTCTTTTGCTAAGACTGAGTTACTGATGTAGTTAGTGTTTCTGCTGATTGTAGTGTATTTTGTATTTTTGCTGATGATATTGTTGGAGTCGTTGGAGTTGTTGATGTCGTTGGTTTCATTGGATGTATTTTGTATATTTGATAATGTATTGCTGTTTTGAATTTGAGTTTGAGAAGATATTTTTTTTTCGGCGGAATCTTTTATTGTTTGTGCAAACGATTTGTTTTTGGAATTCGGGTTTATCGAATGTGCAGCCGGGTTCTCGTTGTAAATTTTCCAAGCGTCACGAATTGTGCATCGCCGATTGGTCTTGATTTTTAAAACTGCCTTATGTTTCAAAAAAGTTGGACAATTGAAGTCGTTAGAAGGATGGGTTTCGTTTTCACAATTAATGCAATATTTTCTATTGCAATTGTCATGAGGTGTGTTGTAACCACACTCGCGACACAGGCCAAAATTACGGCATCTTTTTTTCGACAACAAACGTCAGTTCAATCGGTTGTGCGAATAAAAAATCTGCTCTCATAAAATCAATTTTTTATATCGGAAGTTCTACTTTATAAATATTGAAACAGCCCCGAGGCTCCGTGCGATAGTACAGTGACGCGTTTGCATAGGGCTCGCGATCACTTGCTTGGACACTTTTGTGAAATTTAAAAACAAAACGAAAATTTTTGCCAAATAAAATCATAATTCGAATTCGCTTCATCAACAAAAACTTTATCCCGCGCAACATATCTGCTAAAACATTACACATTCTTTATAAACAAAATATAATCAGCTGATCCACTGACAGCAAAGTCAACACAGCGTTGACGTTAAAATTTCCCTCGGAAAAAAATATCCCAAAAAACTTCTGTTTGCAGCGATCAGGAGTACACAAACGGCATCGCGCCATCTATGCGTCGCTTTTCTAATTAGGATGGCCAGAACCTTAAAAACGCGAAATTAGTACCAGTGTGACCGCTCGTCATGCAACGTACCCCTCCGTCATCAGTAGACAGTGGACGAAATGGTACAGCTCATCAGCAGCTGCAACTACAACAACAACTTTTGCAACCCCTGCAGCAAAAGCTTCCACAGCAAGACGGTGCGCAGCAACAGCTTCCGAAACAACAACAACCACCTATTCAAATTCCCTCGTCAGATATACAGTGGAGTTCCCATAGCGATACTGCACACGCAAACACAGGTAACTCTGTATCGTCAATTTCTTTGGTCGATACCCCTAGCAAATATATTGAAATCCCCGTAGGCCTTACCCCCATTCCTGACTCAAGTGAGACGAATAGCGGATTTTCAGAAATCGCTAATCGCATAACAAAGGTCGCTACTCGCTCCATTATTACAGGTCAAAAGAGCAAAATGCCGACAGTGCAGACAGGAATCAACATTTACTTCGCAAAGCGAGTACTATCGTCCCCCACAAATGGGAATAGGCATTCCGCAAAAATTCAAAAGACGAATCCCGTTAAACCATCTCTCGAGCTTGGGCAAAATCGATATGCGATTCTTGCTGAAGAAAATGATTCGGATCCCAAGCCGAAATCGCAAAAACCCCCACCTATCTACCTGCGTGAGCGAAACTCTAATTCGCTCATCAAAGATATAACTCAAAATATTGGTCCTAATAATTTCCACGTGATTTCTATTCTCAGGGGACAAGTACACGAAACAAAAATCCAAATTTACAGCGAATCCAATTATAGAAAAATTGTCAATCTCTTTGATAAACTCAAAAAGAGCTACTACACCTACCAGCTCAAAAGTTCCAAAGGCCTCTCAGTCGTACTGAAAGGTATCGAGCCTTTCGTAGAATGCGACGAAATCAAAACTGCACTAAGCGATGAAGGCTTCCAAATAAAGTCCGTATTCAATATCCAGAATCAAAAAAAAATCCCACAACCCCTTTTCCGTGTGGAACTAGAGTTCGACTCGAAATTGCTCAAAAAAGGTGAACCCCACACGATATACTCGCTCAGATATCTGCTACATCGCAAAATCACAATTGAAGTGCCTCACAAGCGCAGTGGACCGATTCAGTGCCATAACTGCCAAGAATACGGCCACACAAAGTCTTACTGCACTCTTCCCAGCGTGTGCGTAATTTGTGGAGACCTGCACGAAACAGGTTCGTGCACAAAAACTAAAGAGGATTCCACTATTAAAAAATGTAGTAATTGCGGTGGCAATCACACTGCTAACTATAGAGGCTGTGCAGTCTATCAAAGCTTCATAAAAAAGACGGAAAATGTGACGCAAAAACATGAAACAGGGAAAACCCAAAAATTTCCTCCGCTATCCGCTGCACAATCCTTCGCAAACCCACTTACAAAACAAGGCGTTTCCTACGCCAGTGCCTTAAAAAGCGGTCACTCTGCCACTGTGCACGCGCAACCTGCTCCTCCTAGTAGTAGTCTTGAACAAACTCTACAAATATTCATGCAAAATATGTCTCAATTTATGTCTGGTATGCAAAATATGATGCAAGAAATGATAAAGAATCAAAGTCTTTTACTACAACATCTCATGTCTAAGCCATGAATGGTTTAAAAATATCATTCTGGAATGCAAACGGCCTGTGTCATCACAAACTAGAACTTCTCGAGTTCTTGGAAGAGTCCAGCATAGACGTTATGCTAATTTCTGAAACACACTTCACTGAAAAACACTTTTTCAATTTACCAGGATACAGACTCTATGACACAAAGCATCCAAGCGGAAACGCTAGAGGTGGAACCGCCATTCTCATTAAAAGTCGTATAAAACATTACGCTCTCCAGAATTATTGCACAGAATATATTCAAGCGACAAGTATTTCTCTCGATGAATACTTAAAAGGCCTAACATTAACAGCTATATACTGCCCGCCCAGACACAAAATATCTGCCAGACTTTTTTCCATTCTCTTGGACAAAAGTATCTCGTTGCCGGCGATTTCAACGCCAAACATACATATTGGGGTTCTCGCCTTATATCGCCAAAGGGCAGGCTCCTGTTGAACACTGTCAACAGACTCGGTCTTGACGTGATCTCTTCTGGCACGCCAACTTACTGGCCAACTGACAGTCGCAAAACCCCCGATGTCATAGACTTTGCAGTCTTCAAAACTGTAAAAAGGAGCCAATTGTTTATTGAATCCTCTCTAGATCTCTCATCAGATCATACGCCTACTATTATCACAATAAAGTATGCGCCAAGTTCTGAGGCCAATCCACCAGATAAACTGACCAGCAAACTCACAAACTGGCTCAAATATCGAAAGTATATAAGCTCCCACATTATCCCTAATGTGTCACTAAAAACGAAAGTTGAAATTCACACAGCTGTTAGAAATTTCACACTCTTGCTTTCCCAAGCAGCTGCAGCGGCCACTCCCGCCCAAATCCCAAAAAGTTCAACTCGCAGCTATGCAAAGTGTACTCCAAAGGACATAGAGCAGTTAATAAAAAATAAAAGGAAAATACGTCGCGATTGGCAAAACAACAGATCCCCAAATCTGAAAAAACAGCTTAATGATGTCTCTCGAATTCTAAAAAAGCAGCTTGAGAGGAAATCCGAAAGAGAATTCCAGCTATTTGTTGAACATCTCGCACCCACAAAATCAACAAACTACTCGCTCTGGCGAGCTGCAAAAAATATGAAAAAACCAATACTGACAGAACCCCCTCTAAGGCTGCCAAATGGAAACTGGGCCAGAAGCGATGCAGAAAAGGGTGCAGCTTTTGCCAACCACCTAAAAACCGTGTTCACCCCGAACACGACAGCCGGTGATATCCCAATACCAACATTAATCCCATATAATACCTCTTGTACAATCGCGATTAAAAAAACGAACTTTTGGAGGCAATAAACAAAAGCTTGGACCCGAAAAAAGCACCAGGACCGGACTTGATAACGCCAACTATGATAAAAGAACTGCCAACAGTTGCAATAACCCACTTATTGCACATATTTAACGCGATTCTCAGAATACGTCACTACCCAGATGATTGGAAACTATCTCAAGTTACAATGATTCCCAAACCTGGAAAAGATCCCAGTAATGTGACGTCATACCGGCCTATAAGTTTGCTCTCTGTAATATCGAAACTCTTCGAAAAACTTTTAATAAAATTGATTCTACCGAAAATTCTAGAAAAACAAGTGATTCCCGATCACTCAATAAAAGGCACTTTCGAAAATAAACAGTATTGCTCCACTGTTTTCCTCGATATCACCCAGGCCTTCGATAAAGTCTGGCACGAAGGACTTATTTACAAACTACAGCATATTCTTCCCGCTAATATGCACTGTCTACTCAAAAACTACCTCACGAATAGAAAATTGTAGTAAAATACAAAAGCTTTGTCTCCCGAAAATACGAAATACTGGCCGGAGTACCACAAGGCAGTGTCCTCGCGCCCCTGCTATATATTCTCTATACTGCAGATATGCCCAAAAGTGATAGAACTCTCATATCGACTTTTGCTGATGACACTGCTATCATGTGCTCTCACTCAAACCCTGACATGGCATCTCTATACGTGCAAAAACACTTGGACACTCTAAGTAATTGGCTACATCGATGGAAAATCAAGGTCAATGAATCCAAAAGCTGTCACTTAACCTTCACTCTAAGAAGGGGCACGTGTCCTGCTCTGAAGATAAACGGCCAAGTCGTTCCTGAAAGTTCCGAAACCAAGTATCTTGGAATGCATCTCGATCGCCGACTCACATGGCATAAACATATTGAATCCAAAATCACTCAGATCAAATTAAAGCAATTGGAACTAAATTGGCTAATCTCAAGGGCATCAAAGCTAAATCTCACATACAAAGTCCAAATATACAAAAGTATAATAAAACCCATATGGACATATGGAATTGAACTCTGGGGCACTGCCTCTCCCTCGAACGTGGAAAAACTCCAGAGAGTCCAATCTAAAATCCTGAGACAAATTGCCAGAGCCCCTTGGTATATAAAAAATACTAACATCCACAGAGACCTGAATATACCTGCAGTAAAAGACGAAATTCCGAAATTTACCTCGAAGTACAAGCAGAAGCTCATGTTTCACCCAAACATTCTAGCTAGAAATTTACTGAGACCTCTGAATCCCTCACGTCTCAAACGAAACTAATATATTCCCCATATATTAGTTACGATAACTCTACATTGCCTAAATCAATGGATATAGGGCAAATAGTTTTAATCTGAATATTATAAAAATAAGCTGAATTTCTGAATTTTTGAAAAATCATTGTTAGACCTAAGTTATTATTGGGTGATTCAATTGAATAAAATTACTATTAAAAAAAAAAAAAAAAAAAATCTTTTTTTCGTGTGTTCTAGCTTTTGGCAATTGGCACATCTCATCGGGTTCGGAAGGTACTCATCTACTGTCACCCTCTCCCAACCAAGTTTTATTTTGTCAGGCTTACGAATAAAATCGAATGTTAAGATAGCAGCGCCTGTAGCTATTAGAGCCGTTATCCTGTTTCATTATTTTTTTGACTTCAATAACTTTTTGCGATTTTAACCCTTCAAGCAATTCTTCATCAGTTAAGTGCACAATTTTTCGCCAGTAAATTCTTCCTTGTGAAGAGTTAAGCGACTTGTGGAAAGAAATTTTGACTGGAACGACATCTATATAAGATACTTTAATAAATTTCTCAGCTATTTTTCGATGGTTTGCTTTTATTAGCAGGTCCCCTGATTTCAATTCAACGACATCCGTATATTCTCGCGAAATATAATTTAGGCCTTTTTCAATTTGGAATACATTACGCGATGGGACGAGCAATTTCAGTGTCCTTATGACCCACTGCAGATATTATTAAATAGCGAGGCATGTGTTCGTCATTATGATGCGAATCAGGTAGATAGAAAAAATCTTCAGCACGTTTGTTTTTTTGGAATTTAGTTTTGACACGTTGATCCGGAGCCAGCTCTGCCAGCTCCTTGAACCTGTTGCGATAAATGGGCTCACACCCGTCAGTTTTTGGGATTCGATAATCCCTTAAAGTTTACTTCTTTTTCCTTAGCAACAAAAATATGTGAAAAATATGTAAAAAAAAAACAAACAGAAAGACAAGAACCGTTGTTCGCAGTAGTTAAAAAAACCGTATTTGAACAACAGAGAGCGCGGAAGTAGTCTGGAATGACAAACGGAGTAATGGAGAAAACACGTCGATTCGCGGCGATTGCCAGATTAAGACTGATTTCACATTTATATTTTGTCTAATTTCAACGACAAGCGAACTCAAGTTGCCTTCAACATATTTTGCCAATTCAACTGCATTTGTAAAAATAATTTTGTCTATCGCCGAAATTTCGGGGGCGGTTGCCCGCACCTAATTTTGAGAATTAAACCGTTCACTTTTTTGTTGAAATTATTTGCGCATAACAAACCACATTTTACATAGCGCGTCCTGTTGCGCGCTCTACTATTTAGACAGGCGGCGAGGGATAGCTCGCAGTCTACGTGAAAGCGCGTGCCCACTGCCGGCCCTCAACATGTGACTTTGAACTGCGAAAATGGTATCTGTCATTGTTCGTTCGTCGAGACAGACTGACGGCGCGGGCTACCACACAATCCACGAGTAAGGGCGCGCAATCATACTCAATGCGACGATGCGCATGCAGTATAGCGAGCTGGTGGTTTTTCCCATAGACCGCGCAACGTGCATACAAGATGAGACCAACACTTACTAAGTCGCTGAAGTTGTTCATAAGCAAGGCACTTGTCAATTGGCTGGTTTATTTTTAACGCAACGACGGGCAGTCAGAAAAGAAAATCAGACAGCGTCGCTGCGTGCATTTAGTAGCACGGGGCTGCCCGCCCAGTGTTTTTTCGATCTCTGGTTTTTGCATAAGGAAATTGATACTTTGTCGTATTATTGCGTTGATATTAATGCATTGAATAAAAGCTCGACTTGATTAAATTTCTAAAAAGTAAAAATATGAGAAAAGATTTTTTGTGAGTGGGGCACATTTGCCAAATCGCGCATGGGGGGCGCATACGTCCGTGTATGTGATATAACAAAACCGACCAACAAAATAGCGGTCGCAGTTTTGGAGATATCGACTTGAAACTTTGGGAACATGTTTTTCACTTCAAAAGTAAGATCAAGATCGAGAATCAGCCAAATCGTACAAAAACAAGTGAGTAAGTTTCAGTGAGGCCATATTGGATCCGCAATCTTGAATTTTGAAATTCCGACATCAAATTCGAAATCAGCGACCCCAAAAACCCCTAGATACCAAGTAGGCGTGGCAGTCGACCGATTCCGCACATTTTCAATACCAACTCCTTCTAGGGCCTAAAAAGATAAATCCAAAATTAGCTTTCTTCTAGCTGCTGCAATCGTGTTTACAAGAAAAGTGGACGGACAGACGGACGGACAGGCGGATAGGGCTAAATCAACTTAGGAAGTGAAGCGGATCAAGAATATATATAGTTTTCTATACCGGACACGTCTCTTTTTTGGTGTTACAAACATCAGACCACAGTGAATATACCCATACCGCATGAGGTGTAGGGTATAACTAGGGTAGACAACCAAAAGTAATAATTTTCCAACTTTTTTTTTTGCTGTTTTCGATTGGAAATGTTTAAAAATGGATTTATGACATGGTCCGAGCTTCCAAAACCACATATAAATGGGTCAAAAAAATTTGGTCTCAAGACCCCATTTGAGACCAAATTTTTGTATGTCGAGGTACTTTTAAACTCTTACTGTGTTGGGGTATTTCAGCTTCAACATAGCTGAAGATAGTCCACTCTCTAGTTTTTTCTACATTTAGTGAACAATTTTTCTTAAAAAACTAATTAAGGCATTTATTTAATGTTTTATTTTAGCTTCTGATATTCAATACTTAAATAAAATATATTATTTTCCGATAAAGCCTGGGCATTTTTAAATTATACCACTTGGCGATTAAGTGGGGCAGTTTCTCCGTGTTGGCTCTTTTTTAAATTCGTTGAATAAGTAGTAGAAAGCTATTAGATATTTGCTTTCAGACGTTAAAATATTAAAGTTAGTAAATGTAAGTTTCGAACCGTAAAATAATTTGTAAGAAACCATGATTGGCTAATTTTTTTTTTAAATCTTTGATAAAAACCTGATAAAACCCTACCACACAAGTTGTTTTGTCAAAATAGTTTCGAACATTTTCTAAGCCTTCAAATTTTTATACCCTGCATACTAGTGTCTGAGGGTATAGCCTCAATATAAATATTGTTTTTGTTACACCATTTGTAACGCCCATAAGGAGGCGTGTCCGGTATGGAAAACTATATATATTCTTGATCAGCATCACATCCTGAGTTGATTAAGTCATGTCCGTCTCCGTCCGTCCGTCTGTCCGTCATTTCGCACGATAACTAACCGATCGCCTCCAAATTTGGCATTCCACTTATTTTGGCGAATGGTTGGACGGTGTTGAAAATGGGCAACATCGGATAAGAACCACGCCTACCTCCCATAAAAAATGGCCGCCAAATTTCTATTATTTTCGTTTATCTTGAGAAATACTGAACCGATGTGGATGCGGGTTCGTAACAAAATGGAACAAAATTTTTAAATGGATCAGGAAATCAAAATTATTGATAAATATTGGAAAATTATCGATAAATTTTTTTCCTAAAATTATCGATAAAATTTCGAAAAACATCGACCAAAATCGATAAAATTTTTAAAAATTATCCATTAAATATCGAAAAATTTTTAATGAAATATCGACAAGTCCTCATATCTCCCATACAAAATAGCCGCCAAATTTGTACTTTTTTCCTTTATCTTGAGAAATACTTTACCGATTTGGACGCCGTTTCTTGTATTTAATTGGAAATGATGTCGGGAACGAAATGGGAATAAAACAGGAACAAAATAGAATTGGAACAGGGAATGAAGTGGAAATGGAAATTATCGAATTGAGGAAATGTTGGAACAAGGCATAATAAAACTTAGCCACTCGCCATACAATGCACCGATTTGGATGGTCCCAAAAAAATTTGACAATTCAAAGGTACAGAAATAGAGGCTGGTGATAGATTATAGGAAGTTAAATCAAATAACGGTGGAGGACAAATATCCAATTACGAACATTGGGGACATTTTTGATAAGTTAGGGAGAGCGCAATACTTCACTACACTTGATCTTGCCAAGGGTTTCCACCAACTTCTAGTAGACCCCAAGGATCGTAGTAAGACGGCTTTCTCTACAACATTTGGTCATTATGAATTTGTAAGAATGCCATTTGGACTAAAAAATGCACTACGTTCCAGAGAATAATGAATTTTGTACTGAAAGAGTGCATAAATAAAAATTGTGTAGTATACTTGGACGACATTTTAATATTCAGCCCAATCGGACAAAAAGTAGGCGGGGCTCCCATACTCAACTCCAAAAAAAAACTAAATTTGCAAAGCTGGGCATTAACTAGTTAATTAGTTAATAGTTAATTAACGAAGTTAAATTTTTGGGAAAGTTTTAACGTTTCAGTTAATTTTGAAAACCATTAACTTTATCATTTAGTTGAGCTAAATTTCTTCCATTAAGTAGTTAACTTTAAAGGCCTGCGCACACAGAGGCGATATTCGCTATCTAATTTCAGAACCTGTCGCGGCATAAATTCGCGACAGAATTTTGTTTGTTGTTATTGTTGTTTGTTTGTTCTTGTTTTGTGTTTTCCCTTTGTTCGGGGCGACGGGTGAA
Source organism: Heteromyza rotundicornis (assembly GCA_951394025.1). Lineage (NCBI taxonomy): Eukaryota > Metazoa > Arthropoda > Insecta > Diptera > Heleomyzidae > Heteromyza > Heteromyza rotundicornis. The sequence continues at coordinate 63,425,442 of OX596011.1, read as the reverse complement.
CAAAACCGAAGGGAAAAACAAAGACCGAAAGCGCGCACTGATACTGTTTATTATATTGTTCTTTTTTTATTATATTATTCTTTTATTTATTTATATTGTTTTGGTTTAATTAAACCAAATTTGACACTCGCAGGTGGAATGCAGCCGGGCGGAGAATTGACAACAGCTGTCAAGATCTATTCCCTTTTGTTACGACTTCGTTTTAGAAGTTTGTCGATGAGCTTTTACGATCCGATGTTGGGGAAGGCATTGCGCGAAACTATACTTACGGGACGAAGACATAATATGAAAAAAAAAAAACTAGACTAAAGCTTTTTGTACTCTAAACCTGTTTTGGGAGGGGAATCTGTCGACATTTATGCTTTCGCCTATACATACATGAGTGCCGCCAATTTGAGTATTTTCATTTTGGTGGGTGCGGGGGTGTATATGTAAATTTGCCAAACACACTCTAGAAAAATCTGAGAAGATCTTTCACATATAGGTGTGGGCAAAGCCCCGACTGCGAATACTGGCTTCTGCGTAGGTCGCGCTCATGGAGTGGGGGGGGGAAGGATGTTAGAGAAATGGAAAGTGAGCGCCATATATGCGTTCATATAGACAAGATTCTTTTAGTTCTTTTTAGGCTGGGAAAAGAGTGCGAACAGTTTAGTGGACTGACGTTTTCTTTTTAATTTTAAATTTTAATTTTCGAGTAGTATTTTTATAAAAAAGGATTGTTTTTTTAATTTTTGAATTTGATTTTTAAATTGTGTTTTTGTGGTTACTGAGGACCTTGTCGGATGGTGGAGCTGAGGCAGGAGATATTTTCGAAGGGAGTATTTTTCCGCGCTGGTGTTATTTCCACCAGCGGGTGGCAATAGTGTTTTTGGTGTTTTTTTATCTGTGGCAGTCGGCCATTTAGTTTATTCGAAGGGTATAAAAGGAAGGGAAAAATGTTAATAGAGTTTGTCAAGTTGTGGCAAGTCGGTTGTGGCAAGCCGGTGTTTTTCGAGATGTTAACAGTGGAGTTGGTCTCCGTCGGTTTTGTGGTCCTGGTTTCCCCTTTCCCTTCCAATTTTTGTTGTGGCGTCCCGCACCTGAGCCAAGTTGTTGCTGGACATCGATTTTTTTCGAAGTCCAGCTGGTGAATTGATTCTGTAAAGAATCGTGCGAGGGATTTCAGGCAGGTCGGTCTGGTCCCGTAAATCAAGTGCACATAAAAACATAATTTTTGTCATTAGTGTTTTTTTTCTAAAATGCTCTCGTTTGACAAATTTCCGTTTTGTGTGTCAGTGAGTGGTCCCGTGAACCAGGTGCACATAAGAACTTGATTTTTGTCATTAGTATTTTTTTTTTCTAAAATACTCTCGTTTGACAGATTTCCGTTTTGTGTGTCAGTGGGTTTTCGTTTCCATTTCACGTTCGGTTATTTGCGGTTTCCATATACGTGTATATTTCCGAGTAGGATTTGAAAAGTTTAGTTATCGTGTTTTCGCGTATTCGTGTGTTTCGTTCGGTCGGGGATACCATTCCGCGAGGGTCGGCTTCAATCCCACGCGTCGATTGAGCTAGCGGGCAATTATGGATTTTAATTATCGCGTGGGGATTTTTGGTTTTAGAGTTTTTTTAAAGTTTAGATAAAAATAGCGCGATAAGCTTATATGTTTATGATATGATATTTAAAAAATCTAGCTTCGAAAACGCAAAGCATATATATGGAAACAGGCTGTAAAAAAAACTCTATTTTCGAGAAAGCAATGATTTTTGACAAAATTTATTTCGAAACCGCCTGCGGTACTAATAACTCCTCTGTGTGCGCAGGCCTTTATTCAATTGGACATACATTTTTTGATAAATGAACTAGAGAAATTGCAAGATTTTTGATAACATTCTCAAGAATGGGGATTTTTGGAAGAAACATATTAAATAAGGAAGAAATATCGAAGTTTAAAGGCCTGCGCACACAGAGGCGTTATTCGTGCCGCAGGCGGTTTCGAAATAAATTTTGTCAAAAATCTTTGTTTTTTCGAAAATAGAGCGTTTTTTTACAGCCTGTTTCCATAGCAATACAATAAATAACAAACACAAAAAGCCAGTTTCAGAACCATTTCGAATCAGTTTGAAAATAAACTTTTTTACTGTATCCATAGTAACAAATAAATAACAAACAAAATAGTCAGTTTCAGAACCATTTCAAACATACTTTTTGGTTGTTTCCATAGTAATATAATAAAAAAAACAAACGAAATCTACTGCTGCGAAATCGCTGCCTGTGTGAGGCACTTTGCCGAAGCTAGATTTTTTAAATATCGAAATGGTTCTGAAAGTAGATAGCGAATATCGCCTTTGTGTGCGCAGGCCTTAATGTAGATAGTAGGAAATTAAAATATATCAAAGTGTAATTTTTGGAAAGAAATAAGGATTTAATAGTAGTAATAATTAGAGACCGACCAAAATTTAATTTTTTTAATTTCGGCCGAAACCGAAGCCGAAAAAATAAAAGAAACAAATGTGAGTTTTAATGTAACAAAGTGGTACATAATTAAGCTTATCAGTAGGCTGAAATCGCTTAGTAGCTACCAGTTCAGTGTATTATCTGTCAACTTAGTAGATTACTAAAGTTAAGTTGGAGCTTAATTTGGCTATGAATATGGGCCGCTCATTTAAAGTTCAGATCATGAATTAGATTAATTTAGAAGCAAATTATCAAATGCGTGGAAATCAAGAGTAGTATAAATTACTGTCAGGGTAGTAGATTTCAAGAGAGGGGAGTAGATATGGGTTTTTGCGTAGAGTACTAGAAATTCTGCGAGTTGTAGAAATTTCTGTCGGGGAAGCAGATTTGTAGAAAGAATAGTAGTTTTGCATTGTATGAAACTCACATAATATTTTGAGGAGTAGATTTCTTACCATAGTAGTAGAAAATATCTTGAGGGGAGTAGAAAAATCTGCTACCGTAGTAAAGGAGTAGAAATTTATAAATCATTGCGAGAGTATTAGATCTACTCCGATAGGACATGTCTTCTTTGTCGCTTCTGATTCTTCGAAACTATGATCGATGCTTAAATTTGTGTTACATACCGCTTTTATCCACTTGGTTGTTCCTTATGTATTTTGATACGCTAAATCCGAAAATGTTTAATTAAATTTTTCCAGCACGCACAATTTTTCTGCAAAAGCCACAAAAATTGCATTTTTGGTGCTATAAAAATTTCATTATTATTATTTTCGTATCCAGTGTGGCAAAATACATAAGAATTTGTCTATCAAGTATATTTAACACACAAAATGTTCAGTTTTGTCGATCAGTGTAATGTTTGTTATTTATTTGTTACATTTTTCTATCAAACCGAAATTTTCGGCGGAAATATAGGAATTTCGGCCGAAAACGAAATTTGGCCGAAAGCGATATTTTATTTTTCGGCCGAATCCGAAACACGGCCGAAACCGTTTTTTTGGCCGAAAAACCGAAACCGAATTTCGGTCGGTCTCTAGTAATAATGATACCAAAATTTTGTAATAAAACATTTTATAAAATAGAAATTTTACCAATACCAAATAATGAAGACAAAGAAATTTATTTAAAAGAATTTGAATATGTATTAAATATTGACATAGTGTACGATTTTGAAAAGGAAAACCTTTTGAAAAATAAATCAAAACTAAGTAATAAATGTATTCAAAGTTTGATAAAAAATGAGTAAGAAAATAGAAAAAAGAGAAGTCGAAAAAGGACAAATTTTAACAAAAAATTTAAATAAAACAAAATTAATAACAGCATGTGATATAAATTATGAAATAAGAGGAAATAATTTTATAGAATTTAAGAATTGCACAGTAAACAAAAATATTATAATATTTGCAAATTCTGAAGAGTATTCAAACAATGTTGTAATCTTACCATTTTATGAAAAATTAGCAACAACAAAGGAAATGCATACCATCGAAGACCTACACATAAAACATATCGAAAATTTATAGAAACTCGAAGAATTAAAAGTCGTGAACAAAACACACGCAACAATTTCGATTTATCATACACTTTATTAGCATCTATAGTGACAATTTTGATCATAATGATTTTGCTGAAATATAAAAAGTTTAAAAATAAAATATGGATTGGCCCTCCACAACAAGTCTAACGGTGGGGGTGTTACAGTAGCATCCGTCCATACAATTAATAACGCCTGTATTCAATTAATCTTGAATAAATAAAAAACTCTGAACGAGGAAAAAGAATATCATTTTCAAACTTTAATAAAGAACTTGGTGCCAACGAAGTTCTGGAATAAATAATAAACTCTGAACGAGGAAAAAGAATATCATTTTCAAATTGTAATAAACAATTTGGAGCCAACGCCCAAAGGTGTCGCGGCATAAATTCGCGACATATTTTGTTTGTTGTTATTGTTGTTTTTTTGTTCTTGTTTTGTGTTTTCCCTTTGTTCGGGGCGACGGGTGAACAAAACCGAAGCACAGACCGAAGGCGCGCACTGACACTTTTTATTATATTATTCTTCTTTTATTATATTGTTCTTTTTATTTATATTATTTTGGTTTAATTAAACCAAATTGGACACTCGCGGGTGGAATGCAGCCGGGCGGAGAATTGACAAATGCTGTCAAGATCTCTTATTCCCTTTTGTTACGACTTCGTTTTAGAAGTTTGTTGATGAGCTTTTATGATCCGGTGTTGGGGAAGGCATTGCGCGGAACTATACTTACGGGACGAAGACATACCTGTTTGACGGAGGGGAATCTGTCGACATTTATGCTTTCGCCTATACATACATGAGTGCCGCCAAAATGAGTATTTTCATTTTGGTGGGTGCGGGGGTGTATATGTAAATTTGCCAAACACACTCTAGAAAAATCTGAGAAGATCTTGCACATATGGGTGTGGGTAAAGCCCCGACTGCGAATACTGGCTTCTGCGTAGGTCGCGCTCATGTGTGGGGGGGGGGGGGGGGGGGGTGATGTTGGTGAAATGGAAAGTGAGCGCCATATATGCGTTCATATATACAGGTTCTTTAGTTCTTTTTAGGCAGGGAAAAGAGTGCGAACAGTGGACTGCCGATTTTAGATTTTTGGATTTAAATTTTAATTTTCAAGGATGGTTTTTTAATTTTTGAATTTGATTTTTAAATTGTGTTTTTGTGGAGCTGAGGCAGGAGATATTTTCGAAGGGAGTATTTTTCCGCGCTGGTGTTATTTCCACCAGCGGGTGGCAATAGTGTTTTTGGTGTTTTTTTATCTGTGGCAGTCGGCCATTTGGTTTGTTCGAAATATGTAAAGGAAGAAAGGTGTTAATGGAGTTTGTCAAGTTGTGGCAAGTCGGCCATTGGTGTTTCGAGATTTTAATAGTGGAATTGGTCTCCGTCGGTTTTGTGGTCCTGGTTTCCCCTTTCCCATCCAATTTTTGTTGTTGCGTCCCGCACCTGAGCCAAGTTGTTGCTGGACATCGATTTTTTCGAAGTCCAGCTGGTGAATTGATTCTGTAAAGAATCGTGCGAGGGATTTCAGGCAGGTCGGTCTGGTCCCGTAAATCAAGTGCACATAAAAACATAATTTTTGTCATTAGTGTTTTTTTTTCTAAAATGTTCGGTTATTTGCGTTCGGTTATTTGCGGTTTCCATATACGTGTATATTTCAGAGTAGGATTTGAAAAGTTTAGTTATCGGGTTTTCGCGAATTCGTGTGTTTCGTTCGGCCGGGGATACCATTCCGCGAGGGTCGGCTTCAATCCCACGCGTCGATTGAGCTAGCGGACAATTGGGATTTTAATTATCGCGTGGGGATTTTTGGTTTTAGAGTTTTTAAAGTTTAGATAAAAATAGCGCGATAAATGTCTCAATTAAAAGATAAACACTTGAACAAAAAAATCACATTTTTGCAGATCATTTGAATTTTACAATTAAATGCGAAATTCCTAAAATCGCAACGTGGCAAGTTATACGAAACACTTGCAGATCAAATCGCACCACACAACACAGCCAACGATCATAAGTGCATTCATTCCCAGCCAATAATTTTATCGTTAAAGAGCTCGTAAACTAAGATTTTTTCGATCGAAAGGCGGATAAAACAATCGTAGGCGACGCACGATAACGATATGTATACGAGTCCGACTTCGTTCTTAATTTTGCATCGAAACGATTTATCGTTGTCGAACAAAAAAGTGCTTGTTAAAGAATTCGTTAACGATCTCGTAAACGATCATCATTACGATACTTTTAACAAAACCTAAAGAAAAATATTTTTTTTAAACTTGGAATTTTTTTTTTACTTTATTTTTATTTGCCGACTTTTTTTTAGAATAATTTGTAATAACTTTTTCACAGAGTCGGACCCCGGATTGAACTCACGTCCTCCGGATTTTAAAGTATGTGCCGAGTGCTTAACACATTCGCCTAACTCAGCCATTATTGAACAAGCGCTTAAAAGTATAACTTAACAAACATTTTAAAATTGTTTTCCTAACAGTTTGAAAAACACTGATTCTAAAAATAGAAATTATCTTGCTGAGAAATCGTTATACAACTTTTTCTAACAGTTTGAAAACCATTGGATCTAAAAATAGCTTTTCAAAACGATCATTTCGTTCGGTAATGTACTCGTAACCGAAGTCGTAAACGATATTTTATCGATGAAATTAGGACTATCGTAATATACGAGTGAATGTCAGACTTTTCTCGAATATTTTTGATCGAGAAAAGTTCGTAAAATACGATCTTCGTAAAAAGTTCGTTCAATTATTGGCTGGGTTTCTAGAAACACACCATACGTTCATACACATACTCACTCATACATAACGATCACTAAAGAACTTTGAGAATATCTTTCGTGATTGGTTGTTATGCATTTACAAGAGAGTAGTATAGAACTTTGAGTAAAATTGATTTTGATTGGTTAACGAAGATTGTTTGCAAGTAGAGACCGACCGAAATTCGGTTTCGGTTTTTCGGCCAAAAAAAACGGTTTCGGCCGTGTTTCGGATTCGGCCGAAAAATAAAATATCGCTTTCGTTCAAATTTCGTTTTCGGCCGAAATTTCTATATTTCCACCGAAAATTTTGGTTTGATAGAAAAATGTAACAAATAAATAACAAAGATTACACTGATCGACAAAACTGAACTTTTTGTGTGTTAATTATACTTGATAGACAAATTCTTATGTATTTTGCCACACTGGATACGAAAATAATAATAATGAAATTGTTACAGGACCAAAAATTCAATTTTTGTGGCGTTTGCAGAAAAATGGCGCGTGCTGGAAAAATTAAATTATTATTTTCGGATTTAGCGTATCAAAATACATAATACCAAGTGGATAGAAGCGGCATGTAACACAAATTTAAGCATTGACGATCAAAGTTTCGAATAATCAGAAGCGACAAAGATCTAATACTCTCGCAATGATTTATAAATTTCTACTCCTCTACTACGGTAGCAGATTTTTCTACTTCCCTCAAGATATTTTCTACTACTATGTTAAGAAATCTACTCCTCAAAATATTATGTGTGTTTCATACAATGCAAAAGAACTATTCTTTCTAAAAATCTGCTTCCCCGACAGAAATTTCTACTACTCTCGTAGAATTGAATATGAATATGCGCCATCGATTTCAGCCTACTGATAAGCTTAATTATGTACCATTTTATTACATTAAAACTCACAATTGTTTCTTTTATTTTTTTTGGTTTCGGCTTCGGTTTCGGCCGAAGTTAAAAAAATTAATATTCGGCCATTTCGGTTTCGGCCGAAAAAAAAAATAAAAAATTTCGGTTTCGGCCGAAATTAAAAAAAGCGATTTCGGTCGGTCTCTATTTGAAAGCTTTTCAGATTATTGAAAGCTTCTTTTTGGAATTATAAAATAATACAGATTGACAATAGAGTTCAGTTTTATTCGTGAGTTTGATTTTGAAGGATCTGAATAAAGTCTCCAATAAATAAAATTCCTTGTATTTATCGATAAAAAATCGATAAAATATCGAAAAATTATGAATAAAATATCGAAAAACTAAACGCTGATCAATGTCAAAGGTCGCTTAAGTCCAATCAAACAAAAATTTTTAAACAAAATGAGAAAGCTTTAGTAGGTCAAAGCCGATTTATATATGTCGTACACCTACTGGGGTACAAAACTCCTCTATTTTGGTCGCCAAATTGGATCCGCCGATCGCACTAATCTTCCGAATCCGAAATCAGCGACGAAAACTCCATCATACCAATTTTAGAGCGATTTCAGTGAAATTGGGTAACATAATGTGTGAAAAATAAATTTTTTAACATATCATGATTTCTGACTTGTATGGCAGCTAGGTGAGGTAGTAGATCAATTCCATTTGAAATATCAACTGCTTCTAAGACCCAAAAATGCAAATCCAAAGTATGGTAGCCCCTTTACCTCATATATATAAAAAATATTTAAATATGCACTTTGTTGGATACGATGTTTTGCCTGTAAGGTATCGATATTCATGTAATTTGTAGGGTAGGTTAAGACTTTCCGTTTTCTTCGGGTTGTAGAGTTTTCGGCTTCTTCCTTCTAGGTTGATGTTGATGTTGTCCTCTCATTCGTATAGATAGAGCTGGTCAAACGATCGGCTGTTATCCGAAAAGGGTCGATGGCAGCGCCGCTGTCACCAGCGTTAATGGCTGAAGGCAATCGGATGTGTTCAGTCAACATTAGTTTACGCTTGGCGTAAACAGTCACAATTGGGTTTTTAAAATGAAATTTTCTGTATTTTGGACACTTAAATTTGATTTAAATAATTTTGTTTCTCCTAATATTAACACTAGTCTATTTTCAAATAGTATTATTGCTTGCTAAATTTCCTCTATTTTGAATTTAAAATCAATTAAATTTTAAATTTTTATTTTAATATCCAATTTTTAATGTTTATTAACTAAATATTTCCTATTATTAATAAATCTTTAAGTGTTATATTATAACAAACCATAGTATCAAAATAAAGAAAAATTTAACAAGCAATAATTCTATTTAAAAAAAAAAGTGTTTATACCGTGTTAATAGGAGAGAACAAATTATTTAAGTCAAGTTTTAGTTTATGAATTATTGAAGATTTCACTTTGAAACAAAAAAGTGGTCGTGAAAAAACGGAAGTAAATTAGTGCTACACAAATTTAAAAAGGAAATTTAACTACCTTTACAATTTACAAAAACCTAAAAAAAAAATTATTATCAATCAAAAATTTCCTAATTTTTAAAATGAAATGCGTCGTATGCGGATCTTTTCAACTTTTAGCTTTTTGAACCTTTTTTTAAGCTTTTTTACTGCGTTTTTGGTTTTTTCTCAGAAACTATAGGCGATCTGTGCAAAATTTTTTCGAAAAAGTTGTTTAAACACCCGCATCCTCCTCCGGATCCGCAACGAGGCCTTTTACAGCTCCGCATCCGCATCCGCCTTCACAAAACTCACAGCTTTGCAGTTCCCTGGAATGTCCCTATGCCCCGGCACCCAGACGAGGTGGATGTTAAACTGCTTAGCCATCTCGTTAATAGATGTACGACAGTCCGAGGCTACCTTTGATGTTAGGAGTACAAATTCCAAGGATTTGATTGCGGCCTGACTGTCTGTGAAAATCGTAATATTCTGAGCAGATATTACGTTCCGCCGCAGCCAGTTCATAACTTCTTTAATAGCCATCACCTCTGCTTGGAATACACTGCAGTGGTCGGGAAGGCGAAATGAGAGACCTACATTAAGTTCGTCAGAGAAGACTCCTCCACCAACTTTGTTGTCGAGCTTGGAGCCGTCCGTATAGAAGTGAATTTGATCCCTCTTCCGAGGCCACTGCTCCTCCCAGTCGGACCGGGACGGAATAGTGGTGCGGAAGTCTCTTGTGAAGGAGATTTCGGGAAGAATGTAGTCAGTTGTCCCAGGAATGGATTTATTACAAACTAGAATTGAGGAGTGCCCCTTAGTAGAGTAGCCCCATTGATTTGTGGATCTGAGCCTGACCGCCGCCATAGCAGCCATTTGTTTGGCAAGAAGATCTAAGGGTATCAGATGTAATAAAATATCTAATGCGTCTGAGGGAGTGGATCTCAACGCCCCACTGATAGATATGGAGGCCATACGCTGGACTTTCGTCAACAACTTTCGATATATGACTTTGTCCAAAGCTGGCCACCATACAAGAATTCCGTATAGTAAGATAGGCCTGACAATGGCCGTATAGAGCCAGTGAACTGCCCGAGGTGACATACCCCCAATAGCTTTCTTGCATGAGTGAAGGGCAACTGTGTTGCCCTTTGTGTTGCAACTGTGGGCATGTTGTAACAAATCTCTCAGGGTTGCCAGGAACTTACCTCGCACAGCAATCGCAACATCATCCGCATAGGCGACTACCTTGCACCCCTCCCCTTCCAGTATTAGTAGTAGTTCGTTAACCGCTACATTCCATAGAAGAGGAGAGAGGACACCACCCTGAGGTGTGCCTCTACTGATAAATATCCTTGCTTCCGCATCACCCAGCTTTGCATTGACAATCCTGCTCGTGAGTAGCTGAAATATCAATTCTCTGAGTGAAGCATCGACACCTAGATTTGTTAGTGCACTGGTGATAGCTAGGGGGGTGACATTGTTGAAAGCTCCTTCTATGTCGAAGAAAGCTACCATGGTGTATTCCTTATTGAAAAGAGATTGTTCAATGGTGCCTACTAAGGAATGTAAAGCTGTTTCCACAGACTTCCCTTTGAAGTAAGCATGTTGCGAAGCCGACAGAAGTTTGCTGTCTATGCTACGACGAAGATGATTGTCGATGAGCCTCTCTAAAGTTTTCAGAAGAAACGACGACAAGCTAATTGGTCGGAGGTCCTTAGGACCAGTATGAGATATTTTACCCGCCTTCGGGATAAAAACAACCTTTACCTCCTGGCAGTTCATTGCAGCCTCCTGCCAGTTCAATGCAGCCACAGAGGATCACCTTAAGCCAGGGCATGATGATCTCCAAGGCGTTCTGCATCTCCGCAGGAATAACCCCATCTGGGCCCGGCGATTTGAAGGGCTTGAAGCTATTAATTGCCCAATTTATTTTGTTTCAGATATTAATTCACTGGAGATACCCGATATACGGGTATCAGGAATGCTCTTCAGATCTGATCTAGAGCATCCTGGGAAGTGAGTGTCTAACAATAAGTCGAGAGATTCCTCACTAGAGCTAGTCCAAGAACCATCTGACCTTTTCAGATAGCCCGTGGGACATGGATTCGAAGCAAGAACTTTCCGAAGCCTAGACGCCTCAGATGTGTCTTCGATGCTGCCAACAAAGAGTCTCCAAGAGTCGCGCTGAGCTTTTCTTACTACTTTTTTAAAAATCCTGAGACTATTCTTATAAAGGTCCCAGTCACAAGCAGCTCTTGACTTCTTTGCCTTGTTGAAGAGCTTCCTACACTGACTCCTAAGAGCTTTGACATCCTCAGGGGAGGTCGTTTAAACCGAATTGCAGATATCGATGATCAGAAAAGGAGTGCTCGTTGGACACCTTCCAATCCGTAACCCTATCAAACAGGAAGTCAGAGACAATGGTTATGTCCAAAACCTCCTGTCTATTGGAAGTAATAAAGGTTGCTTCGTTATTACAGATGAGTAGGTTAGTGCATATAATGTAATCAAAAAGTGACTCACCCCTTTCGTTAATGTCCGTGCTACCCCAGACAGTGTGGTGTGCGTTGGCATCACATCCGAGTATGAGCCCGCGCCTAAGTCTGCTCGCTTCATCGATCAACCTCCCCAGTAGGCCTGGAGGGAGGGGCCCTTGATGGTCATGGGCCAGATACGCCGAGGTTACCCAGTAGCTGGTTGAAGCCAGCTCCAGGTTTGCCACGACGATGTCTCGATCGCTGTAATTAGAGAGCATACAAATATTAAGACTGCTCTTCGATAGGATACAGGATCTTGGAGTACCTTTATCCAGTGAAGCATGCAGTCTGAAGTTGCTTGCCCTTAGTCCAAGTATACGGTCCCCACAGACCCACGGTTCTTGGATAAGGACAATATCCTCTCCTCCTGTAGCCAGGCGAAGAAGAAGTGAGGCCGAAGCCACTTTGGAGTGGTGAAGATTAATCTGCAATATTCTGAGCATCCTCAAAATTAGCAGACTTCTCCACCACAGTATTATTGGCCTCGTCTTCAGTATCAGAGAAGCCAGTAGCTCTTCCTCCTGATGCAGGCCAAACATCCCCCCCAACATGTCTGAATCAGAAGATTCCTCGCCACTGTAAAGACCGTCGGGTACCGTCAAAGTGCCCGTCCCCTCCTCCATGACCACATCAGTAACACCGACTGCAGTCGTGGATTCGGTTGGAGCACACTTGTCCTCTGTATTCTCGTCCTTTTTGTATACTTTGAGGACTACATGAGTGAAGCCATAATTGACTACCCCCCTAGATGCCGATAGGGGACCAAGAGACTCCGCGTTCAGCACCAAAACGTCCTGTCTGCGGGGTCCCTTGGGATCTTCCAGCCTTCCTATCTTCCAATTGTGAGTCGGAAGATTTGGGTTCGTGACTTTCAAAATAGTCAGAATTCCTTCAGCATCAGGAGGGTCCACGGGCAACCAGACGCGGGCCCTCGGTCGTGAAGGGATCATGTCCTTATCCACGGCTTCGAGACGCGCCCCAGGCCAAACCTCACCCAGCATCGAAGCGGCGGCTTTGAGCAGGGTCACGGCTCGCTCGTCTGCACACGCAAAGAGCTTAACACGACCCTGGAACCAGTCGGCGTCCTCGAAACCAGGAATCGGTCCAGGATTGCCACTCAGAACCCTCATGAATACTCCAGAAAGGCCAGGCTCAATCCATCTCCATTTCTCCACAGAGTATCCCCCATCGTCATTGCTCCTGTCAATGACGGCCATAACGAGACTGCCCTTCGCTACCTGGCTGTAGGACCGCACAGAAGTGTTGTGCGTTTTCGTCCTTTTGGCCATCTTGGGCGACTCCTCCACTGACCGCTGTCTTTTGGAGGTAAGGTCGCCCTTGACAGGAGCCCTATCCTGGGCCAGGATTTCTTTAGCCCAGAGAAGAGAAGCTTTCTGCTTCGCGGTTCTCGTCTCTTCTGGAGCCTCTCCGACGCTGGCCAAAACTTTGGCAGCAGAGCGGCGGTGTTGATACGCCAACTTTGAAGGGGCAACACTTTTTTTGGTCGAAGCCCGTTGCCCCCGGGCCCTTGAGGTGCTAGGTCTGGGCTCCTCGTCCAACCGCCCAACAGTCTTGTCACACAAAACTGAAGATGCGGAGGCCCCACCGACAGCCTTGTCACACAAAGCTGCAGATGAGGATCCACCCACGACCCGCACAGGCTCCCCACTGTCCGTCCTACCACATCGCCTCCGGTCGCCTTGTCACACAAAGCGGCCGGAGCGCGACCACCGTCCTTTTTGGAAACCGTGTTTCCTGTCGGCTTTTTGAGAGTGCCGGTCTCTTTAAATTTTTAAAAAAAATGTTGGATCCCACGAGTTGCGGAGAAGGAAAGCGTATACCCGCACAGAGATCCGCATTGTGCGGGCAAGGCTGGCTAATCCGAAGGGCGCCTGGTATTCCGATACTCCGTTAGCGACTGAGCTATTTAAATGGGCCCCCAGCCTGGTTGATCATCGGTACGGGTCGTATGACACCTCGTATGACATCCAGCCCATGATTATCTCTTGGTTTCAGGACTCTTTGTTTATTTATTTATTTATTTATCTAGTGGGCTATTGCCCTTACAGATATACTTAACCTAATCCTTAAAATAATCAATAACAAGTTGTTTTAATTCAGCTCTATTAGCACTAAAGTCTACATACTTAGATACTAAATTACATAGAGATAAACACTTCATTCAATCCATAATTAGTTTTATTACTAAAAATATTAAACAAACATCTTTCTCTAAGAGATCTCGTTAACGCACTGAATATTACGGCGAACAACTAAACTTTGCAAGCCAAGAAGTTGGCAGCGAGCGTTGTACGCAGGCATATTTTCAAAAGAGAATAGTCGTCGAAGAGCAAATCTCGAAAATCGTTTTTGTATTCTTTCGACGCGATTTATGTCACAATCATAGAAAGGATTCGAAATTAAGCTCGCATATTCCAGAAGGGATCTGACAAGACTCACGAAAATAGATTTAGACGTAAAAGGGTCTAAAAATTCCTTTGCATTTCGCTTTAAAAAACCGAATTGCGAGTTTGCTCTCGATATCATATAATCTCTATGAGCGTTAAATAATAACTTCGCATCAAAGTAGCAAATTAATAATATGATTAATATTGACAATATGATCATTAAAAACATTATAGCTGCTGTTAGGCGGGATATAACTTAAAATATAAACAATTTCATTTACATTATTAGAAATACCTTCGTTGAATGTAACAACAACGCATAATTGTTCTATGTCATCTGAACACCTGGGTAGTTGAATTTCTTTGCTTGCATAAATTGATGAAACTGCAATCAAAACGCCGCCACCTCTGGTAACACCAGAGCACAGCGACCGATCTCTTCGATAAACTTCAAATTGAGAATCAAACAACTCAGCTGAATAAAAGTGTGACGTCAGCCAAGTCTCTGCTATTACAATGACGTCATAGTCATGCGTAGCTGCAGCGGCGAGCAAATTGTTTGTTTTAGTGCGAAGACCACCAGCATTGTGATAGTACAGTGCATAGTTACGCACTTGAGAACGGGGATTTGTAGGTATTATCACAGGAGTTGTGGCAGGCGAAGATTGTGTACGAGAACAAGAGAAGACTGACGGTAGGGCTCGCTGTGCGAGCTCCGTTACCGTATCAGCGTGCGAGTTTGAAGGCAGCGAAAGCGACGACGGCGAATGCAAATCAGCATGCGGAGACAAGGTTGACAAAAACGAGAAGCGCAATGGAGAAAAATCCTCCGATGGAGACCACAACAATTGTCTTGATGAGGATGGCAGAGGCCTTGCGATCGGTGAGAGAACCAGTGAAGAAGGTGACGAAATTCGTGAAAACGAGCGCGCAGCCAAGAGGGTTTCGAGAGGTGACGTACTTGTAGGATACAGGTGCGAATTAAGAACAGTAGCGCTTATGGTGTTGGCTTTGAAATTGGCCTGTACCGGCTCCAATGTAGTCGGCATTATATTCTCTGGGACACTTCCGAGAATCATTGACCCTACTCAGCCCCCACATTTTTCTGCTTTTTAGTCGGTTAAAGGGTTATATTTAAAAAAAAAAAAATTTTTTTATTTTTTTTATTTTCCCCTTTTTTGGGTTGCTTTCACAATGCGAGGTCTCGTCTACACTAAATTATTGGAGAATGGTGCCGCTATATGTATTGATTCTATTCAGAAGCTGGATGCACTTGTCTGCTCTCATTCTGGAGAGGTTCAGCATGTCACACCCAAGGAGAATACAATTCCTCAATTCGAACAGAAATGCGGAAAATCAACAACATTTTTTTCAGAGTGAGTTACAAAACAACAACAACAGTAATTCAGCTCAATCAAAAGTTGCAGTACTACTTGAAAAATAACTCACTCTCTATCAGACTTGTAAAGTAATGAAATTTTCATTACTCATTACCATTACCATTACCATTACAGGTAATGAAATTTTATTTCATTACCATTACCATTACTGCAATGGTAATTGTAATGGTAATGGTAATGAAGTAATGAAAATTTCATTGCAATGGTAATGAGATTACCATTATTTCATTGCGATAGTAATGATAATGAAGTAATGAAATTTCCATTACTTCATTACTTCATTACCAATCTGCCCCAATTGCGTTTTTGCCCTTTTTTGGGCGAATCATGCCAAGTTTAATTGTAGCTTGTATGATTCATGTCAGTTGGGATTAGGCCAGCTTCTAAGTGCGTCCTTGGACATTTTTTGGACGAATCATGTCAGGTGGGATTAGGGCAGCTTCTGAGTGCGTCCTTGGACATTTTTTGGATGAATCACGTCAGGTGGGATTAGGACAGCTTCTGAGTGCGTCCTTGGGCATTTTTTGGATGAATCACGTCAGGTGGGATTAGGCCAGCTTCTGAGTGCATCCTTGGACATTTTTTGGATGAATCACGTCAGGTGGGATTAGGCCAGCTTCTAAGTGCGTCCTTGGACATTTTTTGGATGAATCATGTCAGGTGGGATTAGGCCAGCTTCTTAGTGCGTCCTTGGACATTTTTTGGATGAATCACGTCAGGTGGGATTAGGCCAGCTTCTGAGTGCGTCCTTGGACATTTTTTGGATGAATCACGTCAGGTGGGATTAGGACAGCTTCTGAGTGCGTCCTTGGGCATTTTTTGGATGAATCACGTCAGGTGGGATTAGGCCATCTTCTGAGTGCGTCCTTGGACATTTTTTGGGTGAATCATGTCTGTTGGGATTAGGCCAGCTTCTAAGTGCGTCCTTGGACATTTTTTGGATGAATCATGTCAGGTGTCATTAGGCCAGCTTCTTAGTGCGTCCTTGGACATTTTTTGGATGAATCACGTCAGGTGGGATTAGACCAGCTTCTGAGTGCGTCCTTGGACATTTTTTGGATGAATCACGTCAGGTGGGATTAGGTCAGCTTCTGAGTGCATCCTTGGACATTTTTTGGGTGAATCATGTCCGTTGGGATTAGGCCAGCTTCTAATACTTACTTATAGCGTCGCTTGGATAAAATAGAATGCATAAAGAGTGCTGACGAGGATCCGTGGCTGGATTCGAAACAGCTGTACACTCTGCCAGACTGAGTTTTTTGCTTAGTAATTGTACTCCCTTTCCAAAATTAATTTTTTGGAAAACGAGCTAAAACCCATAATTAATACATAAATTATGAAAAGCTCAATAAAAATCTGAATTTTTAACTAAATAAACATATGGAGGGTACGCCAATCAAACCAAAAACAATTTTGTTTTTGTATTTTCTGGCAAGTGAATTGTTGTGTGTGTATCAGAGCACACACAATGTAAAAATTTATTTGCCATGCAACTTGCTTGCTGGGACTTTGAGGAAATTCTTCAACCAGGCATAGTAGTAGGTTGCTATACAACAACAAGTAAAAATTCAGTTTGCTGCATTTTACCATTCGCTGCTTCAGTGAGTTGGCGTGTGATGCAAAGGAGAAGTAATTCTCTTGTGCATCATACCAATACTTACTTATAGCGTCGCTTGGATAAAATAGAATGCATAAAGAGTGATGACGAGGATCCGTGGCCGGATCCGAAACAGCTGTACACTCTGCCAGACTGAGTTTTTTGCTTAGTTGTTGTACTCCCTTTCCAAAATTAATTTTTTGGAAAACGAGCTAAAATCCATAATTAATACATAAATTATGAAAAGCTCAATAAAAATCTGAATTTTTTACTAAAGTAATGATAATGGAATGGTAATGGTCGCTCAATTTCCCAAGTCTGCTCTCTATGCTTTTATCAAATGCTTACAATTTTTAAATGTTTAAATTTTGTACTGCAGGCGTTGCTAAGGTAATTTCACATAATGTTAAATTCCCATATTGATGATACTAGGAGTTCCAAAAATAATTCGTATAATTTGATTCGTATTTTATGCAAACAAAGGACTGGTCTAAAAATATGTCATATCAATGCTCAAAGTCTGAAAAGCAAAATTGTTGAATTGAGATATATCTAGTATATATTTGTCCAGGTCTGTCTGTCTGTCTATCTGTCTGTCTGTCTGTCTCTAACACTAAACGATTCAAAATTTACAACTTCATGTTTGTAAGTTGTTGACCTTCTTTTTTTTTTAAATGTTAGCCCTTCTTCTGCTGGTTTGACGCTGCGTTCGTGAGAACTAACCAGAGCCACTTAAAAATATATTCTCACATACATTTTTTCTTATAAATGTTTGCCGCTCTGGTGAGGTATCGAACCCACAACGCAGCGATTGTAAGTAAGATGAAGTAGCGAACTAAGCGCCATCTCACCAGAGCCACTAATGCTCATACAATACCTTTACCTAATATCAATTAACTTCATCAAGCCGCATGCAAAACGCTTTCATGTATATACACACACAAAAAATCATCTTTGATATACCCAGCCAATAATTGAACGAACTTTTTACGAAGATCGTATTTTACGAACTTTTCTCAATCAAAAATATTCGAGAAATTTCCGACATTCACTCGTATATTACGATAGTCGACTTCGTTTACGAATCTTTTAACGAACAAACGAATTCGTTAACGAGATAACTCGTTTCGATGCAAAATTAAGAACGAAGTCGGAGTCGTAAACGTATCGTTATCGTGTGGTCGCCTACGATTGTTTTGTCCGCATTTCGATCGAAAATTTTTCGTTTACGAGCTCTTTAAAGATAAAATGATTGGCTGGGTATAAACAAAAATAGCTTCGACCTAAAGCTGACACTTTTAAGAAAATAACACTGCCACAAGACTACCGTTGCCACCTAACACTATTTTCACATATTACGGTGGTGTATTAGATTTTCATATTACTTCATATTACACTTTCCTATACACTGCATATATTCCCAGTACAACATTAAGGTCCACACACATCAACGCGAAGTACCGCAGCCGCAGCGAAACTTACTCAAAAATGTTTCTTCCAAATGCGAAAATATATTTGTTTGAGGTGAGAAATTTCATAAAAACCATACAGCTTGATGAACTATATCGCCATTAGCTGAAGTTATTTTATAGCTCGTTGTGGTCTGTTGGTTAGAGCTTCGGCCTATGACTGCGGCAGTCATAGGTTCAAGCCCGCCACCGGTCGTATTTTTTTTTTAATCCATTGCTTGATATTCTTTTTTCTTTTTTTAATCTTTCTTTTTTAATTCTTTTTTAATGTAACAGTTTAACTTTACACAATTACATCATCAAACAAAATGTCTTTCTATTCTTTACAAATGTAATAAAAGTTCACATATTTCATAAATGATTTTTATATGTATATATAAATTATGGAGTTCACCATACGGCTTGGTTTACCTAACCGCCATTAGCTGAAATTATTTTATAGCTGGCTGTGGTCAGTTGGGTAGAGCTTCCGCTTTGTCTGCGGCAGTCTTGGGTTCAAGCCCGTCACCGGTCGTATTTTTTTTTTTAATCCATTGCTTTATATTTTTTTTTTAGTCTTTCTTTTTTAATTCTTTTTTAATGTAACAGTTTAACTTTACACAATTACATCATCAAACAAAATTTCTTTCTATTCTTTACAAAATTTAATAAAAAATTACATAATTCACAAATTTCTATAAAAAAAATTACATTTACATTTTAAAAACATAGAAAATATTTTTGCATCTAAAATATATTTAGTAAACATTTAAGTTTTTCAAATTAGTGTGTTTTTTTCCGTGCATGGCACGGGCAAATTTGAAGGTTCTTCTATGGACGTTATATGTGTTTCTGAAACATGGTTTTTGCCATGTATGCAAGAAAATTTATTTAAAGTAAACGGTTGCAGAATTTTCCGTGCAGATAGGCAAGGTCACGACAAAAATCATTAAACACTCCCCACGTGTTTGGTTTAACTCCTCAATCAAGGAATCGATACTTAGGCGCAACGAAGCATATAATCGATGAAAACGTTACAAAACGCCGGAACTGTTTAAAGCTTTCAAAAAATTGAGAAATACCGCCGTGAAGAAGGGCATCGAAGACAATATTTTATGAAGAAAAATTCGGTACAGCTATAGGCAGTAAGCAGACATGGAAACAGATTCAAAGTGCGGGGTTAGGAAAAAAGAAATTATTTGCAGTAGGTCCTATTGACGTAAACGAGCTAAATGCTAAATTCTTGAATATTCCAATACCGGTAGCTGGCGTAAATCATTATGAAAGTTCACATTCCGAGCTTAATTTTGACAAATCTTGTTGCTTCAATAATATAGATCAGACTGATTTTGTTGAAAGTTTTCTACCTATCACATCTAATGCAATAGGTTTTGACAATATCCACCCAGTCTTTTGTAAGGCTTTACTTCCCATACTGCTACCGTACATCACCCACATCATCAACACAATTTTAACCACCTCTGTCTATCCAAATAATTGGAAGTGCGCAAAGATCCTCCCGGTTTTGAAATCCGGTGGTGAGTTCAGACCTATTGCTATATTGCCTTTTATTTCCAAAGCGTTCGAATTACTGATGTACAAACAGATGAGTAAATTTTTCTTTGACAATAACCTATTTTTTGACAAACAGTCTGGATTTAGACCAAAGAGGAATTGTGTAACTGCCCTCATGGATGTTACCCTATTGACTTTTCTGGACTATTCAAAAGCATTTGATACGGTTTACCATAAAACTCTGTTGTCAAAGTTATCCTACATGTACAATTTCTCACCAATTGCGGCCAATTTGGTGCAGTCGTATATTTGCGAAAGGTCACAAGCCGTATGCTCAGGTGAATCAATGTCACAATTCCGTCCAGTAACTAGAGGAGTTCCGCAAGGTTCCATTCTAGGCCCCTTGCTGTTTTCAATATATATTAATGATATTTTTGAAGTTCTTCTTCATTCAAAACTCCATTTATATGCCGATGACGCACTATTGTACATCAGTTGCAAACTCGAATTGCTGGAAACTACAATCGTCCAATTGAATATCGACCTACAACGAGTTAATGAATGGGCCTTTAGAAATGGTTTATGTCTCAATCCCAAAAAATCAAAGTGTCTTGTTATATACAAAATGTATTGACCTGACAAATGTTCCACGGTTGAAACTAAATGGTTCTGAAATTGGTTTTGTTGACACAGCGAAATACCTTGGAGTAGTTTTTGACAGAACATTGACTTGGAGTAATCACACCAGTAGCACTATTGGCAGGGTTTATGGAATGCTTCGAGCACTGTGGGGAACTCAATACTTCACTCCCCTTCGAATTAGAATGCTTCTAGCGAAAACCTACCTGATTCCCTCGCTGCTGTACGGATGTGAGATATTTACTTACTGTGATTGTGTCAACAAACAGAAACGGAATGTGCTTTATAACAACATTCGATACGTATTCTGTGTATAACGGTTCGATCACATATCGCAGTTCGCAGTAAAAATATTTGGCATCACATTCTGTAATCTTTTGGATTATAAAACACTCGTTTTGTTACATAAAATTGTTCATACAAAGGAACCTTCTTACTTGTTCAACAGGTTAAAATTTTCAAGATCCAATGGTGCAAACAGCTTAATACAATTAAGACATTTCACATTAACGTCAGAACGTCAATTTTTTCTTCACTCCATACGTCTTTGGAACTCCCTTCCGAACCACTTGCTTTTTTTCCCTATTATTATTGCTATATATATTTCTTTACTCACACGTTTGATGCAGAATGTAAATCAATTTCTTTCCATGACTAACACAATGTTTATAAGAATCTTTTTTCTTGATGTGTTAATTTTTTAAATAAATCGCTTTGTTTGTTTTTTGTATTGGACTGAATCGACCTTTGACCTCGATGCGCAAGGACGTTTAGCGAATTTGCCTTTTAATTTTTTTTTCAAAAGACAAGATATTTTACTGTAAAATTTTGATCAGCGAAAATTATGGTTTTTCTGCCATATTGGGAAAAAATGAATCAATTAAACTCTATCTGTTTAGAAAAAATTTATAAATTCAGGAGCTTTTTCTATCATGAAAAATTTCTTTCTGAATGGTTTAGTTTTAGCAAGAACCATAGTTTTTCATCCAAAAAATGTTGATAAGCATTCAGGAAAAAACTTCGAAAAGTCGGATATTTTTGGAAATTTAATGTGTTTCATTTGATTTTATTGGTTTGGAAAAATTATTTATTTGGTTTTAAAGAAAAAAATTAAATAAAATTGTCGAAAAGTTTATTGATATACTCGTACATAAGCTGTTGTAAATTAGAATAACACGAGAAGGAGTTATGCGAATGTCAAACAAAAGGAAAGATACAAACTGAATACAGTGGTGTGTAATATATAATGTTGCTACTTAAACATAACTTTAACACTCCTTCTCAACAAATATATTATTTCAAAATATGTAGTACATTTTATAATTTTAATACAAGCCCATTTCATTTGTGAATTTACAACGCTTAATTTTTTGCAAATTTTTTGTTAAAATGTCAGATATCATATCTTCGGTACAAACATAATTCAAACTAATTTCGTTGTTTTTGTACATGTTTCGAACATGATGATATTTAATATCTATGTGCTTGCTTCTGGCATGGTATATCGGATTCTTCACTAAATGCTGAGCGCTTTGATTATCGCTGTTCATAATCTTCGGTGCGTCGTCATGGAAACCCATTTCGCTCTTTACGTATACAGATTCCTTTGCAGCGGCTATGGTTAATTTTTGTCTTGTGTCCAGATTTTTTGTCTTGTGTCCAGAGTCCAGTTTTTCAATAATTTGTCCAGATAAAATTTTCTCAGTGAAAAAACTAAAATAAGTCAGAAAACCCAATGGACTAGTTTTCGTATTTATTATAAAGATAAAGTTTTCTATGAAATAGTTTAATTTTTTTCAATTACTGCGAATGAGCCATTTAAAAACCTTTTACCCTAAGGAAAGAAGTATCATTTTGGCTGATTTCATAAAATCTGAAATCTGCGCCCAAAGACAATATCATCTGAAGTAATTAAGCATGCATTGAATAAGACTGTATAAGTCACACTTTTAAAAACAGAAAAGGCCAGTAAATTGTTACAAGCGGCCTTTACTACAAAATATTTGTGGAAAGAATAGCATTGTACTGTTTTTAAACTGAAGTAGTAAAGCTTTCAATGTCTTTCTTTCAAAACTGAGAAAAGACAAATTTACAAGTCTATTCTGGCGCGTGGCAACGGTTAAAATTTTCCAAGCATGTCAATGAGAAGGTAATAAAGATAGTTACAAACTTCTAACCTGACCATATCCAAGCTCCGTTTCTATAAAAGACCCTATTTTGACCTATATGTGGTTTTGGAAGCTCAGAGGTGATTTTGGTCAAGAATATACATATTTTTCCATACCGGATACGCCTCCTTATGGGCGTTACAAACGGTGTGTCAAAGTGAATATACCCTGCCACAGTGTGTGTGGGGGTATACAAATATTAATATAAATTGTAGTTTAATAGTTATATTGCAACTTTTAAAATAATTCCTTAAATCATGTACATTTTTTCGTATAAAAAAATTTGAATAATAGTTTTTTTGGGTCCCTGGTTTTTTTTTAATAATAAGCTATCTAATTTAATTGTTTATTTTTTTTAATGTAAGGAGGTACTAATATCCTTGCATATTGCTATTCAATTCCAACTTTACTATTTCTTAAAAATATGTCATTAAAATAAAAAAAATATTTTACGACTTTTTCTTTCCGGTCGCTCGCATCTCCGCCCCAATCGGCGTCGACATAACACTGTACCGGCTTACCCGTCTTGTGGTAATGAATTCTCAAAAAGATTGACCCCTTCAGGTAACGCAGAATATGCTTAGCGCCCATCTGATGCTCGTAATGTGGGTCGATGTTGCGTTGTGACAGTTTGCATACAGAATGCAGTATATCAGGACTTGTGGAAATAGCCAGATACATAAGTGCCCCGATGAGTGACTGGTATTCGGCTTGATTTACGCGTTTACAAGTGTTGCTGTAGCAGTTGACTTGAAACCCTGCGCTTAACGGTGTGGATACAGTCTTGCAATTGTGCATGCCATATTGATTTAGCAAATCTACAATATATTTCCGCTGACAAACAGTAATTGCACCTGTATCACCATCGCGACTAATTTCCATACCAAGGAAATACTGTAGTGGACCACCGTCAACGACATCAAACTCATCTGCGATCTGCGATTTAATCGCAATGACGTCACTCAACTTTGAGGCACCTATAATGAGATCGTCAACATACACAGCAATTATTTTATAGTTACCGTTTTCATTTTTAGTGTAGACACAAGGCTCACTGACACACGGTGAATACCCAAATGACTTCAGAACAGAATCAAGCTTTTCATTCCATTCGCGTCCACTCTGCTTTAGCCCGTAAAGAGCCTTGTTCAATTTCAATACGCGGTGAGGAAACTTCTTGTTTACGAAACCTTCAGGCTGCTTCATGAACACGACATCATGTAGATCGCTATTCAAGTAAGCTGATGAGACGTCCATTTGGTGCAAATGTAAATTATGTTCGCACGCCAAAGCCAACAACAAACGTATCGTCGCGTATCTTACGACTGGTGAAAACGTTTCGGTAAAATTGACGCCGAATTGTTGACTGCAACCACCAGGCGAGATTTGAACCGTTCTACACTGCCGTCTGCATTTTGTTTTGTTTTGAAGACCCACTTGTTGTTGATGACTTTTTTACCAGCTGTAACTCCACTAGAGATTTGCGATTTTGTACTAATGAGTCGTACTCCTTCTGCATCGAATCTCTCCATTGTTCAGCATGTTCGCTATTTCAAGCCTCGTCGACAGATTGTGGAATTTCGATGTCGCCTTTTTCGATCAAATTTAGTAAATGTCGTTCTTTACGAGGACGCCCACGATTACCGCTACGAACCAGTCTAGGACGGCCTGGACCATAGCGCACTGGCTCTGCATCATTGATTGTCTCGTCGTCAGTATCTTCATCTGTATCAGGATCAATGTTGTTGTCAGAAATAATGGGTGCGATGTCTGCAACATCAAACGTAATCACATCATGCAGACCTTCGTCAGTGCCAATTTGCATATTTTCCATAAATATTACATCACTGCTTGTGACGACTTTTCGCGAATCTGGATCCATCAACCGATAAGCTTTTGCCTTTCCTTTCGGTCGAAATTTCTTCGATTGAGTTTTGTCCAGTGCAATTGCTAATGAGCCAAACACTTTCAAATGCGCAACAATTGTCATTTTACCCATATATACTTCGTATGGCGTTTTATTGACGAGTGTTTTAGTTGCAGCTCTATTACGTAGATACGCTGCTGTTGCCACTGTCTCCGCCCAAAAAGACTCGTCCAATTTACTGTGCACCAGCATGCAGCGTGCCATTTCGACTAACGTGCGGTTTGCCTGCTCTGCCACCCCGTTCTGTTGAGGTGTATGTGGAACTGTCAACTGGCGCTGGATAACGTTTTCGTTCAAAAATTGTTGAAATTCATTACTGAGATACTCTCCCCCATTATCACTGCGCAGCACTTTTATTTTGTGATTTGTCTGTTTTCCTGTCATTAATTTAAACGATTTGAACGCAGTTAGGACTTCAGATTTGGCTTTCAAAAAATACACAAATACATAGCGCGACTTGTCATCGATAAACGTTACAAAATATCGTGATCCACCAACGGAATTTTTGTTTATTGGTCCGCACACATCGGTGTGCACCACCTCTAATAAATCTTCTGCGCGATTCCACAGAGTATACAGAGGGGACACTCTGCTTGAGCGAGATGGAATATGCGTGAAGTGACAGCAAATTTGTTTACTGGTGTGCGTGAAAAAGTGAAATTTCTTTATTGGTGTGCGTGAAAATTCCCAATTTTTTTCACCACCAGAGCTCAGCTGTTGGTAGAAACTCAACACCAGAGCTCAGCTGTTTTACAAACTCCCCACCAGATTTTTTCTTTTGTTTTGATTCTGTTTTCGTGTTCACCACTAATTTCATATAATTTTCATATGATTTCACGAGCCAAACGGCGAAAAATGCAAAATTGGGAGTTTTTAATAAATAAAAAGTTATAACTTCTACTAATATTTTATATTTTTATATAGTTTTCTTCATTGGCCATTTTTCAATTAGCTGAGGACAAAATACAGTACTCCATTGCAGAACTGATTTGTAATTGGTGTAAAGAAATTTAATTTTACTACATAATTGAATTTTGCAATACATTTGCAGACATCAAGTTCTTTATAATGAGAGAATACGTCATGAAATGCCGATACTTGTTCCGCCATTTCAAGACATATGAAAAGGGCCCATAGGGTAGTTACAAAGTGAGGTTCTTGTGGTTCTTGGTTTGGTTGGGCAGCTGAAAAGATGCGCCACGTCATGTGTGGCAAACCCATAGTCCGAGGTCCGAGCACACTTTCACCACTTACTCTCTGATCCTAGCCATGTAGCTTTTGAGGAAGCGGATCAAGGCAGATCTGGGTTGTGCAGGAGCTCTTCCCCTTAGCCACAGGTGGTTATCTTCCGATCAGGACAATGCTGGGAATTTAATTTTGTGTCTGTGAAACAACCGCATTTGGTGGGGAACTTGCAATAACACTTTTCATCATAAAACAATTCAATCGCAAAATAAAAAAAAGATTTCGAGAGATTTCTAACATACATTTATTTTGAATTTTGCTGTTTAAAAATAACTATATTTAAAATTTTTTATAAATTGTAACTTAAAATTTTACAAACTTATTTAGAATTCACAATTAAATATGCATGTCGATGCTAATAAGCGTGTACTCTGGTAGAATTCTTCAATGATGATGATTTTCTAATTGCGCGGTTCTCTAAAAATTGGCTTGTGCGACCAGAGTCCGCAGGCACGTCACGAAATTGACACTGATTCATCGTGGACAAGGAAAGGTAACCAATACGTCATCAGGGACGAGTCGTGGTACTTTGAGTATTATCTAAGAAAAATTATGTATTCACGATTGGCGCTGGAATTTAATAAAATTGAAATTAGTAAAACATTTTATTGTTTATGTAGTTTTAGTTTACCTGCTTATGAACTTTATAGTTTTTGTATACCTATGGCCTGGTCTCCTGATTGCTGCACAGCATCATGGTTAAAAAATGGGACATAATCTGAGAACTTCCTTCCTTCCTCCTTCTGTCACCGCCAGAAAGTGCTAATTTGTGGCATTCAAATTAAATGGCAATAGCACATAGCATTTGCCAAAACTGAAAGATACGCAGTTCCCTTTATTGTCCACCGCAATGTCGATGTCATCGTTGTTGCATTCTCCAAATCCAACAGCATTTCCCTTCAGGCCAAATCCTCCAATGCAACATCCATTTTCTCATCACCATAATTTGCAGTCACCACTGCACCCACAACACCGAAACAATTTTCCAAATGATGAATGATGGTTTACTTCTCAACCGCGCGAATATTTTTTTATAATTTAATATAAAAAAAGATATAATTTCAAAATTATTAAAGAAATTGATGGGAATTGTTTACATTTTTTACTTTTTCACCACATTTTTTACACTTTTTTATTCATATTCTCTCACTTCTTCGCATCAGGGCATGATTTTTTCCGTACAGTTGTACTTTTTTACTTTCCTACTACTGAGACATTTTTGGTACAATTTTGTAACTTTCAAAATTTAATAATTAAATACCTAGCACAATGGCCCATATTCTTATCCAAATTAAGTTTCAACTTAACTTCAGTACTCTACTGACAGCTACTAAGTTGGTACTAAGGTTTAGTAACTCCTAACTTTGCCTATAAATATGCGCCAATAAATTTAATAATTTCAAAAATTTTACCATTTCTGAATTTTGGAAATACGTAAGATCAATAATAATGAAAAAACAATCGTTTCTTTTCCAATATTTGTAAACACCCCAAGAAAATTTATCAATTTCACACAAAAAGAATATTTTTTAGCTCAAAATGTAATTTAAAAAAACCAAGAAATCGACTTCAAGTAAATACAATTTCAACAATTAATAAATGCAGATGTTTTTTAAAAACATTACATTATTACAAGTGAAAATTAACATTCCACAGAATAAAATTCATATGTATATACGCAAAGAAAAATTAAATGCACTGACGCTCAGTTCTTTTTATTTCACAAAGTAAATTTTATAAAGGATAATGTTTTTTGACTTATTTCCTTATAAAATCTTTAAGTTAATTTTCGCTTACGATATCTCTGGAGTCATTATAATTTCAGCTTTTTCGTCTAAAATGTATGAAATTGGTTTGGAATTTATAAAAATATAGTTAAATTTTGTTTGAAATCGTATGAAAAGTAGTATAAAATTGTACTTAATAACATACAACTATACCGAAATATTTTTATACCCAAATAGAACTATTACATTTACTTAAAACAATTCTTATGAAAAACCTTATACAAATGTTGAATTTCAAAGAAAATTATCATATTTTTATAAATTGAATTTTTGTTTATTGTTTATTATAAGAATTGTTTTAAACAAATATAAAAGTTCTATTTTGGGCATAAAAATATTTCGGTACAATTGTATGTTATTTCGTACAATTAAATACTACTTTTCATACGAAACCGAATCATCCCTGCGAAAAATCGAAATAATTCGAGGTGAACTCACGTATAGTGTGTGAAGCAAAGAACGAAAAATCAAAAAAAATGGTCCGCCATATTGGATTTTAGGGAATTTACAGAGAGTGTCCCCTCTGTATACTCTGTGGCGATTCTCTGAAGCACGGGGGAACGGCTTTACACATATTTTGCTTTTCGCACATGTAACGCACTCGATTTTTTTCGCAGTTTTCATTTTGAGTCCATGTACCATTTTTGTGTTTTTCATTTTATCCAAGCTGTCAAAATTTAAATGGCCGTAGCGATTATGCCAAATTGTTGCATCACTTTCGCCTTTTGCGTAAAAGCACTTGTTCGTATGATTTTTTAACATAAACAAACCACCGCGCTCCTCTGCTTCAAATACGACTTTTCCGTTTTCGTCTTCCACGACAGCTTGTTTCTTCTCAAAATGTACAGCAAGTCCGTTTTTGCAAGCCTTTCTCACAGAAATGAAATTACAATTCAATTCGGGTACAAAGAGAACATTTTTGAGTTTCAGCAGAAATTCACCACTTTCTATGCGCACTTCGCCTCGTCCGTCAGCTTCTATGTAATTGTTTCCAGCGAGTCCTATTCGTTCTTTGCGCTCTTCGTACGTGACAAACAACGAACGATCACAGCAAAGATGAGAAGTTGCGCCACTGTCGATGCACCAATCATCGTGATGAAAATCATGTGTAGAAACAGAAGCAAGGATAGAGAGAGATTTTTCATTTCGTTGCTCCTTCTGTTGTTGTTGTTTTCGCGGCTCTCTACATTTCGCTGCGTAGTGACCACGCCGACCGCAGTTAAAACATTTACCGTTCGTGGGTATTTGCTCGTTAGCTCGCTGCGATTTTGAACTGTTGTTGTTGTTGTAACATTAGAGCAAATCAAAAATGTATGTGTAAATGTTGTTATGTTTTTATTGTTGTTGTTTTTGTATGTTGTTGATAATTGTAGAGCAGCGGTTAGAGTTCCAGGTCCAAAAACCTTGCTGCATCTAAAGGGTTGGACCATAAGTCAATGGGCTTCAATGTGGTGGGGCGTCTTGGACAGTTAAAAAGGTGAACAGTGTCGTGGGGTTTTGCTTGACATACTGGACAGTTGTTGGTGAAGTAGTTGCTATTCAGCCTTGCCATGTAACTGTTGAGCAGTCTGCAGTGGTCTGAACGTAGCTGTGCCAGAGTAGTACGTGTCGAGCGAGGGAGTTGTCTTCGCTGACGGGCGGAGGACGACCATTCAGGACCACATTGTGACGGCGAGACGCGATTGCTTCTGACACAGCTCCCTGATGTATGCTGTCCAGTGCGATCAGGTAATTGGGCCTAGAAATTGAGCCTCCTTCGATAAAAGGTTCCACTGCTTCACGATGCGAGGCGAAGTTTTCTCGTATGCAGCGTGGAGGTGACGAACAACTCAACAGCCAGTGATTGGGGTGGTCGGCTTGATGTGCAGCAAGAAGGAACTGATAGGCTGGTCTCATCGTGGAGGTGATGTTCATGAGCCATCAGATGACACCCGGTGACTACGCGGAGCGCACGGTTTTGAGCTATCTGAAGCTGTCGCCATTGTGTTTCGCTGAGCTGTGTGGACCAGACCGGGGCCGCATAATCAAGTAGCGATCTGCCAATCGCCCTGTAAGTGACGAGCAATGTTTCACGATCCTTGCCCCATGTGGAACCGGCAATCGACTTAAGGACATAGTTTCTTCCTCTAATGCGGTTTCTTATGTTTGCGGCGTGAGACGCAAAGTTGAGGAGATTGTCCAGGATGACACCAAGGATCCTAGGTTTTTTTATAGTAGGGATCACTCTTCCTTCCACTACTATAGCAAGCCTCTTTTCCACCTCTTGCGTCCACGTAGTGTACAGCTTGCTTGAAGACTTCTCCGGTGACAGCTTGAGACCTCTGAAAGCGAAGAAATTTTCAACCGCTTGCAGGTAGATGTTGATGTTAGCAGTCATCTGAGCAATGTCGTTCCCTGTAGTGAGAATGAAGCAGTCGTCTGCATACGACACCATGTTAGTCCCTGTTGGGGGTTCGGGCAACAAGGAAATGTAAAAATTGAAGAGGAGTGGAGAAAGCACACCGCCTTGCGGGACTCCTTGTTTTACTTTCCTGTATTTAGACTTTTTGCCTCTGAACTCTACAAATGACTGCCTGTTGTTTAGGTAGTTACCTAACCATCTTTTTATTCTTGATGGGAGACTCGATTGGAGAAGGTCCTCAAGTAAAACGCTATGGTCCACGGAGTCAAATGCTTTGCTTAGGTCCAGCGCTACAAGAATGGAACGTTTACACGGTTTATCTTGGTTGAGACCATTCGTGACTTGACAGACAATCTCATTCAGAGCTGAGGTGGTGCTTCTGCCTGTCCGGAAACCATGTTGATGGTTAGCTAATGGAAGAGCCGCACACAATTCCAGGAGGAGTAGGGACTCCATCACCTTGACCACCGGAGATAAAATAGTTATAGGTCGATATGATAACCCATTATCAGCAGGTTTGCCAGGTTTAATGATAGGTATGACCCTGGCAGATTTTCAAATGTCCGGAGTGGACTTTGACCTGATAGATTGGTTAAACAATTCGGTGAGGTACTCCAGGCCTAGGTCATCTAAATGTTTTAGCATAATCATGGATAGTCCATCAGGACCAATCGCCTTTGAAGATTTCAAATCAAATTTTGAACTGTTGTCAGCTTCGCCGGCGCCGCTATGCTTATAGTTGTTGTTGTTATTAACGGTCGAATTTTTAAAATTTGTTCGCGCGACTAACGCTTGTTGAAATTCCGCATGAAACGGTTTTTCACATCTCTCCTGTCGCCTTTCTCCTTCCTCAAGTAACTTAACCTTGAGCGCACTTAGCGAATGCAAAATGTCGCGTGATTCGATGGCGACCACAAAATTTTCGTAGGATTTTGGCAGACTTGCCAACAAAATGATGACCGCCATTTCATCCGGTATTGACACGGCAATTTCAGCCAACCTTTCCAGAGTATCGTAAAACTCATTTACCTGATCAGAAATACTGTTGCCCTCAGACAAACTGAGGTACAACAAACGTCGGAATAGCGTAATTTTCCGTGCTGGTCCACCTGGCTGGTAGATCTCCTTGAGCTTTTTCCAGGCCTGTGCTGATGTCTGACAATGCCTCACGTGGTTTATTTGCGATGGTTTGATACACAACATTATGCTGGCCATCGCCTTCTCATCTTTGGCGTCGAACGCCGCCGACTCTTCGGGACTTGCATTTTCACCCTTGACTTGCTTTCCGCTTACAAACGTCCACAGCTCGGAGTGGACCAACACACTCCGCATGTGGACAGACCACGATGCATAATTTGTATCATCCAGTTTCTCGATTGAAAATAAACCGACGGCACTCATTTTTTCGTACAAATTAGTATTTTCTATAAAACAATTAGTCAAATGTCTATTCGATTTTTATGTGGCCCATAACCTGTTGTAAATTACTGTATGCACTCACTCTGAAATAAACTTTGTCTAGTGAAGTCGTGTGTTCTTGCATTATTCTAATTACAATTAGTTATACATATAAAAATATGCAATACGCATTGTAGAAACTTGTACCAATGCGTGAAGGCAATTTAGGCATATTTTCATTACGTCAACAAATTTAAGCAAAAAATAGTTCCAAACTGTTTGCAAATTAGTAGACTATAAAGCACTCAAGTCCATTTTGTTTAAATGGAAATCGGATCAAAAAATACATCGAAAATCGTTCGGGACATGAAATACAAATTCCAATTCCGTATATTAAAATGTTCGACAAAATGTTCAGGGGCCGGTTCGCGTAAGCCGATAGTGAACGAAACCGACCGTGTGAGTATCGGTTTTGGTTCGCGTAATCCGATACTCGACAAAAAAGTATGAAAATTACCGATAATTGAAACCGACACCTTTTGATGTGTCGATTTCACTGATTTTTCAAACAATTGACAAAAAAAACTGTTGCGCTCCCAAACAAATTAAAAAATGCTGGCAAAAAGTCATTTAATTTATCTAGTAATATTTAACTACATTTTTAATGCGTCCAATTGAAATTTTTGGTTTGGACCGACCACAAATACGCAGCCAAGAAAAAACTGACACAAAAAAGTAAAAGTCTCTTCAAAACCGGCGGCGGACCGTACTACGTTTTTGCTTTTAAAACTAATTAATTTCAATAAGCCGTATTTAAGGCATTCAATCCCGGGATCCCGAAATCCCGGACGTTTTCTAAATCCCGGAAACCCGGGATTTTGAGTCCGGAATCCCGGGATTAAAAAAAATTATTTTTTGTGCATTGTTTAAGATATTTTCTGCGTTTTTCCACAAAAATACAGCAGTGCATTTCAATCTAATTGGTAACTTTTATAGATTTAGTGCAAAACACACAAACAAATGAACAACATTCTTGTCAATAACGGTTAACAAAAAATTTTTATTGATCTGAATAAAATTTTTCCAATTTGAGGAATTTTTTTTTTGTTTGACAAAAAAGATAGATTTAATTGATAAAAATTAACAAGATCAAAACCCTCTCGCTGTCAACATCCAATAGAACATGCCTCAACGGACATATTTCTTGATCACTTTCGTGTTATTTTGTTATTTAAACTTCTTTTTTTTCAATTTAAAATCTGTCATTTGACAGTTGTCAGCTGTTTAAATGACTTGTTCGCAAATAATGTAATAAATTTTGTGTGCTTACGCAAATAGCACTCGACTTTTATTTTATCGGCTTACGCGAACCAAATTTGCTCTATCGGTTTGGTTGTGTCGATTTCAACTATCGATTCTGTGATAGTCGAGTATCGGCGTACGCGAACTGGCCCCAGGTCAAGAGTTGTTCGAGAAATGTGGATCAAACGACACATTTTTAAAATGATCTTATTCTGACCGGAAACCCAAGATTCCAAAGACCAAATCTATTCCAATTAGTATTTTATTCTACATATTTTAAAGTTATTCAAACTAATATTCCAAATCATAGGTGTGATAAATTCAATTTAAAAAAATCCAATAAAAACCTTGAATAGATGATCAGATTATTTGCGCAATTTCCAAAATATTATAGTATGGGTATATTAACAGCAATTCAATTCGATTTAATATAACATTTTTATACCCCCACACTCACTGTGGCAGGGTATACTAACTTTGTCACAACGTTTGTAACGCCCATAAGGAGGCGTGTCCGGTATGGAAAAGTATATATATTCTTGATCAGTATCACCTCCTGAGTCGATTTAGCGATGTCCGTCTGTCTGTCCGTCCGTCTGTCCGTCCGCACGATAGCGGTCGCAGTTTTGGAGATATCGACTTGAAACTTTTTTTACATGTTTTTCTCGTGAATACTGAGATCAAGTTCGAGAATCAGCCAAATCGGACAAAAACTGGGCGTGGCTCCCATACACCGAAAAAAAAGGTAACAATTTTTTATTGTTGTATTCGATTGGAAATGTTTAGAAACGTATTTTTGACATGGTCCGAGGTTCCGCAGCCACATATATAAGGGTCTAAATGGGGTCTTGAGACCAATTTTTTTTTTTTGTGGATTTAATTGGAAATTTTTAGAAATGGATTTTGGACATGGTCCGGGCTCCAAAACCACCTATAATTGGCTCAAAATAGGGTCTTGAGACCACAATTTTTTATGTTCAAGGTACTTCTTCCTACTGTGTGGGGGTATTTCAGCTTCGGTATAGCCGAAGATAGTCCACTCTCTAGTTTTACTGAATTTTGGTTGAATTGAAAAAAAACCAAATCCCGCGATCCCGGGATTGCATTTTTCAATCCCGAAAATCCCGGGATTGGCAAAGGTCTCGAAAATTGACATCCCTAGTATACATACATATATCATTAAGGTATCCCAAGATTTGTATGGGGAAATTTCAAATTGGTTTTTCACGTGGATTTTTAGACCCCCAAAAATGTTGTATTGGGTCTAAAAATTTTAAATTTTTGTCCCAAAATTTCATCTCAATCGGATAACTCTAGACCGCCCCATTTTTTGATTTAAGGTGGTCAAATCAAAGCCAAAGTCCAGTACAAAAAGTAAAAAAAATAAATACATAAATAAAAAATTAATAAAACTAGAGAGTGGACTATCTTCGGCTATACCGAAGCTGAAATACCCCCACACAGTAGGAAGAAGTACCTCGAACATAAAAAATTGTGGTCTCAAGACCCTATTTTGAGCCAATTATAGGTGGTTTTGAAGCCCGGACCATGTACAAAATCCATTTCTAAAAATTTCCAATTAAATCCACAAAAAAAAAAAATTGAGTGTGGGGGTATAAAAATGGGTCTTAGAATAAGAAAAATACGTGCAAAAACCATATTTATCCGTTTTAGGCGGTTGGGTCCTCCAGGACCAATAAATAAAAAATATTTACAAAAGAAAAAAAAATAAAAAATAAGTTTCAAAATAAAAAAAATATTCACTTATAGCTCCATTCAACAAAAAAAATTTTAAATTAATCAAACGCTCGCTTAATATAAAAGCAATCAGATCTTCCAGTGCGTACTCTAAGTTTGGTGCATGATCAAAAAATTAAGTAGGAAAATAACAATTACAAAAAATATTGAGATAGGCTTTCCATCAACATGTATGTTTTGTATTTTGATAATCGTAAAACCATGGATCGTGTTAGTAAGTACGATTGAATGTATTATATATTGATTAAACGTACTATATTATTTTGATGTATTAAATAAAGTCCTAGCCTGGATATGCAAGGTTTTTGATTAGAGGTGGAAATTGTGGCCGCAAAAGTTATGCTGCGTACTCCTACATTCCGCAAGAGTTAATTTAAAATTTTTTGAAAAATTTAAATGAAGTTAAAAAATATGCTTGACCTTAGAGAATCTTAAACTAGTAAGAGAATCGGTCTGACCGAAATACCCTGCACATGCACTAAAATACCCTGCACATGCAAGTCGATACGTTCTTAAACCATTTTGCGGTAATTTCATCTAAATTATTCGATATTTTATCGACAGTTTCGATCACCCCGACAGCTTCGTCAGACACTGTGCGGAAGGCACTGGCGACTCTCAACGCGCTATGTCGCACATTGGGGCGCAGCTTCCAAAAAATACCTTTTTCGACTTTGTTTTTTCGAAAATGTAAAAATGCAGTTCTATAGCCTAATATCCAAATAGTAATATTTTAAAAAGATTTGGTTCAAATATTGCGTGTACTCGCTGCAGCAATAACTTTTAGCCAACTGTTTTAAATTTTACGATTTTATGCTGCAAAAAGTGGACGTAATAAAAAATTTTTAAAAAGAATCTTTAGGTTCGGATATTTAGTAAGTATGGTTCTTTGTTAATTATTTCGCGTTTATGCATTTCCATTTTCATAGCTATTTAGTTGTAAATTTTCACATTTGCTTGAATGTTTCAAAAAGAATTTTACAAAATTACATAATGGCATTTATTTAGGTGAATGCCATTTATTTCACCTTAATCTTTGATGTCTAATCAAAGGTGGACATGTCAACTTTAAGTTTCTTCCAAATGTAGGTGCCCGTTGGTGCCCCCCGCTTTTTAATTCATAATTATGTCTCACCTTCTTCGAAAAAAAATCTCAAATTGGTTGTTATTTCAAAAAATATTTGGTGCATACTTTTAGGATGTGTGCTCTTTTGAGACACAAAATAGTTTAATATACAAAGTTTTGCACCAACTCAAAATTTTTGCTGCCAAAAAGCACACTTCATAGTTTTATTATTAATACTGAAAACTTTAACATAATTTACGTTTAAAAAATAAAATAAAATGTTTGCTTTCATCTTAAAACATTCATCTCGACATATACGACGCAGACCTATTCAACGCATATTATATTAACAATTTTGGGCATATAACATTTCAAATACCATTTTTACAGTTGATTTATTGGGATTTGCACCATCGGCTGGGCGAAAAAATCAACCAACCACGCCCACTTTTGATAATTCAGCTTGTCATATTCGCTAGTGTACGCGACAAAAAATTTAAGTTCATATGTTATTTGGAACACATTTTATGGTGATTTGAATTTTTTTTTTGTATGGGAGGTAGGCGTTAGAATTGACCGACCACTCCTTTTTTTTGGTTTTTTCTTGATTTGCACACAATAATTAGACTTGCAAAAAATTTAAGTTCTTCGACAACTCCTTCTATTTTTTGGCACCGAACGTATGGAGCGTTCCCAGTGTGTGTCGGTAGGTTGCCCGATGTTTGCCATTATGCGCGAAAGTTCACCGTTCACCCTTGACGCCTTTTCACTAATAGCCAGCAGATGTTCCTTGAATGACATCCGGGTGTCAATAAGTACCCCAAGATATCGCAAGTATGGCTGTGAGATATTCTCGTGGTCTCCTGCCATAAAGGTGAAGATCTCTCGCACTTTTCGGGAGCTCAAAAGAACCGCCTCGGTTTTCTGAGCTGCCAGCTCCAGGTCGGCAAGGTCGATAAACAAGAAATAAGTTTATGCTTATTAAATTGGAAAATCCAGTTTTGTTAACTTTAGTGACTTTATTTCACTTTCAAATCGTTTTTTTTGGCATCCCTGTTCAACTTGTTTATAAGTGCATTTTTTGCTGCGATTTGAATAAATATTTTTAAATAGTTATACCGTGTTAATTATTTTGAAGATTTTTTAAATAAATTAAATTCTGGCTAAGTGCATTAAGTTTTGTGCAAATAACAAAGTTTTGTGCGATATTTCCGTGAATTCCTGTCAGCATAGTATCATAACAACAAAAATTGCAAAATTTTTTTTTTGTTTTTGCTTATACTGTCCACTTTGACATTTCTTGTGTCACCAGCTTTATATAGATTCCACATTCTCAGACTGATCATATTTTCAGAGTATACTTTCAGGCACTTGTTTTAATATAATTTGAAAGTGCCTTTTCCCAGTCAACATTTTGTCTCGTTACAATTTACACTTTTTTTATTTTATTTTTTATAAATTTCGCATTTAAATGTGACTTGCTCTTTCCGTAAGTGTGCCATTAAAGTCGATAACTAACGCATGGTCTCTTGTTGGCTATGCGATGGCTTTTATCACGTCAAATGTGCATCCCTTACTGGTAGAGTAGTCGGTCTGATCGACGGTTAAAAAGGACTTCGTTGGTCCTGCGAAGATTGCCGCGATACAGAGCTGGACATCTGTAAATTGGTACGTCAAGCCCGAAAGGGATTTAATGATGTATCAAAGGACTTAGCAGCTGCCCAGTCTAAACTGAAGTAGTATGAAATAAACTTTCAGAAGTATAAATGTTTGGATGAAACAGCTCCGAAACAAAATACTTCTGTTGGGCTTTTACCACCTGCCCCAAAGCCAATTTCAACTCCGACAACTCCATCCTTTTCCGATATGTTTGCTTCACCAGTTACATTTTATTCTCCTGATCCTGCGGTTTTGGAAATGAGGGAAGATGACGCTCCTGAGAAAAATATGAATGGAATCTCAAATATTGATAAAAATGTTTGTCCTTCCATAAATATTATTTCTCCAAAGGATTGTTTGCGGGAAGTACAAGAAACGAGAACCCCAAAAAGGCTTGTTGTTGTGCAACCTAAAAAATCTATTTTCGTGTCTAGATTTGCACCGGACACATTAACTGAAGATATTATATTTTATATTGATTGTAAACTCAATAATAATATAAATGCTTTTAAAT
This sequence comes from Heteromyza rotundicornis, assembly GCA_951394025.1. NCBI lineage: Eukaryota > Metazoa > Arthropoda > Insecta > Diptera > Heleomyzidae > Heteromyza > Heteromyza rotundicornis. Next base: position 63,387,560 of record OX596011.1, on the reverse strand, counting down.
TCAACTTTTCATACGCTAGAAACATTTCATCTTTCAAATTATCTGTATGAAAATTTTTGCCCGGATAAAACTTAAGTTCGCGAATTTGTTTATAAAGAAAAATCAAATCTAGTAAATCCAGTTCAACTTCCTCAAAGAAAAATAAATTCTAATCAAAAAAACTAAATAAAATCCCGAATAATGTTGTTTGTCTTCTGTACCAAAATGTTCGAGGGCTTAATACATAGTTGAATTATATTTATATTAAAAGATTCTATTGTAGTCGTAATGGTATTTATCGAAACTTGGCTTAAACCAAATATTTTTGATTCAGAAATTCTGTGTGCTGGGTATCAAATTTTTCGGAGGGATCGTAAATGCAGGACTGGTGGTGGAGTCCTCATTGCTATAAAAAACCTTTTTTCATCTGAGGAAATCATACTTTCAGATGTCTCTGACTTGGAATTTATTTGTGTACGAATTTGAGTTTTTAGTATCGATATTTTCGTCACTTGCTCGTATATCCCACCGAATTCCGATATTACCGTTTATCTAAGACATGTGTCTTTTATATCATTGATTTACTCAAATGTTAAACCTGCCGATTCCATTGTTGTTTTTGGAGACTTTAATTTACCGAATATATCTTGGAATTTTTGTGGCGATTCAAACCAGTTTCTTCCGTATTCTTCTCGTGACTGTTTAAATGACTTTCTGGATTCATTTTCAGATATGAGTTTACAACAAGTAAACGGGATTGAAAATAAGAATAGTAGAATTTTGGATTTAATTTATGTTGACGACTCTTCGAAGTTTTCAGTGCAACGCTGTGATGCTTTTGCATGTCCAGAAGATAACCATCACCCAACACTTGAATTATCTTTCGAATTTGTTCAAAACAACTTAGAACCAGTTTCTACACCGTTGAAGTCATTTTTTTGCTTCAAGAATACAAATTTTGTTAAAATGAACCAACTCTTATCTGAAACTAGTTGGGACATGAACTTTGAAGATGTTGACGACTGTGTATCAATTTTCAATTGTACGCTCAGCAAAATCTTGGAGATATGTTTTCCAAGAACATTAAAAAGAATTCGAATAAACTTGGTGCTGTATGGTTTACAAAAGAATTGAGGAAACTTAAAACTTCGAAAACTCGGGCATTTAAAACATATAAAAGAACTTTAAACCTTCAAGATTATTCTAAATATTCGCTTCTGAGACATAAATATCAAGTACTTAATAAAAAATGCTATGATGAATATTTGAACGATTTGAAATCCAAAATGAAATACGACTCTAAAACTCTTTATAACTTTGTAAATTCAAAAAGGAAAAACACTGGTTTTCCAACTACAATGAAATGGAATGATCGTGAGTCCAACAATCCTACTGAGATATCTAATATGTTTGCTGAATTCTTCAAAACGACATATTCTGATAATACTTATGGCAACACATCATGTCCATATAACATTATTCGCAGAAGAAATTTAGAAAAAAAAAATAACAAAAGCAAAACAAACTAATGTAAAACAATATAAAAACAAAAATCAAGTAAGCAACAACAACCGTCTTGGTTTTTTTTGCAAATTCCCTAATTATATTGTCTGGTGTAATTGAAATTTCCAGATGGATATTCAATGATGCTAAACCATTTACTCGATGTTCTCCCATTGAGTTGCGCAAGTAATTTTTGAGGCGACGAAGAGTGCTGAATGATCGATCACTTGTAGCTGTAGCCACTGGGATGATAAACACATTATTTAAATATATGAAATGTTTGTACTATGTGTGCGTGTTGTACAATGTTTAAAATAAAAATTCATACTTGAAGATATTCCAGAGCGTTTGACTATTTTAGTTCATTTTGACCCACAAAACTTCGCCACATTTCTATATTTCCAACTAATGCAGTAAACAGAATTGCCGCAGTTGACGGTTGGGCGGACGACGGCTATGCTACCGTCGTATCAAAATCCGCCCTGAGTGAACAGAATTGTGGCTTTGGCGGCAATCACTTGACAGATGCAAATCAATGGTGTCCTATGGTGAAAATAATGGAAATGGGTAATTTTTTAGCTGAAAAGGGAAATGTACATTTTAAAGGGCATTTTCAAAAACACAATAGGCCTGTTTTATTTGTGTTGCGTATACAATTAGCGGTAGTTGACAAACACAACTCGCACCCACAATTACCTATGTTTTTTTTTACCAATAATATCGCCATACACAATTTTAGATACTTGTAAACTTCTGGGGTGCAACCGCGTATCTTGATATCTATTGAAATCGACAGTATTCCATAATTTAAGTTTCGTTTTTGGTTTGACATTTGGTCGGAACACTATCGAAACACATTCGACACCATATTAGCCAAGTCGAAAAACATGATTGTACCTCTGAAATTGCATCTTTATTACTTTACAACACTTCAAATACTATTGGAATTAATTAGATATCAAAAAACAGCAAACAAAACAAAAAAATATAATATTTTAAAATTAATCAGGGAATTTTGTATTAAACTCGGCCTATTTTACGGCCGCTTCAGCGGATTTAAAAAATATTAGCATTACTGATACCTCGGTGCAACCCTATACCGTCAGCCGTCGACCTGAAAATAGAAATAAATCTAAGTTCGGCGGCTACCGCTCTACCGCTTTACCGTCTCCGTCCCGATTCCGTGCACTCCCATCTAGTTGCGTGTGTTTTAATTTTGACAGCGGCTAGCCGTCGTCCGCCCAACCGTCAACTGCTGCAATTCTGTTAACTGCATAAAGCAACCTCGGAACATTCCAATATTGATTCGTACTGGAGGTTTTTGAATCTACAAAAGCCGCTATAGCTTCGTGTTTTTCAACCCACCTAGTTTGACACAACATCTTAAGTCGAGTAGCTCTTGTTTTAATTCTACCTTACAAAAATATTAAATATAACTACTCAATACTGAAATAATACCAGGTAGTGTCAGTACATATTCAAATTTTAACGGCTCTCCCTCGTGATATCACCTAGTATTATTGCATCATGGTTTATTTAAAAGCAAACCTTCATAAATATGCTTTTCTTTTAGGGGTATTTAAAAATACGGTTTTTACAATGAATTTATATTTTAAAACAAATAATATTTTTGAAATATGATATATTTCTTGATAAAAAAAAAGCGTTTTTACAATCTCAAAGGGGGAGGGGGTTTGACACCCAAACCCCCCCTGCCGGCGGCCCTGCTTACAACACTTAAAATCGTTGAAATATTCATATAGTACTGGTCCAGATAATATTCCTAGCTGTATTTTGAAAGTTTGTGCAGAAAATTTATACATTCCACTTTCAAATATATTCAATGCCTCTATAGAAAGAGGTTATTTTCCGAATTCATGGAAAGAGTCATACATTATTCCTTTTTATAAAAGTGGAACCAAATCATTCGTATCTAACTATAGAGGTATTGCTAAACTTAGCACAATACCAAAGTTATTTGAACAAGTTGTCACAAAGCAATTGGTTCACAACATCAATATCTCCTTCACAGCATGGTTTTCTGAGAGGTAGATCAACAAATTTATTGGAATTTTCTACATTAACAATAAAGGGATTTACAAAAAAATCTTCAAACAGATGTCATTTATACTGATTTTAGCAGGGTTGGCAACCGAATCGAATAAAGGTTTCGGTTTTACTCCCACTTGCCAATCGGTTTTGGTTATCGGTTTCGCTCCTTGATTTTGAAAAGGTTTGGTTGGTTGGAGCGATTGAAAAGGTTTCGGTTTAGGTTTTAAAAGGTTTCTAGATGGCCCAATATTAGGAAATTTTATCAATTCAATATAAATCAAGGGTGCTGAATCTAACTGCATTTACCGAATTTCCTTTTCTAATCGCATTTTCAAACAAATTTCTGCTTACATTTTTAGTTTTTATACCCTACACAACGTTTGAAACGTCCATAAGGACGCATGTCCGGTATGGATAAGTATATATATTCATGATCAGCATCGAAAACAGATTTTGCCATATCCTCGTCTGTCTGTCACCATACAGGCTGGAATGTTTTTTTTTTGAGACATCGATGTGAAACTTTCGGTTTACGTTTTTATCTCCGAATTGAGATCAAGTTCGAGAATCAGCTAAATCGGACGAAAAAGGCTGCCATATAAAACTACGAAAAAATAGCGAAAATTTTCCAAGTCTTTTCAAAAACCATAAAAATGCCTGCGCACACAGAGGCGTTATTCGTGCCGCAGGCGGTTTGGAAATTAATTTTGTCACCAAATAATTGTATTTTTGAAAATATAGCGTTTTTTATACAGGCTGTTTCCATAGCAATACAATAAATAACAAACACAAAAAGCCAGTTTCAAAACCAATTTGAATCAGTTTGAAAATAAACCTTTTGACTGTTTCCATAGTAGTCTAATAAATAACAAACAAAATAGTCATTTTCAGAACCATTTCAGTCAGACTTTTTGATTGTTTCCATACCAATATAATAAATACCAAACAAAATCTACTGCGGTCATGTCAAAAGAAAGAAGGTAGTGCCGCTGTCACTTACTTTGATTAAAATGCCGATTATTTTTAGGTATGTTTGTTTGAAACAAATCAAACAGCTTTGCCACCCGCTAAAAAATATTTGAAATATTTTTCGGAATTAAAAAATTTCTTAAAATCTTGTGGATAAAATTTTAAATGTCTCTACAATTGAAAGGTTTAATGGATGTAGGCTGTAGTAACATACAAATTATTTCAAAAAAATAAGTTTTAAAGTTTCTCTTTTAACGTTTTTCAAAAAAAAATTGGTGCTATGTCTTCTTTGTCGCTTCTGAATCTTCAAAACTATCATCAAAACTTATTTTTGGAATGGATTATAGGCAAGAAATGGCCCTTGCCATTTCAATTTTGGCAAAAAGTCAATTTTGAAATTTGGGATTTCTTCGCAACAATCCGGTAGCCCGAAATGTCATAATCGGCTTAAAAGTCAGATGGTTAAGATGGCTGCTAAGAAGTGACAGCGGCACTATCTTCTTTCTTTTGCCATGACTGCGGTGAAATCGCGCCTGTGTGAGGCACTTTGTGTTTTCGAAGCTAGATTTTTTAAATATGGAAATGGTTCTGAAATTATATAGCGAATATCGCCTTTGTGTGCGCCGGCCTTATAAAAAGATTTATTGAATATTTAAAAAAAATATTTCCTATATTTTAAAAATAAAAATTTTCTCTTAGGAAAAAAAACTTTAAGTCAATTTTGTGTACGAAAACCGGCTGTAGGAAATATCGCCCAATGAAAAATCGCCCAAAAACAAAAATGAAAAATCGCCCAAAAATTAAAAAGGAAAAATCACCCAAAAAAAAAAGGAAAAATCGCCCAAAAACTGAAATGGAAAAATCACCCAAAAACTTGGAAAAATCGCCCAAAAATAAAAATGAAAAATAGCCCAAAAATATTATATAAAAAATTGTTGGGCGATTTTTCCTTTAAAATAAAAATGAAAAATCGTTTTGGGCGACTATATATTTTGTTAAACTTTGTTCTTTTTTTAACAAAATTTTAACAAAAAATCGCGCTATTTTTTGTTAAAATTTTTTAAGTTCGGATTGATGTGTGCCGTGTTTTTAACAGTTTCAATGTTACTGAACTCTTTCCATAAGGTTGTTGCAATTTTTCCTTTATAATTTTTGGGCGATTTCTAATTTTTGTTTTGGGCGATTTTTCCAAATTTTTGGGTTATTTTTCCATTTTAGTTTTTGGGCAAAATTTCCTTTTTAGTTTTTAAAGCTCTGTAACTCGGGTCCCTTTTCAAGGGATTTCGCTGAAATTTTGGATTTGGAGCTGGGTGGTGAATGGGCTGAGGGTTGACTATGGGCATTTAAGATCCGCCCACTGCCACGCCCAAAAATTTTGAAAACTCTGTAACTCGGGCCCAATTCAAGGGATTTCGGTGAAATTTTGGATTTGGTGCTGGGAGGTGAATGGGCAGAGGGATGACTTGCAAAATCTTTTTTTATTTCAGTTGCTTAAATAATACATATAACATTTCTTAACATGAAATTACAAAATTATTGCGAGCGAAGCTGTGTGGTATAAGCTAGTCAGCTGATAAAACGCATATTAATAAAACGCGAATTAGGTTATGAATGCAAGAGATAATTCTTCCAAACATAACATAATATAAGATTAACGTGATAATAAACAACAGAATTAAAAGAAAATATTATGAAGCATCGGAATTCATGCGACGAATATGAATTTGATCAAATATAATTTTTCTCTACTTTACGATATTAGACTTAACAAAAATACAAAGACAAAACAATCAAAACAGTTAATATACGCGACAAAGATTACAAATATTAATTTAAGTATTTTATTTTTTTATACGAAATATAAAAAATCAAATACAAATAGAACAGTTAAGTAAACAGTAACGGAACGAATGTGAATTCAGCTAAAAATTTTGTTTTATTTGTATACAATATACAGTAAAAAACAAAATTCTGCTGAAATATAAATACAAAATACAACACTTTAAAAAATCGACAATGCCGATCTTTGTGGAGTTTGGCAACCCTGTCATTTCGTTAGACCCTAAGCGGTCCAAAAACTCAAAGAGCAACAAATACAACGCTACAAATACAACGAAAATGTCATTCTGCGCGTAATTAGAACGACACATACTTAATATCAAAGGAATGAAAGATCTGGAACGACGGGTTGGAATATTAAAATCAATTTCCTGAAGCAAAAATGTAGAATTCAGAGAGCCATTTATCGGCTGTAGGAAATATCGGCTGTAGGAAATATTTTTCATTTTTGTTTTTGGGCGATTTTTCATTGGGCGATATTTCCTACAGCCGAAAAATCAAACAAAAAAAGTTTTGGGCGACTATATATTTTGTTAAACTTTGTTCTTTTTCTTCTTTGTGTTACCATATGTTAATCAGGTGGTGCATTTCAAATTTTTGCTCATGAGCAGGAAGCAAATTTTTTGCTCATAAGCAGTGAGCAAATTTTTGCTCATGAACAATGAGCAATGAGCAAAAAAAAAGGTTTTTGCTCAAAAGCAGTAAGCAGTGAGAAAAAAAAATGTTTTTGCTCATGAGCAGTGAGTGAGCGTGAGTGAGCAAATCCAAACCCTGGATTAAACAGAAAAAAAAATATCAAATGCATAACATTTCGAATCCAATCAAAACTGTATTTTTGTAGAATTATTATGTGCATGTGAAAAATGCAAAACACAAAAACGGGATTAAAACGGTTTTAAGAATTGATCCAGAAAAGCTGGGAGACACGGGTATCCTTTTTTTTTAACCCTCTAACAGAATAGAATCTATTAGTCATCATCACCTAAAACTTTCTGAGAGTACGGTTTATTTGTCAAATATCCGCGAAAGTCATTAACTACCATACAATGTGACAAGAATAAAGTATTAAAAAAAACGACAAGATAATAATCCCTATATATATTATAAAACTGATTGTGTGTCTGTCTGTCGGTCTGTCTGTTTGTCCCTCAATCACGGCTAAACGGCTGTAGCGATTCTCTTGAAACTTTCAGGATACATTCTCTATATGAGATTGGGATTGGACAAAGGGGCGTGGCACCTCCCATACAACACAAAATATGTCTACAAGATAATATAGTAGCTATTGAATTGAATTTGAATTGAATATATAAAGATGAAATTTGGCACGGAGTTGTATAATAACTTCCCCAAGCTTTATGGCAAATATGGACATAATTGGACTAGGGGCGTGGCACAGCCCATACAACACCTAATTTAAATAACAGCTAAGTAAGCAATTATTGAATATATTTTAATGAAATTTGTCATTGAGCTGTATAATAACTTTTCCAAGCTTTGTGTCGAATATGGAATAATTGGACAAGGGGCGTGGTCCATATAATTTTTAACCCCATATTACGGTTAAACGGCTTTATTGATTTTATTGAAATTTTAAGGCAAAATTGTGTAAGTAATGGAATTTGCAATAGGACAGAAGAGGTTGGATTTGGACAACGCGGCGTGGCACCTCCCATACAACAAAAAATATAATTAAAATGTAACTTAGTAACCATCGAATATTGAGTGGTCCATGCCACCAAGTGCGTCCTTGGGCATTTTTTGGGTGGATCATGCCGGGTGGGATTACAACTGGTACCAAGTGCTCCTTGGACATTTTTTGGGTGAATCATACCGGGTGGGATTACAGCAGCCACCAAGCGCGTCCTTGGACATTTTTTGGATGAATCATACCGGGTGGGATTACAGCTGCCACCAAGTGCGTCCTTGAGCATTTTTTGGGTGGATCATGCCGGGTGGGATTACAACTGGCACCAAGTGCTCCTTGGACATTTTTTGGGTAAATCATACCGGATGGGATTACAACTGTCACCAAGAGCGTCCTTGGATATTTTTTGGATGAACCATGCCATGTGGGATTACAGCTGCCACCAAGTGCGTCCTTGGACTTTTTTTGGGTGAATCATACCGGCTGGGATTACAACTGCCACCAAACGCGTCCATGGACATTTGACAGAGCGTGACTTTATTGGTTCCGCCCAGCCGGTTTAATTTTGCAAGACAGTCCCCCACTAGCCTGGAGCTAATGATGTGAGAGTCTAGAGCTGTAAGAGCCGCCTGACTGTCAGTATTTTCTATCAAGCTTGAATTGCACACATCTTTCAATTGCATGAACTTCTGCTTGGAAGATGCTGGTCAGTGTGCCCATTGATTCGGAGTATTTAGTACGTTACCCGAATACCCCAGCACCAGTGTCCTCGTCTGTTCTGGATACATCTGTAAACCACATTATAGCATGGTCGTGGATACCATACTGTGAGTGTATATTGGAGCATTCTTTCTTACTACTGAGCTTCACATCAACATTTTTTGTGAAGCTAAATTTTCTCATGTTATCGTCCCTTGGAGCTAATAGATACTTATTGGAAAGAGTGAATTAGTCCACGCGCTCAATACATCTTCCGTACCCTGTGCCCACCTTAGAAAATTTCGCAAGTGTACTGTCCCCAATAACAATGTGTAGGGGAGTTAGTTATAATATTTCCTCCAGTGCTGCAGTTGGACAGGTTCTCATTGCCCCGGTTATGCTGACACATGCTAGCCTTTGAACACATTCTAGTGACTTCTATCTAGAGTTACTATCTAGAGTTAATCGCAGATATTTCACTTCCGTTTGTTTCTCTATAATTTGCCCGGACAGCCGTATTGGCCTCCAGTACTGTAGTTTCCTCTTCAATGTAAACGGTACAATCGTGGTTTTTGCTGGATTATTTTTCAGTTCCACAGATTTGCACCGTGACCTCGAGACCTCTCTGTATTATATCACATAAGGCCTCCTCGTACTTACCCCTAGCCATTATGACGATGTCATCAGCATACCCCTGACACGTAAATCCCATATCAGTAACAGGAGAGGCGAAAACACGGCCCCCTGGGGACAACCCCTTGTGGTAACTGCCTCAGTGGATAGATCTGGTGCCTAACATCTCCCCAACCAAATGGCACAGAGTTGTATCCACCCCTTTACCTAGCAAGGCATGTCTAACGCCCTCATGGGAGGTGTTGTCAAACGCACCTTCTATGTCGAGGAATGCACACACTACTATTTCCTTTATGTTCAAGGCCCTCTGTATGTACCCAGACAACTGGAATAGAGCAGTTTCCGTAGACCTGCCCGCTCTATACGCATGTTGACAGTGGTGAAGTGGCCTCCTGACCAGAATTTCTTCTCGAAGATAGTTATCTATTTCTTTTTCCATCGTTTTTAAAAGAAACGACATCAAGCAAATTGGTCTGAAGGATTTTGGTAGAGTAGGATCCTTCTTCCCCACCTTCGGGATAAAAATAACTTTAGCCCTACGCCAGTTGCTATATATGTACCCTAAGGCCAGGCTGCTTGTAGAAATCCTTCTAATCTAATGTATCATTTCAGGCCCTTCCTTCTGGAGAAGGACCGGAAATATGCCATCTACACCTGGAGATTTGTAGGGGTGAAAGGTTCCAATTGCCCACTCAATCCTTCTTCTATCACAAATTTTTCTGGCGACTTCCCAATCTACTCTACTACCTCTACGACCCATAGGCAAGTTCAGTGAGTCCGCCTTAGGTACGCCTACTACCAGTCCTACTAGGACAACTGAGGTTATATCCCTCGATCATAACGTTCGCTACTACCTCCTGCTCCAGTTGAGGGTGATTGCCCGGCGGTCTGCCAGTACTGTATGCCGCAGAACTAGAATTCATAAAGCCTTTATACTTGTCCCAGTTCGTACGCCTGGGGTTCCTTGATGTTAATATGTTTGGTCTACTGGATAGCAGCAACTTCTCCTCCACTCTTGCCCCTCACGAACTTTGGAAGGACCATCCTCCGTTGGAGCCACCTCCTCCACAGGTCTCCTCTGCAGATGAGCCGAGACCTTCCCGAAGCGGTAGTTCATCTGCCCGCCACTCTTCAGGATGGCCTCGTATGACGCCTCATCGATGCTCACCCTCAGGAGCTGGCCACCACCATCCTCCCGACAGCTGAGCGTCTTCCATACATTTGTATGAAGGCCCTCAATTTGAGCATCGATGAGCGCCATCGTCACCTGCAGCGCCTGTCCCGCACTCTTTGTTAGAAACACAGTGACGATCCGCTCTTTCGGGATTTCTCCCCCAGACAAGACCGTCAGTTCTACCCCCTTCCACGTCCCCAGCTTAGACACTACCTTCCTGATCCACTCCGCAGTTTGCGGAGTCTCACAGTCCAGTAGCATCATACCGGGTCTGAAGTAGATGCCCTGGAACTTGAGTTTGAACTCGTATCCCAGGGCCATCTTGGCGACAATGGCATCCTCAAGCACAGTCAGCTCTTTTGGAGCCAACCCCACTTGAGGATAGTCCTTCGGCAGTATGGCAACACGCTCAGACTTTGTCGTAGGAGATACCCGGCGCCGCGGTGGGTCCTGCCGTGACCGGGTCGACAACCGCCCATGCCCCGTTCACCTCACTCGACGAGACTGCCTTACTCTTCTTCGGCGCAGTACTCGTCTGAGGAGGAGTCAGCGTTTTGTTGCCCCATTTTTGGGGCCCATCCGCTGGGAGAACATTACCAGGCTGATCCCGATGCTGAACCGCCAACTTCCTGGCCTCACTCGGCGCCAAGTCCCTCTGGAGATATCGCATGTACCACCTCGTGCCGCACCCGCTAAGGCCTTCACGAAGTGGGTCATCTTTACCACCAGGTTGACCCGGCTCCGAAGCAATGGGAGTAAAACGCCGCCTCCCCCTCCTAGCTTCAGTGGGTGCTAGCCCCACCTAGCCTCGGATAAGCTCAAACGATAAGAAACTATAATTTATGAAAAACTGAAATAGTGCTGCTGGAACAACAACAAATTACAATATTATTCTTTTTATAACCATTCACAACAAATAAAAGTTAAAAAACAGCCAATTGTCGCTTGTAAGTGCCAAAAAGCAAATTGTGCAGGAGAGAGTTTTTTAAATTATCGTCAAATTAATGGGACCGATTTGATTGAATTTTAGTTTATAGACGTAATTTCTGCCTGCGTATCAATTGCAAGTAATTTCCGACAAATTGTTAAAGGATAACGGGGTTTTTCCAAGCTGTTGCAGCTCATGAGTGTCATTTACATTAAAATGAATTTTCAGCAACAGAAATACTTTTACGCTTTTTAACAGTTGCTAATGGATAAATACATGGATAAATACATGAAAATCAAATGCAGATGCTGTTTCAATGTTTATAAAGATACAAATGTGGATTTATTGCATTAATACAGTTTTTTCAGCACGCTTCATTTTTCCGCAAACGTCAAAAATCCACTTTTTGCGGTAATTTGTAATTTTTAAACAGATAAAAGTTTTTTTTAAAGATAATTGCCCTACAACCTCGTCAAATATAATTTTCTTGTATCTCTTTTCGTTTTTAAGATACAGGAGCTCAAACGCAAAAAACATGAAAAATTTTAAAATTTTTCACTTTTATAAATTAGTACCACGCATTCCTTCAAGCTGAATTTTCAAAATGAAATTTTATACCCTTTGGAAAGGGGGGTGTGGGGGCAAAGGGGAGCGGGATGGAGCCAATTTAAAGTTCTAACTTTCGTATTTTCTAAGCTACAAGGCTGAAATTTTTTACTTAGGGAAAAAGAGTAAAAAAGGGGATAAAAAGGGGAAAAATGAAGGAGTTTTTTGCGACTTCAAAATCTGCAAAGATATTAGGAGAAAATTAGCCAAAAACCCTTAATTTTAAATAGAAATTGCGGAAATTAATTTAAAGGAAATTTATTTTCTGCTTTTTAGTCGGTTAAAGGGTTATATTTTAAAAAACTTGTTTTTTACTCTTTTTTTATTAATGAACCCTTTTGTATCATGCATGGCCTAAAAGTTATTTACGAAAACCTTATGCTTGCAACAAAAAAGCATGTGGCATATACATTAATTCGCTAATTGCAAGAGTAAACAATTTCTTACATTAAATTTGTTTTCTCTTTAACGTCGTAACGGTAAATCTCCCATACATAAGATTTTGAAGGTAGTTGCGTAGTACAAAGGTACATTGATTTTGGCAATAAATTTTTTGAGCACTTTTCGCTGATCCGAAAAAAAATTGTCCTGTAACTTGAAAATCTTAATACTTGTGAATTTGAACGATGATCGTTATGTATATGAATACCTTTAGATGCACAAAATTGAAATCCGAGCGGGTTATTATTAGTAGTACATTCATATGGGGTATATACATATATATAATTCTATGGTATTATATTTCAGGTCCCACAAAAATGCACTCCGCCAATATAGCAATGCAATTTAACGAATCTAACCCTGTATCTGGCGAAAAGAACTGTTCTGGCAATCGTATTTCGAATTATTATCTGGACGAATGGATTTGGTTCATCATGCGCTCGTCGGACGCTCAACTTGTCTTCAAAACAAGGCAATATTTCTATACGGCCTATACAAATTACTTACAAAATTGCGGTAACATGGACAAGTGGCGTCGAAGTAACATCATATTAACACAGATTCCGCGACTCTTTGATACGATAGAGAATGTACTGATGCAGGAGGACAAGGCCTGGGGATTCTCACAGCCAGATAATGTTGGATTGCGCCCTAAGGCAGTACCAAATAAATTCGTAGCATCTTTCAACAGTGCAATTAGCTGGAAACGAGGCGCGATCATACCCCACTCCATAACTTCAGTACAGAGCGGCAAGTTCATTTATAAATCCGCATTTCTTGAAGTACAGTTTTTTATGGTGTATCTGTCGGAAGAAACCGACATTGCTATGCGCAAGTATACGCCCGAATGGCTTCGCGATTCAGTCGCCAAAGTCGTTGAACCACATATCACATCTGAAAAACTTACGTTCGTTATCATGTATAAAAAGAGTCCTGATCATTTCTGTACAGTGGCCTTGGCTAAGAGATGTTCCGGTATTTTTAAATTGCAGGAATGTTTTAAAAACAAAGTTCCCATCTATGAACTTATGTAAGTTTAAGCTTTTTCATACATGTTCGGTTGAAACTATATATGTATCATTTTCCACTCACTTTTCAGATATATTTGCTCTAAGTATAACATATACATTCCATCGTTCAATGAAAGATGTGTGGCATCTCAACTCGACAAAAGGGTGGGCAGTATTATTTTGGACTTGTTCGCGTTTCGAAACAATTGGTTGCACAATAATTGAATTCTTTCAGTTAATGCGTACGTAAATTTACATTACAGCAACTATCGATTTCTTTTTTGGTCGTACTTATTGGTCACATAAAGTATTAAGTAAAAAATTAAGTTTATATGTTTATATTTATAAAGTATAAAATAATGTTAGAAGTATATTTTTTATATTCGATTAGACATATATCTCTACCCGTTAGCGATAACATCTTAAGTCTGTTTTTCAACTTTTTCAGGAGAGCAAATAGGAGCAAACCGATGACACAGAATTGTAGGTACCCTAAGTGCGAAAGTATTGCCAAAAAAATCTCGATTTTTACTTATGTCGACATAATATGTTATCGCTAACGGGTAGAGATATAACCACTCAGAGATGAATTTGAGACGATATCATGAAATGAGATTAAATTATTAAGCTGAGTTCTACAAGTATTTCGTGACATTATTGAATACATCCACAAAGTCATTGCAATCCTTTTTTATTTTATAAATATTCAAAAAGGTTTGAATTTAAAATTTTTTTTTTAATTTCTACGGTCTGGATTACTTTGAATTACTATACTGCTTTATTAATTTAATTTTTTTCCGAAAATTTTTCTTTATGAATAATGTACATCTGTTTTTAAGACAATTAAAATTATACCAATTATTGGGTATTTCATAAAAGTTGTGTTTGTTTTGATGTTACATAAACCATCCCAAATTATCGGAAAATCATGGTACAGTACAGAACAAAAAAAAAAATATTTCAAAATTTGTTTTAGAATAAAAAAAATACGAGAAAAAAACCAAAACTTTCCATTTCGGTTTCCTCCAAAACCAATAAACCTCTTGGGGCTTACATAAAAAAAAAATTAACAAAATAAAACTTCGCCAATGCCGAAGTTAAAATACCCCAGTTACGTAGCGCAGATGCCGTTTCCACCAAATGATGTTAGCCTCGTTTCCTATGCAGACGACTGCACGGTCGTGGTTACGGGGAAGGACCGTACTTACGAATAAGGTCTCCCGTACCGTAATGAGTGAGTTGCTCGAAAATACACTCACAGACATGTGTAATTGGGCCCTCGCTAAGGGCCTTAATATAAACTCGGAAAAAACGGATTTAGTTCTATTTACTAGGAAATACAAAATTCCTGGGGTTTAAATCCTAAAGTGACCCATTGGATATACACCTCTATAGTAAGACCAATTTTACTGTAGGTCTGGTGGACGCCCTCGAAATAAGACAAGTGTGCGTTGGTATAGTGGGAGCCCTCAAAACAACATCTACAGAGTCGCTAATGTGATACTGCACTTAATACCAATGATCTTTTTGCCAAAGGAGTATCCAAAAAACTGCTTTACTGCTTAAAGAATCAAATTGTTTTCGGTACAGGCCCATAGGACAAAGTAACTTAGATTATACTCTGTCTATTACTACTGATTACATATCTCCAAAAACATACTTTAACAGGAACTTTTCTATTCAAATACCTCAAGAGAATATTGGTCATCCAGGCAAGGTGACTCAATAAACGCACTTCATATATATACCGACGGCTCCAAACAAGAAGAGGGGGTAGGGGCAGGTTTTTATGTCAATAATCCCATGTTTAGTAAATCATTCAAACTACCTACTGGTTGCAGTATATTTCAAGCGGAAATTTTTGCAATCCAAAAAGCTACTGAGAACTTTATAGGCACGACTTTCAATAAAGAACTGCTTTACTGCTTAAAGAATCAAATTGTTTTCGGTACAGGCCCATAGGACAAAGTAACTTAGATTATACTCTGTCTATTACTACTGATTACATATCTCCAAAAACATACTTTAACAGGAACTTTTCTATTCAAATACCTCAAGAGAATATTGGTCATCCAGGCAAGGTGACTCAATAAACGCACTTCATATATATACCGACGGCTCCAAACAAGAAGAGGGGGTAGGGGCAGGTTTTTATGTCAATAATCCCATGTTTAGTAAATCATTCAAACTACCTACTGGTTGCAGTATATTTCAAGCGGAAATTTTTGCAATCCAAAAAGCTACTGAGAACTTTATAGGCACGACTTTCAATAAAAAGATCTATATATATATGTAGATAGTCAAGCTGCTCTTAAAGCGCTTAAAAATGTAACAATAAAATCCACATCAGTTGAACGTTGCTACGAGGTACTCGAGGGTCTTAGCGCAGACAACAAAGTTAGTCTAGTGTGGGTTCCGGGACACTGTGATATAGAAGGGAATGAAAGGGCGGATGAGCTGGCGAAGGAGGGAGTGAAATGAGACACTACACATTTTTTGGTCGCTGTACCTATTCAATACCACTATATGAAACAAGACAAGAAAACGATTGTAATCTCACAAAGCAGATGGACAAATATAAGTCACAGTCACATTAGCAAGGTTTTGTGGGCAAAATACAGTAAACATCAATCCAACTCATATTATCCCTCAACCGAGATGAATGCAGACTGACGGTGGGTGTTGTGACCGGACACTGTCTTATAGGACATCAAGCTATTAGGATGGGTCTGGTGTCCAACAACTGGTGTCGGAACTGTAACGAACCTGATGAGGAAGAAACACTTGAACACTTGCTCTGCTACTGCCCTGCGCTGGCCAGATGCAGACTCAAAATACTTGGAGGAGCCTTCTTTAACTCATTAAAGGAGGTGTCCAATCTAAAAATATGTCAATTGAAGCACTTCGCGTTGCAGACGAAAACTTTTGGATATGATGATTACGAAGGAAGGACTGTAAACTTTGAGTGAGCGGAGAGTCGTGGTAACACTATGGACCAACATGGTCTATTTGAGGCTATTAGCCGTCACTCTAACCTAACCTAATCCGGTCCGCTGGATGCTGGTGGAATTGTGTAAAAATTTTTTATTTTCCAAAGAAATTGTTGAAAACTTTTCCAATTTGCTTTGTTTTGATAAATTATTTCCAAAAGTCAAAATTTGCGCTGAATTCACAAGCAATTGACAAAACAGAGCAAATTGAAAAAATATTCGTCAATTTATTTGCAATTGTTAAAATTCGCGCGACAGTTCGGAGGGAAATCGTACAATCAAACGAAATAATTAATTTTTTCAATAAAATTGTTTGGCAATATGATATATTTTGTAAAATTGCAGAGGGAAGCACAAGAATTCATTGCAAAACTCTACCTTGCTGGAGTTCATGGAAAAGTATTCAGACTTTGCTTTTATACAATACAAACGCTGAAGTGGGCAAATCAAAGGTGTTGCTGAAATCTCCTGCTAATTTTCTCCTCCATATGCTTCTTCTGTTCCATATCGCTGACTGCTGCCAGAATTAAACTCATTTTGTTTAATGAATTAATTTTAGTTTGGTCAGCAAGGTGTTTGTGTATTTTGCTCTAGGATTCTTGAATCTGAATTTAACTATCTCAAATAATTTGAATAGTTCAAATAGTTTGAAACAAATTTGAGGCAATGAAATTGCAGGGGAATTTTGAGGTATTTTAGCACTAGTTCCGTATTTTGTCTGTCAAAATCAGACGATGTGGAAAATCGAGAAACCCATTTTAAAAGGTTAGTAGCCCTATTATGGCTCACACAATAAAATGCTGAGTATACAAAACAGAAGCGCTTTAATATGGTACATAGCAATACTTTGTTGTCCCTCTTGATTGTTGAACGCGTGCGGAACTTATTACTTTTTGACAGCTATCAGCTGATCGACAGATTTCGACAAATATTTTATTTATAAATATAAGAAAAATTAGAAAAGCAAAAATGGACATTTCTTTTTTAATTTATTCGAGTGAGGACGAAGATGGTGTAACGGTAGCACGAACTAGGAGACAGCTTCGATACCGCTCCAATCCATTGGAATAACACGAAAAAACGTAAGTCTTCATGATTATTGAAATGCAATTGAAGTATGCAGATGTTTTTAGTTAATTCACGTTTCCATTTACAGGGTTATTCAATATTTTCGTACCTGGCACCGACCTCTCTTCCTCTGTCGGATCCGAGACGCTGAGGACAGTGATATTAAATTCACTGCCCCCCTCATCAGAATTCGACCCTTCCTCCATCGGAGGGGCAGGGGTCGCTCCAGCGTCAACCTCCACAGGTGACGCTGGTTCTGCTGACACTGTAGGTGCCGCGCTAACCTCGTGCCCCTCACGAACTTTGGAAGGACCATCCTCCGTTGGAGCCACCTCCGCTCCCACCTCCTCCACAGGTCTCCTCTGCAGATGAGCAGAAACCTTCCCGAAGCGGTAGTTCATCTGCCCGCCACTCTCCAGGATGGCCTCGTCTGACGCCTCATCGATGCTCACTCTCAGGAGCTGGCCAGCACCCTCCTCCCGACACTCGACGCCAAGCCCCTCTGGAGGTATCGGATGTACCACCTCGTGCCGCACCCGCTAAGGCCTTCATGAAATGGGTCCCCTTTACCACCAGCCGCACGTTTAGGCTCAGGCGACCCGGCACCTACGGCATATTTGACCGTGATAGCTCTCCTATTTACATCCGTGGGTACTAGCCCCAACCCTACCACCTGCCGTGCCCTCCCAGATGTGTCGGGTCACCCCGCCGCACCATCCCGACCAGAATTGCTGGTCAGCGACCGCATTGCACAACTGTTTTGGAGGCGGTGTCAAAGGCGTTAATTTAACTTTGCTTGACATGCACAGGCGAATTTCAAAGTGTTACAATGGACGCACACAACATCTAATTGCCCAATATCGAGGCATTGATGACCTTTGTAAGCGATTGTGGGATCGTATTGGAAAAAGCGCGATGCAACACAACAGTACATTCATTGGATTCTGCACGATCCGTAGGTGTTCGAGTCGCATGAGATTTGGTAGCTGACCGTGTATTACGATTGTGTGGGCCGATATTGGCTCTGCGGTTTTGCGACATAATGTTAATTAATTTAATTATATACTGTAAGGGAAGTGTTGAAAACTTTGAACTCACCGAAGTTAGGAAAATTCAAAGTATGCAATGGTGTGCGGCAGTACTTGAGCATTAATAACGATGATCCTGGAAGTATGCATGCCTTTCGCTCATAAATATATGAAGGCGACCCAGAACTATGCAGTGATTTTCACACTTTTCCGGGTTTTCTTGACCGACATAGAATCGTGCCAAAATTATCCAAATCGGGTGCTCCGTTGATTTCTGATGCGATGAGTAATACATTTCGCGACTTTGTTTTATATATATAAATAAATCGTCATTGCTATGGGTTTTGGGATATAATACGTTTCCTGGGAGGATACGAGGATTTCAAAAATTAATTGCGTCGTTTGGTCCATATTTTTCGGTTGAGTCTTAACAGGATAATTTTTTTTAAATATTTGGAACTGGAACCAAAAAAAAGTGCGATTACACGACTCTTTATGGTTTTTCTGCATTAGAATCGATTTTCAAGTCTTCAAAATCATAAAATTCTAAATACGCTTGGTGATTCTACAAAAGGACTGTGGAATCACTTTATCTTTAATAAGAATACATAGAAACTACAGTTGGTATTTTTTTTTTCAACAGATCCAGAACATGCAAATAGAAACTAGACCGATATATGTTGTTAGTTTTTTAAACAAGTTTTCCAATAAATAATGTTCAATCATGAAAGAGTGTAATTAATGTCATTAGACCTCTATTCATAAGAATTTTATTTATTTATTCTTCAATTGCAATTTGACTGCTGAGCGACTATAACATCTTGCATTAAAGATAATTTGATAAGAAGCTTACAATAAATGTTTGAAAAAATGTTGAATTTTCTAAATAAAATTTAATAAAAATTTGAAAAAATAAACAAAAATGTGAAAAATAGTGATTGTGAGTAATTGTGCTAATAGAAATTTTTTTCAAAACTACCTATATTTTTAAGCACGCCGATGCGCGATATAAATACAAAAGCAATGATTTTGGTTTTGGCATTCCAGTATTAAAATTAGTGCGTACAGTATGGTCAAAGAGTGAAATGCATATTTCATATTTTTATTTTTACCGATTTTCGTTTATCTATTTTTTAATTTTTCCGTTTCTTCCTTTCGTTTCTTTGCAGATTTCAAATTTTCATTATGTAATTTTTATTTAAAATTTTTCTTTTTTTTCTTTCTTTTTTTTTACATTTTTATATTTTTACAATTTTTAATTTTTATGTTTTCAGGTAATACCTTCGAAACCAGTAGTCGTGTTTTGTTTGCAAACGTATAAAAAAATAAACGACAAGTTTCGACAAGATTTCGATTGCAACCAAAGCACGACTAATGAATGCATTCATTGACCGATGTTATTAAAAATTATTAGCATAATTACATTTATACAAAACTATTTATAATAAAGTGCTACTTAAAAAAAATTAAGATTGGGTTTTTTTTGCCAAAATAGTTTTTAGATTTACCGAAAGTTAGTATGTATCTAAGTCGTAGTAACTGGTTCTTAACTGGCTACAAGTATTGTATAGGGGCCAATTTTCCACCGCTAGGAAGGAGCTAGATCGTAGTGGCTACTTCCGAGCTGACCGGAGGTAATGCAGAGGTGGAAGCGGATAGCTTCCTCCAATGACAACGCCATGTTAAATTCGCCACTTCACTACATGTGAAAGAGATTTGGGTGCGACCAGTACCCCCTACTGCATAGCTAGTTCGGAACCATTTTGGAACTAGACCCATTTCTTGCAGGGCAGTTGCATGACAAAGACTTACATCATACATTTTTCTTCAATTAAAACGGTTATCTATATACTAGTAAATTTGCCCGTGCCATGCACGGGAAAAAAACATACTAATTTAAAAAAATTAAACGTTTACTAAATATATTTTAGATGCAAAAATATTTTCCATGTTTTTAAAATTTAAATGTAATTTTTTTTTATATAAATTTGTGAAATATGTAATTTTTTATTAAATTTTCTAAAGAATAGAAAGAAATTTTGTTTGATGATGTAATGGTGTAAAGTTTAACTGTTACATTACAAAAGATATAATAAAGAAATATTAAAAAAAGAATATCAAGCAATGGATTAAAAAAAAAATACTACCGGTGGCGGGCTTGAACCCAAGACTGTCATAGGCCGAAGCTCTAACCAACAGACCACACTATATACACTCAAAAAGTAACAAATATATATGTAGCTTTGATTTACCATTGCGTTGCCACCTAACAATGTTTTCACCTTTTACGGCTAAACATTATTTCCGATTGTCGATTATTTTTATTGCAAAGCGATTTAGTCATGGGATTTTTTCAATTTTTATTTTCGTATTATGTATTTTGTCGTACTAAAACCGAATCTGAATCTTTTTTTGTAGCAAAAATCTGCTTTCCGAGATACAAATTTTTTTAAGTTTTGATTTCCCCTTTTACAATTTCTTGAGTGACTTCTAAGAAAGGTGTTCATTTTGTAGTATTTTTTTTCGGGAATTTTAATTTATAAATGATTCACATTTTTATTTGTTTTTATGAAATTTCTCACCTCAAACAAATATTTTTTATTAATGTTGCAATATGAAATGTAATGTAATAGGAAAGTGTAATATGAAAATCTAATACACCACCGTAATAGGTGAAAATAGTGTTAGGTGGCAACGGTAGTCTTGTGGCAGTGTTATTTTCGTAAAGGTGTCAGCTTTAGGTCGAAGCTATTTTTGTTTATATGTGAAATGATTTTTTGTGTGTGTATATACATGAAAGCGTTTTGCATACAGTTTGCCGAAGTTAATCGATATTAGGTAAAGGTATTGTATGAGCATTAGTGGCATCGCTGCGTTGTGGGTTCGATACCTCACCAGGGCGGCTAACATTTATAAGAAAAAATATATGTGTGAATATATTTGTAAGTGGCTCTGGTTCCTTCTCACGAAAGCAGCGTCGTGTGGACGAACCACCAGAAAAAGGGCTAACATCTAAAAAAAAAAAGAAGGTTAACAACTTACAAAAATTTTTTGAGTGAAGTTGTAAATTTTGAATCGGTTAGTGTTAGTGACAGACAGACAGAAAGACAGACAGACCTGGACAAATATATATATATTAATATAAAAGAGACGTGTATGTTTGTCACGAGTAGACGCGAAAACTACAGCACCTATTCTCACCAAAATTTATATATGTGTTCTAAGGGTCGTGAGTCGTAACATGGGATAGGTTTTGACACGCCCATTTTTACCGCCCACAAGTTAGAAAATACATATTTCTCTCACATATTTGCAGAAACTTTTTTTTTTATAGCAAATACCATCAACAATCAACAAAGCTGGGCATAGTTAATCGGGAACCCTTTTTTCGACCGATTTCAGCCCTCTATATGCAAATTTAACTTAAAAAATGAAAACTTTGTAAAAATTTTACAAAACGAATTTGCCGACGCGTTTTTTTTTTATTGTCACTACTCACCCAGAGTTCCAAGTTAATTGGAAAATGTAGGCGGCTGCTAAACAGTTTCGCGCCGACCATAATCGGCTTCAATCGGCATGCGAACAAATCGATGTCAATATCGGTTGAGCCGACACAATCGACTCAATATTTCGCCGCCGACCAAGCCGATACATTTGACGGCGGGCTAGGTACGCCGTCTCGACTTTGAACTTTAAATTTTTGTCAACAACACGAAAGAGCTCTGTGTTTACAATTTTTCAACAGTGTGGCTAGGTAGATTATTAAAAATAGTATAAATTCTTAATTTTTACTTTTTTTTTTTACATTCAATAATAAAAAAATTTTTTTTGTTTCAAAGTTAACTAATGCTAGTTTATTGAAGAAATTTAACTTAACTAAATGAAAAAGTTAATGGTTTTCGAAATAAAATTTAACTTCGTTAATTAACGAATTAACTAGTTAATGCCCAGCTTTGACAATCAACTTGGTGCCACCTAGGACTTAATTTCTCCCCACCCAAACAGTGTTACCATGTCTGCGGGCTTTAACTTCGGTCAAATTTTTACCTTTCGAAATCAGGGAAAACATTTGCTTATGGGATAAGTTTGCGGCGAAACCTTTTCCAGATTTAAATTAACTATTATTTCAACACACCCTGCTATCGAAAATAAACAGATTCACGCCCAAGTGACATAAGGAAAACAAAAAGTCACGTACGCCTACGAATAAGGAAGAGAGAAAAGAAGAAAGTGACGCCAGTGAAAAGATTGTATCAGACAAAGCCGCACGCGTTCGAGAAATTAAATTCGTTTTTTATTATTCCAATTTTATTAAATAAATATTATTTGTTTACTAAACCCTCAAATAATTTATTTAATGGCTTATGGCTAGTACCATAAATTGATGACTTTGTGAACAATATAAAATCCGTCGCATAATTGCAGCGCTAGCGATCTGCTGATTATTTTATAACTCGCTCACGCAATTCACACAACTTTGCACAAAAAACAAACAATTCGTTTAAAAATACAGACCAACAAAAGGACAAACAATTTGTTCACGTGCAGCTCGGAGTTTCTATGCACACAGCTTCACACAAACTGAAGTTGGCAGTTTTGCTGGGTATCGTGCCCTTCCCAATCGTTAGTGAATTATCTGACGCTGGTATTTCACGATTTTTCATGCGTTTGGAACAGAGATGCCCAAAGATCGTACGCGTACGGTGTTAAAACATAGAAGAGACGCGTTGGTAGTTTGAGAACAAGTGACGCTCCGGTTGCCCAAAGCCTTTATTTACAACATTTTAAAAACTACTTAAATACATGATACGTACGAAGTACACATCTTGTGTATACCAGGGATGATATTTGGGTTGTTCCATTTTGTACAAAAAGGCAAACAAAATAGTACCAAATCTGTCGAAAAAGTACCAACACTTCAATGTCCAAATTTTATAATTAAAAATAGTTTGTAATATCGATACCTTAAAGCACAACCATACGATGTCGATTTCCTTGAAAATCGAGTTTTTGTCATTTTTGGATTCCTGAGAAGAAGCTGCATCAGATAGACGATAGTGGTGATGAAAGAAATTGGTAATAAGGAAATGAAAACCCATTTCCATACAAAACATACCATTGGAAAACTTGTTTTTCATTTACAAGAGTTTTGAAAAAATGTATGGTTGTGCTTTAAGGTATCGATATGAACCGAAAAATTATTGATATTCAAAAATGTAAACAAGTTAAATATATATAAGCATACTTTAATTCATGAAGCTTTTAACACAGAAGTTTTAATATAAACTAAAATTACACTAAATGAAGTTACTTTTACCGTTACATAAATGAAACGTTGAGCTTCGTTTCCAGCTCTAAAGAAAGGACTCAAGAAAAATCTTGTCAAGTTTCTTATGCTGCAAAAGGGCTTCGAGTGGCCGTGTCGCATTTCGTTAAAAAATAGAACAAAAATTTTACCGAAGTGGATACGAGTTAAAGAAAAATTACTTATCAATTTCTTAGCTTGAAGTTTGACAAGTACTTTAGAGCTAGAAACAAACCTTAAACAAAAAAAATATTGGAGAAAAAAAATTGTAAAATAGGTTTATTATTAATCTGATATCTTCGCATATATTGTACCAAAAATGTCAATGTAGTAAAAATGTACTTTTGTCTTTGAAATTGTACCAAAAAAGTACAATTGTACCAAAAAAATCATCCCTGGTGTATACATTATTATCTATGTAAAGATAGCATTCAACGGAATTTCACACCATCTGCATGCCATCAATAGAAGACGGTAATTACTTCATAGAAGGAAGAACCGTGCTAAAAACTGGCACTATCAGTGGCCGAGCGGTAATTCTAATCTCTTCATAGAAGGAACGACCGTCGTATCATCTTACAACTATCAGTGGCCAAGCGGAATTCTAATCAGTGCGAAAAGGGACGACCGACATAAATCATAAAATAACATGAACCAAATGTGCGATTGATAAAGAACGAATTTTCTCTTGGCACTGTTTGAATAATTGAACATACTGCCCTCATTGAAACATTACAGGCTTTCAACTAAATATTTACTGAGCTTTAAATTATTTCTTACAATTTAGTTTAATTGTTATTCAATTATTTTTAAATTATTATTTAATTACTATTGACTCCAAATTTACCAAAAAACTTAACCTCACTCATAACTAACAAGAGTTAGCGACTAAAAGTAAATGCCCCAATTGGAACTAATCCGCCTGTTGCCTTGCAGAGCTTCTTTAAGACGACGACGATGATGACGGTTGCAACGACGAATAATATCAGATTCGTGATACTCAGTCCGTAGTGGAAGACGTCATGAATGTCCAGATCAATTGGGAAGCCGAAGATGGTGTTTGGCACTGGAATATCCGGAATTTTATATGTTTCTAGCTCACCTCTTATCTCAAAATGTTTAAGGGGTGGTAGATGATCCGTTATATTTATCCAAGGGAGCACGAACTTTACTTCGGAGGAATAAGCATCATAAGCCCATAAGTTGACATTCAAATCTTGAAGATGACAATCCGGCATTAACTTGAGCATGCCTGTTCCGTGAAGTTGTTGAGTTATGCGTTTTTTGTTGCAACTAATCTCTACCGCTGATTCTTCACTCATAGAAAATATCCAGGTGTTGGTATCATGGAGTTGAGCCCAGAAGTTATGCAATGCCATAATGTTGACATCGCAATTTCTCGGTATTTCCCGTTGTCGCAAAAATAGTTGCACCTCACATTTCGATGCTGGTCCGATGTTGTACAACGGGTGCGTTTGTGGGCATAAAATCAGCGTCGACATGAGCTGACAATGATCAAAGTTGTTGTCTGTTAGACCATAATACATAGTTTTTCGGTCGTCCAGAAGAATATATTTGAACGTAGGACGAATACTAACGAAGAAATCATCATGCAAAGTTGGATAAGCGTAAATTGCGTAGGCTTGAAGCTTCTCCTTGCTGATCAGTGGGATACGGATGTTGAATAAGATGAACTCTGCAGTTGTCCTGGTCGTTGTACTTGCTACTTTAGATAATTCAATGGGATTAGTTTCAGGTAGCATTAAATGCTCATTCAAATTTGGTATTATCATCGCGATTTGCTGCTCGAATTTCTGTAACGGCAGCACTTTTTCCAGGAAGTTGCCCTTCGAATTCCAGATTACATCTATAATGGCGCTTTGGATTTCTTCAAACGATTCCATAGCAAGTAGTGTGTTAGAGATAGCACTGATAAGTGCTTCACTATCGGTGTGCTTATTAGCAGCTTCAGCCAGGGTGTGAATGGAATTGTTTATAATCTTAAAATTCTTCCAAACAACTTCGTTGTGACCCTTTAGCACCTCGTTGGTCATATCTTGTAGTGATGACTGGTTGCGTGCCAAAGCCAATAAATATTCTTCGTTCGTACTACTCTGCTTTATCTTATATATCAGTTCGTCAGCATGGTCTTCATCCATCATTCCAAATAGTGCGTTGAAGATCTTGCCCACAAATTTTAGTGGTGCTCGCCGGGCTCTTGATACCTTCTTCTCGTAGTTGTAAACGATGGTATCGTGCTTTTGTTTGATGCGAGAATATCGTTCATTAAGCTGATTTGCGGATTCAGCTAGATATGGCTCGTCGCTCAACGTTGTATTAAGATGCTGAATCCTCAGCATTGCCTTGTCGAGATTCTCCTTATGGTTCCAGTAGGCTTTTACGTCAATGTGCACTACAATGTTCCACGCCGTCGTCGTCAGACCGACTTGCCCTATTTCTTCAAAAAATAGTCCTGATAAATCCTTTATAGGAAATACTTCTACTTGAGCCTTTATTATAGGCATAATACATAATAAACTTAAAATGGTTAACATGACATTTTTATTCTTTAATCTCTTTGATTTTCTTATACCTAATTTGGAGTCTTTATTTTTATACCCCCACACTCACTGTGGCAGGGTATACTAACTTTGTCACAACGTTTGTAACGCCCATAAGGAGGCGTGTCCGGTATGGAAAAGTATATATATTCTTGATCAGTATCACCTCCTGAGTCGATTTAGCGATGTCCGTCTGTCTGTCCGTCCGTCTGTCCGTCCGCACGATAGCGGTCGCAGTTTTGGAGATATCGACTTGAAACTTTGGGTACATGTTTTTCTCGTGAATACTGAGATCAAGTTCGAGAATCAGCCAAATCGGACAAAAACTGGGCGTGGCTCCCATACACCGAAAAAAAGGTAAACATTTTTTATTGTTGTATTCGATTGGAAATGTTTAGAAACGTATTTTTGACATGGTCCGAGGTTCCGCAGTCACATATATAAGGGTCTAAATGGGGTCTTGAGACCAATTTTTTTTTTTTTTGTGGATTTAATTGGAAATTTTTAGAAATGGATTTTGTACATGGTCCGGGCTTCAAAACCACCTATAATTGGCTCAAAATAGAGTCTTGAGACCACAATTTTTTATGTTCGAGGTACTTCTTCCTACTGTGTGGGGGTATTTCAGCTTCGGTATAGCCGAAGATAGTCCACTCTCTAGTTAATCTCTTGTTTAGTTTTCTCGTTATCATTTTCATTATCTTCTTCATTATCTTGATTATCACTTCTATTAACAAACGTTGAAAAGGATTCTCCAATTAGAAAATGACCCGGAGTTAAAATTTGGAAATCATTCGGATCTTCCGACAATGGCATAAGTGGTCTCGAATTCAAAATAGCTTCTATCTGTGCCATCAAGGTACAGAATTCCTCAAAGGTCATAATGCCTTCCACAACTCTATGGAAATGTTTCTTCACTGATTTAACTGCGGCCTCCCATAATCCTCCCACATGAGGCGATCTGGCCGGTATATTTATCCACTGAATTTCTTTTTCCCCACAAAACCTTTCAATGGCCTCGGAATGGTCTTTGTTTCTGAACAAATGATATATTTCATTGAGGCTATTTGCAGCCCCAATGAAATTAGTTCCATTGTCAGAGTAAATTTTTTGTGGGCAACTGCGCCGTGCCACAAATCTTTTTAACGCTCCAATGAATGACGCTGAACTCAAGTCAGAAACGACTTCCAAATGGACCGCTTTTGTTGAAAAACAAACGAATACACAAACATAAGCCTTATCTGTTTTCTTGCCGCGAATTTTATGGTGAATAAATATTGGCCCCAAATAGTCGATACCCACATTCAAGAACGGCCTAGTTTCTATAAGCCTATCTTCCGGAAGGTTCCCCATCATTTGGTGCAATGCTCTGGGATTTGCTCGAAAACACCTGTAACATTGATTGACTACCTTGCTTGTTAATTGTTTGCCCCGTAATGGACAAAACCTTTGCCGTACAATTGCTAGCAATCCCTGTGCTCCTACAAAAGTTAATCTACTTTTTTTGAATTCTCCCCCCAACTCTAATAACTTCCATGTTATCCATTATGGGAGAGAGTGATATGATTTTTGAATTACAGTGGCTCAAAGTAATAATGGAACAAAAGTTGCAATAGCACTAAAATTAAAAAAAAATAACTAAGATGTTGTTGTAGCAAAAACTATTTTTTTTATTTATAAGGCTCCAGGTCTATAGAATATAAAACAAGCAAAAAATTAAAGAAATCCATTAATTACATTTAAAAAAAAAAGTTTTTGTAACCTAACATCAAAATTGAACATCAAAGTAATAATGGAACAGAACACATTTCATATTAAAATATTATAGATAAATGAAAGTTATAATTAAATTAATATTTTGTGGGCAGCCCTTTTTGTTGAATAACTGCCTGCAGTCGTCGAGGCATTGATTCCACCAGTTTTTTTGCAATAAGATGGCTCCATATTGTTCCACTCCTCAATTAGGGCGGATTTGAGCTGATCACGAGTCGAAATGGTGTGATTTTTAAATTGTTCTTCGAGGTAACTCAATGCGTGCTCAATGACGTTTAGGTCCAGAGACTGTGGAGACGTTTCCAAAACATGTGGACAATTATAAAGGAGCCAACTTCGCACTTTATACGCCTTGTGCTTAGGGTCGTTGTCCTGGTAAAATGCGAATGTATTCTCAATTCCTAGTTTTCGCACACTTTCCTTCAGGTTTGACTTCAATATGCTAATGTACACTAACTGGTCCATAATACCTTCGATTATGTGAAGGTTTCCAGGACCTGCAGCCGACATAGCACCCCAAACCATTACGGAGCCCATACCGTGTTTTACTGTCGGGCGTAGGTTTTTCTCTTTAAGCTCCGTATTCGCCTGTCGCCACACGTAGGATCGTCCATCTGATCGGAAAACATTTAATTTGCTTTCATCCGTGAATAAAACGTGCTCCCAAAAGGAAAAATCCTTGCAATGGTATTTTTTGGCAAATTCGGTCCGCTTTTTTTGATTAAGGGTATGGGCTCCGTAATGGTTTGGGGTGCTATGTCGGCTGCAGGTCCTGGAAACCTTCGCATAATCGAAGGTATTATGGACCAGTTAGTGTACATTAGCATATTGAAGTCAAACCTGAAGGAAAGTGTGCGCAAACTAGGAATTGAGAATACATTCGCATTTTACCAGGACAACGACCCTAAGCACAAGGCGTATAAAGTGCGAAGTTGGCTCCTTTATAATTGTCCACATGTTTTGGAAACGTCTCCACAGTCTCTGGACCTAAACGTCATTGAGCACGCATTGAGTTACCTCGAAGAACAATTTAAAAATCACACCATTTCGACTCGTGATCAGCTCAAATCCGCCCTAATTCAGGAGTGGAACAATATGGAGCCATCTTATTGCAAAAAAACTGGTGGAATCAATGCCTCGACGACTGCAGGCAGTTATTCAACAAAAATATAACTTTCATTTATCTATAATATTTTCATATGAAATGTGTTTTGTTCCATTATTACTTTGATGTTCAATTTTGATGTTAGGTTACAAAAACTTTTTTTTTTAAATGTAGTTAAT
This sequence comes from Heteromyza rotundicornis, assembly GCA_951394025.1. NCBI lineage: Eukaryota > Metazoa > Arthropoda > Insecta > Diptera > Heleomyzidae > Heteromyza > Heteromyza rotundicornis. The sequence goes on along the minus strand of OX596011.1, from coordinate 63,358,070 downwards.
GGATTTCTTTAATTTTTTGCTTGTTTTATATTCTATAGACCTGGAGCCTTTTAAATAAAAAAAATTGTTTTTGCTACAACAACATCTTAGTTATTTTTTTTTAATTTTAGTGCTATTGCAACTTTTGTTCCATTATTACTTTGAGCCACTGTAGATGGTAACATTTTATTTGCTTTTAACAACTTTATCTCGGTTGAAAAATGACGTTTTTGTATATCTTTAATTAATACAAAAAGTGCCTTATTTTTGTAATCTAACCAATGCTTCAACTGCCTTTTCTTCATGATGTCTACGAATTTTAGAATATGCGCAACCACATTTTGTAGTAATTCAAAATTGTTCTTGTGGTTAATTTCCTCCAAAAAGTTGGCCTTCTGGACCGTTAGACCCACTACATTCTTTCTCTTGATGTCTGGAATCACATCCATTTCTATCTGTGGACTTTCACTTACTTCTTCTTTGCAAACCTTCAAAAATTCTGGCCCATAAAGCCACAGCATATTACCAACGATTTGGCTTGGAAATAGCCCTCTTGAGACGAGATCAGCTGGATTTACCATCGTGCTTACATATCTCCATTCACTGATTTTGCATTCGGATTGTATTTGTGCCACTCTATTTGCGACAAATATTTGTAATGTTGCGGGTTCCAATTTTAGCCAACTCAGAACAATCGATGAATCTGTGTAATAAAACTTAGATAAGTGATTAAATTTCAAACTTTCAATTACCTTTTTCATTAATTCCGTTAACAAGACTGCTCCACATAATTCCAATCTTGGTTTTGATGCTGCCAGGCGTACGGTTATCTCTCCATTACGATTTAAGGTTTTTATGGAAGCATCCGAAAATCCATGCAATTCTATAATTTCAGGATTCGGACCTACTAAATGTCTTTCAAATTTAAATTTATTAAGTAGTGGCAGTTCATTCCTCATCTTATTCCAAGTTGTTAAAATGTCTGTCGGTACATTGGTGTCCCAATCAACCTTTAATTTCCATAAGCTGCCATGGAAGCATCCGAAAATCCATGCAATTCTATAATTTCAGGATTCGGACCTACTAAATGTCTTTCAAATTTAAGTTTATTAAGTAGTGGCAGTTCATTTCTCATCTTATTCCAAGTTGTTAAAATGTCTGTCGGTACATTGGTGTCCCAATCAACCTTTAATTTCCATAGTTCTTGAATTAAGATTTTTGCAGTAACTATTACTGGATTAACCAAGCCGAGGGGGTCAAATAGTTTTGAGATGTCCGACAAAATACTTCTTTTTGTTACTCTCTCCTTATTTTCCCCTTCCCAACGGTTCCATACTATTCCCAACGTTTTTATTGTACTCGTATTCCCTGTATCGATTTCAATGTCTAATTGAACTTCTCGTTCTTGCGAAGGAATATTTTTTAGTAATTAAATATGGTTTCCACACCATTTCCTTAAATAAAACCCGTATTTTGAGAGAACGTCCTTTAATGTCTTTTGTAACTCAATAACTTTTTCCAGACAATCCCCACCGGTCATTAAATCGTCCATGTACACAGAAAAAAAAAAGATAGGTTAATCTAACCAAAAAACGTTGTAAAAAAACAATTTTTTATTTTATATGGAAAACACAAACAACAATTACAATTGTTGTGGTTAATCTAATCGTCAAAAAATTGTTAAATGATTTGCCAGCATGGTCGTATTTCGGCATATGATTCGCAATGTCATCGCTCGATGCAGAAATGCAACCATGCCGCAAATATTTCATAATTCTGAAACAGCATGACATTTAATACAAGAGAGAAAAATTATTATATATGGCTGTCTCGTTTTCGCTCTCAAAGCAACAAGTGCTGCATAATATATGAATAATTTATATTCGACACTTGACTCATGAAGTACTTGGTTCCATTAGTATGCGATACTATTATTGGTATTTTAGGGAAGTTTGTATGAAAATTGTTGGGTCGTAATAATAAAAACGTCTTAGAGCAATTGCTACGTGCATTTACTTTACTCAGAGATTTTATTTCAAATCAAAATTGAATGAAAATTATCGTAAAAATTATTAAGTATTCACAAGAAAGTATCCGGTTGTATCGAATACAAAAAAATCGAATTTTCGCAGCACTAGAAGATGGCGTCCAATTTGTTTACATTTTACATTTTTGATATTTCGAAAAGAATTTTTAAAATCAAATTATGACTATGTTATAATTAATTATTAACAAATATTGTGATTTTACGATTTTATAAATTGTGCAGAATGTTTTTCAAATCGTTTTTTCCCGGGAAAACATTAATTTCAATATTACAATATTATTGTAAACTTAATGAAATATTAAAATATTGCGTTTTGTGGAAGCGCGTTAGTTATAAGTAATGAATATTATATATATTCGCAGTAGAAATGATGTTGCCCGACAAATTTGTGTACGAAATGTAAATTATCGCGTTTTTAAAGTCTTGGGCTTACATTAAATTAATTTAAGCTTCATAAATATAATTCAATACAACACATCTACAGAAATACCAAACACATCAGCTATCTTTTTTTTGCATTCTTTTGCTAATATGTATCTATTTATTTTTTCGCTCAATTGGATAATTGCTTTCTCTGTCTTCCATAAAGTAATATACGAACAATTTTTAATTGTACGCCAACAAAATTTGATTGTACGCCAACAACTTTGAGTCGGTTCCATTTACAACGTTTCTTGGTTGCTGCATTTTTAATCGTCTTTTTTGGTTAGATTTACCTACTTTTTTTTTTGTGTGTAGAAGTCAGTTTTAATTACCTCTGCAGCTTCAGGATATTTTTTACGTTCCATTTCTGCCACCTTTTGCAAACACTTGACAGCTAAGTATGGAGCAGCTGAAATCCCAAAGGTCACTGTTTTGAGTGCATACGTTCGGATTTCCTCCTTTGGACTCCACCGCCAATATATCAACTGATACTTCCTGTCGTTTTCGGTAATCCAGACTTGTCTGTACATCTTTTCGATATCTGCCGAAAAGACATATTTATGCTTCCTAAATCTCAAAAGAATGTTAAACAGATCTTCTTGTAACCTTGGACCGGTGTATAACATGTCATTTAATGACGCGTTCTTGGAAGTTTTACAAGAAGCATCGAAAACAACTCTTAATTTGGTTGTCGAACTCTCAGGTCGCAACACACAATGATGTGGAATATAGTATTTTTCACTGAATTTTCTTTCATTTGCTACAATTTCCATACGACCCATGTCAAGATATTCTCTCATACATTCATGATATTTTTCTTTTAGAGATCCGTTTTTTTCCAACTTCCTTTCCAGTGATAGAAATCTTCTTTTAGCCTGAATGGCCGAATCTCCCAATCCTTCCAATTTATTTTTGAATGGCAAGGCTACTACAAATTTCCCCGCAAGAGATCGCTTTACATTTTTTAAAAAGTGTTCTTCACATTTTTTTTCAGCTTGAGTTTGACGAGCCTCGTCATTTGGTATTTCTTCAATTTCCCCAAATTTCTTAAGTTGGCTATTTAAATTGTGATCCTTACTTGTTACTATGCCACAATACACTGTGGACGAGTCTACAATGGCGGGTCCACTGGCCACCCAACCTAACACACTATTTTGAAGCACATACTCCAGTGCTCCTTAATTGATTTGACCTGTTTTCATTAACTTGTAAAACTCCTAGTAAAATGTCAACTCTACCGGGAACATCAAATTATGGATCCGCTAAGGCAATACCTTCCGGTATGTTTCCTTTAACAATTTTTTGTGATGGCTGATTGGACACTATTTTAGGAACCACCAACACACTAATTTCACTCTTGAAATCAGACACTAATGATTCAATTAAAACAGTTATTTTCTCTGAAATTTCTGTCAGATTTTCCCCAATACCTTCAATGGTAACAGAGGTTTAACAGTAGCACTCTTAACTTTCTGAGTGTCCTTATGTAATAAAACGTGATGATCCCCATTACAAGTTTTGCATTTATAACTTTTGCAAGACATTCTCGAATGACCGCCTTTCAAACATTTAAGGCATTTATTGACAGACTCTTGAACTCACTACATAGTTCAGCTAGATGATTAGAACTACAGCCCATCAGACATTGGGATGCTGTCTTACCTGACATCCTTTGCATACCAATATTTGCCTTGGGCTGTCCTTGCATAGCCTCTAGAGCATAGAATTCATGGTCTAGAAACTTTGTCAAGGAATCCAACCCTTGAATTTGTGAGTGAACTTTCATATTTAACTCTCAAATTATCATCTAGGTTTCTAATTAATATGTAATTAATGATGGCATCCAAAAGCTCATCTGACGGTAACTTCAGTGAATTAAGGGCGTGCAATCCTTCTTGGACTGTACTTTGAAAAATTTTAACGCTTTTTTCTGTGCCAATAACTGCTGGCGCGTCAATTAATTTTTTTAAATATAAATTTGTTAATGAACTTTTTTTGGTAATTTTTTCGTCTAAAATTTCCCAAGCAACATCAAAGTTGGTATTTGTGGCCGGCAGGCTTACAATGCACATAGCTGCAGAACCCTTCAGCACAGTTTTCAAAATACACATTTTCTGTGTATTAGGAATACCTAGGGTTACCAGATTATCTTGAGTAAAAAAGAGTACAAAAGAGTACTCCAAAAGAGTACTCCTCGGTTTTAAACCACATATTTTTTAGAAGACAAAATTTGGAAAAAATTTCTTCAAAAAATACCAACCTTTGTTAAAATTTTTAATAAAATAATGTTTTAGTACAAATAACTAAGTAACAAAATACAAAATGCACAAAGTTTTTTTTTTTGATTTGAAATACTAAAAAAATGTATTTAAAATTCTGTAAAACTACCAGATACCCACGTATACGTGCACTAATTAGGTTTCTTTAGGCGTTAATGAATTGAAATGTGAAACTCCAAAGAGTCTAGGTGAGAAAGAAAGTACACGGATAAAAGGTAAAACACAACATTTTAGACACTGGGTGCTAATGTCCGATCCTTCCCCAAATCGAAAAATTTAGCTATATATTTGGATTGTTTTTGATAAAGACATTCAAAATTGTTTTTAATATTTCGGTTAAAAAAGTAATAGGTTTTATACAAAATTTTTTGTTTTAATCGTAGCATTTAAGAATTTTTGTAACTTTTTGAATGCAATGTGACGAAAGATGCTTCAAACTAACAAACATTATATTTGAAGGTTTTTATTTTAATTCTGACGAATAATAAAAATCAGTAACCTTACTGAGCCGATGCATTCAGCTGTTATATGATAAAGTCCCAGAAATAAGGAAAAGAGTACTTAATAGTACTTTCGGGAAAAAAGTGAGAGTAAAAAGAGGAGGGCCTAAAAAAGAGTACTGTACTCTTTAAAAGAGTACGTCTGGTAACCCTAGGAATACCCCTTGATGCTACCATTTGAACAAACAATTCTTTGAATGTTTCCCACTTTGAGTAGTCTCCCTCAAATGTGGGGAGAGTATAGTGCATGTAAGTATCTGCTTTTTCAGAAACTTTACTCTTAGTTCTATTCTCCTTACAAAGTCAGTCACAACTTTCTTTGAGAGAATATAACGTTTCTGCTAACTCATCGTCTTCGAACTCATTGATATATTCTAGAAATATATCCTGAGCTATATTCCTAGTTTGTTTTAAAGTATCGAGACTTTCCTCACCACATCGGAAAGCCTCGACCTTTAGCCCTAATTCTCCTAACACGAATTGAAATCGGCGGACTAATCGTGGCCCTTCCTATCTTTGACTTGATCCCCCCCACGCGCCTCTGAGGTGCTTGTGTTCATAAAGCACTCACCTGAATTCTCCTCACAGAGTCGTATCAAATGGTCCAATTTGATAGTTGTCGTTGACCAGAGAGTTTGTACTTTCACCTGAATTTTGTCCTTGAAGTACTCTTCCTTCTTTAGATCCTTGGCCTGTGAAAGGTTTTGTTGGAAATCGCTCCATGCTTTTCCCAACTCCTTTTTCATCTCCTTCAGTTCATGTAGTCCAGCTGTTGCATCGTTTGACAATCCTATGTCATAGAGCTCTTTGATCTTGTTTGCCAGGACCTCTTGGCAGCGCACAAGTTGCTGAGTTTCCATTTTTTCACACTTTCACTTAGCACAAATTTAAGAAAAAATTTCACAAATATTTTAAGGTATTTACCCTTTTTTAACTTTTTTTTTTTTACTACACAATAAAACAAATGCTCAATACACGTGTATTGATAGAAAAACTTCACGGTAGAAAAACTTTTGTAAAATTTTTTATTTTTTAAATTTCAACACAATTTTTTTTTTTAGATTTTAAAAAACAAAAACGGATATCAAACAGCAATAAACTTTTATTTTCGTATTTTTGAAAACGTCGGGGTCACCAAAATGTTAAAACATAGAAGAGACGCGTTGGTAGTTTGAGAACAAGTGACGCTCCGGTTGCCCAAAGCCTTTATTTACAACATTTTAAAAACTACTTAAATACATGATACGTACGAAGTACACATCTTGTGTATACCAGGGATGATATTTGGGTTGTTCCATTTTGTACAAAAAGGCAAACAAAATAGTACCAAATCTGTCGAAAAAGTACCAACACTTCAATGTCCAAATTTTATAATTAAAAATAGTTTGTAATATCGATACCTTAAAGCACAACCATACGATGTCGATTTCCTTGAAAATCGAGTTTTTGTCATTTTTGGATTCCTGAGAAGAAGCTGCATCAGATAGACGATAGTGGTGATGAAAGAAATTGGTAATAAGGAAATGAAAACCCATTTCCATACAAAACATACCATTTGAAAACTTGTTTTTCATTTACAAGAGTTTTGAAAAAATGTATGGTTGTGCTTTAAGGTATCGATATGAACCGAAAAATTATTGATATTCAAAAATGTAAACAAGTTAAATATATATAAGCATACTTTAATTCATGAAGCTTTTAACACAGAAGTTTTAATATAAACTAAAATTACACTAAATGAAGTTACTTTTACCGTTACATAAATGAAACGTTGAGCTTCGTTTCCAGCTCTAAAGAAAGGACTCAAGAAAAATCTTGTCAAGTTTCTTATGCTGCAAAAGGGCTTCGAGTGGCCGTGTCGCATTTCGTTAAAAAATAGAACAAAAATTTTACCGAAGTGGATACGAGTTAAAGAAAAATTACTTATCAATTTCTTAGCTTGAAGTTTGACAAGTACTTTAGAGCTAGAAACTAGAGACCGACCGAAATTCGGTTTCGGTTTTTCGGCTTTTCGGCCAAAAAAAGCTGTTTCGGCCGTGTTTCGGATTCGGCCGAAAAATAAAATATCGCTTTCGGCCAAATTTCGTTTTCGGCCGAAATTCCTATATTTCCGCCGAAAATTTCGGTTTGATAGAAAAAGTAACAAATAAATAACAAAGATTACACTGATCGACAAAACTGAACGTTTTGTGTGTTAAATATACTTTAAAAACAAATTCTTATGTATTTTGCCATTCTGGATACGAAAATAATAATAATGAAATTTTTACAGCACCAAAAATGCAACTTTTGTGGCGTTTGCAGAAAAATGGTGCGTGCTGGAAAAATTTAATTATTATTTTCGGATTTAGCGTATCAAAATACATAAGGAACAACCAAGTGGATAAAAGCGGTATGTAACACAAATTTAAGCATTGATCATAGTTTCGAAGAATCAGAAGCGACAAAGAAGACATGTCCTATCGGAGTAGATCTAATACTCTCGCAATGATTTATAAATTTCTACTACGGTAGCAGATTTTTCTAATTCCCTCAAGATATTTCCTACTACTATAGTAAGAAATCTACTCCTCAAAATATTATGTGAGTTTCATACAATGCAAAAGTGCTATTCTTTCTACAAATCTGTTTCCCCGACAGAAATTTCTACTACTCTCATAGAATTTCTAGTACTCTACGCATAAACCCATATCTATTCCCCTCTCTTGAAATCTACTACCCTGACAGTAATTTCTACTACTCTTGATTTCCACGCATTTGATAGTTTGCTTCTAAATTCATCTAATTCATGATCTGAACTTAAAATGATCGGCCCATATTCTTAGTCAAATTAAGCTCCAACTTAACTTTAGTAATCTACAAAGTTGACAGATAATACACTGAACTGGCAGCTACTAAGCTGGTTCTAAAGTTTAGCAGCTACTAAATTTGACTATGAATATGCGATCGATTTCAGCCTACTGATAATCTTAATTATGTTCCACTTTATTACATTAAATCTCACAATTGTTTCTTTTATTTTTTCGGTTTCGGCTTCGGTTTCGGCCGAAATTAAAAAAATGAAAATTCGGCCATTTCGGTTTCGGCCGAAATTAAAAAAAACGATTTCGGTCGGTCTCTACTAGAAACAAACCTTAAACAAAAAAAATATTGGAGAAAAAAAATTGTAAAATAGGTTTATTATTAATCTGATATCTTCGCATATATTGTACCAAAAATGTCAATGTAGTAAAAATGTACTTTTGTCTTTGAAATTGTACCAAAAAAGTACAATTGTACCAAAAAAATCATCCCTGGTGTATACATTATTATCTATGTAAAGATAGCATTCAACGGAATTTCACACCATCTGCATGCCATCAATAGAAGACGGTAATTACTTCATAGAAGAAAGAACCGTGCTAAAAACTGGCACTATCAGTGGCCGAGCGGTAATTCTAATCTCTTCATAGAAGGAACGACCGTCGTATCATCTTACAACTATCAGTGGCCAAGCGGAATTCTAATCAGTGCGAAAAAGGAACGACCGACATAAATCATAAAATAACATGCACCAAATGTGCGATTGATAAAGAACGAATTTTTTCTTGGCACTGTTTGAATAATTGAACATACGGAATCGGTTTTACCGATTCACACCGGTACACAACTTGCTTCGCTCAGTTGTCGCTGAGATTCCGTATGAGCAGGTGCGCGCTAGAACAGTCTGTGATGCACTGAACAAAATGTTTTTGATGGAATGAGAAAATGAATTTGATGAATGTGAGTTTGTAGCATACAACGTTCGAAAATAGTTACACGATATATTCAAATAATAGGAAGCGGATGCACGCGGTATTTCCGGCTCTGGCTCGTCGGCTAATGGTTCTTGCACCCTATCATCTGATTTCGGTTTATTGCCACAGCAAAATGTAATTTTAAATTTGCGTGCGAGGATTTGAATTAAAATCCCTTCTACCGATGGGAAGACAGGATAAATTTAGAAAAAAAAACAAAACTGAAAAGAAAGGGAAAAAAAAACTGAAAGTAAGAGGCTATCTCCGAATTGCAGCAGTATTTGTAGTATGGTTGCCTGATTATGTTGCAACATACCCCTCCCTACCATAATCCTTAGTTATGTCCTGAAAAATAAAATTGAAAGGATCCCTCATGAATCATAAACGCCGGGCTTGAAGTCAAAAATCAATATTTAAGCAGTCATGATTTTAACCAACAAAATTTATAAAGAATTCAAAATATAAATTCATGTAAAATTATATATAAAAACTAGAGAGTGGACTATCTTCGGCTATACCGAAGTTGAAATACCCCCACACAGTAGGAAGAAGTACCTCGATCATAAAAAAATGTGGTCTCAAGACCCTATTTTGAGCCAATTATAGGTGGTTGTCCAAAATCCATTTCTAAAAATTTCCAATTAAATCCACCAAAAAAAAAAATTGGTCTCAAGACCCCATTTAGACCCTTATATATGTGGCTTCGGAACCTCGGACCATGTCCAAAATCCATTTCTAAAAATTTCCAATTAAATCCACCAAAAAAAAAAAATTGGTCTCAAGACCCCATTTAGACCTTATATATGTGGCTTCGGAACCTCGGACCATGTCAAAAATACGTTTCTAAACATTTCCAATCGAATACAACAATAAAAAAGACTTGAAAAATGTTTACCTTTTTTTTCGGTGTATGGGAGCCACGCCCAGTTTTTGTCCGATTTGGCTGATTCTCGAACTTGATCTCAGTATTCACGAGAAAAACATGTAAAAAAAGTTTCAAGTCGATATCTCCAAAACTGCGACCGCTATCGTGCGGACGGACAGACGGACAGACGGACGGACAGACAGACGGACATCGCTAAATCGACTCAGGAGGTGATACTGATCAAGAATATATATACTTTTCCATACCGGACACGCCTCCTTATGGGCGTTACAAACGTTGTGACAAAGTTAGTATACCCTGCCACAGTGAGTGTGGGGGTATAATAAATGCTTAAACAATAAGTAAATATATGGCAACTAACTTAAATATGATTGTTGCAAAACTGAACTAAATTAAATTAGAATAAGATTTAATTAAGATCTAAATGACCAAAATACCAAAAGCTAAATAAATTAAGATTATTCGAGATCGATATGTGCATGTGCACATGTGTAGCTCTTGTCGAAATAAACCTGTTGGTTATTTAGGGTTGCCATAAAACGACAATATTTCGACAGTAAAGTTATTGTATTTAATTGCATTCTATTGTAACCGTAATTATTTTAGCAGGCAATGAGTCAAATTACATTAACGGGTCGATTCTGGCGAGGTAATAAAAGTCACCACATACTTTTTTGAAAAATGTAACAATTTGCTATTAAGAAGATCTGTTACTGTGACAATAGTAACAAAAATTATTACCTGCTATTGAGGAGGTAACAGGTGTTTTCTTAAACTATTTTTATGTGAATTGGAAATTATCAAGCAATAAATTCGATTAAATTTGCATTTCGTAACGCAAAATACATAAAAATGGAGGAAGCATTATTGCTTCTCTATGCTATTTGGGCCCGGGAGCAGGAAGAGAAACTGAAAAGAAGACGGTTTCTAAAGAGTCTGCGGGACAAAAGTTATCCGTTCAGTCTGCAGGAAACTGCAGGAAACTGGGTAAACAGATAATTGGAACAATAGGTGGTGGATATTTTAATATTTTCTTCCAACAGATTCTACAAGAAATTCGCAATAAAAAGAACAATTGGCGCCATCGACTGTACCCACATGGGAATTATTGCTCCACCTTCCAACGACCCTACAACACCAAGCAGCTTATATATGAACAGGAAGGGCTATTACAGTATAAATGTTGAAGCTGTTTGTGACGATGATCTTCATTTTTTGGCTATCAATGCAAACTTCCCCGGTTCATGTCACGATTCCGGCATTTGGACAACGTCACAGGTGCGCCAATTCATTATGATCCAAAGTGACTGCTGGATTTTAGGGGATGGAGGGTATCCACTGGAACCGTGGCTTCTTACTCCTATCTCAGAGCCGGCAACTTCCCAAGAAAGAAAATACAATAAATTACATATTAAAGCCAGAAATACAATAGAAAGAGTTTTTGGGTTATTAAAGTCGCGGTTCCGATGCCACTCAAGACATCGAATATTGAACTACAGTCATGAGCGAGCAGTTTCTATAATCATCGCATGTGTCATTCTGCATAATATCCTATTACCATTTTGTTGTCCCTCTCGTCGCGGTTCGAAATACTTTCCATGACAACACTGATAAGCTCTTCCGGAGAACTTTTCTTTGCAGGCAATCGAGCGCCTAACGGAGGACCTTGCGTAACATTGCCCAGGTCTACAATGCTGTGCGGTGGGCTGTAACGCGGTGGACTAGAGTGCTGGGGGCTGCAGTGCGGGGGGGTATATATGAGGAAGCTATAGGAAGCTGCTGCGGTGTGGGCTGCGAAAGTGGTCGGTGCGGAGTGCGCTGCTGCTGTGAGGGCTGGCGCGAGCGTTGCTACGGTGAGGACTGCGTGAGTGGTCGATCTCCGTCGAGCGCGGTGAGCTGACGCGGCGATCGGTGTTGCTACGAGAGTTCCTGTTCGAGCGCCTGTTGTTCGAACTCGTTGACATCTTCCTGCATTGCGCCACCTCCAGTTCCGCCATTGCCTTCCTGTTCCGGGCTCGAAGCTGCTTCTTCCAATTAGCCAAGGTCTAAAAATAAAAATACACAATACTTTATTTCTGATTTAATACATACAACCTTCAATTTGACTGGAGTACGGACCGGGCCCCTCAGTGCATTCAGTTGTGACGCCACCTCTTGCCACAAGATAGTCTGTGAAGCAGACAAAATATGAATAAAGGCATGTAAATTTATCGCATGCAATAAGATTTTTTAACAGAGCAGCTCCTATATTAACATTATTTCACTTAACACATGCACATAATAAATTTTCTTTATAATTTTCTTAAGGATTCATAATTGACCATATTTATACCCTGCACACTAGTGGCCAAGGGTATATTGTTTTTGTCACACCGTTTGTAACGCCCATAAGGAGGTGTGTCCGGTATGGAAAAGTATATATATTCTTGATCAGCATCACCTCCTGAGTGCATTAGTCCATGTCCGTCTGTCCGTCTGCCTGTCATTTCGACCGATAACTGTCGTAGCTTTTGAGCTATCGACCGCAAATTTTGGGATTCCTCTTGTTTTGGCGAATGATTGGACGGTGGGCAACATCGGATAAGAACCACGCCTACCTCCCATACAAAATTGAGAAATACTGAACCGATTTGGATGCGGTTTTTTTGCATTGGGTTGGAAATGAGGTCGGGAACGAAATGGGATTGAAACCGGAACGAAATGGAATTGGACCGGAACAAAATGGAATTGGAACAAAATTTTTAAATGGATCAGGGAACTAAAATTATCGATAAATATTTGAAAGTTATCGATACATATTGGAAAATTATCAATAAATATTGGACAATTATCGATAAAATATCGATATATTATGGATAAATTATCGAAAAATTATCGAAAATGATCGATAAAATTATCCATAAAAAATCGAAAAATTTTCGATAAAAAATCGAAAAATTATCGATATATTATCGAAAAATGATCGATAAAAAATTGAAAAATCGATAAATTATCGAAAAATTATCGATAATAAATCGAAAAATTTTCTGTTAAATCGAAAAATTTTCTGTTAAATTTAATTTTTGTTGTATAAAAAAGCATAGCTACTGTCAATGGCTTTAGAGGTAGCAATGGCTTTTAATCAACCCTTTTTAATGCAATTGGGAGCTTAATACCCTTATCACTTATAAAAGTAGCAAGTTGTGGCCGAAAAATTAATTTGAAAAATACAGCAAAACATGCAAACTTTAAACCGCTATATCTTTTGAAAGGAAACTAACTTTACAAAACACATTGAGGGAATTGCTACTCTATATGAATACTTTCGACCCACCCGATACCAGGTCGGATTCCATAACCTTCAAATGGTCGCACAGTGTAATCCAAGTTATTTGTTTGAAATTTCGAAGTTAAATCAATTAAAGTCAATCAAAAAGAGTAGATTTTTGTAACTTACGTATTAAGTATATGAAATTGTGGAAAGTCGTTGCTAAATTAAAGAAGTTTCCAAAACTTTTTTATTGGCTTCGCAATAAAATTTTATTATTTCTAAGTAGAGATTAGTGTGTGGTATATGATGTATACTTCATAACGTCTGGTACAGGAAAAGATCGAGGAATTTGATTTGTCTTACCAAGAAAGGTCGTATCATCATTATTAAAAAAAAACATTTCATTTCCAACTATAACTTGGTAGGTACCCGCAGAGAAAAAACATGGTTGACCCAATCATATTTTAAGGGGACCATATTATGATTGGCGAAATTATTGCACCAACCATTTGTCGAAAAAGTACCAACACATCAAATTCCCAATTTTGTAATTAAAAATCTTTTTAAATATGAACAGAAAAGTTTATTAATATTCAAAAACGTAAACAAGTTACATATATTTATAAGCATACTATAATTCATAAAGCTTTTAATAAAAAAATTTTTTTTTAAAAGTTACTTTTAATGTTACATAAACGTTAAGCTTTGTTTCCAGCTCTAAATAAACGACTCAAGAAAAATTTGGTCAATTTGGTCTTATGCTGCAAAATTGTATTAGGGCAGAATTGATTGACCGATGACAAAACAAAACTTTGCATTGCGCTTTTGCTTTTGGACATTGCCGCTGTTCTTCATTTACTTTTGCTTTCTATTTTGGTTAGTTATCAGCTGATAATGTCAACTTTTCTAAAAAAATTGGAAACAATCCAAAATTTCTGAAAAATTGAAGTGGAGACTAGGGCTGTTACTTTCCTTCGAAGCATTCGAAAATTCGAATACTTCGAAGTTCGAAGCTTTGAAGTTTTTTTTGACGAAGCTTCGAAGTTTACACGAAGTTCTTCGAAGATAAAGGTGGGATTTACTTTTTTTTGGGTGAATCATGTCAAGTGGGATTGCAGCTGCCACCAGGTGCGTCATTGGACTTTTTTGGGTGAATTACCTCTATTGGGATTATACCAACTCACAATAGAAGAATTACACCCAAAAAGGTCCCAATGACGCACTTGGCAGTATGTATAATCCCAAATGACGTAACTCACCCATAAAAGTTCCAATGACGGACTAGGCAGTATGTCACGTTACTTGGCAGTATGTCTACTCCCAGTATGTCTACTCCCAAGTGACGTGGTTCACACCAAAATAGTCCCAAAGACGCACCTGGTGGCAGCTGTAATCCCACCTGACATGAATCAACTTGGCCTGATTCGCCCAAAAAAGACTAGTCATACATTTACATTATTCCAAAGAAAAAAATTGAAGACTTCGAAGCTTCGAAGTTTTTTAACCTTCGAAGCTTCGATATGTTTGAAGCACTTCGAAACTTCGAAGAAAACTTCCAAGGCTTCAAAGTGTTGAAAATCACCAGCCCTAGTGGATACGAGTTAAAGAAAATTTACGAAAGGAAATTGACTTATAAATTTCTTACGAGTTAAAAAAAATTTACGTAAGAAAATTTACTTATCAAAATTTTAGCTTTTTTCAAATTAGGTTTGACAAGTACTTTGGAGTTGGAAACGAACCTTAAACAACAAAAATATTTGAGAAATAAAATTGGACAATAAGTTGATTCAATTAATTTTTTATTAATCTGATATCTTCGCATATATTGTACCAAAAATGGCAATGTAGTACAAATGTACTTTTGTCTTTGAAATTTAACCAAAAAAGTACAATTGTACCAAAAAAATCATCCCTGGTCTCTATTGCAGGGAATGAGCTATTTATTGAAAATTAACCCTTAGTAAGTGAATGATTATGTAAAATATTTATTCATTAAGTAAGTTAATATTTAAATTAATCAATAACTCAATCGTTAGAACGTTTTGATACTCCATAAACCACACGTAACATTCTTATAGATTTTACCGCTGAACAAGATGGCGTTATATCACGTCAAAGGTAAAAAAATAAAAATAAAAAAATGCTTACGTCATTGGTTAGTGTAACATATAACATACATTTTTTGTTTTGAAAGGACTTCCATTTTGTATGCGAAACAGTAAAGACGTTCTTGCTGCTAAGGAAAAACAAAAATTTTAGAAAAACTAAAAAGAAATCTATATCAACGCTAATTTAATTTGGTTAAAAAGTAAGTAACTAGTGATCCTGCAGGATGTTACCATCGAGAAAGGTAAAGATGCAGACGGGTTCCACCCTGTTAAGCCAAAACGAGCAAAGCGGTCTAATTGTGGCGTCTTCAAGCAGTTGGATGTATCCTCTTTTGGAGAAAAGGTAGACACAAGCAAAAGTAGAGTAGAACATTCGAACAGATTTGAGATTCTTAAACATCGACATTAAATCCCAAAATGAAAATCATTTTGTCCCCCCTTAGTGGAACAGCTGACTGCTAAGTCTCCAAAAGTAAATTTCAAAATAATTAACAAAAACAAATTTAAGAGCAAGCTTTACTTGGAGGATTTGTCAGCCGACACCGAGATGATGGCTCTGTTGAAAAGTAAAAGGCATTAAGTCGTACTCCTTTACTCCTGTGCAATTGAGGCAAGTAAGAGTAGTGCTGAGGGGCCTATACTTTTTAACAGACGTACAAGAATTGAAAGATAGTCTAGACTTGGAGCTCCCAGGAGCAGTTGACAAAGTCACAAAGTTTGTAACACCTTATTCTTTGAAAAATGATGTAGATACCGGGATATTTCTGGTCACTTTGGTACCGCGGAAAAAACTTAACGACATAGATGGTATTCGTTACATTTTAAGTCAATCTGTTTCTGTCTAACAAAAAAGAACTTCAATGTCGAAGGTGGGCACAGTGCTCGAAATTGCAATAGGCAATTTGCGTGTGTGAAATGTGATCAGGCTCATGAACCGGCGAATGTTTGATTAAAAATACGAAAATTCCACTCCATTTTGTGTGAACTGCAATCAAGCAGGACATTCTGCGAATTATAGAAGTTGCACCGCGTACACACAAAAAAAAATCGGTAAATCTAACCGAAAAAGACGGTTAAAACACCCCAAACCCTCCAATGTCGGTACGTTTAACCGATGAGAGATGGTAAATTTATTGCACCATTTTTTTCTCGGTTGAGTTGTAAATTTTTCAGTAAATTTGTGAAAAATTTACATATATTCAAAAATTGTTGTAAAAGAACTTACAACAACAACAACTTTTTCGATTTATTTTTTCGGTTAATGCTCAATAAAAGTTATGCCATGTGTAAGAAAAAGGGGTTTGAGTCCCCCCATGGCCCCCTACGCCTCTGATGGAAAATTTAATAGAATGCATTGCCACCGGAGTTCTACCTGTGTACCAATTTCAGCTGTCTAGCTTATGTGGAAGTGTATGAAAAAAAAGAACCCTTAAACCGACTAAAAATCATAAAATAAACTTCGTTGGATACCAAAAACGTAATACATAATTTGGTATTTAACGACATACATTTGTAAAAAGTTGACATATTTTAAAGGCTCTTCTTGCCATGCGTTCTTGCCTTCTCCTGTATATGTTTTCGATCAGCCATGTAGCCATGTTGACGGATTTCATTAATGATGCTGATTTTTAAAATTTACTTATTATTTAATGTATAGGCGCTTTTAAACAAAACCAATACATAATCAAAACTGAAATCAGCATTTATTCAAATGCAATAATGCATTTGAAATAATTGTCATTATTTCTTTTTAGTTAATTTCTAGGCATAAAGAATAAACAAAATTAACGAATTGAAGATAACAGACTGAAAACGTCTTTGTAGCGCATTTCGTTAGAAAAGCAACATTCTGTCTTTGCTAAAAAAATGAGCTGGCATGTCCGTTCAAAAATACCGCTACGATGAAATTTATGAAATAGCTTATGATTTTTTTTTGGCATTGGATACATATTTTTTTATAATTTTGGGGTAATATACGAGAAATTTTTTAAGTCCGCCATATAGTGAGTGTGGTTCCAGTTCAGAATATTAATATTTTCGAGAAATATGGAGCATCCACGACTGAAGTGCAATGTAAAATTGTCTCTAATTCTGAAAAATCACGTACGTTACAAATAATGCAAAACTAAACAAAGTACAAATATGTCTGTCTGTCTTTCCGTCTGTCTGTGTACCTATCTGTCTTTTGGCATGTCCAAAAATGCCAAAACCATCAAAATACTTTGTCGCGAATCCAAACCAATCATAGAAAAATATACAAGCATATAAGAAAACAGCAGCATGAGGGATGATCATCGCCAACAACCTGCGCCGCCAATAATAGTAAAAAAACCAAACTGCAAAAAATTGCAAGATGAATAAAAAAAAGAATCAAAACAAACGAATCAAGATCAAAAGCGAACCAACAACAAAAACATTTCTAGCAGACTACAAAAAATTAAAAAAATGTTAGCCAAATGCCGCAGTCTGTACACTCACTGTCCAAACTCCGCAGTCTGCTTACTTACCAGAATTGCACGAGCTCCGAGTTAGCAAATAGGAAGAGGAAGAGCTTATGACGCTCTATGAATATATAGCCCTATTATGGTTCACAACACAGCAGTTGTTTCTGTCTTCCATGTGTGAAATGCTATTATGGTAGACAGCAAAGCATATGAATGCAATCCACTGTTGTCATGCAACTCTGTTGTGTATTCTGTATACCTATTATGATCTGTCAAAATTGCAGATTAAGTAAGCTACATTGGTGTTGTGTAGTTGCCGGCGAAAAGAAGAAAATGGCTCCAACAAAGTAAATAAAAATATTTAACAAAATAAAAAGACGCCTTTTTCAATAATTATGTGATTATTCTTTGCAGGAAATTAGTTATATCCAACAAGAAACAAATTCAGCTCCTGATCCGCAAAATGGAGCAGAATCCACCAACTGCACGAGGCCAGCGCCAGTTTGGAGAAACAAAACAGGCGCATGACTCGTTTTGGGAAGAGCTGAGTGCCGAACTGAATAGTATTGGGCCTCCTACTCGGATAAGGCAAGATTGCGTCATTTATGCCAGCATAAAAATATCATCGTCTACTTCATTAGGTTTGGACGAACTACAAACAAAATTTGCGCCGGAAAGTATCCCGCAATGCGCAAAACGCACATGCGACGGGTGGAGGGCCGTCTCAAGAAGTGCCGCTAACGGCGTTGGAGGAGAGCGTTGCAGACCTGCTCAACGTTAGGACGGCCGTATGTCCTCCTGGCGAAACTTTTGGAGAGACTTCCGCCGATGCCGTAAGTGTCGAAGGCGACGAGAACGCAGTGCCACCAGCTCCTCGACGCAGCAAACGTCGTCGGGAGGACGACAAAATGGAGGCATTGAACAAGCAGACCTCCAACCAAAAGAACTGCGTGAAGAAATTGGACAACATAGAGAGGACGTTCAAGAAGAGGGAGGCCCAAGAGTCACAGATTCGTGAACTGGAGCGTGAGCTGAAGCAGCAAAAAATACTGTTGGTGCAGGCTCAAATACGCCAACTCCAATAATTTTTTTTTTTTAATTTTTTTTTATGAAGTTATATTTTGTTTTAGTATATAAGTTTTTTTTTTGTCATGAAGACTGTTTTTTATGTGGTTTTAGTATGTAAGTTATTTTTGTCATGAAGACTGTTTTTTTATGTTGTTTTAGTATGTAAGTTATTTTTTTGTCATGAAGACTGTTTTTTTTTAAATGCGATTAACTGGTACGAAGTGCCTTAAATAAAAACCAAAAAAAAACCCAAAGAAAAATTCATTTTGGATGCTCGCTTCTCTTGGTCTGTTTGAGCACCTTTTATCCAACGTCTACATAAGTTCGTCTGTAGGACGTCCAGAACTTCGCTTAGTACAACAGATACTGTCGGCTGAGCCTGCCCAGCCCAAAAATCGTTACCCACGCTCTTCTGATAGCTGCCATCGGCGAAGAAACGTAGGGCAGTGGCCAGCTTCAGAATTGGTGGTATCGCAGTCGATTTGGTTCTTTTTATGAACCGATCTCCAACCGCACTGAAAGGCGTCTTTGTTAAGCCGAAAATATTAAATAAACCTATAAATGGAAACGTGAATTAACTAAAAATATCGGCATTCTTCAATTGCATGCAATTGAAGAATGCATTTCAATATTCATGAAGACTTACGTTTTTTCGGGTAATTCCAATGGATTGGAGCGGTCTCGAAGCTGTCTCCTAGTTCGTGCTACCGTTACATCATCTTCGTCTTCACTCGAATAAATTAAAAAAGAAATGTCCATTTTTGCTTTTCAAATTTTCCATATTTTTATAAATAAAATATTTGACAAATCTGTCTATCAGCTGATAGTTGTCAAAAAGTAATAAGTTCCACACGCGTTCCACAATCAAGTGGGACAACAAAGTATTGCTGTGTACCATAATAAAGCGCTTCTGCTTTGTATACTCGACTGTTGTGTCTACTTGATGGAAGACACAGCACTTTATTGTTGTGAACCATAATAGGGCTAATAAGTTCTCTGTTAAAATGTAGAAAAAGTAAATTTTTTTTTGTTTTATAAAAGTTTAGATGCATATTTACATAAACATCCCCCGAATTCAGCAAAATTTCGCTGTCGAATTTTACCAATTCCTCCACAGTTGTTATTGGGAATTTAGCTTCAACGGCTGCGGTTTCTGTGGATTGGTTCACCAGTTCCAGGTTCTTTTTATATTTCTTTTCCAAACATTTTAGATATTTAGAAACACACACGCTTAGAAATTGAAAAATAATTATTGTAAATACTCAAAATGAGAAAATCAAAAAAGTAAATCTGACAAGTATCGCATGACCCACCTAAGATACAAAGATAAAATTATACTTATTTCACATGGTTATTTGCATAACTGGATATTTACGTCACGTAAAGTTTGACTAAGAGTGGATAAGAACTGGGATAATGAAAACGAAATAGAATATTGACCTCAATAAGACCACATTTGGACCTATTTTAAAATAGTCACATTTTTAATTCATTGAAACTGGTCCAATTTTAAACTACAATTGGACCACAATCCGGAAAATATACCTCAATAAGCCCAAATTTTGACCTATTTTAGATAAGTCACATTTCCAATTCATTGAATCTGGTCCAATTTTAAATGACAATTGGGCCACAATTTAGCCAATTGGTCTGATTTAACATTTTAATTGGACTAGTTAAAACCCATCTATTATACAATTTTTCAAACTAGTTTCAAAAAATGTAGTCTCAGGACTACTCTCTTCCAGTCAATTGACTCAATATTTCCGACAGGGAAACTACTAATCAACAAATATCTAAGCCAAAAATCTAAATTGCTTATTTATATAGTCAGCTTTCGACCGGTTATCTTGTACGCATTACCTATTTGGTTTTATATTTTGTCAATAGATTGGCTTTTCACGACAATTCCCTTATAACCAATATAAAATGCGATAGTTGTGAGCACACTCATTTCAAAATAAACTCTCTTACATTACAAATGTCGAACCTAACCTAATTTGTTGACCCACCAATCGCGGAGGTGGTGATGCAACCCAAATCAACGGTCGGAAGTAATTCTGTGGTTCACGTGAGCTTTGTTTCAATATTTTCAAGCAGTCGCGCATGTTTAATGCATTCTAAATGCTTTCAAAATCCAATATGACTTTATAACCAATATGAGACCTTTGTGAACATTAAGGTAATGTCAAATGTTTGTAACGAGACAACTACATCCCTATATCTATTATTACTTATGTAAAACTCTTCGTGAGTATCAGTGAACGGCATGAATGCTCACTTTTCTAGTTTTGAGCCACACTATCAAAAAATGAATGAGAATGTGCCTTACGCATACATACCGAAAAGGCAAGCAAGCACTAGGCTCATCAACGCGAATGCTTCCGAAGTTCACTCTCACCAGAAACATATATTCATAATATTCACCAAAGGCAGTGAATATTCATTGCCTTTTTGATGTCTCATTGCCTTTGAACGAAAGCAACGAACTAGAGAGAATTATTCGTTGTTCGTCGCACGTTGCTCGTTGCTTCAAGAAAGATTTTCACTCAGTGTTGCATTGGAGATTTGATGAATAAAACTTTAAGGTTCGGTTTCACAGTCGTCAATTAAATGGCATTTCCCATTTAAATTGTGCTTAAATGTCAAATCGAGTTTCACAGTTCGCATCTAAATGTACTTTAACAGGCCGCGGTTGGACTATAGAGCCCCCAGGCATAGAATACTTCACATACTTCAAGGCTACACACCTGATGCGTCAAAAATGGTTATACGCAAAGATTCCGCCGCCTTCGTGTGAACAGTGACTTTGTCGTGACGTCACTGAAGACTTCTTGTTTTTTGTTTACTTTTTTCTGCCAGAAAGAAGCGGATTACGAAAATTTAAATATGAATGACCTCAGTTTAATTATCAAATATTTATATTTCTGTTAATTTGATTACACAATAGCGACAATATTATTTTTAATAACAACCGCAAAAATCATGAAGGCGGACTCTTGTAATTTTATACTGCAATACTACGCAGTAATGCATATGCATCACTTCTCGGCAGTGATGCCATGGACTTCGCTCGGAATTTCCCACAAAATAAAAACTTTTTTCCCTCAACGGACAACAAAAAAACCCACTAAAATTATCATACATGAATTTAAACTTTTTTGATAAAAAAAGTTGTAATTTGTTTGTATATTATTTCAAATATTGGTTACTTAAAATGTCATTCATCGAATCTCCAATGCAACACTGAGTGAAAATCTTTCTTGAAGCAACGAGCAACGTGCGACGAACAACGAATAATTCTCTCGAGTTCGTTGCTTTCGTTCAAAGGCAACGAGACATCAGAAAGGCAATGAATATTCACTGCCTTTCGTGTATATTCACTGCCTTTGATGAATATTCACTGTTGCTCGTTGCCTTTGTGCGCTGTGAGCGAATGTCTGTTCAGATTCAAAATTGTGAATGGGAATGTTTCTGAACTTGAAGAAAGGCAATGAATTTTTACTGTGATTCATGAAACAGTGTCTTTCAGTGAAGATCTCTGGTGAGTATGTATTAAAGCATTCAATCCCGAAGTGTTTTTGAAAATCCCGGGATTTCGGGATTTGAAATTACAATCCCGGGATCCCGGGATTTATTCGGGATTTTCGGGATTAAAGAAAATACTGTTGCAACAATATTTTAAGCTTAATTTTATTTTAATTCAACGTAGAAATACTATTTAATAAATATTGCATTAAACAAAACAAAATTTAAAATAAATAAAACCAAAAGTTATTAATTTTAAATTACTCTGATCGAACAAGTTTGATATTTTATGTGTTAAATTGAGTTGCTTTATTATTTATTTTGCCACGCTGTCACAAAATAATTTTATTAAATATATCTACTCTTTTGACGAATAAAAAAAATTGTTTCAATTTGAAAAAATTTTATTCAGATCGATAAAAATGTTTTGGTCACTGTTATTAACAAAAATTGTCTTAATTTTTTGTGTGTGTAGCACTAAGTCTACGAAAGTGAGCTTTTTGTGTTAACCAATTAGATTGAAAGTAAACGCACTGCAGTATTTTTGTGGAAAAGAGTCGAAAATATCTTAAACAATACATAAAAAATCAATTTTTTGAATCCCGGGATTCCGGACTCAAAATCCCGGGTTTCCGGACTCAAAATCCCGGGTTTCCGGGATTTTGAAAATGTTCGGGATTCGGGATCCCGGGATTGAATGCCTTAGTATGTATGTATGTATGTATGTTTGTTCCCTTATAACTCAAGAAATACTTTACCGATTTAATGAAACACATACCAAAATGCAGGTAATTTCATTGATCTCATCATAGGCTATATGCCATTTCATTAAATTTGGGCGTTCGAGGTGGGCGTGGCAAATATTATTCTAAAATGCTATAATTTATGCAGTGTTTAACCGATTTCGCTGAAATTTTATATGTGATTTTGGGGGATGAATGGGTTTTGGATTTCGTGCTGTATGGTGAATGGGCAGAGGGTTGACTATGAAAATTTGCGGTCCGCCCACTGCCAAGCCCTGAAATTTTTAAAGCTCTGTAACTCGGGTACTATTCAAGAGATTTCGCTGAAATTTTGGATTTGGTGCTGGGTGGAGAATGTGCACAGAGTTGACTTTGAAAATTTGCGGTTCGCCCACTGCCACGCCCTAAAAAATTTTAAGCTCTGTTACTCGGGTCCTATTCAAGGGATTTCGCTGAAACTTTGGATTTGGTGCTGGGAGGTGAATGGGCAGAGGGATGACTATTGAAATTTAAGATCCGCCCACTGCCACGCCCTAAAATTTTTAAAGCTCTGTAACTCGGGTCCTATTCAAGGGATTTCGGTGAAATTTTGGATTTGGTGCTGGGAGGTGAATGGGCAGAGGGATGACTATTGAAATTTAAGATCCGCCCACTGCCACGGCCTAAAATTTTTAAAGCTCTGTAACTCGGCTCCTATTCAAGGGATTTCGGTGAAATTTTGGATTTGGTGCTGGGAGGTGAATGGGCAGAGGGATGACTTGCAAAATCTATTTTTATTTAAGTTGCTTAAATAATACATATAACATTTCTACGTTAACATGAAATTACAAAATTATTGCGAGCAAAGCTGTGGGTATAAGCTAGTATATTATAAAACTGATTGTGTGTCTGTCTGTCTGTCTATCTGTCTTTTTGTCCGAGAATCACGGCTAAGCGGCTGTACCGATTCTCTTGAAACTTTCAGGATAAATTCTATAGGTATCGACATGTAATATAGGGTATATGCGGTTGGTATTGGACAAAGGGGCGTGGCACCTCCCATACAACACAAAATATGTCTACAAGGTAATTTAGTAACTATTGAATTGAATTTGAATTGAATATTGAATAATAGAGACGAAATTTAGCACGAAGTTGCATAATAACTTTTCCAAGCTTTATGCCAAATATGAGCATAATTGGACAAGGGGCGTGGCACCGCCCATACAACACATAACTTAAATACCAGCTAATTAAGCAACGATTGGATATATTTTAGTGAAATTTGGAATGGAGTTGTACTGCTATGTGTCGAATATGGAAAAAATTGGACAAAGGGCGTGACACCGCCCATACATCTTTTTACCCCATATCACGGTTAAACAGCTTTACTGATTTTATTGAAATTTTAAGGTAAAATTGTGTTAGTAATGGAATTTGCAATAGGACATAAGAGGTTGGATGTGGACAACGGGGCGTGGCACCTCCCATACAACAAAAAATATTATTAAAATGTAACATAGTAACTATCGAATATTAAGTGGACCAACTGCGCCCTTGCACATTTTTTGAGTGAATCATAACGGGTTGGATTACAGCTGCCACCAAGTACTTCATTGGTCATTTTTTGGATGAATCATACTGTGTGGGAAAACAGCTGCCACCAAGCGCGTCCTTGGCCATTTTTTTTGTGAATCATGACTGGTGGGATTACAACTGGCACCAAGTTTCACGGGGGGAATTAACCATAAACTACAGCGTCCATTGAAGTTGGCGCAAATTCCTATATATATTTATTTTAAAATTTTTTACAACCCGTGCAACGACGGGTATGTAACAGCTAGTCTCAAATAAATGTTAAATGTGCCGGGAGCAAGCACAAGGCTAGTGTTAAAAAGAATAAGAAATATATGTACCAAATGTAAAGATATAGCAAGTAGCGTAATCTTTTACCCTGTTAGAATAATACACATATTTCTAAGTTTACTAGCATAAGAAAAAGCACTGTTCATAACAATTATGTGAATGGTTTATTTAAGTACCATTAAATTTTTTGGATTATATTTTAACTCTAAGTTACAGTGAAAAATAACGTGATACTCCATAATAGAGACCGACCAAAATCGCTTTTTTTAATTTCGGCCGAAACCGAAATGGCCGAAATTTTTTATTTTTTTTTTCGGCCGAAACCAAAATGGCCGAATTTTCATTTTTTTAATTTCGGCCGATACCGAAAAAATAAAAGAAACAATTGTGAGTTTTAATGTAATAAAGTGGTACATAATTAAGCTTATCAGTAGGCTGAAATCGCTTAGTAGCTGCCAGTTCAGTGTATTATCTGTCAACTTAGTAGATTACTAAAGTTAAGTTGGAGCTTAATTTGACTATGAATATGGGCCGATCATTTTAAGTTCAGATCTTGAATTAGATGAATTTAGAAGCAAACTATCAAATGCGTGGAAACCAAGAGTAGTAGAAATTACTTTCAGGGTAGCAGATTTCAATAGAGGGATTTATGCGTAGAGTACTAGAAATTCTACGAGAGTAGTAGAAATTTCTGTCGGGGAAGCAGATTTGTAGAAAGAATAGTACTTTTGCATTGTATGAAACTCACATAATATTTTGAGGAGTAGATTTCTTACCATAGTAGTAGAAAATATCTTGAGGGAAGTAGAAAAATCTGCTACCGTAGTAGAGGAGTAGAAATTTATAAATCATTGCGAGAGTATTAGATCTACTCCGATAGGACATGTCTTCTTTGTCGCTTCTGATTCTTCGAAACTATGATCAATGCTTAAATCCGCTTTTATCCACTTGGTTGTTCCTTATGTATTTTGATACGCTGAATCCGAAAATAATAATTACATTTTTCCAGCACGCACCATTTTTCTGCAAACGCCACAAAAATTGCATTTTTGGTGCTGTAAAAATTTCATTATTATTATTTTCGTATCCAGCGTGGCAAAATACATAAGAATTTGTCTATCAAGTATATTTAACACACAAAAAGTTCAATTTTGTCGATCAGTGTAATCTTTGTTATTTATTTGTTACATTTTTCTATCAAGCCGAAATTTTCGGCGGAAATATAGAAATTTCGGCCGAAAACGAAATTTGGCCGAAAGCGATATTTTATTTTTCGGCCGAATCCGAAACACGGCCGAAACAGCTTTTTTTGGCCGAAAAGCCGAAAAACTCCATAAAGCAAACCTATGGATCCTTAAAGATTTTTTGATACTAAACACGATGGCGTCCACAGAAATGCTCTACCTCGTCTGGTTTTTTTAAATATGAGTCTAAACAAGAGCATTTTGCATATGGGGTTTGCATAAAGGATTTGCCAAAGTCCTTTTAATTTTACATACTCCAAAAAGCAGACATATTGCTTCTTAACGGTTTCGGATGCTGATAAAGATGGTGTCCAAAGAAGGTGGATTTTAAACTATAACGCGAAATTGGCAAAAATGCTGTAAAAATTTGATAAAATTCCATGGTTGCTAAATTCTGTAGTAGATTTTTCTTCGCAATTCTTGTGTGGAATGATTGATATATAGAAATTGTTCACCTTTTACATATTTTTGACATTCGGCTTCGGCCTTAATGTGAATGTGAAATTTTAGGCCAAATGTGGCCGAAGCCGAATAATCGGTCGGACACTACCCAGCAAACATTTAGGTTTGATATCGACTCGAGAACGACTCGGTATCAAAGGTTTTTCTCTAATGTCGATCGTTTGAAACCGAGTCGATACCGACTCGAGAATCATAGTTTTCTCAAAAAGGGGAGTTAGTTCTCGATTCGAGAGAAGGGTTAGTTCTCGAGTCGGATTCGAACGTTAATTCTCACATCGACTTCAAATTAAAAAGAGTGAAACGTGAATTAATTAACTTTAAAATTGTATTTTTGTTTTTATTGCATATTTGATAAGTAGAGATAATTTTTCTTACACAAAATAAAAGGTACGGATATAATTTAAAAATTAAATTAATAACGTTTCACTTTCTTATTTGTTCAAGTAACCTTTGAAAACGAGTCGAGAATCACATCAGTTATCGTCTCGAGAAAAGGGTTTTTCTCAAACGTTTGAGACTGTGTTTGCTGGGTACACTTCACTCATATTCCCTCTCGCTCAAGCATATTGTCGCCTCTATATACTCTGTGGCTCAAGCAGAGTGTCGCCTCTGTATACTCTGTGTTCAATAGTACACATGTTTTTCATGTTGTTTTATGATTGGTTTGGTGTTTCTGCGACACCCTTCTTGTAGTATTGTACCAGTGGAAAGCTTACCCGATGATCTGCCTATAGGCATATAGGCGAATTTTGCTGGCATTACAATTTTTCTGCTCGTAACTGAACCAATTAAAATTTTTATTCATACAATTTATGCGTCCACAAATACATATTTGAAATTATGAAAAGATTTTTTTTTGGTAATTACACGATATGTACATTGCTAGAAATTTTACTTGTGACGAACGTGCGCGTAGCTAAGTCCGACCACATTTGTCAATGTAATACAAATGAACTTTGTTCATTAATTGAGAAATTCGTGCATTGGGCTCATCGTGTAATCCCTCAGAAGTGTATTTTTATTATATCGAGCGCTTCCCGCAAAATGGTCTAAGCGAAATTTTTTTCGAAATTGAGTTTTTTATGGATGCTGGTGAAGTAAGCCATATAGAGTTTAATTTTAAGGGACCGTTAACTTAGATACAAGAAAAAGTAAAAAACTGTCTCCTGCTAAATTTACTTTTTGGCGCTTATTATACATACATATAATACAAACAGATTTTTAGTTATAGGTATTTTTTATGTATGATTGCATGTTCTTCTCTTATGGGTATATTATTTTTACAAACTATAATTCGTAAATTGAATACTTTTTAATCGATCGACTTCATTTTGCACAAATATGCTGTTGGAAGCATTCTGACATCATCATTGAGAGAACAAATGCTTGTATCTTTATCGGACTGCGACACAACCTTGCCCACGGATTCTCTTTCGTCACCATATATGACTTTGAATTCGTCGCCAACTTCAGGAGGAACTGGGGCTAAATGCTCACTCACAACTGACACACTACGATCCTCTTGACGCAGAAACACTGAGCACACGCCATTCGACACCGTGCGAATAATGCCGGTTTGGCCTACCAGATCGGCAGATGTGTCATGTGTATGAATTTTGACTTCAATATCTGTGGTGCACCAATCACCCATTGGCGAGTCAAGACTGGCGCCTGGTGTTTGTGGATTATAAGGCGACTGGGGTACACCTCCTGGTGTATTTGGCGAATAACTAGACGGAGATGGAGTATTCATGTATCCAACTGGGTACGGAGATGGAGCAGGGCTCGGGCTCGCGTTGAATGGACTGTAGCTGCGATCCGATCCGTACAATGTTCCCGGTGTTTGTGGAGCAAAAGGTGTATTCATCTGATAGCCCGGTGTACCTACGGAAAATATAATTGAATCGAAAGTTAGAGCAACACTAGCAATTAAGTATTGGTGTTCCATACTAGGATTATAGCCAGGACTCGGACTTGGCTCTTCGAGGGAGTAGTCAAAATCATTGTTTCGTGCTGGTGTGTTCGTTATATTGGGATCCCAGGCACCGTGGCGTGGAGTCATACTTCCATCGTGGGATGGTGTCATTGTACCACTGTATGGCGTACGTCCCTCGGAGTCCCAGTTTGGAGTTTGGTTACCCAGCAATGGTGTTTTCGAACCAGCAGCAGCATAAACAGGTGTCTGTGATCCATATCCTGGTGTACGCGCTGGTGTTCGTCCATACATAGACACACTGCCTTCCTTTCCTGGCATTCCGACCATGGCAATATGGTTTCGGTCAACGGATATAGTTTGACATGAGGTATGAAGTTCAACGCGAGCAGTACTCTCAGTTGCGTCCTTGACAATACCGACAACACCTAAAATATAATCAAAGAAAGATTCAGATACTTGCTTTTTCTGGGTGCCGCTGGTAAAGAAAAACTATTTGTAACTTTCAATACAAAATCCGCTATCAGCGACCACAAAAACCCCCTTATATTAAGTTTGGTAATTTTTTATAGCTAAATTCTAACAAAATACGTTTTCCAAGTAATTCATTTGTATGCCAGATGGGCGTGGAAGTTTGGGGATTTCGGTTATTTGTACACCACTCCTTGTAAGGCATAAAAAATATAGATCTAAAATTTGAATCGTCTAACTTACTTTAAGATCCGTCAATCTTGCTCACCAACCAGCAAGAAGGCAGACAGACCCACATTGCTAAATCCTCTCAGGATCAAGAATATATATACTTTTCTATACTTACCATGCCTCCCTATTGGCGCTACAACTTTCCGACCAAAGTGAATATTCAATTATTTCATAAGGACTATATCGAAACCTTAAAGCATGTCCATTTTTCCACAACTGTAGAAAATGATACAGCAGGGACCGCCAAGAAACGGTTCTGGAACCGAAATCGGAACCGTTTCAATTCATGGAACCGAAAACGTTATTTTGGAAAGTCTGGGAACCGAAACCAAACCGGAATGGCAAAAGTCAGAAATAAAATTTAAAAATATAAATTTTAATTAAATTTTCTTGTCATCCAGTTTTTGTTAATTAACTTTTGTCTTTTTCACTTTAAAATTTAAATTTGTTGACTTTATGAAACCGAACCAATAGAGCGAGTGAATATCTTTTCAGGGGGTTTTTTGACGCCAACTTCGAGCTGGAGTCAGAGTCAAAAGAGTGTTGCCTTCTAGCAAAATGTAGCTAGCAAATCCTTAGTAGTACAAACCAGGTTGCAAAAGTATTGAAAAAGCATACGAAATGCTAATATTTTCAGTTTTTTTTTTTTAGGAATTTTGTTTGACCAATTCAATTAATAATGTTGCAAGCAACACTTGTCAGAAATGTGTTAGTTTTACTTTTAATTGCTAAATTTGTTAAAGAAATACGTAATGTAATTAAAGAACGCTATTAGAAATGAATGTTTTAATGAAATATTTTATGAATCAATTTGAAACATATCGATCTTCACCGTAGAAAAGGTACATATTAATTAAAATAATCTCAATGGCCTCGAAATGACCGAAATTGATATTTTTAAAATCTGAGAACCGAAACCGATATTCGTTTCGTTGCCCCTGGTTTACAGTCACGCCGTTTATGAGATATCGTCATGGCCATTTTTAAAGAGAAGGTCACACAAATCTATTCAGATATAGCAAATGAATGATTATGTATTGTGTCGGGTTCAAGCTCAAGTACATCTTAAATTAATTTAAGATCCGAATTTTTACAACAAATTTAGGGAATTCAAAAGGGACACGTATCGGTCGTATTGTTGTATTGCCGTGAATAAATACGATAGTTTTGAAAATGTTGTTGCTGTTTTTAAAAAAAATTACGATAATACAACTTTGCAACCTGTGTTTCTATGACTCTCGTATTGATTCTTCTTCTTATTTGGAAAGTAATTGGAGGAAGTTGTTGAAATTTCTATTTTTAATGCATAAAACGTGCACGACTTGCCGAAAATATTGCAACAAAGATCGTGGAGACCACCAAAACTCTTCCGACCATCAACTTTGGCCAGATGGCCACTTGCACCACCGGGCACACCAATGCCGGGCCCAGGGGTTTCGGGAAGCATTTTTAATGCATTCAACGTGCGCGACTTGTTGAAAATATTGAATCAAAGCACAGGTGAACCGCAATATTTCGTCCGATCTTTCCGCGAATGGTGGCACGCATCCCGCGGCAAACGAATATAGGTTAGGTTGAACATTTGCAATATAATTTTTTCGAACTCTTAGAAATGACAGTACTACATTTTTTCTGCAATGGGTGTGCTCGCAACCATTGTATTTTTCCAAACACGATGATACGACAATACGTGACCCGTGTGAATTCCCTAATTGTAATACTAGCAGGTAGTAGCTCATATGCATTCCATTGTCCACTACGGCAAATCATCAGTGAGCTTTTCACTGGTATAATATTCTTTGCTTAAACCACTACATTCGAAAGCACAGCTCAGAGCTTGACGTGTGGTACAAAATGTATACTAACCATTTTCCCCCGAAAAATCGAAATTAAAAAAATCTAAATAATTACCTTTTGTTTTCGCAAAAATATATGTAAATACATATTATGCACGTACCTTTATATGGACCGCCGCTAATTTTTATGGTCTTTCCAAGAATTTCTCGATCACGTGTTATACGGAAGCCGCCTCTACCGCGTCCACCGCCACGACCACCTCGGCCACCAGATGGATGAACGGGGGATTGAATGCGTGGAGACATAAAACCTAGGCCACCCAGTGGTCCAAGACTGTGTGATTGGGACTTGTTGCCTCCGGCTAGTTGTAAATGTCGTGTTTTGCAAACGAATATACCACCATTTTCGGTATACATACGACAATGCAAGAAAGCTAAGCTACGATACAAATGTTTAATTTCACCGGAACGGCCCTATGAAAAAGACAATTAATAGTTTCGTAAAGAAATTGTGAAGAAAGGCCACGGTACTCACAGCATGGGGACCCTCCATTACTTTGACGATATCACGACGCCGAATTTGATTTTGATCTGCATCCAAAGCAATAGTGTTTCGATTCTCTCTACGCTTGTGCAATGCAGTAGGTTTGCATTCGATGACTTTGCCATGCATGCCGAGAACGTGAAAATTTTCCCGTTCCAAGCGTACTATAACCCCAACATTCTGTGGGCTAAGAAAGGAGGATCAGGTCAATATCTGCGGGACCAAAAAATGTGAACTACAACTTACTCTAACTGAACCAAATCGCCCCATTGGAATTGTCCAAGACAATCTACTCCCGTGGCAACGTCCGAACACAGTTGCAAATCGCGTGGCAGCACTTCTAACTCATGGTTTGTCAAGTCAGATACGAGTACAATGCGTGTGGATTCTACGCGAATAATCAAACCAGTTTCTCCCTCGTAACGTCCGGCCAGCACTCTAGCGTGGTCGCCAGTT
Organism: Heteromyza rotundicornis; assembly: GCA_951394025.1. Classification (NCBI taxonomy): domain Eukaryota; kingdom Metazoa; phylum Arthropoda; class Insecta; order Diptera; family Heleomyzidae; genus Heteromyza; species Heteromyza rotundicornis. The sequence goes on along the minus strand of OX596011.1, from coordinate 63,326,057 downwards.
TTAAAATATTTACGCAATTCGTTTGCTTTGAAAATAAGTGGGTCCTAAAATATGGTTTGAGCTTTAGTATTAGCGGCATACGTTAAATGAAATAACACTTGCTTTTAGGTCCTGATGCTTGGGCATGACGGTTATCATGCCTCCGTCGATCGCAACAATCTTCGCCTGTAGATTTTCCAAATCGCCCAAGCAAACCTCTACGTTGTCGCCCATTGAAAAAGAATGAGTCGAGGTTGGGTCGTCTTTGGCGGCCGCAATAATTTCCAAGTTTACATCTGTAGACGAAAAGGTTGAAATTTGTGGAAATATGTATACACTTTATCTAACCTTCAGGCTGTTCTTCGAAACGTTCCAATTCAGCCAAAGTTGGTTTTACACCATCGGCTAAAATCGCAGACATCGTAAAATTCTTGTACAAGAAACCTTTTCGGGAATATCGATTGCCTTCGAACAGCAGGAAATCGCCATCGGAGTGAACCTCTCCGCCGATTGCTCTGTTAATAATTTATACACAAATATAACTTTCAATAAACTGTTGAAGAATCAAAATTTTGAATTGAGCAGTCAATCAGAAGCCCAGCTCGTATTAAGTTCGTAGCTGACGAATTGGTGTAGGAAAAGACATACCTCACGGCCTCGGGGTCAAATGGTTTTGCTGTCGGTCGGCGTTTTTTCCTGCGTTTAGCATCGTCGGATTCCTACAAATGATCATGTTACTTTTTAATAAATGACGTCAGACTGAATAATGATAAAATTAACGAATTACACAAGCCTGCTATAGATTTCCCCTTACTGATTATAGTAAATAGTTACATCGAAAATAAAAAAGTTACATCACGTAAAAGTTCCGACGAAATTAAAATTTTTATTTTTCGAGATTTTGCTTTACTTTTATGCTAATAATTCGATAAGTATAAATAGGGGTGCCAGAAGTACTGTACAGTACATGTACTGTTTTTTTTATAAGAAGTACTGTTTTATTCAAAACACTCAAAACAGTGCGCAAAATTTCTGTTTTTTCAAAAATGTATTGTTTTTGTACCGTTTTTCTTTTCTTTGAATATATTTTATGTTTTTTTGTATGTATTAATTATGGGTTTTAGCTCATGTTCCAAAAAATTAATTTGGAAAAGGGAGTACAACAACTAAGCAAAAACACAGTCTCACTGAAGCAGCGAATGGTAAAATGCAGCAAACTGAAGTTTTACTTGTTGTTGTATAGCAACCTACTACTATGCCTGGTTGAATAATTTCTTCAAAGTCCCAGCAAGCAAGTTGCATGGCAAATGAATTTTTCCAATTTCGTTTTTGTATTTTCTGGCAAGTGGATTGTTGTGTTTGTATCAGAGAACACTCAATGTAAAAATGCATTTGCCATGCAACTTGCTTGCTGGGACTTTGAAGAAATTCTTCAACCAGGCATAGTAGTAGGTTGCTATACAACAACAAGTAAAAATTTAGTTTGCTGCATTTTACCATTCGCTGCTTCAGTGAGTTGGCGTGTGATGCAAAGGAGAAGCAATTCTCTTGTGCGTCATACCAATACTTACTTATAGCGTCGCTTGCATAAAATAAAATGTATAAAGAGTGCTGACGAGAATCCGTGGCTGGATCCGAAACAGCAGTACACTCTGCCAGACTGAGTTCATGCTTAGTTGTTGTACTCCCTTTTCCAAAATAATTTTTTTTGGAAAATGAGTTAAACCCATTATTAATACATAAATTGTGAAAAGCTCAATAAAAATCTGAATTTTGTACTAAAAAAAGTTTTTTTGTATAGACAAACAAATTTTGGCTCGAGCCATTCTGAAAACAACTAGCTAAAATATTATTCAAAATATTGATATGGATTTACATTTTTAAGCGTCTGTTTCGATAAAACCTTTTTCTGAAATCGTACAAAAAGAAAAACCAGTTGAAGAGTTGAAGAGAAAGTATGCAACTTCATTTTTTCCATAGTGCATTCAGTCTCATATTTGCATTTAAAAAAATAATAAAAAATCTTTGCAAAAGAATGTTTAGTGATCAAAATTTTCTCCGAATTTTGAGAATTTTTCTAAATTTAAATATCGGCCAAAAATGAGAAAATTACAAAAAGTTTGATAATTTTCATAGAACATTACCAAAAACCCAGTTTTTAGAAAAATTCTCAAAATTCAGGGAAGGTATTGGTTTGACGTTTTCAGTGATACCAATATCTACACAATAAAACTATAAATATATAACCACTTATGGTATACGACTTGCAGTGACACTCACTGTAAAAAAAATGAAGAGAAAACATACAAACATTTTTTTTCGACTGGCATATGCAGAGAAAAATGGACAGAAAATATTCCCAACTCGCAGATGTTGAAAAATGCCCAGGGTAAATGAAAATTTGAACAACATTTTCAGGCGGCATTTTCTCGGTAGTGTAATCGGGCACTAAGTGAGTATCTTTGTTTTTTTAATCTATTTTTTTATTTTTTTTTTATTGATATGTACTAAGCTAAATAAAAACAAGTGAGTAAGTTTCAGTCGGGCAAGCCGACTTATATATACCCTACACCTACTGGGCCATATTGGATCCGCCATCTTGAATTTTGAAAATGCGACATCAATTTCATACTGTTTTGATGAAATCTTAAAATTACGATAAAACACGATTTTCACTTATATGGGTGGTAGGAGTGGCTGTCGACCGATTTCTCCCATTTTCAATACCAACTCCTACGTCCTAAAAAGGATAAATACAAAATTTGGGGTCCCTAGCTTTCTTCTAGCTCCTGTAATCGTGTTTACAAGAAAAAAGGACGGACATACGTACAGACGGATAGGGCTAAATCAACTCAGGAGGTGACGCTGATCAAGAATATATATCCACACATTTCAGTGGCGTGAAATGTGATCGGCACAGTGCAATGTTCTGTGACTTTAGCCAAGGCTAAATCTGTTGTTGTCATAAGCGCGCATTTTCGCAAATATGCAATGCTAGGATTATACAGCAGATATTTGTTTTTATCAATAAAATCTTCTAGCTCCTGCAATCGTGTTTACAAGCAATGAGGACGGACAGACAGGGAGGTAGGCGTGGCAGTCGACCGATTCCGATAAATCCAAAATTTGGGATCCCTAGCATTCTTCTAGCTCCTGCAATCGTGTTTACAAGAAAAGAGGACAGACAGACGGTCAGACGGATAGGGCTAAATCAACTCGGGAGGTGACGCTGATCATGAATATATATACTTTTCCATACCGAACACGTCTCCTTCTTGGTGTTACAAACTTCAGACCAAAGTGAATATACCCATACCTCAGGTGTAGGGTATAAAAAGTGTACTGATTTTTTTCGAATTGTACTGTTTTTTTACTCAATGTACTGTTTTACCCTATTTAAAATCTGGCAACCCTAAGTATAAACTGTACCCCATATATGTAGTACTTCTATATTGCTAGTACAATAAAATTTCAATCGCTCTCATTACAGTACAGTTATAAAGTTATCTGAGCAAGAAAACCTATTACGTATGTGTCAAAAAGTGAAATATCAGTTTGAAAAAAACAAAGAAAGGGGCAGCTGAATAATTTTTTGAGTGAAAACAAAAAAAAAAAACATTTAAAATTTTATATATTTGTGTGTTGTTTTATAATTTGTGTTGTGAAAATATTTAACACAAATGACCCGTGGATTCTTTCAAAGTGAACAAAAGGAATAAATCAAATAATATCGAGCTGCGCGCAAATTTACTTCAAATCCGTTCCTGGAATCAGTTGACAATTGTTAACACATACAAATGAAAAATAAACAAAAATACTAATAATTATAAAACCTGCGCATGCGCACAATTTTCACTAGTATTCAAACGAGTGAATTGAATTCGGAGTTCAAGCACATTGCGCAGATAGGTTGCTAGCAATATAGAAGTATTAAATATATGCTGTATCCTCTCTACTTGGATATTTTTTTAAAGAGTATACAACAGAGCTTGAAACTTTTATAACTTTTTTCAAAAAGTTTTTTGAATAAGAGTTATAGCAACTTTTTTTTTATAACTGTTAAAAATTATTCTCAGATATAAAAATCATTTTTACCTTTTTCGAAAAACTTTTAAATTTAAGAGTTATTTTTAACTTTTTTCAAACAAATGTTAAAATTAAGAGTTAAAAATAACTTTAAAATGGTTTTTCATATGAAATTCAAATAAAATATTTTTTTAGTATGAAGGAAGTCATAAAATGTCATTAAAAATTCTGACATTAAAACTCATGAAGGTTAGGTTAAAATAAATTGAATTTATTAACTCCAATATATGTATGTACCCTGCAAAACATTGTGGATCAATTGATCCAAAATATCAGAATGCATTGGAGTAGTAAAAACTCAACAATGTGGAGTGGTTACAAAACCTGGTTACATGTAATGCAGATTATTATTAGATTTCCAATAATAATTGATATATCTTCTACGAAACGTTTCACTACAAAACCTCAAGTCTAGGCCATGGAATGGTCCAACAGTTTGGTCCATGGAATGTACCTCAAGTCTTTTCTATGAAATGGTTTAATGTAATAAAAATTGGACCAATTAATCAGATTTTTGGATATCGCAAATGTAAGCAGTGTTTTTCCTTATAAATGGGCCATTCTCGGTCTAGTACTGGTTACATATGGGCTTTTTAATGTTCTAGTGTTAGGACTACACCGATTTTTCGCAAGGTATAGTCAAAAATGAATTTATATTTTAAAAAAAATTAAGTTATCTGTTTGAAATTTAGCAGTGAGGTATAATTCACTTAGATACACACAAAACTCTAAAACTCCTACATCTGCTTCACTTTTTTTCAAATTACATTCACAAATTGTGAAATTATCTGTTAAAAATAATGTTGACGCGTACCCTAGTATGTATAAATGAAGTTTCAATATTTTCGTAAATACCAGGGATGTGACGAAGCCCCATATTCGCATTAAATTGACATCCCGCACAGCTTTTTGCACTTTTTTGACATTTTTTATTGTGTTTTTTTGGTTTTTTTTGAGAAACTATAGGCGATCTGGCAACATTCAGTGTCAGATTCAGTGTCAAAACGTCAAAATATCCAACCCAAAATTTAAAAAAAATTCAAAAAATAAAATTTTTTGCAAAAGTGGTTTAAAACATCCACACCTGGCCTCGCATCCGCGGATGTCATTTTCAAACATTCGCAACCACCTTAATGACAAAATTTGCACAACTTCATCATAGTTTTTCAAATTTTGATTTTGAATCTTTGACCTCGATGACAGGGGTCAAACGTTGGCCGATTTTAAGTTTTTTGCATTTTTCTTGCATATTTTTAAGGCAAGAAATTTTTGGTTTTCGGTCCATCTTATTATTATTAGTAATAACAATTTATTACCTACACCATGTCAATACCAAAATGCATCCGGAAAATTTCAAGCGAATCGGTTCAGCCATTTTGTCGTGACGTTGGAATATACATAACTACAGACAGACAAACAAAGGATTTATAATAATATTATGTGCTTAATATTTCAAATTAATGTAGGGGTTTTAAAAAGCATATATTTTTGTTTAGATTTGTCTTTCTGAAATTTTAAATTTGTATAATTTTACTACGGCATCGTGAGAACTATTTGAATATATAACCGCTTGGTGGTATATAAATTTATCATAGATTTTAAGTGCATATATTATGCACTCAAGCACTACAATTGGTTCTTATCAAATACTTACAATAGCAGTGGTTCTCAGTGCACCGCGCAAACGCGTATAATCAATGCGTGGCAGCAATTTCAAGTGCACTTGATTTTGAGCCAAATCAACATAATCAACTTGGGCGATGTCATCCTTATACAGCCCACGCTTAAGACGCACCCACTGTTTGACCTTGAGGCCTACTTGTTCTTTCACCACCTTCAGAACATCGGTCATCTCCTTGATGGGAACCATTTCCTGTTTCCATTTACCCATGCGCAGGTTGCCAACGTTTTCAATAACCGTTTTGACGTGCGTCTGCTTGTAAGATTCCAAATAGATGTAGCCTTTGACACCTTCCGGCGCTACAACGGATTTAATTTGTAATGGCTCATCGGTATTCAAGTAGGTTAAAAACTTGCGCATCAACAGAAGCGCAGTGGCCTTTTCTTCGCCGATGCGACACTTTACCATCCACAAATTTGGATCCCTAGTGAAGTGAAGACAAAATTCTTACTTAAAACGATACATGAGCCACGCAGAAGTCAAATCGATTAAGTTCACTTTTCTAAATGTTCATATTAGTCTCTGTATCCTCTTCGGTTACAAGCTTGTCACCTCACCAGAAAAGCTCTGTTAGTGGACATTATCCTTTTTATTGTGGAAAGTGGTTCGTATTAAAAACTTTTCAGAAAAGTGGACTGAGTGGAGTTGACTTCTAAATCCGAGTTCGAATTTATTTTATCTTATCTAATGGAATTGTCTTTAATGATTCAATAAATTTCAAAAGCGCTTACTTGATTCCCGGCAAAAGGGTTTGTTGAGTTATTTCGTCCGACATTTCTTCGCCGCCATCGCCAAAATGTCGCTTTGCAATTGATTCGTCGGCATATTTCTTGCGCAAATACTCTTCGATCTCATCCTCTTTCTGTGTGCTGAACAGATAAATATAGTTTTTACAACCAATTCATATTTCAAAATTCCAACACTTACTCCCATAGATTGGTGCCACGACGTCGAATTTCAATGTCACGAGCAGTCGGTCCCAACTCATCGATCTCATTACCCACGATACCCAGCTCATTTGCTCCTTCTTCCCATTCGTCGTCCTCGTCAACCTATGGAAAAACACGAAGGAATGTGTGTATTAAGGCATTTTTGAATCCAAATTAAAAGCTTACCTCATCGTCTACTTCCGCTTCATCAATGATGAATCCTCCAAAGCGTTCCTTTTTCTTTTTCTTTCTTGGTCTGTCGTCGTCATTGTCCTCATCTTCGTATTCTTCAGAGTCCAAATCTTCTCCTTCGGGCTCCTGCTCTTCCTCGACTTCTTCGTCATCGCGGGAGCGGCTGCGACTCTTGTTGCGACGGCGGTTTGAATCCGAACCCGATCCAGATGCCACAGACTGTGAGCGAGACCTTGATGGTGATTTGGAGCCTGAATGTGACCGCGAACCCGACCTCGACCGCACTATCGATTTAGATCGCGATCGGACGCTGCGCTGGGACTTATTAGAACCCAACGATCCCTCTTCCGATCCACTTTCGGACATGTTGCTGGCATCAGAGTCCGACATTTTGTAAAAAGACAATCGCGATGGTAATCGACAATTAATTTCTATTTAGTAAAAGTAACAACTGCCAAATGTGTATTGATTATTAACCGGATGATGGATCTTCACTTTATATTAACGCTGGCAAATAATCTTTCTTGCGTACGTCATTGAGAAATGTATTTAATGGATAATGTGAAACAACTGCAGGGTGTTTCAAAAAATAGGCTTTAACATGCTTTGTTTATATACATTTTCATATAAAATATGTCAATTCAAAATTATTGTTTACTGTCTCGACACTCCATATTTAATTGAGTTTCAAAATGTCAGGTGGAGACACCAAATGTTTGCCAAATATGTCAAACATTATATGTCTCCACAGAACATCAAATTTTCCTGATTAATTAAAAAATATAATATTTTTTTGTTTAGTTTGCTGAGTTATTTAATTAATTCCAATAGTATTTGAAATGTTGTAAAGTAATAAAGATTTAAATAAATTTCAATTGGTTTTTTATTTCAGAGGTGCAATCATGTTTTTCGACTTGGCTTCGACATATATGGTGTCGAATGTGTTTTGATATTGTTCCGACCAAACACTGTCGCGGCATAAATCCGCGACAAAATTTTATTTGTTGTTATTGTTGTTTGTTTTTTTGTGTTTCCTTTTGGTCTGGGCGACGGGAGAACAAAATCCACATACAAACCACATACACAGACCGAGAACGCGCACTGAACAATTTTATTGATTGTAATTAATTATCTATATTTTTTTTTTGATATTTGTTTTGCTTAATTTCTATAGCAAAACAAAAGAATCACTTGCGAGTGGGTCACTGCCAAGGCGGAGGATTTGACAACTGAATTTCTTGGAGCTGTCAAATTTATCGTTCTTTCATTTCTTTTTCTCTCGCTTTTGCTTTCGTTAAGTTAGCTTAGTGAGCAGCAACGATCCGAAGGTATTGCCAGCCTTGCCATTACAATGAAAATACTGTAAATAAATTAAACTAAAGCTTTTCGTACTCTTTTAGCCTGTTTGAGGGAGGGAAATTTGTCGACATTTATGCCTTCGCCTATACATACAAAATGAGTATTTTCATTTTGGTGGGGGTATACCATATATGTAATACTTCTATATTGCCAGTATCCTATCTCTGCAATGTGTTTTGAGCTCACTGTAAGAGCAAAATAGCAAGCATTGAATTTTGTATTAGTTCGACAGAAAAATCCGAACTGCGTCCGGATGTCTGTCTCAACCTTCCAGAGGACACCAGTGGACCTAGAGAGCTGAAATTTTACACATATGTCCTAGGAACCCGTCAGACTCTCGAGCCGGATTTTTGATTTTCCAAAAGGGGGAATGGCAGTTGTGAAAAATGGGCGTATCGGATATAGTAGCTCTCCTGAAGCCACCAGTGGTCCTAGGAAGCTGCAATTGCACATATATATTCTGAGAGACCATGGCTAGAGATTCCAGAGCGAGATTTTGGATTTTTCCAAAAGGGGGCGTGGCAATTCGAAAAGTGGGAGTGTGGACTGTGGAAAGTTATCTCTGCAGTAGCAAATAGTGAAGTTTGGGAATGGAAATTTCACACGCATATTCTCTGAGACCATTTGGAGCCGGATTTTTTATTTTCCAAAAGGGGGCGTGGCAGTTTTGAAAAATGGGCGTATCAGATAAAGCAGCTCTCCTGAATCCACCAGTGGACCTACGAAGGTGCAATTGCACATAAATATTGTGTGAGACCATGGCGTGGCAATTCGAGAAGTGGGCGGATTGTGGAAAGTTAGTTCTGCTGAAGCAAATAGTGGAGTTTGAGAGTGGAAATTTCATACACATATTCTATGAGACCATGGCTACAGATTCCCGAGACGGATTTTTTGGAAAAGGGGCGTGGCAATGGGCGTTTTCAATGATGGTCCGTGCCACGGGTCACGGGTGATTTACTAGTAAACATATATGTTCTTTAGTTCTTTTTAGGCAGTGAAAAAGGGAAGTGCGAAAAGTTTTAGTGGACTTACGATTTTTAATTTTAATTTTAATTTTGAGTAGTGTCTTAGAAAAGATTGTGGTTTTAATTTTAATGTGATTTTTTAATTGTGTTTCGCCATTTAGTGTTGTTAAATATGGAAAAATTACTAAAATTTGTTGTGGCAAGTCGGTTGTGGCAAGTCGGCCATGAGTGTTTTGGGTCCAAGTAGTGAGATTTTTATATTGAATTGGTTTCCGTCGGTTTTGTGGTCCTGTTTTCCCTTTCCCTTCCAGACACATTGTGTTTCGATCGTGTTCCGACCAAATATCAAACCAAAAACGAAACTCAAATAGCGGAATACTGTCGATTTCGTTTGATATCAAGATACGCATTGTACCCCAGAAGTTAACAAGTATCTAAAATTGTGTATGGCGATCTTATTGGTAAAAAAATATATATTTAATACTTCTATATTGCCAGTATAGTGAATGTTCATTCACTGATAAATAAATAACAAATAAAATAGTCAGTTTCAGAACCATTTCAAACAGACTTTTTGGTTGTTTCCATAGCAATATAACAAATAACAACCAAAATCTACTGCTGTGAAATCGCTGCCTGTGTTAGGCACTTTGTGTTTTCGAACGCAGACGACTGCTATGCTACCGTCGTATCAAAATCCGCACTGGGTGAACAGAATTGAGGCGGTGGCGGCAATCACTTGACAGGTGCAAATCAATGGTCCTATGGTGAAAATAATGGAAATGGGTAATTTTTAGCTGAAAAGGGTAATGTATATTTTTCAGGGCATTTTCAAAAACACAATAGGCCTGTTTGATTTTTGTGTATAAAATTAGCGGTAATTGACAAACAATACTCGCATCCAAAATTAACTATTTTTTTTACCATATATGTAATATCTCTATATTGCCGGTGCCCTATCTATGCAATGTGTTTTGAGCTCACTGTAAGAGCGAAATAGCAAGGATTGAATTTTGTATTAGTATTATATTTTGTCTTTTGATATCAGTGAATGTACTTTCAATATACTGGAAATATGGAAGTATTACATATATATTTTTTTACCAATAAGCTCGCCACGCGATAATAAAAACCCCTATTTGCCCGATAGCACAGCCGCGAAGCGTGGGATTGATGCCCTGCCGATGGCTCAGACGACCCTCGCGGTATTGTAACCCCGGCCGATGTATTTCGCGAATACATAAAAACCCACTAACTCGATTTTTTTTTACCTACATCGAAATTGCCGCAATATTAATACGCGCACGTCATAAGAAATTAAAGCCCCGCTCCAAACCAGCCAACACAAAGACAAGATATGCCACAGCAGCAATCAAATTATATGTCAGAGCTAAAGTCTATGCTACGAATCTTAATGGAGCAAATAGGCTACTTACCCCCTAGTCACAAAAATGTCATAATGGCCAAACAAATTCGTCTGGCAATATGGAATGTGAACGGGATAAGCTAACATGTCAATGAAATTAAATCTTTCATTATGCACCAAAATATCGATGTCATGTAGATCTTCGAAACGCATATCACTGACAAAAACTATTTCATAGTACCACATTATACCATTTACAACACAAATGACACTGCTGGTACTCCGCGCGGAGGAACTGCTATTTTTGTGAAAAATACAATTAAGCATCATGGTACTGATAAATATCGAAAAGAGTACATACAAGCAACCAGTATAACAATAGAAGACTGGATAAGTCCATTAACCATAACTGCAATATATTGCCCACCAAAATACCCTATTAAAAAAGAACAGTTTGAGAATTTTTTCCACAACTTAGGACCTAGGTTCCTAGCAAGAGGAGATTACAATGCAAAGCATACGCAATGGGGCTCGAGAATAATCACAACGGAAGGTCGTCAACTGCTAAAAGCAATGCAATCACATAATCTCACACATGTATCAACAGGAGAGCCAACCTACTGGCCAACAGACAGAAACCAAAAACCTGATCTGATAAATTTCAGGAAAGGGCTAAACAACCTAGCGTTCATATCCCTCCCATTAAAATGGAAAATTGAAATTGGGTGAAAACAGATACAGAAAAAGCAGATGCAAACATTTGCATCTCATCTCGCAAAAGTATTTGTTGAATTATCACAGCAACTTTGACGGATTGGCCTTGGCCATGAATTCACTACAATGCATTGAACAAATGCACGGTTAGCATAATTGGCGCACAAGTTTTGTCGTTCCAGACGGGAACGTGACCCTTTTATGAGCATAAAAAGAAGCGACAAATCAATAAAAAAAAGAGTTGTTTATTGACTGGAAACAGTAAATGGTGTTTTTATTACAAGCGCAAGTTGGCGTATTAGAATCAGTTCTTTAAGCATTCCGTTCGAGTGGTTCAAGTGCCATAACGAACAAATCCTGAATAAGTTGTCCAGGTTAAAGTGCCTGTGCAACATCAAATTCTTGGGATTAAACATTGGCGCCCCCGGGAGGACGTAACCACCAAACCACATACAAGGAAGTCCTTGAACGTATCCATCAAACCACATTGAAGGAAGTTCTCGGCACATCGCAACAAACCACACGAAGGAACCCTGCAGCTAAAGACGATCACCCGTACGTCAAGAAAGACCTTCACACATTAATAGGGGAAAAATACAGCGAAGTTCGGGAAGAGATCAAGGGCACAATCATAGTCCTGAGTCAACAAAAGGCCGAAAGGCAAGGGGCCGATCAACAAAAAACCACACAGCCACACCCAAAGTCAGTGGTTCAAGAACAAAAATCTACCTTGGCGATTGTCCTAAAACAAAAAAGGATAATTGACATTGTGGAACGGATGATGACAGACGTACTGAATGACAGCACATAACACCCGATGCAATACTATAAGGCGAATTTAAAAATCAAAAGATTCTCATCAAGGGTCTCAGGTCAATTTAATGACTGAAAGAATGGCCAAAAGGCTCCGACTGTCATTGAAACCCACTGTAATGCGAATTGAAGGCATAGGTACTGGAAAAAGTGAAGCCCGCAGTCGCGAAAATGTCGAGCTCCAAACAAGAATCAACAAATACTCAACGCGACTGGAAGCGTACATTCTTCCAAAAAATGTCACCTTAGCAGACCCATACTTCAATTGTCCTGGAAAGATCGATATACTCATCGGTGCTGAGTTTTACCAAATTCTGTTGTCCACTGGAAAAATCTACCTGGATGAAGGACTCCCAACTCTACAAAACACAGTATTTGGGTGGATTTTGGCCGGAAAGATACGCGAAGCAAATTCAAATTGGGCTACATGCGGAATATGCATTGAAGACGACAGCCTAAACCAAAAAATTTAAAGGTGCTAACAACTGCCTAAAAACTGCTAATCTCATTTTGCGATGAATACTACTCGGAGCAATGAAGGGCGATTCATAGTTAAGATTCCATTTTCAGAACTCTCGGCATCACTGGGGGAATCAAGACAAATTGCAATTAATCGATTTTACTCATTGGAAAGACGTCTGTCCAAAGACAACAAATAAAAAATTCAATACGCAGCATTCATGAATGAGTACGAATCATTAGGCCACATGACCAAGGTTGATATCAGCAAAATATCAACGCCATACCATTGCGTCACCAGACTACAAAACTAAGAGTAGTATTTGATGCATCATTGAAAACGTCGAAAGGGTTTATCACTTAATAACATCATGTATACAGGTCCAACCATTCAAAGCGAATTTTTTTCAATACTTTTTCAGTTTGCTGCCCAATATTTGTTTTTACTTCCGACATACAAAAAATGTACCGCCAAATCCTGATTAGCAAAGAAGACCGAAAGTACCAGCTCATCGTATGGCGTAAGGACGAAAAGGAAGACTTGCAGTAGTATCAATTGAACACAGTGACATATGGGACGTGCTCAGCACCATACTTGGCTATAAAGTGCTTACAACAGTTAAGCAAAGAGTACAGTGCCAAATATCCTCTTGGCGCTGAAGCAGTGCTGAATGATTTCTATGTAGACGATTGTTTAACTGGCTCGGACAGTTTGGCCACTGCAATGGAAATTCAGAATCAACTAACAAAAATTGTAATGACTGGAGGTTTTCGACTGCTGAAATGGTGTGCCAATCACCCAAGGTTACTACAATCAATTCCAGCAGAAGACCAGGAAGTCGACCTCGACTTTAGCAGTGATGTCAACAATGTCATAAAAACATTGGGACTGACATGGTTGCCTAAAACAGACCAGTTATGCATCAAGGTGAATCTGAAGTCAGTCACTCACAATACAAAGCGAACAATTGTGTCCGACGTAGCCAGAATTTTCGATCCATTAGGAATTCTCGCTCCAGTGGTGGTCACAGCAAAAATTCTGTTTCAGCAGCTGTGGCAAAACAAGTCATCATGGGACGAGGAGCTGCCCGCGGAACTAAATGACAAATGGATGAAGTTTAAGGATAACCTAAAGAAACTTAATAACGCAAACGTACCCAGACACATCTTTCAACAAGGCGTAAAATATAAACTACAACTTCATATCATTCGCAGACGCTTCACAGAAGGCATACGGTGCTGCAATTTCTGTCAGATCTATCACCAAGAACGGAGTAGTAGTGGTGCGGCTTTTATGTGCAAAATCTCACGTGGCGCCTCTAAAAGCACAAACAATACCTCTGCTAGATCTTTGTGCAGCGCTTCTTAGCGAACAGTTAATGGCTCGTGTGAAGGAAGATTTACATATCCAAGATGCCACCGCATACTTCTGGACGGATTCGCAAGTCGTTCTGGGCTGGATCAACTCAAGCTCGACATCATTCCAGACATTCATAGCCAACAGGACTGCAAGAATTCAATAACTGTCCTTAGCCAGCCAATGGCGACACGTACAATCAAAGGACAATCCCGCAGACATCCTATCGAGAGATTTGATCCCTTCAAAAATAATGACAAGCAACTTATGGCTCTACGGACCTAGGTTCCTCCATAGAAAAATGAATATATGGGCAAGAATCTACGACCCGAAACAAGCTAGTGGAAACACCATGGAGAGAAAGCTAAAAGTGGAGTTTTTCCACGTTCGAGGGAGAGGCAGTGCCCCAGAGCTCAATTCCATATGTCCATATGGGGTTTATTATAATTTTGTATATTTGGACTTTGTATGTGAGATTTAGCTTAGATGCCTTTGAGATTAGCCAATTTAGTTCCAATGGTTTCAGTTTAATCTGGGTGATTTTGGATTGAATGTGCTTATGACATGTGAGTAGGCGATCGATGTGCATTCCAAGATACTTTGTTTCGGAACTTGCAGGGACAACTTGGCCGTTTATCTTCAGAGCAGGACACGTGCCCCTTCATAGGGTGAAGGTTAAGTGGCAGCTTTTGGATTCGTTGACTTTGATTTTCCATCGTGATAGCCAATTACTTATATTGTCCAAATGTTTTTGCACTTAAAGAGTTGCCATGTCTGGGTTTGAGTGAGAGCACAGGATGGCAGTGTCGTCAGCAAAAGTCAATACAAGAGTTCTATCACTTTTGGGCACATCTGCAGTATAGAGAATATATAGCAGGGGCGCAAGGACACTTCCTTGTGGTACTCCGGCCAGTATTTCGTATTTTCGGGAGACAAAGCTTTTATATTTTACTACAAATGTTCTATTCGTGAGATTATTTTTAACTAGGCAGTGCATATTAGAGAATATGCTGTAATTTGTAAATAAGTCCTTCGTGCCAGACTTTATCGAAGGCCTGGGTGAAAAAAGGCGGAGCAGTACTGTTTCTTTTCGAAAGTGCTTCTTATTGAGTCTACAATACGGTGCACTTGTTCGATAGTGCCATGCTTTTCACGGAAGCCAAACTGGTGATAGGGAATCACTTGATTTTCTGTAATTTTGGGTAAAATAAATTGTATTAGAAGTTTTTGGAAGAGTTTCGATAGCACAGAGAGCAAACTTATGGGTCGGAATGAAGTCACATTGTTGGGATTTTTTCCAGGTTTGGGAATCATTGCAACTTGAGAAAGTTTCCAACTATCTGGGTAGTGACATGTTCTAAGGATTGCGTTAAATATGTGCAATAAATGGGTTATTGCAACTGATGGCAGTTCTTTTATCATTGTTGGCGTTATCAAGTCCGGTCCTGGTGCTTTTTTTGGATCCAGGCATTTATTTATTCAGTGAGTTCATTTTTCTTACTCGCGACTGTACAGGTAATTGGATATCACCAGTTGTCACGTTCGGGGTGAATACTGTTTTTAGGTGGTTGGCAAAGCGGCACCTTTTCCTGCATCGCTTCTGGTCTTCTGCCAGTATCAATTTTTTCATATTTTTTAGCAGCTCGCCAGAGAGAGTTTTTTGTTGATTTTGTGGGTGCGAGATGTTCAACGAGTTGTTGAAAGTCGCTTTCAGATTTCCACTTAAGTTGTTTTTGTAGATTTTGAATGATTTTGATTTTGAAAAAACAGTTATTTCAAAGTGGACGATCTGTGATTTTGCCATTCACGACGTATTTTTCTTTTATTTTTTAGAAGCTGCCCTATATGTTTTGGAGTACATTTTGTATAGCTGCGAGTTGAGCTATTTTGGATTTAAGCGGGAGTATCCGCTGCAGCTGCTTGGGAAAGTAAAAGTGTGAATTTACTAACAGCTGTGTTTATTTCGTTTTTCGTAACACATTAGGGTTAATGTGAGACCTTATATACTTTCGATATTTGAGCCAGTTTGTGAGTTTACTAGTCAATTTATCTGGTGGGTTGATCTCAGAGCTTGGGGTGTACTTCATTGTGATAATAGTAGGCGTATGGTCTGATGAGAGATCTAGAGAAGATTCTATAGTCAATTGGCTCCTTTTTACAGTTTTAAATACTGCAAAGTCAATGACGTCGGGAGTTTTTCGGCTGTCAGTTGGCCAATAAGTTGGAGTGCCAGAGAAGACAACTTCAAGGCCGAGTCTGTTGACAGAGTTCAACAGGAGCCTGCCCTTTTTTGATATTAGGTGAGAGCCCCAATATGTTTGGCGTTGAAGTCGCCGGCAACAAGAATCTTTGGTCCAAGAGAATGGAAAAAAGTCAGGAATTGTTGCTCAGTTATTTTGTGTCTGGGCGGGCAGTATATAGCTGTTAATGTTAGGCCTCTTAAGTATTCATCGAGAGAAATACTTGTCGCTTGAACATATTCTGTGGAACCACCTCTAGCGTTTCCGCTTGGATGCTTTGTGTCATAGAGTCTATATCCAGGTAGATTGAAAAAGTGTTTTTCAGTGAAGTGAGTTTCAGAAATTAGCATAACGTCTATGCTGGACTCTTTCAAGAACTCGAGAAGTTCTAGTTTGTGAAGACACAGGCCGTTTGCATTCCAAAATGATATTCTTGGCTATTTTTTTCCACAGTAATTTTGCGATGGAGGAGATACCGCAGTGAGTAAATTTGGGTGAAATTCACCCTTTTTTAGGGTCTTTGGATCAAATTCCAGTTCCATAGTGGTTGGGGAATTTTATCACGATTTTGTCGCTCGCTTTTGATTTCATTGCATTCAACAAACTAGTCAATGCCTTTCAGGACAACGGAGAGACCTTTGGAGCTTTTGAGCTGATATGTGTAATAGCTCTTTTTTGAATTATCGAAGAATTCGATAATTTTTCTATAATTTGCCTCGCTATAGATTTGAATTTTAGTTTCATGAATTCTTCCCTTGAGGATAGGGATTACATGAAATGTGTGGTCACCAATGATTTGGGAAATTATTTTTATTAGGGGATTTGAGTTTTTTTCACGTAAGTAAATTGGTGGTGGTTTTTGGACTTTCGGAATCGGATCTGAAGTCGTTGTTTCTGCAAGAATGGCAAATCGGTTTTGCCCTAACTCAATAGACTTTTTGGGATTAGTCTTTTGCATTTTTCAGGAATTCATATTTGCGGTAGGAGAACCTCTTCGTTTGAAGTAGGCGTCAATGCCTGTCTGCGCTGCCGTTGCCTTTTTATTATGCTCTCTAGAGATAGAGCTACTTTGAAGTTTTGTTTGTTTTTAATTTATCGACAAATTTTGTTTGCTTATTTAAGTTCTGAGCGGGAGTAACGCAAAGGGGAATTTGCATATTGTGCTGAAATGGAATTTCGAGAACAAAAGGCGAAACAGAGTTACCTGTGTGTGTGTTTGGAGTTGCACATTCTTTACTCCATGAGAGAACAGGCGTGAGAGATAATAATAATAATAATAAAGGGGGGCATTTGCACTGCGACCGTTGGTCTGTTGTGCCCCCACTACGAGTCCGTGTTGGGTGACGAAGTCCTAGGTATCACGAACCATACCTCTGCAAGCCTTTAGAGGACCTCCACCAACCCCAATTCCGTTGGGAATTTCAAGATTAGTAGAGGATCCAGATTCGTCCAATCATGCTCTGGCACCAGGTACTTTCCCAGTACGCGCCTCCTTGTGTGGATGATTGCTCCACAGGACTCCAGTAAATGACCCGGACTTTCTGGTTCCTCATTGCAGAATCTGCAAGAGTCGTTGTTTGGAATGCCCCGCTTCGTGAGATGCCCCCTCAGTCTGCAGTGACCAATGAGAAACCCCGTTAGAATTCGAAGCCGGTTCTTACTCAGCCCGATACAAGCTTCAAACCTCCTCTTGTTATATTTACCAAGGAGTGATTTGGCCTGCCGTAGCCCACTCTTTTTCTGAGCATTTCCCGGATAGTGTGTGCACCTATACCACAGAATGGCTCTGGCCCTGTAAGGGGCGTAGTCATTCCACACCGACGTGTACTGGCACCCAGCAGAGCGTAACTTTATTGGTTGCGCCAAGCCGGTTTAATTTTGCAAGACAGTCCCCCACTAGCCTGGAGCTAATGATGTGAGAGTCTAGAGCTTTAAGACCCGCCTGACTGTCGGATAGTATTACGATTTCCCGTCTACAGTATTTTTTATCGAGGTTCAGTTGCACACATCCTACAATTGCATGAACTTCTGCTTGGAAGATGCTGGTCGGAGTATTTGGTACGTGGCCCGAATACCCCTGCACCAGTGCCCTCGTCTGTTCTGGATCCATCTGTAAACTACATTATAGCATGGTCGCGGATACCATACTGTGAGTGTATATTGGACCATTCTTTCTTACTACTGAGCTTCACATCAAAGTTTTTTGTGATTGCCCGGCGGTCTGCCGGTACTGAATGCCCCAGAACTAGAATTCATAAAGTCTTTATACTTGTCCCAGTTCGTACGCCTGGGGTTCCTTGATGGTACTAAATTTGGTCTACTGCCTACAATGTCAAATACCACTATCCGATGGTTTGACATTGAGGGTTCGTCCGATACCCTCCAATTTCTAATCTGTCCACTGATACTTTGACTGCACAATGTTATGTCTAACACTTCCTGCCTAACCCTTGTCACAAAAGTGGGGCAATCCCCAACATTAAGAATTTCTAGGTTAGTGTTATGGATATACTGAAGAAGGTACTCACCCCTGCCGTTGCAATTAGTGCTACCCCATATCGTGTTATGGGCATTTGCATCGCACCCTAGGAGTAGTGGTAGTGCAATGCTCCACAAGCCGCTGAACCTCTAGTGGTGGAACTTCCTTCTCATCACCCGGGAAGTACGCCGACGCTATGACCACCGTCCGATCAGTTCCGCCTATATTGAGCAGAGTCTGAATCGGCACTAGGTCCCTGGTCAGGAATTCTGAAAGACAAAAGTAGTTAGTTTTATCCTTCAGTAACATGCAAGCTTTAGGGTCTTTGACCCTGGTATCCCATAATACCTGGGCCCCTACACCTGTCAATCCTCTCACCTGTCCGCCATAGATCCAAGGTTCCTGGATCAGTGCCGCCACAAGATGTTGTTTGGCAAACATCCTCGCGATTACAGCCGAAGCTGCTTTAGCGTGGTGGATGTTCACCTGGGCGAACCTGGCACTGACCCCCCCGCTGCTGTCGTCCATCATGACGACTCCGGAGCCGACGCCCCGGATAGCAGCAACCTCTCCTCCTCTTCCTCTGTCGGATCCAAGACGCTGAGGACAGTGATATTACATTCACTGCCCTCCTCATCAGAATCCGACCCTTCCTAAATCGGAGGGGCAGGGGTCGCTCCAGCGTCAACCACCACAGGTGACGCTGGTTCTGCTGACACTTTAGGTGCCACGCTAACCTCTTGCCCCTCAAGAACTTCGGAAGGAACATCCTCCGTTGGAGCCACCTCCGCTCCCACTTCCTCCACAGGTCTCCTCTGCAGATGTGCCGAGACCTTCCCGAAGCGGTAGTTCATCTGTCCGCCACTCTTCAGGATGGCCTCGTATGACGCCTCATCGATGCTCACCCTCAGGAGCTGGCCACCACCATCCTCCCGACAGCTGAGCGTCTTCCATACGTTTGTATGAAGGCCCTCATTTTGAGCATCGAAGACCGGACCGTCAGTTCTACCCCCTTCCACGTCCCCAGCTTAGACACCACCTTCCTGATCCACTCCGCGGTTTGCGGAGTCTCACAGTCCAGCAGCATCATGCCGGGTCTGAAGTAGATGCCCTGGAACTTGAGTTTGAACTCGTATCCCAGGGCCATCCCGGCGACAATGGCATCCTTAAGCGCAGTCAGCTCTTTTGGAGCCAACCCCACTTGAGGATAGTCCTTCGGCAGTATGGCCACCCGCTCAGACATGACCACCTTGGCGTAGGAGATACCGGGCGCCGCGGTGGGTCATGCCGTGACCGAGTCGACAACCAACCGTGCCCCGCTCACCTCACACGACGAGACTGCCTTGCTCTTCTTCGTTACTCGTCTGAGGAGGAGTCAGCGTTTTGTTGCCCCTTTTGTGGGGCCCATCCGCTGGGGGCGCAATACCAGGCAGAGCCCGATGCTGAACCGCCAACTACCAGGCCTCACTCGGCGCCAAGTCCCTCTGGAGATATCGGATGTACCACCTCGTGCCGCACCCGCTAAGGCCTTCACGAAATGGGTCATCTTTACCACCAGGTTGACCCGGTTCCGGAGCAATGGGAGTAAAACGTCGCCTCCCCCTCCTAGCTTCAGTGGGTGCTAGCCCCACCCTCCCTACCTGTCGTGTGATACTAGCAGTGTCAGGTCTCCCAGCCTCACGGTTAGGCTCGGGCGACCCGGCACCTCCGGCATCTTTGACCGTGGCAGCTCTCCCTTCTGTGGGTACAAGCCCCAACCCTCCTGCCTGACGTGCCCTCCCAGATGTGTCGGACCGCCCTGCCGCACCATCCCGACCAGAAATGCTGGCCGGCGATCGCACTGCGCTGGACGATCCGGCACCTCCGGCATCCCCCCTACTCGGCGCGGGTACTTGCCCCGCCACCCCTTTTTGGTGAGCCACCCCAGATGCGTCAGGCTGCCCTGCAGCACGACCCGTACCAGACTTGTCGATACGCAATCTCGCTGCTACAGACGAGCCGACACCTCCGGCGGTACATACACTCCCAGACGGTACATCCTGGCCCCTCCTATTCCATCCAGTCGAACCGTTGCTGGAGCCTTGCGGACCAAACACCCAGTGGACCGGACCCCTCACCAGCGCCGGCGGCGCTCGCTTGGGACTCTTGTGGCGATGGCCACCCCTACCTCCTCGACTAACGTTCATGGAACTATGTTCCAATCGGTTAGCCGCCTCCGTTGCGGTAACATCCCGCCATACAGTTTTACCTGCTTTTTTACCCATAAATGATCCCACGAGTACGGGGGACAGAAAGTCGACCGGGGCATAGCCCCCGCTACCCCGGCAATGCTAGTTAAAACCAGAGGTCGCCTGTTATCTGGAGTACACCGTAGACAGACACACTAACGCAGTGCCATTCGTCCCTCGGGACGGTACGTATGACACCTAGGATTGCGGGTTTTATCGAGTTTGCCGCTCTAGATCCGCCATCTTTAGTTTTAAGCAGGGGCAACTCGAGCAGGATGTGACTCTACGTCACGCATGGCCGGTCTTAGGAAGCACTGTCCCACGACACGCACTTTCTCTGACTTTCAAACCTCAGCTTAATGACCTTGATCAGTAAGCCTTAGCCCCCCGTGAGAGATCCACCGTGTTTAAGTTGTTCAACGGGAGTAGTTGGCAACACTAACGATAAAGTGTGCTTTGAGAGCGTTGCATTTTGAGATGATAGACGAGGGGAGTCATCGCTATTGGGGCAAGTGGGGACACGTATTTTTTCGCGGCTCTCGCACTTTCTTGTTGTTGCAACATTTTCGCACTTTCTTCATCTGTTTCGCTTTCATGTGAGCGAGAAGCAGAACTCGGTGTGAGAGGAGTGCGAAAATGTTGCAACGCGTTCGATTTTTTCGGTTAATGTTTTATTCCCATTTTTTGCGATATTTATTTCAGGTTTATTGTTTTTTTTAGTGTTTTGCAGCGGCTCCGACGATGCCGACTGCATGCAAAATAGAGAGCTGATCGACCTAAAGAACACGCTTCACACGGATAAAGCACAAAAAGTCATTATGAGGATCTGCAGCGACAAAGGCATTCAATTTCATTTCATCCCTCCAAGGGCTCCTTATTTTGGCGGCTTATGGGAAGCAGCTGTAAAATCTGCCAAGAGTATATTTGTCAGAAAAGTTTCAAACGCCCGAATTTTGGAAGCAGTGGTCGCGAGATTACCTAAATGAACTTCAATACCGACATAAATGGAAGGAGCAAATCAACCACGTTAAACCGGGTATGATGGTGGTAACCAAAGAAGACAATTTACCCCCCTCCCTCCCTTAAATGGCCACTGGGAAGGATAGTCAAAACCTACCAGGGGCATGACAATGCAGTTAGAGTAGCAGACATAAACTGCAAGCGGCATCTGTAAGCGACCAATTCATAGACTTGCACCACTCCCAATAACGGAATCCAATCCAGAAGAAGGTACAGCGATGGACCAAAATATTCAACAAGAGTCGCTGCCTGAACAACACCCAAGACCTTCAAACAATGAAAGTGCAGATGACATCCCCAACAAACGACACAAATCCACAAACCATCCATTTCTCTTAACAATCCTTGTCTCCCTACTGCTACTTCCGGCAGTACTGGGTAGTACAGTTCTGGTTGAGAAATTTGGTGCAGATCTTGGAATATACTTTGAAGGAATGGGGACAGCAAAAATCGTGACAGCAGAATGGAAAATGATAGTCTACTACAATGTGGATCCATTTTGGGAGGAAATGAGAACATTTTATATTTTTTCACCCTTCAACAGTTGTGCTCAAACCTCCAGCAAAATGCCACCTGCGACGTCCTGACAAAAAACTTTGAGCATACAAGAAACGAGCTTCTTCAGGATAGAGACATGGTTCCGCATAATCGGAAAACGAGAGCAGCCCTTAATATCATTGGAAATATCGCTCGCACCTTGTTCGGTGTTCTAGACTCTGATTATGCTGAGCAGATGTCAGAAGTAATTAACCAGGTTAAAATAGACGAAGGTCACATTATAAATCTACTGCGAAATCAAACCTCCATCATCGACTCCACTATAAATGTCATCAAGCAAAACGAACGGACCACAGAATCAAAATTATTAGAGCTGCAGTAGAGGATAACCTTAGAAGAGCAACTGAAATACTCCCAACTCTTTGCACCATTGTCAACACAACTAACGTTGATGGTAGCAAAGTTACAACGAATGCAGTTGAAATTATTAAAGTACTAACTGACACACACCACGGAAAAATCAGTTCATTGTTACTTACGCCTCAACCAATTGGAGTTCAAGATGAACCTATGAAGGCCTGATATGCTAGCCGTAGAAAGATCACCTAGACTGTCGACCCCAACTGGGTCCTCCTTGCTCGAGACAGTGCCGGGCAGGAGCAGAGAAGATGCATTACAGTCTACTCTTCCTCCTCATCCATACAACTCCTACAGAAGTCATTAGCGAAGACCCCAAGCCTTACCGCATGGCGCCTAATCAAACAGTGACCAGTGATCACACCTACCACCATCGAGATGCTGGCCCTAGGCAGTACGATGAGTCTCTTAGAACGCTTCAGATCCAGCATCGGCCAGAATTGTCTTGTTGTGTTACAAGTGGTTCCAGAGGCCCATCTATCGTTAGCCTTGGCGATAGAGTCAAGACGAAGCAGTAGCTTGCACGTGCTGAGCGGGATACCCAGCTTTCCCTTATCTGGAAGGAGCTGTATTGTGGTACCCTGCCTTGCGAGTTCATCAGCTTTGCAGTTCCCTGGAATGTCCCTATGCCCCGGCACCCAGACGAGGTGGATGTTAAACGGCTTAGCCATCTCGTTAATAGATGTGCGACAGTCCGAGGCTACCTTTGATGTTAGGAGGACAGATTCCAAGGATTTGCTTGCGGCCTGACTGTCTGTGAAAATCGTAATATCCTGAGCAGATATTACGTTCCACCGCAGCCAGTTCAAAACTTCTTTTATAGCCATCACCTCTGCTTGGAATACACTGCAGTGGTCGGGAAGGCGTTTTCCCAATAGCTTTCTTGCATGAGTAGAGGGCAACTGTGGCCTTCCTGGCTCGTTCGATAATGTTAGGTTTCCAGCTAAGTTTCCTATCCAAAATTAGACCTAAGTATTTGGCTTGATCTAGAAAAACTAACTGTGTACCATTCAGAGAGGAGGGTCTATCGGGGGAACTTTGTATTTCCTAGAGAAAAGAACCAATTCGGTCTTCTGGGGATTGACCCCCAGACCGCAGTCAGAGGTCCAAGTTGAGAGCTTTGAGGGAGCATGTTGTAACAAATCTCTCAGGGTTGCCAGGAACTTGCCTCGCACAGCAATCGCAACATCATCCGCATAGGCGACTACCTTGCACCCCTCCCCTTCCAGTATTAGTAGTAGTTCGTTAACCGCTACATCCCATAGAAGAGGAGAGAGGACACCACCCTGAGGTGTGCCTCTACTGACAAATCTCCTTGCTTCCGCATCACCCAGCTTTGCATTGACAATCCTGCTCGTGAGTAGCTGAAATATCAATTCTCTGAGTGAAGCATCGACACCTAGATTTGTTAGTGCACTGGTGATAGCTAGGGGGGTGACATTGTTGAAAGCTCCTTCTATGTCGAGGAAAGCTACCATGGTATATCCCTTATTAAAAAGAGATTGTTCAATGGTGCCTACTAAAGAATGTAAAGCTGTTTCCACAGACTTCCCTTTGAAGTAAGCATGTTGTGAAGCCGACAGAAGTTTGCTGTCTATGCTTCGACGAAGATGATTGTCGATGAGTCTCTCTAAAGTTTTCAGAAGAAACGACGACAAGCTAATTGGTCGGAGGTCCTTAGGACCAGTATGAGATATTTTACCCGCCTTCGGGATAAAAACAACCTTTACCTTCTGCCATTTCAAAAGAATGTAGGACGTTCAATGCAGCCACAGAGGATCACCTTAAGCCAAGGCGTTCTGCATTTCCGCAGGAATAACTCCATCTGGGCCCGGCGATTTGAAGGGCTTGAAGCTATTAATTGCCCAATTTATTTTGGTTTCAGATATTAATTCACCGGAGATACCCGATATACGGGTATCAGGCATGCTCCTCAGATCTGATCTAGAGCATCCTGGTAAGTGAGTGTCTAACAATAAGTCGAGAGATTCCTCACTAGAGCTAGTCCAAGAACCATATGATCTTTTCAGATAGCCCGTGGGACATGGATTCGAAGCAAGAACTTTCCGAAGCCTAGACGCCTCAGATGTGTCTTCGATGCTACCAACGAAGAGTCCCAAGAGTCGCGCTGAGCTTTTCTTACTACTTTTTTAAAAATCCTGAGACTATTCTTATAAAGGTCCCAGTCACAAGCAGCTCTTGACTTCTTTGCCTTGTTGAAGAGCTTCCTACACTGACTCCTAAGAGCTTTGACACCCTTAGACCACTATGGTGGTCTGCTCTTGCCGCTGGTTTTACCTGCAGGGCAGGATTTATGGAGGGCTTTGTTTAAGACCGATGTTAAGGTATCCACCATACTATCAAGGTTTGATTTAGTCAGTTCCTCAATAGGTGGAGAGGGAGGTAGCATTTCCGCCACTATTAATTTATATGTTTCCCAGTCCGTTCTTCTAAGATTCCTAAAAGATGTTTGAACTGAGGGGAGGTCGTATTGCAGATATCGATGATCAGAAAAGGAGTGCTCGTTGGACACCTTCCAATCCGTAACCTTATCATACAGAAAGTCAGAGACAAGTGTTATGTCCAAAACATCCTGTCTATTGGAAGTAATACAGGTTGCTTCGTTACCCTTATTACAGATGAGTAGGTTAGTGCATATAATGTAATCAAAAAGTGACTCACCCCTTTCATTAATGTCCGTGCTACCCCAGACAGTGTGGTGTGCGTTGGCATCACATCCGAGTATGAGCCCGCGCCTAAGTCTGCTCGCTTCATCGATCAACCTCCCCAGAAGGCCTGGAGGGAGGGGCCCGTGATGGTCATGGGCCAGATACGCCGAGGTGACCCAGTAGCTGGTTGAAGCCAGCTCCAGGTTTGCCACGACGATGTCTCGATCGCTGTAATTAGAGAGCATACAAATATTAAGACTGCTCTTCGATAGGATACAGGATCTTGGAGTACCTTTATCCAGTGAAGCATGCAGTCTGAAGTTGCTTGCCCTTAGTCCAAGTATACGGTCCCCACAGACCCACGGTTCTTGGATAAGGACAATATCCTCTCCTCCTGTAGCCAGGCGAAGAAGAAGTGAGGCCGAAGCCACTTTGGAGTGGTGAAGATTAATCTGCAATATTCTGAGCATCCTCAAAATTAGCAGACTTCTCCACCACAGTATTATTGGCCTCGTCTTCAGTATCAGAGAAGCCAGTAGCTCTTCCTCCTGATGCAGGCCAAACATCCCCCCCAACATGTCTGAATCAGAAGATTCCTCGCCACTGTAAAGACCGTCGGGTACCGTCAAAGTGCCCGTCCCCTCCTCCATGACCACATCAGTAACACCGACTGCAGTCGTGGATTCGGTTGGAGCACACTTGTCCTCTGTATTCTCGTCCTTTTTGTATACTTTGAGGACTACATGAGTGAAGCCATAATTGACAACCCCCTAGATGCCGATAGGGGACCAAGAGACTCCGCGTTCAGCACCAAAACGGCCTGTCTGCGGGGTCCCTTGGGATCTTCCAGCCTTCCTATCTTCCAATTGTGAGTCGGAAGATTTGGGTTCGCGACTTTCAAAATAGTCAGAATTCCCTCGGCATCAGGAGGGTCCACGTGCAACCAGACGCGGGCCCTCGGCCGTGAAGGGATCATGCCCTTATCCACGGCTTCGAGATGCGCCCCAGGCCAAACCTCACCCAGCATCGAAGCGGCGGCTTTGAGCAGGGTCACGACTCGCTCGTCTGTACACGCAAAGAGCTTAACGCGACCCTGGAACCAGCCGGCGTTCTCGAAACTGAGAATCGGTCCAGGATTGCCAATCAGAACCCTCATGAATACTCCAGAAAGGCCAGACTCAATCCATCTCCATTTCTCCACAGAGTATCCCCCATCGTCATTGCTCCTGTCAATGACGGCCATAACGAGACTGCCCTTGTCACACAAAGCTGCAGATGAGGATCCACCCACGACCCACACGGGCCCCCCCACTGTCCGTCCTACCACATTCCGGTCGCCTTGTCTCACAAAGCGACCACCGTTCTTTTTGGAAACCGTGTTTCCTGCCGGATTTTTGAGAGTGCCGGTCTCTTTAAATTTTTTGGAAAAATTTGGAGCACTCATAATAGATCCCACGAGTTGCGGAGAAGGGAAGGGTACACTCGCACAACGATCCGCATTGTGCGGGCAAGGCTGGCTAATCCGAAGGGCGCCTGGTATTCGGATACTCCGTTAGCGACTGAGCTATTTAAATGGGCCCCCAGCCCAGTTGATCATCGGCACGGGTCGTATGACACCTTGATCCAGCCCACGATTATATCTTGGTTTCAGGACTCTTCTGGGACACTTCCGAGAATCATTGACCGTACTCAGCCCCCACACCACGACAAGGTGGATAATCCTCTACTACCCATAGGCGACGATAATATGGCACAGTTCTACAAACTCATGAAGGCCGAGGGAGCAGTCAGAAAAAACGAAGTAATCTTCGAAATAGGGCTACCTTTGATTGACGACCAACATTTCCATTTGTTTAACCTCATTCCCATTCCTATGGTCAAACCCAAAACAATGATTACCATTGTAACCGATACAGCATTCTTAGCTGTAAGTGCCCATCGGGATCAGTACATTCCACTAAGCTCAAATGATTTAAGATCATGTTTTGCATCGAAAGACGACATCTACATTTGCGACAACAAAGGTCCAAAATTTGGAAAACAATTATCGGTACATTCATGTGAAATTCACATATTCAACGCAAACCTACCACACAGTGCAAACTGACACGAATACAAGAAAACCTTGCATGGATGCAAATTAACAATAGAAATCAATGGATCTTTGCAACAATATTAGACTTGGAAATATCCGCAGTTTGTGGCACAAAGCTGACACAATTAACACTAACTGGATCCGGCATAATCACAATGGAACCGAATTGCGTAATCAAAAGCAACGTATTCACAATTCAAGGCCACTATACCTCATCTAGCACAGTACATACATCATACGCTAGATTTTAGGATATCGAAAATATCAGCACACCTCTTGAAGTAAAAAGGGTTTTCAATACAACATTCACAAAGTTTGAAACTCAATTGGAACAACTCACCATCCTCAAAAACCAACTAGCAAGTGAAGACTTCACAAATCTTCCGAACGTAATGGAATCCAACCGACAACATCATCATGCGGTCAGCTACACTGCACTCATCCTATCCACAATTCTACTTCTTGGCATCATATCATGGCAATTAAAATCCAGATGCAAGCCGGGCACGTTTAAGATGCCAACAATCAAAACAAAAACACCAACTCCACTCCCACGGACCAAAACTTCAAATGACGACGACGAATCAACGTTCCACACTACATTTCCACGGTTAATGCACTGTAGTCGATTGGCCTTGGCCATGAATTCACTACAATGCATTGAACAAATGCACGGTTAGCATAATTGCACGACTGAAAAATGCAAGCGCTGCCAATTATGCTGACTGGAAAATAAGCGGTTAAGGTTGCGACAATTAGATTAAACCAATTATGAGTATAAAAAGAAGCGACAAATTAATAAATAAACGAGTTGTTTATTGACTGGAAACAGTAAATGGTGTTTTTATTACAAGCGCAAGTTGGCGTATTAGAATCAGTTCTTTAAACATTCCGTTCGAGTGGTTCAAGTGCCATATCTAACAAATCCCGAATAAGTTGCCCAGGTTCAAGTGCCTGCGCAACATCAAATTCTCGGGATTAAACAGTATTCAAACCTTATCCAGCCGACCTGCGTACCAACATTGAGGAACAAATTTACGACTACTTAGACTCCCCTGGACAAAAAGGCCTACCAAAAAAATCTTTAAAAAAACCATCTTTAAAAAAACCATGCAAGGGTTGTTAGATAGAATAGCGAAAGAAAAATGAATTCCAGATCACCAATTTGGATTAAGGCAAAAACACTTCACAGTGGAACAAGTGCACAGAGTGTATTCAATAATTCAAAATGCATTGGAAAAAAACAATATTGCACAACTGCCTTCCTCGACATCACCCAGGCGTTCGACAAAGTCTGGCATACTGGCCTCCTGTACAAGCTGAAAAACCAATTGCCATATACCTACTACGACATTCTCAGATCATATCTAGAAAAAATTTAATTCATGGTCAAATATAATATGGAAACCACTGATCTCTTTGAAATAAATTCTGGTGTACCCCAAGGTAGCGTACTAGGGCCTGTCTTGTACACACTTTTCACCGCAGATCTGCCACTTACAACAAAAACCACAACGGCAACGTTTGGAATGCACCTAGATCGTCGCCTTAGCTGGCAAAAACATATTTTTACTAAAAGGAAGCAATTGAGCCTAAAGCTCAGAAATATGTATTGGTTGATTGGGCGAAACTCGCAAGTATCTCGAGAAAACCAGTTCCTCATTTACAAAGCAATTTTGAAACCGATATGAACATACGGTACAGATCTGTGTTTGATAGCGGCGGAATCAAACATTGCAATTCTACAAAGATTCCAGTCAAAATTTCGTCAAATGGTAGCCGACTCACCGTGGTACGTTACTAACGACACACTTCACCACGACCTCAATATTCCGACAATAATGGATGAAGCACCAAAAAATATAAAATGCGACTCAGCAATCTCCCCAATGTTCTAGTCAGCAGTCTTCTGAAAACAACTAAAGAACGAACAAGGCTACAACGAGCCATGCCTTTCGTTTTATAAAATCGTAACCAGAATTTGTTTGTAACAGTCATTTTATTCTTTTTAATGTGATTTAAAATTTAAATTGTAGCAATGGCTACTATTTAACTCAAGACATAATTTAAATAATTGCTAAGCAATTGAAATTTTTTTAAATCTTTCTTACTTTAAAACATTTCAAATACTATTGGAATTAATTAAATAACAAAGAACAGCAAACAAAACAAAAAATACAATATTTCAAAATTAATCACAGAATTTTGTATTTAACCCTAGTTAAATACGAGTGTTTTAATTTTGACAGAGGCTAGCCGTCGTCCGCCCAACCGTCCACTGCTGCAATTCTGTTAAATGCATTAAGTTGGGGTGTTATCAGAGAACTTATATTCATAGAGAAGCGTCATAAGCTCTTCCTCTTCCTTTTTGCTAACTCGGAGCTCGTGCAATTCCGGTGAGTAAGCAGACTGCGGAGTTTGGACAGTGAGTGTACAGACTGCGGCATTTGGCTAACTTTTTTTAATTTTTTGCAGTCTGTTAGAAATGTTTTTGTTGTTGGTTCGCTTTTGTTTTTGCTTTTCTTTACATTTGTGTTTTTGTCCCTTTTCTCATTTCGATCGTTTTCTTTGACTAGATCTTGATTCGTTTGTTTCTTTTTAAACCCTGCACACTAGTGTCCAAGGGTATATTGTTTTTGTCACACCGTTTGTAACGCCCATAAGGAGGTGTGTCCGCTATGGAAAAGTATATATATTCTTGATCAGCATCACCTCCTGAGTCCATTAGTCCATGTCCGTCTGTCCGTCTGTCTGTCATTTCGCACGATAACTGTCGTAGCTTTTGAGCTATCGACCCCAAATTTTGGGATTCCTCTTATTTTGGCGAATGATTAAACGGTATTGAAAATGGGCAACATCGGATAAAAGCCACGCCTACCTCCCATACAAAATGGCCGCCAATTTTATATTATTTTCGTTTATCTTGAGAAATACTTAACCGATCGCCTCCAAATTTTGGGATTCCTCCTTTTTTGGCGAATGATTGGACGGTATTGAAAATGGGCAACATCGGATAAGAGCCACGCCTACCCCCCATACAAAATGGCCGCCAAAATTGATAAATTATCGAAAAATTATCGATAAATTATCGAAAAATTATCGAAAAAATATAGATAAATTATCGATAAAATATCGAAAAATATCGATAAAAATCGAAAAATTATGAATATAATATCGAAAAACTATCAATAAAATACCGATTTTCGATAAAATTACTAACATATGGTCTCAGAATGTATCGTACTCGCATGTGCAGGATATCATATGTTATATTATTTTAAAAAAAATCTGTCTACTGCGAGTGAGCAGCATGATTGGCTAAGACCATAGTAAGGCGGTAGAGGGCTGCGTGAGGACGAAGTCGCCTACAGGGGCACCCATTAGTATTTGCCAAAGGACGGCATGCAGCCGTGAGGGACTTCGCAGGAAGTCCAAAGTCATCTTGACTTCCCCCCGGACTGAATGGTGGGCTTGATCCGTAGATCACGATTTCTGTCGCTTTTCTCTAACTTTTTTCTTACTTTACTATACCACATCTTTCAGTCTGTCAGTTTCTATCTGACACTTTTTGTCTGTCCGGTATAGGGTGGTGTCAACCACCATATGTTCGTCTAATGTGGACTTACGTTTTATATTTGTTTTTCATTTTTTTTATTGGCACCGTCGCTATCCCACACGGTCCGGCGAGCTCAGCCGAGCAAAAAAATAAAATGTGCCTAGACACTGCTTCCGACTAACAAAAGGTCTGCTACACTACAAAATGGCGCCCAACTTGCGAGCATTTTTTTCTTTGGAAGTGCCTCGTGCAATTGCTTGTTCGGGGATTCGAAGTGTCACCATACGTCACGGATGAGTTGGGCTTATTCGCCCGCCATAAATGGCGATTTGCGATGGTGACTGCGGCGAATCTTAGAACGACCAATCTCTACAATTCAGAGAAGCAGTCTTCGGGTCTCGTCAGAGGTACGTCATGTTCGGTCGGCTTTTGAGCCTCGGACATTTGCGACACGTGCGGGACCGATGTCTGTTTTCAGGATTGGTTCTTGGTGATTTTGTCTTTTATGTTTTCCGATCCTTTCTGTGGTTCTGCCAGATCAAGTTAGAGTGCTGGATTGACCTTTTTTCTTTATGTAAAAAAAGTGTTGTTCAGTCCAGGACGCTGACGGGTTGAAGAGTGCTTCGTCTAATTTAAAAATTAGAACCAGGCAAACGTTTCATTTAACCCGGTATCGTATCGTTTTAGTCCGTAAAGTTCGTAAGTGGTCCGTAGACGCATGCCATAACCGCCAAAAATTGTTTTTTTTTCGAATCTGATTTTTATTGGAACTTTGTTTAAACACAATTGAAATAAAATAATTCAAGGTTTTAAAGTGAGTGATATATAAGAAAAAAATTTAAAATAAAGTGATAAAATCAATACAAACATTGTTTCTCGTTTTTGTTCATTGATTACTTAATTTACATACTGTTGAACATTTGTGGTTGGTGGAGGTTTATAACGTTTCAGTTTTGGTAATTTCTTATATAAATAATACTAAGTTTTAGGAAATATATTATAATTATTATTTATCAAATTGCTATTTTTTTTCTTGTTCGAGGCGTTATATACGTACGTACATACAAACATGAATTTACAATTACTTTAAGGGAATTGCATTAAAAATTCTATACAATTATCTCTTGTTTGTCAACAAAAGAGTTTCTCTTAAATTTTTTTTTTATTTTAGCCTGTTTATATATTTAAATTAAATTAAATTTAGAAGAGTTTCGCTTAAGTTTTTTTTTTCTCGAACCTTACTACACTTATTATTTCTAGATTACATATTACAGATTGGTGACTGTAATAGTCAGTTATATCTTTTTGCCTATCCTTCCTCAACTTGTGTGCATAGTGTGGCGATAGATTTATACAATTTGTTTTTCTATTTTTTTTCATCAAACTTATTTTCTTAATTTTTCTTTTATTTTTTGGGTACAAACAAGCCTGTACTTATACTTTAATCAGAAACGATTTGCCATTCGATTTGGTTAATATTTTTGTTAGGTTATACATTTGGATTTTTGGGTACACAAGTTAGAAATATTATTGCGTTTATCAGCGAATTTCGAGTTATTATACAAATTTATTATTCCACGACAGTGATTAACGATAATTTACAATAATCTTTCTGAACATTTATTTGGGTGTGGTTAGGTGTCTGTTTTTTGGGGGTCGTTACTTCTTGGTCTAAAACTTGGAGTTTTTCCTTCTCGATGGATAAACCGGTTACTCGATCTAGTGGTAGGGGTAGAAGCATGAACAAGACGTTGACCACGGTAGGTGAAGGCACCGAAGACATTGTTACCGGGTCAAATGAGACTGAAACCCGAATTGGAGAGCTAGTTCTGAAAAGAACACTACAATCACGTCACCCGAATATAGCAGCATAACTGCGCGTGGAGTACAACAAGAGTTTAGGGCTGTACGACAAGGGCAAAGTCTGTCTGATCAAATTATCAGTTCTGGTACCATTGTTAATGGACAAAGGACAACTTTAAGGGACTAGGTGTCTCACAGGCAGGCGTATTGCGTGAAGTAGAACAGGCAATTTTGAGGTTGGTACCTAGCGATGTTAAGGATACAATGCGTGCAGAGCGAGAGAGCCTGCAAAATATTGACTCGACAACAACTCACAATATACCCAACCATGAGATTACTCATGAGAACGCAACTGTCCATGAACCGCGCGAAACGCAACCTCATGGTGCATAACCGCATGTCCTTGATTATGGTTCACAAAATCAACCATATTTCCCTGACCCTTATTCTGAAAATAGACGGTATGACCAAAATTTCAGCCAACGTTTCGAAAACTCTGGTGCTCAGCAGCAACAACAACCACCACCACAATCGCACCATTACCAAGCTTATCTCCAAAGTCATCCACACGTATACCAAAAAAAAAATCGGCTAATTATGAGTACAACTTTAGAAACCGGATACCGATTCGATGGGAGTTGCAGAAGTGGGGCCTGAAATTCGATCGCACGACTAAAATCGTGATCATTGAAGATTTTATATTTCGTGTAGAAGCGATTAGAGCAGATTTGAATTGTCCTTGGGAAGAGCTCATGAAAAACTTTCATCTTTTGTTAACAGGGGAGGCTAACGAATGGTTCTGGTCTTACCGAAGACAGCATCCACAATCAGACTTTGACAATTTAAAGTGGATAATGATGAGGAAGTTTAGATGGCATGAAAACGACTACGAAATCCAACGTAAAATCCTGGAACGTAGACAGCATACGAGTGAATCTGTGGAGGCGTTCCACAGTGCAATAATCAGCCTAAAAAACCAAGTGAGAATGTCTATGCCCGAATATGAATTAGTCCGAATTGTGAAAGACAATTTAAAAGACGGTATTTCCCAACTCATTTTCCCGATAAGCATTTATTCTATGGACCACATTTTAGACGAGTGCCGTCGCACAGACCGAAATATAGCCAAGAGACAAGCTGACCGCGAGGCCTTTAAAAATACAAACTTTAGGAGGGTTCATGAATTAGAAGAAAGCGACCCACAGCGTAATTTTTTGAACTTGATGCTATTATTGGTAATCCCGGTGAAAACCCGAGGCAAAACTTACCGCGAAAATGCTGGAATTGCAAACAGGAAGGTCACTGCTTCTTCCAATGTCCCGCGTCCGTCCGAAATTTGTTTTGCTTTAAGTGTGGATGGCAAAATGTCATCACACCAAAATGCCCGAAGTGTAAGGGAAACCGCCAGAGAGGCACACAAAGAACTGGGGATGTGTGCTCGTCTCAGACGCAACCCCAGCAGTAGTTTCACCATCCAACCCGTTAGACTCTGTCACCTGTCCCATACATAAAATTATACCTCGCAATGTTGAAGTTCAGTCCGAGTCCCCTCTTCGCAAAATCGTTCCATACCACATTACCTCGAGAAGTGTAATAAGATTTTTAAAGATTTTCAAGTTAAAACAAAAATTTCAGATACTCGAATAAGACATTTGAAAAGGAAATCCGAACGTAAAGCGATAGCCTCAGCTAATCTCCCGTGGCAAACTGATGTTAGACCATATATCGATATATTTTTAAATAGGTTTAAAATAAAAGGACTCATGGATAGTGGCGCCACTGTTAGTTGTTTAGGGAAAACTGTTTGGAACTCGTGGCAAAATTACAAATTCCTATACTTATCTATCGCTCGAGGATCAAGACAGCTGATGGCCAAAGCCAAAATATAGTGGGAAAAATTAAAGCCGAAGTTAAATGCGGTGAAGCCGTAAAATTTGTAACGTTTTTTTAGTCCCATCCCTTTCACAAGAGTTGTACCTCGGTATCGATATTTGGAATTTATTTGGAATTTCCCCGTGTTTCGTTAGTAGCCTCAGTGTTGAATCAACGCCAACTCCATGTGATCAAATCAATTCTAAAATGCACGTCTTAAGTTCGTACCAACAACAAGAGTTGCCAAATCAGAATTTCGGTGTTACACAAAATATGGTTTGGGTAAAACCACAATTGAACAGCTTACTATTGATACTGGCGATGCCTCACCGAAAAAAAGGAGGTATTATCCCATTTCACCCGCGGTGCAAAAACTAACATATGAAGAGCTAGATAGGACGCTTAGTCTGGACGTAATCGAACCGGCACCGAACTCCAGTTGGAACAGTAGGACCACATTAGTGCTTAAACCGAACCAAAATAGACTATGTATGGACGCACGAGAATTAAACAAAGCCACGGTCAAGGACGCGTATCCACTACCCAATATTGACGGTCTTCTCAGTCGGCTGGGAGACACGTTTTTCATTTCAGCGGTTGACCTTAAAGATGCGTTTTGGCAGATCCCTTTAGAGGAGTCAAGTCGTGCAAAAACCGCGTTCACGGTTCAGGGGAGGCCTCATTACCAATTTAAGGTAATGCCATTCGGGCTCTGCAACGCTGCTCAACGGTTGTGCAGGCTCATGGACAAGGTCATACCGTCTGAATTACATGATCGCGTCTTTGTATACTTGGACGACCTGCTGATTGTGTCACCCTATTTTGAGAGCCACTGTGAAATCCTTAAAGTAGTTGGAAGACGCTTGACCAAAGCTAATCTGACAATCAATATGTCAAAGTCCAAGTTCTGTTTTACCGAATTAAAATACCTGGGTTATATCATAGGACATGGCAAATTAAAACCTGATCGCAGCAAGGTCGAAGCTATCGTTAAAATAACGACACCCAGAAATGTGTGGCAAGTCAGACAATTTCTCGGAACTGCCGGCTGGTATCGCAGATTCATACAAGACTTTGCCACCTTATCTGCGCCGATAACAGATACCCTCAAAAAGTAAAAAAAAAATGTATTTTTACCCCAGAAGCGGTTGAAGCCTTCAATAAATTAAAACAAGCCTTAGTGTCCAGTCCTGTTCTAGTTAGTCCGGATTTCGAAAAACATTTTTACGTTCAGTGTGATGCCTCTAATGTTGGGTTGGGAGCAGTATTGTTTCAAAAATACCACGAAAACGAAGAGCACAACATAGCATATTTTTCACAAAAATTGAATTCAGCACAAAAAAATTACACTGTAACCGAGAAGGAGTGGCTTGCAGTTATAACAGCTATCGCCAAGTTTCGTCCATATATCGCAAAAATGCCATTCACTGTCATAACTGACCATTCTAGTCTTAAATGGCTCATGAAGCAGAATGATTTAGCTGGCAGACTTGGAGTTTGAAACTGCAGGGCTACTCTTTCGAAATCGAACATAGAAAAGGGTCGAAAAATATTGTGCCCGACATGCTAACCCGTTTCGACATGGAGGCATTAGAACATGAAAATAACCATAATATGATTGACTTAGAGTCAGAGGCTTTTAAGAGTGAAAATTATTTGAAAATAATCAAGACAATAGATGAAAACAATGGGGCCCTCCCAGACCTCAGAGTTATAGAGCGGTACGTTTACAAACGCACAAATTTTTACAACGGCGAACTGAATAACGAAGATCATTTGTGGAAATTGTGGGTACCAGAAGAATTGACACAAAATATCGTTACTAGGTCACACGAAGCTACCACAGCCGCTCATGGCGGTTTTGCTAAAACCCTAACACGAATCCGAGAGTATTTCTACTGGCCCAGAATGTCAACGAATGTCCGCGAATACGTTGGTAAGTGCAGCACTTGTAAAGAATGCAAGCATTCCAATCAAATATTGAGACTCCCAATGGGAAATGAAGTCACGACAACTAGAGCATTTCAAAAGATCTACATTGACTTTTTAGATCCTTATACTCGCTCTAAGGATGATAATTCTTTCATTTTTATTGTCCTCTATCATCAAACAAAATTTGTATTGCTAAAGGCTTTACGGAAGGCCACATCCAAGTCCGTTGTAAAATTCCTGACCGAAGAAGGTACCTGAAATCATACATTCGGACAACGGGAAACAATTTGTGGGCAATGAGTTCAAGGAATTATTTGAAATGTGTTTACGCCAAAACACCCTGTATACGGAATTGTACGGCAACCAACTTTATACTATTAAACCTACTGGAACACCACTTAACATTCTGTTAAGCTGTGTCCCAAAACTGGTTTAATTCAATATGGAGGCCTTCTGCCATTTTCCAAACTTTCACTTCCTCCTTCTTTTAATAAGATCGAAAAGTGAATAGACGTTTATTTACCCGCTCCTGTCAGCTACCAATTATATTACATATATATCTATCGTCATCGATATTCAAGTAAGCATCCTTCTGCCTCTACTTCCTAATAAAAAATATACAAAAAATCTAAACTACACAACTTTGATTTCCTTTTGCTAACTCTGCCGTTTTTTTCTTATACTTTCTTTTCTGCATCGTTCTACTGCTCCCCGAGCACCCGAACAAAATGTTTGGCATCCGTCACATGCGCACCGCCTCACACGCACCCCAATCGAACGCAAGGGTCAACCAGAAAGGGTCAACCAATCGATTTTATCATCAACTCGAACCACCCTTGAAAACGATCAAAGAGACTGGGACAACAACATAGCTAATATCGAATGCGCCTTGCGCTCATCAGTACACTCGTCCATAGGTATGACACCCTATTTCACATTATTTGGGTGTAATATGATCACGCATGCGAGCGCGTATACGATTGCCAAGAAATTAGCCATTTTGGAAGATGGCGAATTCGCAATGCTCCCAAATCCTACAATAGACGTAGCCGTGAACTTAGGTTTCAGCCTGGTCAAGAGGTATATCGCAAGAACTTTGTCCAAAGCGACCTTGCAAAAGGTATTAATTAAATGTAGTATCATAAGACCAGTCGGTAAAAGCCTGTATGAGGTCGAAAACCTCCAAGGAAAAGTAGTCGGCATCATACATGCGCAACACTTGAAACAATAAAATAATTTTTTTGTCTGCTTATCACCCCTAAACACCACACCAATAAACTAGTTATAATCTTAAGAAAATCTTGGTCGTTGCACGCTCACCCGGAAATTGATCCGGACAGCAACACAATGTTGCCCGGAAGTTATTCTTTCGTCAATGACTCTGTAGATTAAAATCGCAAAGGTGGCCCAAATCTGAAAATTAAACAAATATTTGTTCGGTTTAAATCTTTAGTATCCATCCAAAAACTCAATAAGTTAATCATGCAAATTCTTTCAGTAACATACCTCGAAATTACCACATAGTCATTGTAGAGCTGAAACGCCTTGGTAGAGCCATGTCCGGAGTCTGAAAGGTTGACGGAAATAGATTAGCCACAAAAAATTAGACGAAATCAACACCACCTCGTACTACATCTCGAAACCTCAACGACTCGTCACCTAGAAACACATTTGAACATTAAGTTACTTTTTTTTATGTACAGGGAATCCAGGTTTCCACGTTCAACTTACCTGTCTGCTCTTTGGAGCGCTAACTATAATCACTGCAGCACCTGCACGAATGTTAACCTCGGCTGTAATTTAGGTTAGGTGAGTCAGTAAATATTCAAGTGACCGGAAACCGTTTATTTTCAGCCATCGACGCTTGACGGGTTTCGCATCCGCTGGCTGATGGTGTGACGGTCGTTTGAATAGGAAGAGATATTCAATGTTCCCTACAGATCTTTGTTATTCGTTTGTTTTGTTTGGTTTTCTTTTCTTTCCTTTTTTTCCCTTTCCCTTTTTTTCTTCTCCTTTTTTTCCTAATTGTGATCCTTCAGTGAAATGCAACCCTGACGGAATGGGTGTGAGAAAAGGTGGCAAGGCTACGACTGGACTGGAAGGAAGAAAAGAGGAAAAGGGAGAAAAAATAAATTTTCGAGCATGAAGGTGAGGAGGCCCGAAAACCACCTCGAAGCGATCTATTTGATTTTTGGCGAAGTAAGGTACGGACGTTTTTTGGTTTTGGCGAGAAAAAGTGAAGTCGGCCGCGTGGAGAAGTGCAAAATATCAAAAGGCCATCGATTCGAGACCAGCTCCAATTCACAGCGCGAAATAATAAGTGCCAACTCGTAGGCGCAATTTCGGTCGTCAGCGCAAACTCGCCGGCACTAAATAATTTCTATCACAGCGCGAAGTAATCAGCACCAACTCGCAGGCTTTAAATAATTCTTTCGCCACCACCCATCGACCTGCCCATATCGTGCGCGAAAATCGCAGCGCAAAGTAGTGAACGCCAATCCATGGGCGCTTATCTAAAAACGAAAACCGCTAGCAGCAACGAAAACCGCTAGCAACAACAACAACTAGCCTACCGCTAGCAACAGCAGCAACGAAAACCGCTAGCAGCAACGAAAACAGCTAGCAACAACAACAACTAGCCTACCGCTAGCAACAGCAACAACTCTATTGCACCAATGTAGCAGCAACAACACCTGTTGTGCTGCAACACCGATGGAGCCGTAAAAAAAAAGACAAAGCATTGAGTCATATGTTATATTATTTTTGAAACAAATCTGTCTACTGCGAGTGAGCAGCATGATTGGCTAAGGCCATAGTAAGGCGCTGTTAAAAAGGGAGGATAGTAAGGCAGATGAGCCAAGCTGTTCTAACAGGCAGCTAGGATCTAGTGAGGTCAAGACGAAGAGGGCTAGATCTGGCGAAGAGGCACCGTGCACGTCGAAAAAAGCGAAACCCGCCACAAAAACTAGTCCAGTGGAGTTGCTGATCGCAATCATCGATCGATCAGACATGGACGACAAGATTTCCCTGGCTGATCCTTGAAGCAAAGATACCGCAGGCCATGATTGCGGGTGATGGAGACGACGACGAGCTCGACTTCAATGGGGCTGGCTGGTCAAAATGCGTAAAGGTAGTTGACTGCGGAAACAGAAAGTCACTAGAATTTCTGTCTCGCGTAGTCAATAGCCTGGGCGCTATTTGGCCAGAAGCCCAATTGGAGATCGTGAGCAGAGCGGAGCTGCCACTGAGGAAACTCGTTTCCATATGGGTTCCCCCACCAGTGCCGGATAGTGACGATTCGATCCTGAAGCTCATCTCCAGACAGAATCGCGACCTGAGTGCCCAAAGCTGGAGAATTATCTCCTCAGCCACGAGCAAAAACGGGCCGGGCAAGGACTACCAGATCACTGTTGATCCCCAATCCTTCGCCCAGCTGCAGAAGAGCTCAGGAAGCATTAAAAACGGTCTGGGGACGCTGAAGGTAAGGCTCCATCAAAGCGCAGAACCACAGGCGGCTACAAGTAGTGCAAATTAATTTGCACCACTGTAAAGTAGCTTCCAACGATCTGATGCTTTTCCTGGAGGATGAGGAGGTGGACGTGGCCCTGATCCAAGAACCCTGGATAGTCAAGAACCAGATTTAAGGATTGAGGTCGACAAGGTACAAAACGTACTGTTCACATAGTGAAGGTAAACTCAGAACCTGCATTGTCACAAGAAAGAATTTTAATAACATTTTTCTTCTCTCACAGTATAGTAATGACGATCTGACGGTGGTAATATGCGAGGAACCGGCCGGGAAAAACATCATCCTGGCATCTGCCTATATGCCATACGAGGAGACGGAACCACCATCGACAGCCATCCGACAACTTGTCAGGTATGCCGGGTCACACGGGTTGGCAATGGTAATGGGCTGTGATGCCAATGGGCATCACAGACAATGGGGAAGTACTGACATTAATACAAGAGGTGAGTCAATTTTTGAATTCATATTGAATACTAACCTAATAATTTGCAACAAGGGCGACCAACGTTTCAAAATAGGGTTAGAGAAGAGGTAATAGACATAACACTATTAACAGAAAACAATAATGTTGAGGTAGATAACTGGACAAATGCTCTTTCTCTGATCATAATCGGATTCTCTTCGATATTAATCTTTTCAAAGAGAAACCTAAGCCCTACAGAAACCCTCGGAGGACCGACTGGAACTTGTTCTCAACACTAGTCGCAAACGGATTTTCATAGCTTCAAGCCTCCTTACAATCCACAGTGACTGGTGTTGACAGCAAAGTCGGAAATCTGACGACCATTCTGGAAAAAGCTTACAAGTCGTCATGCCCCATCAGTCGTCCCAATTCAAAGCCAGGTAACTCCTGGTGGAGCACAGACCTACGACAACTAAGGGGCATAACAAGGAAACTATTCAATGAAGCCAAATTGAGTAGAAGTGAGGCCGACTGGCAAACGTATAAAGACAGTTTTAATGAATTTAAGAGACAAATAAGAACAGCTAAGAGGGAATCATGGCAACTCTTTTGTAGCTCCTTTGAAGATGTCAATGAGGCAGCAAGACTTCGCAAAGTACTATCCAAAGACCCTAGAGTCCCGGGGTACCTAAAGAGGTCTGACGGCTCATGGACTGAATCCAGTCAGGAGTCACTAGATCTGCTTATGGAAACTCACTTCCCTGACTGCACGGATGCTGGAAATCACAATCTGAACAGGTCACAGATAAGCAACGTGCTCG
Source organism: Heteromyza rotundicornis (assembly GCA_951394025.1). Lineage (NCBI taxonomy): Eukaryota > Metazoa > Arthropoda > Insecta > Diptera > Heleomyzidae > Heteromyza > Heteromyza rotundicornis. The sequence continues at coordinate 63,284,595 of OX596011.1, read as the reverse complement.
GAGACGAGTTACCATCAGTAATAACGGAAGAGAAAATAGCCTGGGCAGTAAAATCCTTCAGGCCTTACAAATCTGCGGGGCCCGATGGTATTTTCCCAGCCATGCTACACTACTCTTTAGAGCATATAGTACCACTTCTATTAGATATTTTCACGGAATGTCTGCAAGTAGGGTACGTACCGATATTATGGAGGGAGGTTAGGGTAGCTTTCATTCCCAAAGCTGGGAAGGCGAGCCACACCGCTGCGAAAGATTTCAGACCGATCAGCCTCTCATCGTTCCTATTAAAAACGATGGAGAGACTGATTGATCTTTACCTGAGAGGTTCCATAAACCCACAACTTCTAAGCAAATCACAACATGCATACCAGAAAGGTAAATCTGTTGAGACCGCTCTCCATGAAGTTGTCGGTCATATGGAACGTATACTACACATAAAAGAGTACACGTTAGCCGCATTCTTAGATATCGAAGGTGCTTTTAACAACGTAACAACAGAGGCCATTTTAAATGGTCTAGATGACGTATCTGTGCCACGTCCTATCCAACATTGGGTTCGTAACATGCCAGAGACTAGAGTTATCAACTCAAAGGGTGCGGGCACCGCCAGAAAATCAGTAACTAGAGTGACCCCACAGGGAGGAGTAATTTCTCCTATCCTGTGGGTTCTTGTAGTAAATGAAATCCTAAAATCATTTAACTCAAAGAGTATTAGAATAACTGCTTACGCTGATGACGTGTGCATACTGATTTCAGGCAAATTTTTGCCCACAATATCAGAACTCATGCAATCGGCCTTAAAAGAGATTTCAGACTGGACGAAACTAAACGGACTTGGAGTTAATCCCTCTAAGACAAAATTAGTAATGTTTACGAGAAAGACGAAAATTCCCTACTTCAGGTTACCACAACTAGAGGGAATTGAACTTAAACTATCTAATGAAGCTAAATACCTCGGCGTAATTCTGGACCACAAACTTACGTGGAAAAGAAACACAGAGGAGAGAATGAGAAAAGGACTCAACGCGTTCTACATTTGTAAAAGGACCTTTGGGAAAAGATGGGGGTTGCAACTACGAATCCTTCACTGGATGTATGCTGCAATAATACGCCCTATCCTCACCTATGGGACGTTGGTGTGGTGGACCACTACTAATGTTGGAAGCCGCCTCGGACTCCTCACGAAAGTGCAATCGCTAGCAGGTAGATCGATTGCGGGAGCCGCAAGAAGCACACCAAGGGCGGGAATAGATATAATTCTAGGCCTGCCATCGGTAGACCTGTACATACAAAGCTGCGCCGCAAAAGGCGCCCTCCTACTGAGTGAGGCCGGCATGTGGAGACAAGCATCGTATGGACATGCCTCGATAATTAACGAAATCTGTAAGCTAGGAACAAGACACGAATCTGAAAGCCAAAGGGCACCGACAGACTACATCTGCCCTTGTTATGCATTTGATAGGTTCCAAAAATTATTATTGGAAGCGCTTGGCCTCCAAAAGTCCTTCAGACTGCCGGACGCTAGCAGCGTCTTCCAAGCTGAAATCTACGCGATAGAGAAAGCTGCTAGAGCCATAGCCGATCAAAACATACGCACACAAAATGTAATGATCTGCATAGACAATAGGGCGGCCATACAAGCAATCACGTCGTACACAGTCAACTCGAAAGCAGTAAAGAGGTGTAGGGAAGCACTGCGAATCGTGCAGGGCCACCATCGGGTTACTCTCTGCTGGGTTCCCGGACATAGCGATATAGAAGGGAATGATAAGGCGGACGAGATGGCCAGGGGAGGCTCTGCTATGGAGATCAGTGCGGCTGACAACTCAATTCTGCAACCGATACGCAACCAATACGGAATAATTGACAGTATGGTAAATAGGGAAATAAACGATAAATGGGCCAATAGACAAGACTGCAAAACGTCTCGACTTCGATGACCTAAATTGAACTCGAAAATAACAGAGGAACTGCTATCCCTGGATAGGAAATCTCTTAGCATACTGACGGGGGTTATCACCGGACACTGTGCCATAGGATCCATGCTGGGGAAATGGCACATAGTAACCACAGATATATGTAGGAGCTGAGTAAGAACTAGAAACCATACAAACAAAGCGCCAACGAGAATTGGGCTCCCGGTTCTTTGAGAGCACAACAGAGCTGTCAGAGCATACAGTATCGGACCTTCTAAAGTTCATTCGAAGCACAAAATGGATCCTTGATGGCCCAAACGTGCACTGACAATATAGGAGGGAAATTGAGAAAGGGTCTCACATGTACGCACACAATATGTTAAAAATTAAAAGGGATTCACAATGGGCCACAGATGGCCTCCGAGTGGAAATGGTACTCTTTGTACCACACACCCTTATAACCTAACCTAACCTAACCTAAAGGCGGTAGAGGGCTGCGTGAGGACGAAGTCGCCTACAGGGGCACCCATTAGTATTGCAATGGGATGCCAAAGGACGGCATGCAGCCGTGAGGGGCGGGTCGCAGGAAGTCCAAAGTCACCTTGACATCCCCCCGGACTGAATGGTGCGCTTGATCCGTAGATCAAGATCTCTGTGGCTTTTCTCTAATTTTTTTCTTACTTTACTACACTACATCTTTCAGTGTAGTCAGTTTCTATCTGACACTTTTTGTCTGTCCGGTATAGGGTGGTGTCAACCACCATATGTTCGTCTAATGTGGACTTCCGTTTTATATTTGTTTGTAATTTTTTTTTATTGGCACGTACGATTTTTGTACGTAGCAGACAGGAAGCACCGTCGCGATCCCACACGGTCCGGCGAGCTAGCCGAGCAAAAAAATAAAACGAGCCTCGACACTGCTTCCGACCAACAAAAGGTCTGCTACACTACAATATTGCATTAAAAAAAAAAACAATCACCCTTATTTTCTAAAGTATTAGAAAATTTTTGATATTTTAAAAATATATCGAATAAAATACAAATATAAATCAGAACTGGTTTGGAATGTTGCGTTTCCTGCCATAGTATTTCAAAAATATATTGCATAAATTATGCTCCATATTTCTCGAAAATATTAATATTCTGAACTGGAACCACAACTCACTATATGGCGGACTTAATCAATTTCTCGTATAGTACCCCAAAATTATAAAAAATATGTATCCAACAAAGGTTAATGCCCAAAAAAAAAATCATAAGCTTTTATGAAATTTATGAAATAAATTTCATCGTAGTGGTATTGAACGGACATGCCAGCGACAGCGATGGCGTTCTGATCGAAAACATATACAGGAGAAACGGCTATGTGACAAAATCAAACGAATCAAGATCTAGTCAAAGAAAACGATCGAAATAAGAAAAGGGACAAAAACACAAATGTAAAGAAAAGCGAAAACAAAAGAGAACCAACAACAAAAACATTTCTAACAGACTACAAAAAATTAAGAAATGTTAGCCAAATGCCGCAGTCTGTACACTCCAAACTCTGCAGTCTGCTTACTCACCACAATTGCACGAGCTCTGAGTTAGCAAAAAGGAAAAGGAAGAGCTTATGACTCTTCTCTATGAATATAAGTCCTCTGGTGTTATTATGATCTGTGCCAATTGTCCATCCAACATTTAGGTTGGATATCGACTCGAGAACGACTCGATATTAAAGGTTTTTCTCTAATGTTGAACGTTTGAAACCCAGTCGATAACGACTCGAGAATCATAGCTTTCTCAATAAAAAGGGGAGTTAGTTCTCGATTAGAGAAAAGGGTTAGTTCTCGAGTCCGTTTCAAACGTTTATTCACAAATCGACTTCAAGTAAAAAAGTGAAACGTGAATTAATTAATTTTATAATTGTATTTTTCTTTTTATTGCATATTTGATAAGCATCATTTTTTAGAGATAATTTTGTTAGACTCAACAAAATAAACATATATTGATTATTTTCTTAAATGTAATTTTTTTGACCGTCATAATGACGTCATGTGACGTCATTTCACCACTGCCCGTATTTTTTATACCCTGCCAAAGTGTGTGTGGCAGGGGTGACGAAAAATTTGTAACGCCCATAAGGAGGCGTGTCCGGTATGGAAAATTATACATATATGTGATCAGCATCACCTTTTGAGTCGATTTAGCCATGACCGTCTGTCCGTCCGCACGATAGCGGTTGTAGTTTGGATGATATCGACCTGAAACTTTGGGTACATGTTTTTCTCTTCAATATTGAGATCAAGTTCGAGATTCAGCCAAATCGGACAAAAACTGGGTGTGGCTCCCATATAACGAAAAAAAAGGTCAACATTTTCCAAGTCTTTTTTATTGCTGTATTCGATTGCAAATGTTTAGAAATGGATTTTTAACATGGTCCGAGCTTCCAAACCGACATATAATAGGGTCTTGAGATAAAGTTTTTTTTTGTGTGTTGGATTGGAAATTTATAGAAATGGATTTTGAACGTGGTCCGAAAATAGCTCAAAATGTTTTTTATGTTCGAAGTACTTCTAAATGGATCATACTGTATGGGGGTATTTCAGCTTTGCCATAGCCGAAGATAGTCCACTCTCTAGTTTTTTTAATATTCATAGTTTAAATGAAGTTGCTACTTATCATATGCTAAATCAGAGCATTATCTGTCAAATAAAGTAGATACTAAAGTCAAGTGAGAACTTTCTTTGACTTTAAATAGCTCCTATCATACCAAGTGATGATATTAAAAATAACTCTGAAAGTTTTTAAGCTACTTTTTGTAAACTAATTTGGAGTTGCTGACCATGAAAACCCCATTTTTTTTTGGGGCCGTTTGTGTAAAATTTCAGTTTATTTAGTGTAATTTTAAATAGAATAGTGAATTATAACGCATCCAAAACCTAAGATTTTTAAAATCCAAGTTTACTTTAAAATTTTTTTTTGGAAAAATATATATATTGACAAAGTTTTATGTTGTGTTGATTCGGTGTTGCAAATGTAGGTTTTAGTAGAATTCAGATTTCTTGTCAAAATTAATAAATAAAATGTTTTAATAATTTTTTTTTCGGTCATACAATAGTCATAAATGTTTTGGTCATGTGACCGTCACGTGACCGTCATATAACCGGTCACATGACCACGGCAAATCACCAGTTGCGACAAATCGGTTTCGGTTTCGCTCCCTAAAATAATTAGGTTTCTTTCGGTTTCGGTTGTCAACCCTGCTTGTACCTAATAATTTTCAACCCATTCATTGCTTGATTTTTTTTTCTAGTAACGACTCACGTAAATTTCCGTAATGAGGTAAAAATGGTAAATGTCTCATTAGAGTAGTCCAGGGTATACTAACTTTGACACAACGATTGTAACTCCCACAAGGAGGCGTGTCCGATATGGAAAAGTATATATATTCTTGGTCATCATCACCCCCCGAGTCGATTTAGCCATGTACGTCTCTCTGTCTGTCTGTCCGCACGATAACGGTCGCATTTTTGGACATATCGACTTAAAACTTTGGGAACATGTTTTTCACTTCAAAAGTAAGAGCAAGTTCGAGAATCAACCAAATCGGACAAAAACTAGGGTGGGCTCCCATATAATACAAAAAAAAGTAATAATTTTCCAACTTTTTTTATTGTTGTTTTCGAATGGAAATATTTTGAAATGGATTTTCGAAATAGTCCAAGCTTCCAAAACCACATATATGTAAATGGGTCAAAATGAGACAAACTTTTTATTTGGTTGATTTGATTTGAAATTTTTATAAACGGATTTTGGATGTGTTCCGAAGCTCCAAAACCACCTATAAATGGCTCAAAATGGGGTCTTGAGACCAAATTTTGTATGTTTATTTGTGAGCTCCGGAAGGTTTGTGTACTACTTTGGACTTGATTGGTCAGAGGAGCGTGGTACCACTCATACAATTTAAGTATTACTTCAAAATACATCCGGGATACTTTCCAGCACACATGGTATAATGCTTCTTAATCCAAAAGTGCAATTCAATGAGTAAAATTGGACAATGGTCAAGCATTAAACGAAAAAAAAACCAAACAAAACAAGCAAATTTTCATTAAAAAAATAATTTGTACAAATGAGAATTTCAAATCAGGCGTCACGCAATTATAAATATAAAAGTGTTTGTATTGATTGATTGAATGATTGGTGATAGACTGACTCATCGCCGCCCAGCCCAAACCGCTGAACCTAGAGTTCTGCAATTTTTTGTGTTATGCTCTGGTGTTTTGGGGGTTCACGGAAATGTTTACGGGAGGGTACTTTCACAACTTTAAGTATAAGTCCGAGCAACGCCGGGGAATTCAACTAGTATATCGATACCCTAAATCACAACCATCATATGTCCGTTTTCATGAAAATCGAGTTCTTGGCATTTTTAGATTCCTGAGAAGAAGCTGCACCAGACAGGCTATATTGGTTTGTGGGAATCGTAATGAAAGTCATTTCTAGAGCTCATTTTCTAGAGTTTTGAAAAAATGGACATAGGATGGTTGTGCTATAAGGTATCGACATATATATACATCCTTAAATCTTCGGCGAGCTTTTTCATACACTTCCACATAAGTTAGAGAGCTGAAATTTGGTTCACAGATAGAACTCCGGGTCCATCAGAAGCGTAGGGGGGGACTCAAACCCCTTTTTCTTAAACATCGTATAACTTTCGATTCCTTCAAGCTACAATAAAATTTGGAAAGTGGGTTCTTATTGAAAAAAAAATTTGTATACCCTTTTGTGGGGGGTAAAGGGGATTAGGTGCGGCCTATTTAAAGTTCGTGATGGACTAACTTTTGTATGTTTTACTACAGCTACACTGCCAAAATTTTGTGCTTAGATTCGCATTCAAAAAAGAGTGAAAAAGAAGTAAAAAGAAGTGAGTAAGTTTCAGTCGGGCAAGCCGACTTATATATACCGTACACCTACTGGGCCATATTGTATCCGCCATCTTGAATTTTGAAAATGCGACATCAAATTCGAAATCAGCGACCCCAAAAACCCCCCTATACAAAATTTCATACAGTTTTGTGGAAATCTTAAAATTTCGGCCGCCATATTGGTTCCGCCATCTTGAATTTTAAAATTCCGACATCAAATTCGAGATCGGCGACCCGAAAACCCCACTATACAAAATTTCATACTGTTTTGATGAAATCTTAAAATTTCGATAAAAACTCGATTTTCACTTATATGGGAGGTAGGCGTGGCAGCCGACCGATTCCGCCCATTTTCAAAAGCAACTCCTTCTAGGGCCTAAAAAGGATAAATCCAAAAATTGGGATCCCTAGCTTTCTTCTAGCTCCTGCAATCGTGTTTACAAGAAATGGGAATGGACAGACGGACAGACAGGGAGGTAGGCGTGGCAGACGACCGATTCCGCCCATTTTCAATACCAATCTTAAAATTTCGGCCGCCATATTGGTTCCGCCATCTTGAATTTTAAAATTCCGACATCAAATTCGAAATCAGCGACGCCGAAAACCCCACTATACAAAAATTTCATACTGTTTTGATGAAATCTTAAAATTTCGGTAAAAACTCGATTTTCACTTATATGGGAGGTAGGCGTGGCAGCCGACCGATTCCGCCCATTTTCAATACCAACTCCTTCTAGGGCCTAAGAAGGATAAATACAAAATTTGGGATCCCTAGCTTTCTTCTAGCTCCTGCAATCGTGTTTACAAAAAAAGAGGACGGACAGACGGATAGGGCTAAATCAACTCAGGAGGTGACGCTGATTTTTCCATACCGGACACTTTTCCTTCTTGGTGTTACAAACATCAGACCAAAGTGAATATACCCATACCTCATGAGGTGTAGGGTATAAAAATGTGGGGGTAAAAGAGAGAAAAAATGTGAGTGAAAAAGAGAGCAAAAAGGAGGGGGGGGGGGTAATTAAAAAAAAATAAAAATAAAAAAGAGTAAAAAACTAGAGAGTGGACTATCTTCGGCTATACCGAAGTTGAAATACCCCCACACAGTAGAAAAAATGTGGTCTCAAGACCCTATTTTGAGCCAATTATAGGTGGTTTTGGAGCCCAAACCATGTCCAAAATCCGTTTCTAAAAATTTCCAATCAAATCCGAAAAAAAAAAAAAATGGTCTCAGGACCCCAATTAGACCCTTATATATGTGGCTTCGGAACCTCGGACCATGTCAAAAATACGTTTCTAAACATTTCCAATGGAATACAACAATAAAAAAGACTTGAAAAATGTTTACCTTTTTTTTCGGTGTATGGGAGCCACGCCCAGTTTTTGTCCGATTTGGCTGATTCTCGAACTTGATCTCAGTATTCACGAGAAAAACATGTAAAAAAAGTTTCAAGTCGATATCTCCAAAATTTCGACCGCTATCGTGCGGACGGACAGACGGACAGACGGACGGACAGACAGACGGACATCGCTAAATCGACTCAGGAGGTGATACTGATCAAGAATATATATACTTTTCCATATATATACTTTTCCATACCACACGCCTCCTTATGGGCGTTACAAACGTTGTGACAAAGTTAGTATACCCTGCCACAGTGAGTGTGGGGGTATAAAAAAGTTTTTTTAAATATAACCCTTTAAACCGACTATACGCAATTTCGATTTAAAATTAAGGGTTTCAAGAGTACTCGTCAGAATTACACTTAACTAAGATGCTACTCATGTGGAAACTGTTGCCATTTTAGGAACTGTTCTGGCCTCAGAAATCTTCGCGATCGACCTCAACACTTCAGTGTCCCCTGCTGCCGAAATCTCCTACAAACACAGTCCCATCTTTCGCAGTTGGCTGCTGGCCCTGGCTCGCAGCTCTCCGTCCTTGCGTCATTCAAGGCCTCCGAGAGGCATTCGCAATCATCAGGCCCCCCACCAATCAAATTCCCCGCAGACAACAAACTCGTCAAATCAACACACAAGACGTCGCTCGTCAATTCGGCTCCTCCGGCGATAGTGCCTACACCTCCATCTATAGAAAATAATGCAATTAATCTGCAACGGACTCTTAAACAAATGTCAAGCAATTTTAGATTTCATGAGCCGTAACAACATTCACATTGCGGCCATTCAAGAAACCAAGCTGTTTGTAAGCTCCAATATTCCAAGCACTGCAAACTATCACTTGGTCAGGCAAGTGATTTGTCCCATAGACAAAATTCAGAAATTTGATGTCATCAATTATATGAAATATGGTATACATTGATTTATCATCCCGCTCAAAACAAGAACTTGAATCGGCATCTGTTAGTGCTAGTGAAAAAACGGCGAATTCACAAATCAAAGCTTTTGCCATGCAACCAACAGGTGCGAGCAGTGCGAATGCATCGCAACCTGTAGTTCCTACCCTCCCCGCCATGAATAGTGCATCTGCAGAATCAACTATAGCAAAGAGTCGATCAGCAGGGGCACACTTTGCTAACTCTCCCGCATCGCCATCATGAGCAAACAGTGTCACAGTCCTACACCCTACACTCAGCAGGCAGCGAACATGACGGCATTTTTAGCATCACAAACTAATTTGGAAAGTACAATTACTATTAATACTCTTAGGCCAGACCCTACTAATAAGTTCTCTGAGAACAAAAACCCTTTGAATAAGCCTCAGTCAGCAAATATGAGTGATGCAATTGGCGCAAACCCTACAGAGAAAAATACTCCACGAGCGGCAGAGCAGACTGGCATGCACCGCTACTTGCAAAAGCCAGACCCTACATAGCAAAATCACAGAACGACTCCACCCGAAAATACGAATACGCCTAAGGTTTTAAAGACAAAGCCGAGTATCCAGCCCCTAAATCATGGGCAAAATATATATTCACTATTATATGAAGAGGATAAATCAGACCTTAAACCCAAGACGTCAAAGTCGCTTCCAATTTATCTCAGGGAAAAAAACTCGAATTCCCTTGTTACTCTGATGACACAAATTGCAGGTTCCAACAGATTTCATGTGATGGCTATTCTCCATGAAACAAAGTACAAATTTATAATGAGGCAGATTTTCGCAAAGTTGTGGACTATTTCGACAAGTGTAAAAATAGCTATTATACATACCAGCTCAAAAGTAGAAAATACCTATCAGTTGTTCTAAGAGGTGTAGACTCTGGTGTCGACTGTGTTGAAGTGAAGGAGGCATTAATTGTATTAAAATTCCAGGTTTGATCTGTCTCTAACATTATAAACAAGGAAAAATTACCCCAACCAATTTTCCGCATCGAACTGGAATTTGAGGAACCGCATAAACGTCGGGGCCCAATATAATGTCAAAACTGACAAGAATATGGTTATTCAAAAAAATATTGCACCAGACCTTCACCAGACCCAATTGTGCCCAAAATCGAGACGTGCGGCATTAGCACCATTTCCTTGGGGTGGGTATGATTTCATCTGGGCAAACCGTTTTTTGGCCCCACTTTTCAGTTTAGTTTAGTTCAAAAATATTTAAATGGATTATTTTTGTTTTTTACTCGAAAAACACTTTTTTTCATGGTATTTACAAATTTTTACATTGAACAACAATTTTATTTTTCATTTGTCAATACGATGAAGAGTTTTTCAATCTCTTGTTTTTGTCTTCAACATAATCTGTGGCAATATTGACTGTCCATCTTTGTTGGAACTTATTTTATTTAAGATTCCCAATCGACATTTGCGTCACAATGATTTGTTTTGTGTAAGTTTTCACAGAACAAACTATGCATTAAATGAGCCAATTACTCGAACTCTTCTTGAATATAATAAAATTAATAAAAATGAAAATGGTATAGATTTTTCCTCTTCGCGTTTTGCATTTAAATTATTACTGAATGAATTGCATTGAATTATTATTTTTAGCTAGTGTAAGTTAATAAATATATTGTAAGTTGTTTTCTAGTCTGTAAGGATTACTGTATCCATTAGTTAATAAATGAAATGAAACTGAAATAACAACATTTATAAAAAATTAAAGTTTATATCATTCTTGCCAAAAATGCCTTTTAAACAATTTTTTTCGCTAAGATATCATAGATACATTTTTTGTTCTAGCATTTGTGATAAAATGTCTCGAATTTGTCAATATGTCGCGGTATAAAATTGCGACACGATTGTTGTTGTTTTATTGTTTGTTTTGTTTTGTTATGTTTCCCTTTTGTTCGGGGGGAACAAAATCGAAGGAACAAAATCTCACACGCACTAACCGAAAGAACGCACTGCACGATTTTATTGATTGTTAATTTTTTTTTTATATAAATATATTTGTTTTGCTTAATTTGTTAAGCAAAACAAATTGGCCACTAGCGGGTGAAATGCGACCGGCGCGCGGAAGAAGAAAACTGAATATTTTGTTTGAGCTGTCAAAGTTCTCTTGCTTTCTTCTCCTTTCTTTCGCTTTTGCTTTCGTTAAGTTTGCTCAGTGAGCGGCGGCGATCCGATGAAGGTATTGCCAGCCTCGCCATTACAATAGTAAAATGTCAAAACCTGGACTAAAGCATGTGTACTCTTTGAACCTGTTTGAGGGAGGGGAATTTGAGAACATTTATGCTTTCGCCTAAACGTACATGAGTGCCGCCAAAATGTATATTTCATTTTGGTGGGTGCAGGGGGGTATATGTAAATTTGCCAAACACACCTAGAAAAATCTGAAGAGATTTTTCGCATATAGGTAAAGGTATGGGTAAAGCCCCGACTGCGGACACTGGTTTCTGCGTAAGCCGCACTCTATGTATGTGGGAAGATAAATGGAAAGTGAGCGTCATAGGCGCTCATATATTCTAATTCTTTTAGTTCTTTTTGAGCAGGGAAGAAGGAAAGTAAAAAGTTAAGTTTGAGATTTTAAATTTAATTTGGCTTAAATAATTGGTTAGAAAATTTTTTTTCCTGTGTTCTAAATTGTGTTTTTGGAGTGGTGAGGTGGAGCGGTTGCCAGCGTCGGATTGTGGCTGGAGGACAAGTGTTCCAAAGGGAGTATTTTTGCGCGCTGGTTTAGTTTTGCCAGTTAGTGTTTTTTTCTTTATTTTTATTTGTTTTTGTGAAGTGTTTCCGTCCTGGGAATTTCAAGTAGTTTGCTTGGAATTTGTTTGGCCGTTTCCCCCCTCTTCCTTATTCCTTTTTTTTGTTTGTGTCGTCCCGCATCAGAGCCAAGTTGTTGCTGGACATCGAATTTTATCGAAGTCCAGCTGGTGAATAGATTCTGCAAAGAATCGTGCGAGGAATTTCAGACAGGTTGGTCTGGTCCCGCAAATCAATCAATTGCGTTTTAAAAAAATTTAATTTTTTGGTATATAAATAATTTCTTTTGGGTGATTGCCTGCGGGCAACCAGCTGGCTAGGGAAAGTAGTGATAGCCCTCAGAGGCGTCCGTCCGGAGTATATTTGAGTTTCACTTTGTCGGGAAAAGATTTAGATAATAGGCCATATTTAGGCGTTAGGATTTTTGGAGTGCGTATGTTAGGGCTTTTAGATTCGGGGGCCACCAGGACGATTCTTGGTAGGCCAGGCTGGGACACATTAAAGTCCTGGGGGTTAAGTTTATTGGCGTCTGCGGTCAGCAAGGTTGCGCTTGCTGATGGTGAAGAAGTTCCGGTTAGGGGGGTAGTTTCGGTCCCTTTCGAGGTAGAGGGCAAGTCGGTCCTCGTTGAATGCCTCGTAATACCGGATTTACCCCAATCATTGATTCTTGGAGTAGGCCGGTGTAGTGCCAGATTTGGCCAATAATCAGTGGAGGTTTTCCGACCAAGTCGAGGTCTCGTCAGCAGCGCCGATAGTTGATAGGTCTTTGTTGTCAACTAGGGAAAAATCGGTTCTTGAGGAGTTTGTTGCAGATGTTTTTAGGTCTATGCCTGAGGGACTTGGTTATACACATTTGGTCGAACATCGGATTCGTACAAGGCCAAATGTGGAACCAGTCAAGCAGCGATACTATCCGGTATCGCCCGCTATTCAGAGGCGCATAGATGAGGAAATAGAGGATATGTTAGAAAAGGGTGTGATTGAGATTTCTCACAGCCCTTGGGCATCACCGGTTGTGATGATTAGGAAAAAGGATGGGAGTTATAGGTTTTGTGTCGACTATAGGACACTGAATAAAAATACGGATCGAGATAGTTACCCCCTCCCTTATATTTCGGCTACTTTAGATAAGCTAAAGGGCGCCATATATCTCTCTAGTTTGGATATAAAATCCGCTTATTGGCAGATCCCAGTAGAGAAGGAGTCTAGGGCCTGCACGGCATTTACAGTTCCGGGTAGGGGGCTCTACCAGTTCAAGCGCATGTCTTATGGCCTGCACAATGCGCCTGCAACTTGGCAGAGACTTATAAATGAGGTCCTTGGGGCTGACTTGGAACCCCATGTTTTCGTGTATTTGGACGATATTATTATTGTTACAAATACATTTGATAAGCATGTTGAGGTTCTGAAGGAGGTCCTGAGGAGGATTTGTTCGGCAGGGCTTAGATTAAATAGAGAAAAATGTAATTTTTGTCTTTCTTCGCTACGGTACTTAGGTTATGTTGTTGATCGACAGGGCTTGCACGTTGACCCCGAGAAAGTTGAGGCAATGCTGAAAATTCCAGCGCCCAAAAATGTAAGGGAAGTCAGGTCGTTTGTTGGCACCATTTCTTGGTATCGTAGGTTTGTTTCGAATTTCACTAATTTGGTTAAGCCTCTAACTGATCTTCTAAAGAAGAAGAACAGGTTTAGATGGTCGCGAGGACAGCTTTTTGAAGGCCAAGGAGCGCCTAGTGACGGCGCCGGTCCTGAGCTGTCCTGATTTCGAACGACCCTTCGTAGTTCAGACTGATGCTTCCGATTTTGGAATAGGTGCCGTTTTGACACAGCAGTTTGATGAAGGGGAGAAGGTCATTTCATATTTGAGCAGGTCGTTGAGTAGGTGCGAGAGGAATTATTCCACTACCGAGAAGGAGTGTTTGGGTGTTTTGTGGGCAGTTGAGAAGTTGAGGCCATACATCGAAGGGGTTAGCTTCACAGTGGTGACCGACCATTATTCGTTGGTATGGCTCAACAATTTGAAAGATCCTTGCGGTAGGTTGGCTAGATGGGCTTTAAAGCTCCAGCAATATGATTATGAAATCATACATCGTAAGGGGAAAGATCATGTTGTGCCCGACATGCTTTCTAGAGGTGTCGCAGTCGTAGGGGAGGTAGATGGGCGTGTTAGAGATCCATGGGTGGATTCCATGGTTAGGAAAGTGGAGGATAAACCACTCGATTACCCGGCTTGGAGAATTGAAAACGGAGTGTTATATAAACACATAAAGGCAGGGACAAATAGTTTGTTTAGTGCTGGGTACGAGTGGAAGAGAGTTGTGGGCAGGAGTGATAGGCGCAGTATTTTATTCGGGTGTCACGATAATCCATTATCGGGGCACATGGGCGTTAGGAAAACATACGCTAGGGTAATTGAGAAATATTATTGGCCGAAAATGAAGGCAGAGATAGCTAGATATATTAAAGGTTGTCAGGTTTGCCAGAGGGTGAAACCTGACAACAATAAGCCAGCTGGTTGTATGGTATAGAGGACAAAGAAGTTAGAACCTTGGGAAATGATCTGCGTAGATCTGGTGGGACCCTTGGTGAAGTCTAGTCGGGGATTTTGTTATATTTTAACGGTGGTTGACTACTTCACCAAATTCCCATTGTTGTTTCCGTTGCGAAATGCAACGGCAAAGAGTGTTTGCAAGGAGTTGGAAGATAATGTCTTCCTGCTCTTTGGAGTTCCGAGGTCCATTGTATGCGACAATGGGCCACAGTTTCGCAGCAAGGAGCTGCAGAGTTTATGCGCGTCGTATGGTGTGCAGATGCGGTACACTGCACATTATCATCCGCAGGCTAATCCGCGCGGAGCGGATTAACCAAATTATTAAGACCACTTTGAGGGCGTACGTGTCGGAGAACCACAGGACGTGGGATACTCACCTCTCAAAGGTGGCGTGCTGCATTCGAACAGCGCAGCATGAGGTGTTCGGGGCGTCTCCATACTTCGTGAATTTTGGCCGAAATATGGCGGTCAGGGTTGATAGAGATTATAGACGAGTGGGAGACTCAGACCAACCGGACAATAGTAGTGAGGACCGGGCCAAGAAAATGGCAGACTTGAGGGAAGACATACGGAAAAAGTTAGAAATGGCAAGTGCCAAGACAGCGAAAACGTACAATCTCAGACGTAGAGATGTGCAGTATTTACCGCACGAGTTAGTATGGAGACGTAATTTTGTTTTGTCCGATGCTGCAAACTATTTTGCAGCGAAGTTAGCTCCGAAATTTTGTTGGACCGTTTAGGGTTAAAAAGAGGGTGTCTCCGTGGACATATGTTTTGGAAGACGAAGACGGACGAGAAAAGGGGACATGGCAAGTGCAGGACCTTAGGCCGCACATTGACTCAGGATGATTTTCTCCGGTTAGATTCGAAAGTTGGCTGGTCTCAGGAGACTAAGCTACATTCGCGGAGGTGGAGGTGGGGTTGTCGCGGTATAAAATTGCGAAACGATTGTTGTTGTTTTATTGTTTGTTTTGTTTTGTTATGTTTCCCTTTTGTTCGGGGCGACGGGGGAACAAAATCGAAGGAACAAAATCTCACACGCACTAACCGAAAGAACGCACTGCACGATTTTATTGATTGTTAATTTTTTTTTTATATAAATATATTTGTTTTGCTTAATTTGTTAAGCAAAACAAATTCGCCACTAGCGGGTGAAATGCGACCGGCGCGCGGAAGAAGAAAACTGAATAGTTTGTTTGAGCTGTCAAAGTTCTCTTGCTTTCTTCTCCTTTCTTTCGCTTTTGCTTTCGATAAGTTAGCTTAGTGAGCGGCGGCGATCCGATGAAGGTATTGCCAGCCTCGCCATTACAATAGTAAAATGTCAAAACCTGGACTAAAGCTTGTGTACTCTTTGAACCTGTTTGAGGGAGGGGAACTTGAGAACATTTATGCTTTCGCCTAAACGTACATGAGTGCCGCCAAAATGTATATTTCATTTTGGTGGGTATATGTAAATTTGCCAAACACACCTAGAAAAATCTGAAGAGATTTTTCGCATATAGGTATGGGTAAAGCCCCGACTGCGGACACTGGTTTCTGCGTAAGCCGCACTCTATGTATGTGGGAAGATAAATGGAAAGTGAGCGTCATATGAGATTTTAAATTTAATTTGGCTTAAATAATTGGTTAGAAAATTTTTTTCCTGTCTTCTAAATTGTGTTTTTGGAGTGGTGAGGTGGAGCGGTTGCCAGCGTCGGATTGTGGCTGGAGGACAAGTGTTCCAAAGGGAGTATTTTTGCGCGCTGGTTTAGTTTTGCCAGCTAGTGTTTTTTTCTTTATTTTTATTTGTGGCAGTCGGCCATTTAGTGTTTTGAATTTGAGGAATTTAATAGAGTTGGACAGGTTGTGTTCGGTCGTGATTTGTTTTTGTGAAGTGTTTCCGTCCTGGGAATTTCAAGTAGTTTGCTTGGAATTTGTTTGGCCGTCGAATTTTATCGAAGTCCAGCTGGTAAATAGATTCTGCAAAGAATCGTGCGAGGAATTTCAGACAGGTTGGTCTGGTCCCGCAAATCAATTGCGTTTTAAAAAAATTTAATTTTTTGGTATATAAATAATTTCTTTTGGGTTTGTGTCAATTTTGAAAAAGGGTTTGTGTTCGGTATTATTTTCCTTGTGTCGGGAAAATTTCCGTTTCTTTTATATATATATATATAAATATTTAATTATTGCGTGGGGATTTTCGATTTTAGTTTTATAAAGTTTTAGTTCAAAATAGCGGGATAAATATTTCAGGAACGTCGATGTGTATACCACATCGAATATGATATTCGATGTTTCTTTAAAGCTAAGATTACACGATGCGTGCACGAATAATTCGATGCAAAAATTCGTTCAAAATTTGTTTAAAATGTGTTGAAAAAATAGTTCGTTCGGTAAACTTCTCGAATTTGGTGAATTAAATTTGAACAAATTTTGATTTGAAAATTTTCGTACATATATTACATTGCCTGGACAAATATTATGCGTAGCGAACTGGAAAAATGTGTGTTGGTACTTTTTTTGTGATGTGTACACATTTTTGGAAACTTCTTCACATTTTAATGAATTTAAAGAAGGAAAATGTTGGACGATTCCGTTGTTTGCACATCAACAACATAAAAAACCTTAAATGCTTAACATTATGCACTATGACCACAATGCAAAATAATGGTAGTGGTCAAGCAAAACTACTATTCACCCTTTTAGAAATTGAAGCTAGTGGTCAAATAAAGTAACCATCACCCTTTTGAGTCCAAAAAAATTCTTGGTCCAGTGGAAATTGATGCCCACCTATTTCTACGGCTGCGAAGCATGAAACGCAACGACACATTATTTAATCGATGTCATTCATTAATCGATGCCTTCGCGAAATACTACGCATATTCTGGTTGGTCGTAATATCATACGGGGACCTATGGAGAAGAACACACCAAAACCTAGTGTTGCTTGCTGAGTCGGTCACATTTTACACAGGCCGCCTGACGATATCACAATAATTGCTGTTGACTGGAATCCTCAAGCTTCAACCTTCAAGAGACCGATCCGAATTAAGAAAATTCAATCTAAAAATAAAAATAAAAACTTCGGTCCTTAAAAAACGAAATGTGCATTTATACACTCGGATTTGAATGAAAATACCCGATATCGGCTTCGGCTTCAGTATAAGCCTTCGGCGTCGGCCGAAGTAATAGGATGCCAATTGACCTTCGGCATCGGGCTCTACCTTAAACACTTTTAACCTACGTGGTGTTTTTAAAATAGATTTTATGCATATTTGGATGAAGGTAAAACATATACTTCTATATTGCCAGTATAGTGAAAGTACATTCACTGATATCAAGATACAAAATATATGAAAAAGTACATTCGCCGTTCGGATTTTTCTGTCAAACTAATACAAAATTCAATGCTTGCTATTTCGCTCTTACAGTGAGCTCAAAACACATTGCAGAGATAGGATACTGGCAATATAGAAGTATTACATATATGAGGTAAAATGTAGTGCTTATCATCATTTAATAAGACATTGAATGTAGTTTATTCCAGCATTTGAAATTTTTGAAAAATTTTAATTTTTAGAAGAAAAAAGAGATTTAAATAAAAATTGGTTTTCTTGTTTTTTTATTATTGAAAAATATGTGCATATTCAATGCACTCCTCCTTCTACAGTATTTGCCATGTACACTCAAAGAATAATTATGTTTGGATAACGTTTGCTTCAAATATACTACTTTTGAATACAAACTTAAACGAAAAAATAAACAAAAAACATTTGCTCCAAATTAAGTCTTTTGCCGCAAATAATAAATAAATTTGCAACAATTTAAATAAGTTTATAATAAAAGTATTGCATTTTACAATTATTGAAATCGTTTTTAAATTGCTGCAAATTAACAACTAATTTCTAATAAACGTTTACATTGTTAAATTCGAATTCGATATAAGCTTTGTTTTTATCGACCAGAACGGAAGTAGCTCAGTGGCACAGCGTGTATGTGCGGAACTTATAAACCTTACGTCCCGTGTTAGAATCCTGGCTGAGCTGACATTTTTTTTTTTCGATATTCAAACGTTCGCAATAGAAACAACAAGCGAATGCATGTTTGTCTAATTTTGCGTATATTACGAACGAAAAAATTCTTTGAGTGTATATATTTCAGGGATACTTGGGGAGTGTTTAAAAATCAAATACACAGCAAATATTGATAAATTTATAGTATATAGCAGGGGCGCGCAAAATGATTTGCTGCTGCTTAGTGAACAAAAGAGAGAATAGCACAGATGTGTTATGAAATGCGCATCTCTGGTATATACGTATAAAGCTATTTGTTGAGCAGTGACCCACAGACACATAGTATCGATTAGGGGTTGCAATCCCAGGATCCCGGGATCCCGAACCTTTTCTTGTCCCGACAGTCCCGGGATTATAAAGTCTAAAACCCCAGGATTACCTAAAAATTTCTGACTTGAATTTAATTTTATTTTTCTTGAAGTTTTTTGTATATTTGGTTAGCGGACCAAATATACAGGAAACTTAAACTCGTCAATTTATAATATGTATGATCTTTGATATGTAGCTGTGCGAACAATCGCCCAAAAATGTTGGGCCTTTCTCAATAAGGTATAAAAGCCGAAAAATTGCGAAAAGTTAAAATTAACAATCTCCCAAAATATTGGGCTTTTGTTCGTAATGAATAATAACCCAAAAACAAAATGAAAAATCGCCAAAAAAAAACATTTTAGATAGTCATATTTTAAAGAAACAACATTTATTTAACAATTTTACTCACAAAAATACTAATATAGAATCTTGAACATTCTTACGGCACATGGGACAAGGATAGGACGTTTTCCCTTCAGAAACGATTTGTGCTTGTAATTTTAAGTTAGTTCATATATATTAGATGAATAAATATACGGTTGAGCTGGCTTAACTTAAACCCGCTAAAGAGAAAAACCATATTTCAGTATAACGAAAAATAAAGATCTAACATGTTCGTGTCCTTCGAAGTTATATTTTTTTACTAAAAGTATCGCCCGTAGCATGCATTTTCGGGAGGAAAATAAAATAAAATTACTGAGCACCCGAGCGCAGTCTTACTTCAACGATATCTGAGCACAGACTAATAAGCCAGGTATAATGGACGGTGACGGCCGTAAGCATCTGTTGTGTGAAAAACAATGGAGGCAGTTTTAATGGTCGGGACCTGTCGTTGCAGTTCCGTTAATATCTTTTGATATTAGTAAGCAGCTTACAGTTTGACAACCAAAAGCTTGTCAAACTGTTAATTCTCAAACCACTTTTTCCGTTACCTGAAGGAGTTGGGAGGTCCGTAAAAAAAGCTTCTTATATGGATTTCTTCGTTGAAGAGTTCTCTACCATTTCTGCTAAATTATTTTTAAAAAATTTTATTTTTTCCATACAGTTTAAATGTAAATATACGAGTCTCGGGGGGCACGTGTTAATGTTGACCTTGGATGACCAAATTTTGGGAATTTTTTCTCACAAAATGAAACGATTTGAGGGGATTATGGATCTCAAGCGAACTTAAATTTTCCCAATACGATTTTGGACCACGCTAATATGTATGTATGTATTAGGGCTTTCGATCCCGAAGCCTTTTCGCAATCCCGGTATTTTCGGGACTGATAATTGCAATCCCGGGATTTTTCGGGAATCGTTACTTTTTAAAAAAATATACATTTTAAAAAAATATTTTACAATTTTTGATCGAAAAAATATAGTTTTTGCTAAAATAAAAGACCATAGACATTAATTTCAATTTAATAAGGTGCAAATGAATGAATTAATTCATTTTTAGTAGTTGAGTTTCCGTTTCTTTAGAAAAGACAAAATTTAATTTAAAACATGCTTAAGTAAGATTTGTGAAATAAGCTTCCAGTTTAACTTAATTATTTCTATAAAGTAATTAAGACTAAAAAGACAAATTTCTTCTGAAATAAATATAAATTTTTTTTTTCTTAAAGAAAAAGTTCTGGGCACAATAAATTTTATTGGAATCAATCTTTGCTTTTTATTATTCAAAATATTTCGTAATTTTTTTTTTAACCCATTTTTGGCAAAAGCGGTCGACTGGTCGACGTAAAGTTTTTAAAATTCTTGTGACGAAACTAATGGACCGATTTCAGTACGATATGGGAGACTTTAAATTTTTGGACACTTTGAAAAAAATCAAAAAAAATTTCGTAAAGTTCTGAAATCTAATAAATATTATTGAAAAATTATCAAACTATAATTTTACGTCCAAAAATGAGTCAATTTTAAAAATACGAAAGAGTATTTGTAAAGAAAATTTGATGGTCGAAAAATCGACGATTGGCCAAAATTGTATACAAAAAAAACGCTATTACCAATTTTTGGAATTGTCAAAAATTCTGGAACATTTTTATCACAAAACTTTATTTTACAAAGTAGTTTATTTTTGACCAAAGAAATTTTTTTCATAAAAAAAAAATTTTTTTTAAACCCAAGAAAAAAAGTTTGAAAAGTAAGTAAATTTTGTCTAGACACATAACGGATTAAAGTGCCTTGGTACTCGTTCGAAATTAAATAAAATAGCTGTGTATATAAACTTTTTACCGTGACTGTATATGTAAAAATGTGTCATCCTAACGTTGTGATCGTCTAATTCAAAATTTTATACCCTATTTTGGTCATTTCAAACCATTAGGAAGCTTTAAATCTAAAGAAGGTTGGTACTTAAAAAAATCTTTCGGGATCTAAATTTCCAAAAAATTTATACGTTATGGGCAAATGGTCGATTTTTCGACCACCTTGGAAAATCTAATAGAAAAATTGGAAAAATGGTTTGACACCGAATTTGCAAAAATAATGCTTACAGATACTTCCTCTATAAATTTCATCAACCTATTTCAAGCCGTTTAGGAGTGGCTGTCTAAAACTAATTAAACAGCACGAGAAAAGAAAACCAAACTTCTCCGTTTGGTTGTCACTTCAATTCTGTTCGAAGGACCAAAATGTCTAAAACTAATTAGACAGCACGAGAAAAGAAAACCAAACTCTTCAATTTGGGTGTAAATTCAATTCTAATTTTATTATTGCCCAACGGCGATATTTATACTAATCCGTTACACTAAAAACTACAAATATACTTATTATCTATTCTCAGCACAAGAAAACCAGAGATAAAAATACGCTGTAGCGTTGGTCTTCTTGCAACAGAATACCAAATAGAGTGTTGGTATCCGTATGCTTACATTAGAAGATAACAATTTACGAGTATTTGACCGAAGGTTCCATATGGCAACCGTTTAGGAGCGGCCAAAAATGGGTTAATTAAAATGATTTTTTTTTGAGTTTTTCAACTTGTTTTTTCTTATTTCTGGGTGGTCAAAATGTTGTCAAAAACTAGTATTCTACTAACATGGTCTTTTTTATATTTTATGATCGATGAAAATTTCTACTTTTCTTGTATTCATCTTTTTTATGAAGAAATTTATTTAAAAATTAATCCCGAAATTCCCGGGATTTCGGAAAAAATATCCCGGGATTCTCGGGACTAAAAATGGACCGGGATCCCGGGATCGAAAGCCCTAGTATGTATGTGGGGTTGTTCCCTTATAATTCCAGAAATACTTCACCGATTTTAATGAAACACATCCCAAAATATAGTTGATGATAAAATGCGCAAATTGAAATAAAATAAAAACTAGAGAGAGAGTATTTCAGCTTCGGCTATACCGAAGCTGAAATACTCTAAAAAAATGTGGTCTCAAGACCCTATATTGAGCCAATTAAAAGTGGTTTTGGAGCCCGGTCCATGTCCAAAATCCATTTCTAAAAATTTCCAATCAAATCCACCAAAAAAAAAAAATTGGTCTCAAGACCCCATTTAGACCCTTATATATGTGGCTTCGGAACCTCGGACCATGTCTACGTTTCTAAACATTTCCAATCGAATACAGCAATAAAAAAGACTTGAACAATTTTTACCTTTTTTTTCGGTGTATGAGAGCCACGCCCAGTTTTTTCACGAGAAAAACATGTACCCAAAGTTTCAAGTCCATATCTCCAAAACTGCGACCGCTATCGTGCGGACGGACAGACGGACATCGCTAAATCGACTCAGGAGGTGATGCTGATCAAGAATATATATACTTTTCCATACCGGACACGCCTCCTTATGGGCGTTACAAACGTTGTGACAAAGTGAGTATACCCTGCCACAGTGTGTGTGGGGGTATAAAAACTTGAGAGTGAACTATTGTCGGATATGCCGACACTGAAATGTAAATGTTTTGTTCTTTGACCCATTTTGGACACTTTCCCGGGATCGAAAGCCCTAGTATGTATGTGGGGTTGTTCCCTTATAATTCCAGAAATACTTCACCGATTTTAATGAAACACATCCCAAAATATAGTTGATGATAAAATGCGCAAATTGAAATAAAATAAAAACTAGAGAGAGAGTATTTCAGCTTCGGCTATACCGAAGCTGAAATACTCTAAAAAAATGTGGTCTCAAGACCCTATATTGAGCCAATTATAAGTGGTTTTGGAGCCCGGTCCATGTCCAAAATCCATTTCTAAAAATTTCCAATCAAATCCACCAAAAAAAAAAAATTGGTCTCAAGACCCCATTTAGACCCTTATATATGTGGCTTCGGAACCTCGGACCATGTCTACGTTTCTAAACATTTCCAATCGAATACAGCAATAAAAAAGACTTGAACAATTTTTACCTTTTTTTTCGGTGTATGAGAGCCACGCCCAGTTTTTTCACGAGAAAAACATGTACCCAAAGTTTCAAGTCCATATCTCCAAAACTGCGACCGCTATCGTGCGGACGGACAGACGGACATCGCTAAATCGACTCAGGAGGTGATGCTGATCAAGAATATATATACTTTTCCATACCGGACACGCCTCCTTATGGGCGTTACAAACGTTGTGACAAAGTGAGTATACCCTGCCACAGTGTGTGTGGGGGTATAAAAACTTGAGAGTGAACTATTGTCGGATATGCCGACGCTGAAATGTAAATGTTTTGTTCTTTGACCCATTTTGGACACTTTTTGAAAAATTTGGAAAAATTCGAAAACATTTCTGAAATGTAACTAATTGTATTAAAAAATGTTCAAACTACAACTTTACATCGAAAATTGGGACATTCTAAATAATGCAAAAAAATTATTTGAAAAGAAAATTTGAAAATACAAAATCTTTTAAAAAATAAAAATAAATAAGAAATCAAGTTGAAAAATTAAAAAAAATTTTTAATACTAATTTTGCAATAGTAATGTTACCAGAAGCTTCCCCTATGAATTTTATCAAAGCCGCGGCCAAAAATGGGATAGATACGAAATTCTTTCGGAATTTCTATTCCCCTAAAGATTGCCTTTACTCTTTCAGTAGAAATTCTAGATTCATTCATTAATGATATTATATTTAGGGATGTGTCGCAGCACCGCAGAGCATTCTCATTAATTTTAAATACGCATATATTTACGATGTATGATTTGCAAAAAAGTACACCTAATCGGAAATACCCTTAATATAAAAATTAAAAAAATCCAAAAATTCTTTTTTTTTAAAACGTTTTCAACTGCGGATGTTGTTTCTAAGCATAGGCGCATCGAGGATTTTTACAGATCCGCATCCGCAAAAATCACATCAGTCACATCCACAATTAAAATATAAAAATATTTGGGGCGTCACCTCCTGAGTTGATTTAGCCGACTGACCGTCTGTCCGTCCTCTTTTCTTGTAAACACGATTGCAAAGGCTAGAAGAAAGATACACAGAGGAACAAAATCAGAACTTCATGGTTATGATTTGAAACGGGTATCGCTACGAAAAATTCCATACCGCACAGTTCTAAAACACAACTGAAACAGTTTCACTTTTTGAAGATGGTATGAGTTACTGGAGCGTGGGTTCGAATCTCAGTAGGACCAAACTTTTTTTCGATTCTTTTTTATACCCCCACACTCACTGTGGCAGGGTATACTCACTTTGTCACAACGTTTGTAACGCCCATAAGGAGGCGTGTCCGGTATGGAAAAGTATATATATTCTTGATCAGTATCACCTCCTTAGTCGATTTAGCGATGTCCGTCTGTCTGTCCGTCCGTCTGTCCGTCTGTCCGTCCGCACGATAGCGGTCGCAGTTTTGGAGATATCGACTTGAAACTTTGGGTACATGTTTTTCTCGTGAATTTTTTGCATTATTTAGAATGTCCCAATTTTCGATGTAAAGTTGTAGTTTGAACTTTTTTTAATACAATTAGTTACATTTCAGAAATGTTTTCGAATTTTTCCAAATTTATCTAGGATCTTGAGACCACATTTTTATATGTTCGAGGGTACTTCTTCCTACTGTGTGGGGGTATTTCAACTTCGGTATAGACGAAGATAGTCCACTCTCTAGTTTTTCTTTATTTTTGCAAAAAAAACGATTTGCATTTGCCGATTTTAATTTTGTTGCATTTTTGAGGTACTGGACGTCGATTTTAAGAAATCTAGAGTTAGCGCAGCAAAACAAACCCCGGATTCGTGACCAACGAATCCGGAGCAAAAAGTCGAAAGTTCAAATGGTGCGGACGTGTTTTTCAAAGCTCTGTATCTATGATCTGTTTATTGTGCCAATTGTAAAGATTGAACAAAAAATACTAGCGAAAGAGACACATACAAATTACACCAAAAGTTTTCCGCGATCGGTTGCACAGCGTAATCCGGATTACGACTGTTCGGTCACCAAATCCTTGCGTGACGCGGGTGTGCCCCTCGGTCGGTTGGGTGGGTAACGGAGTGTATACATACAAGTCTACATTACCTACCCCTACATTTCATTAGTACAAATGCACCGACAATGTATCGACATGCTAGCACTGCACTTTTGAGTACGCTGACCCAATATACACAAATGGTTCTGGACGTTGTCAACAACAATTGAGTGTATATTGAAATGCACTCAATTTCGGTGACCGTCCTTCGACACCATTCGTCAAGACCAAATTAGCGTACTCAGGGCAACGGGTGCAAATAACATGCAGAGCATAAGTATATTATATTATTGTAGTGTAAGTAAGTAGGATAGATTAAGAACTAATGTATAACAGTTATAAGTAAAGATATAAAAGAGCCGCGTTGGCCACTAATAAAACTAGATTGAATTGGAACTCTGTTCTTCTACCTTCTCATTTAATGTGTGGTGCCTAGCGCCAATCCTTCACAGCTTGAAGAAGCTTAAATCTTTCAAAACTCCAACACATTTCTCCACATGGCGATCTTGCCACTCCAACCTTGGAGTTTTACTGAGACGATCCAGCGTAGCGAGTCCATTGTAATGGGCATAGTTAGGTTAAGATAAAAATCATCAACATGGACTATTATTTTACTGAACACGAACCAAGCAAAATGAAAATTTTAGAGTTTAATGATGAACAAGATGCGGCAATGGCAAAGGCCACCATGTCTGTAGCAGAGGAGGTGGCTAACGAACCAAAAGTGGCAAAAGCCAATGAACCGCTACGAAACGGAGAAATCATTCATCTGCTCAGTGACTCGGAAGACGGTTCTTACAAAATTCTGGGTTTTATAACGTTGGCATCACCACCGGAAGCACCAACAATTGGCGCCGATCAATTCGATTATGATGATGATTGTCATGATCACTGCATTGATATGTCAATGATGTTCGCCGAAGCTGTTAGGAGGACACACAATGGCGAAAATGTCTTTCATCATTTTTTAACGTTCCATATTAAATTGCTTATTTTGCCATCAACATCCTCTGAAACTACTATCTATTATACTTTTTTTTTTATATTTTACGATTTTTACTAAATTTGCATTTGTCTATATATTTTATTTAAAAAAAAAAAAATTGTAAATAAACTCGAATTGATTAAATTTTCATTTTTTAAGTTACAATTTCTAAATAAATTTTACGCGCTAAATCAAGTAATAGGTTAATTTAATTGTTAAATAACAAAAAAAATAAAAAATTAAAGAATTTGAAATATTCACAAAATATTAACTAAATTAATTTTGTTGCAAACAATAAACAAACCAAAAAAATATATATATATATATATTACCATATTATTATTGTATATGAAAAATAACAATAACAACAGAAACGCTACTCCAATTACACAAACCAAAATTTATAAAATCTCGGATAAAAATTCCAATTTCATAAAAATTAAGTACAAAAACAACTTTATGACTTTTTTAATCGACACTGGCGCAGACATTTCACTCTGTAAAATTAATAAACATGTAGATAACGATTTTTATAATCCAGATGAAAAATGCAAATTAACGGGCATTACAAACGAAGAAATTTTTTCACTAGGTAGCATAAGCCTAACACTTAATTTTGGGGAGGAATCCAGCAAACATGAGTTTCAACTAGTCAGTTCGAAATTTCCAATTGAGACTGATGGTATATTAGGTGGAGACTTTTTGAAGAAACTTCTTTGCAAATAGATTACGAAACTTTTACTATTTATTTCAGTGTTGATAAACGAATCACTAATAATTTTACCTATGCATTCAAAATCCTTTAATACAATGACAATAAAAGTTCCACCAAGAACTGAAATCGTACAACCAATTCGTATCAAACTAACAGAAGATACAGTTATTCTAAATAAAGAAATACAAGAAGGTATTTTTTTGAGTAATTCAATAGCACCAAAAAACGGCATGACAAATATAAAAATTTTAAACTCAACGGATAAGGAAATAATTATAAATGGTATTCAGTTGGAAACTGATTCTTTAAACAATTATGACATTTTGACCTACAACAATACCAAACCATTACACTCACAAAAACGACTGAATAAGATTTTAGAAACATTAAACATACAGTGTAATGACGCAAAAATTAAAAACGACTTGACAAACATTTTCCAAAAATACCAGGACGTATTCCACTTGGATAACGAACCCTTGACAACAAAAAATTTTTACACTCAAAACATAACGACAACAGACAACACACCAGTTTACATTAAAAACTATAGACTACCACACACACACACTGACGTAATGAATGAACAAGTCAAGAAAATGCTCGAGGACGATATTATTGAACCATCAGTTAGTCCTTACAATGCTCCACTCCTTTTGGTTCCTAAAAAGAACATTGATGACAAAAGAAAATGGAGACTTGTTGTGGATTACAGAAAACTGAATGATAAAATTGTTAATGATAAATTTCCTCTAACTCGACTAGAAGACATTCTAGACAAGTTGGGAAGAGCAAAATGGTTCTCAACACTTGATATGACCAGTTCATTTCATCAAATTAAACTTGACAAAAAGTCACGAAATTTGACAGCTTTCTCTACACCGAACGGAAATTTTCACTTCAAACGATTACCTTTCGGACTTAAAATCTCATCAAATAGTTTCCAACGTATGCTAACACTTGCACTTGCAGGTTTAGATTCAAATGCATTTCTTTACGTGGATGGCATAATCATCCATGGTTGTAGCATAAATCACCATAATGAAAATTTGATTAAAGTATTAGACAGGCTGCAATGGTATAATTTAAAATTAAATGCTGCCAAATGTTGTTTTTTGCAAGAAGTACAAGCAATACAAATGTATTAAGAAACAATACGAACGCGAATATTTTAAACCCGACTGAGTTCCCGCCAACAATCATGCCCAATTCTACGAACTCAACAATAACCCATGATGAGACGCTCAGACGGAGTGCAGAATGTGCCTCTCCGAGTACACCTTTATTCACAACATCTTAGTAAACATCGTTACCGTCCGCAATAATGTCTACATCCTCGTTAATCACATCAACACTCTCCACCGCAACAAATGTTCTCGCAACATCCTCTGCAACATGTTCTACCACACCCGCAACATCAATACAATCAGACTTACTGAAATCAGGTAGGGATAGATACATCAAAATAGCGAAGACGCAGCCCGATAGGTGATGGATCCAATAACTTAATAAAAATGTCCAAAACTGCTGACGGAGTTATTGATAATAATAACAGATGTTCTATTCTGAGCACTGACGGTGAACCTGAGATTTATCTACGAGAGAGAATTTCGAATGTGCTGGTAAAGAATCTAACGAGCTTGATTGGTGAAAAAAATGTTTACGTGACATCACTAATGAAGGGTACCAGAGCCAAAAATACAAATCTACACTGAATCTAATCTCAAAATCGTTGATTATTTGGATAAAAATCATGAATCATTCTACACACATCAGCTTAAAAGCAGTAAAGGATTGACTGTAGTTATTAAAGGTATTGATCCTGATGTTACTGTTGATGAAATCAAAGGTGCGCTCTTGCAAGAAAACTTTAGAGTAAAAACCGTCTTTAATATAAAAACTAGAGAGTGGACTATCTTCGGCTATACCGAAGCTGAAATACCCCCACACAGTAGGAAAAAGTACCTCGAACATAAAAAAATGTGGTCTCAAGACCCTATTTTGAACCAATTATAGGTGGTTTTGGAGCCCGGACCATGTCCAAAATCCATTTCTAAAAATTTCCAATCAAATCCACCAAAAAAAAAATTGGTCTCAAGACCCCATTTAGACCCTTATATATGTGGCTTCGGAACCTCGGACCATGTCAAAAAAATGTTTCTAAACATTTCCAATCGAATACAACAATAAAAAAGACTTTCAAAATTTTTACCTTTTTTTTCGGTGTATGGGAGCCACGCCCAGTTTTTATCCGATGTGGCTGATTCTCGAACTTGATCTCAGTATTCACGAGAAAAACATTTACCCAAAGTTTCAAGTCGATATCTCCAAAACTGCGACCGCTATCGTGCGGACGGACAGACGGACGGATAGACAGACGGACATCGCTAAATCGACTCAGGAGGTGATGCTGATCAAGAATATATATACTTTTCCATACCGGACACGCCTCCTTATGGGCTTTACAAACGTTGTGACAAAGTTAGTATACCCTGCCACAGTGAGTGTGGGGGTATAAAAAAGACAAAATCCCGCAACCTCTTTTCCGTGTAGAGCTTGAGCCAGACAACAACAAAATTTTTAAAGGGAGAAATGCATCCCATCTATCAACTTCGTTATTTGATCCACCGAAGAATCTCAGTTGAAGAGCTACATAAGCGCGATGGTCCACTGCAATGTATGAACTGTCAAGAATATGGTCATACTGCACACTACTGTGTGTTGTATGTGGTGACTTTCATCAAACGTCCAAATGTGCCGCCAGCAAGGAAGATGCAGTCGTAAGGAAATGTAGCAATTGTGGTGGCAATCACACAGCCAATTTTAGAGGTTGCCCAGTATACTGCGAACTTAGAAAACAAGTTAAAAGTAGAGAAAAACCAATTGCTCCTGCAGCTCTACAAACACATCCCTTATACTCTAACTCCAGTGAAAATATAAACGTAAAAACTTTTTCCTAGTAGCCCAGTAGGAGTAGAGTCACTTTGTCACTTGTTTTTATTAATTTCTTTAAATTTTTAGGAAATGGACAATTATGGTTTTTTCCTCGTATTATAATTGGACCTTTCCCCATACAAATGTTAGCTCGTTTTGGCCAAATTAAGCCGGGCTGCCGATATCGGATTGGCCTTAAACTTCAAATTTAAAATTTTTGGTCCATTGACATAAATTAAGACAATCTTGATAAAATTAGACACTCGAGCGAATATATCACTACCAGAACCTGGAATGAATAATTTTCTTTTTATAGAACTTTTCATAGGAAATAGGTGAATTCAGTTTATATTTTTTATTCTCTAACATTGTTTCAACTTTTAATTTCTCAATTTGAATTATAAAACGATTAGAGAAGCAAATAAAACAAATTTCACATTTGTAATATGTTTGTTCTTAATGTCATTGTAGATTTTAAAGTGGCCAAAAACCCTTAATTTTAAAACCTATAACTTAAAAAATACGAAAGTTAGTCCATCCCGAACTTTAAATAGGCTCCAATCCCTTTTTTTTTTCCCCCACATGCATATCTTTAAGAACTTTAGTTCATAAAATAGAGAAGATTCCCCTTTGAATTCCAACAATGGCTGTCAAAAAACGAATGTAAATTAGAACTATACACAGTTAAAAAGGAATCCGGGGCCAATTCACAAAATCTGATTTATAGGAAAAACTGTTGATCGGTGACCGCTATTTATGTTTGTTGGATTTTGGAGTATTTTATACCGTGGTTTTCGTTATTGAATTAGCTTTTCAACCCGCCCAAGTATAGCCTACTAGCTGCAGTAATTCAGAAGTAAGAAAAACAGTGAAAACACTTTTGTTCCTTGAAAAATTTGATCCTTGAATTTTTTTTCTCTCCGATCAACAGTTTTTTTCGTTTCTCGACCAGAGGAATCAACTCGCGGAGATTTATTGTCTTATTCAGGGACACCCTGTATATATTCAAGCCAAAGTTAATATAATGGTTATAATAATAAAACAAATTTCACATTTGTAATATGTAAACAGAAGTATTCAAAGCATTCATATAATTCACACAACCGGTTAGCATGGTTCTTTAGCGTTTCTCTTATAGGTTATAAAACGGAATAGTTTCAGTAACCAAACGGATTTACTTTCCTATACAATTGTCAATAAAATGTATTTACAGTTTTTGTAATTTGGGTTTACTATTAAAATTTATAAAGTTATAAAAAGTATTAAGATTGTAGTATAACGTATTTCAGAATGCTTCCCGAAAATATGAAATATTTAATTAATAAGGTAATCCGAATACTGTTTAATTAGAAACAAACATTTAAATACATTTGGTGTTTTTAAAAAATGGTCAATCGTATTGAACATTTTTAGTGTTCCCTTCTGCCTTTTCCGTAAATAACGAAAATTAATCATCAAGCTAAATGCGAGTTGTAATTGATATAAAATTGTATGACAATTAGGGCGGATAGTCAAAATGAAAATTTTAATATTATCAACAACGGACTAGTCTAATGGGGTAAACTTTCCGGAAAGTGGGACAATATCAAGGTTGATGGGGATGTATGTGAAAAATTTACAATAAATATAAACAACCACTTTTTTGCCCATCTACATTATTATTGTTAGTACAGCTTTCGGTTTTTTTAGGTAGCTCCGATTTTGTTTAGACAGGAATGCATAAGTTGAAAAGAATACTTATGAATTTGAAGTCATTAAAATCCGAATAGAATCTAAAGCTAGCTGTACACCTCATGTGAAAATGAACGTGAACATTTTTATACTAAACATAGTATCCTTAAAACACAATGTCAAATAAATTGTATGCTTCAATTTCAAAGAAAATTAAAAATTCTAAATAGTAGCGAAAAAAAAATCATCAAAATAATTCCTTTTACGCCTTATATTTAGTGTTCACGGTAAAGCTAGCTGTACACCTCACGTGAAAATGAATGTGAACATTTTTTATACCCTTTCAACGCAACGTAAAATAAATTTTGTGTTTCCATTTCAAAGAAAACTAAAAATTCTAAATAGTTGCGAAAAAATACCATAAAAATTACTGTTTTTACGCGTTTTATTTAGTGTTGACGGTAACAGCAAATATTTCGCAGGGAACATTCAGTGAACATACGTGAACTCGTATTCACCAGGGAAGTGTAAATCCGATAGAGAATGTGAAAATGGAAGGCGAAATTGAATGTCAGACTTTTCACAGTGATTTTCACGTTCGAATGCCGATAGGCATTTTAAAAGTTGTGTTCAACGTGAATTTTCAATTAAATTCATGTGTTGCTCTTTTTTCTCCAAAAGTAGACATTTTTTAATATTATTTTTTCTCTGAAATTGTATTCACCATATGGTTTCGTTCATTGCCGAGTCCGCTGTGAATAATTTGAAAGTTGTCATCATGATTCCGCATTCACGTTCACTGAAGGTGTAAAGCATGCTTAATAGCAAATATTTCGTAGTGAATATTTAGAGAACATACGTGAACTCGTATTCACCATTTTTCACGGGAAGTGTAAAACCGGTAGTGAATGTGAGAATGAAAAGTGGTGAAAATTAATGTCAGACTTTTTCACAATGATATTCACGTTGTGTTCAATATTGTTTCTTTCACTCCGAGTTCGCTGTGAATAATTTGAAAGTTCTCATCATGATTTCGCATTCACTTTCACGGAAGGTGTAATAAGCCAGGTATATGGTCGGTGACGGGACGGCGACGGCCGCAACAACTGTCACATAAGCATCTGTTGTGTGAAAAACAATGGAGGCACTTTTGATGGCTGGGACCTATTGTTGTCTTTCCGTTAATATCTGTTAGACATTCCGGAAGCAGGTTACAGTTTTACAACCCAAAGCTTGTCATACTGTTTGTTCTCAAATAAAAAAGAAAATTGAAAAAAATATTGAGAACTGTTAATAAAGCTTGTACGGCTACCGTGCATTTTTGCACTCCATCTAAATTTCAATTGTAAACAGAAAGCAGCTGTTCGTTTGAACGTGGCGGAACGTTGCATTATAACCCCCTCCACGTTTCCTACGATAGGCCACGTCCCGTCCATTATACCCAGCCCATAAAGCATGCTTTACTATATAATAAAAAAGAGTAAAAAACAAGTTTTTAAAAATATAACCGACTAAAAAGCAGAAAATAAATTCCCTTTAAATTAATTTCCGCAATTTCGATTTCAAATTAAGGGTTTTTAGCTGGCTTGTTCTTAATGTCAGATTTTGAAGTGGCCAAAAAACCCTTAATTTTAAATCGCAGATTTCAGGATATGTATATATATAAATATATATAGTCAGTCCAAAGCAAGTTAATATAAGGGTTATAAAAATGGTGTGGAAAATGTATAGTAATTCATCAATTGAGAACGGATGAGTCGATTGGGCTCAAATTTTTTTTCAGTTGTTCATAATTACCAGGAGAAGGTTTTTACGAAAGAAAATCCTCCGGAAAATCGAAAAATCGCAACCCGTGCAACGCCGGGTATGTACCAATTGTTTACATAAATTTCAGTTGTAAAGGTTGGGTTCAAGTTCTTAAGTAATGGCTCAAGCTAAATTTTACTATGATTAAGCCGGCCAACCGCAGGCGACAGCCCCGGAATTGCAAAGGTTGTCCCCAAGAAGGATGGACCGAAAGATGACGACAAGACGTTTACCGCTACGGTCGCATTACTTCTTTTCAATCGAATAGTTGTTTTTTGTTTACGTTTTTCGGTCTACCAGCGTTGCAAGAAAGATCTGAATTGGAAAATTTTGTTCACCACATTTAAGAAATAAACCACTAAATCTGCGAAAAATCTACAAACATCATTTAAAATTCACTAAAATTTTGCCCTACACCATTTTTCTCCCTGAAATTTTTACTAAAAATCCAAAACTCTAAAGGAAGTCCACACTCAAAGAATTTTTTCGTTCGTAAGAAACGAAAAATTAGACAAAGACATTTCGTTTGTTGTTTCGTTTGCAACCAACGTTTAAGTAACGAAAAAAAAAAAATGTTCAGCTCAGTCAGGATTCGAACGCGGGACGTAAGGTTTATAACTTACGCACATACACGCTGTGCCACTGAGCTACTTTCGTTCTGGTCGATAAAAACAAAGCTTATATCGAATTCGTTTAAACGTTTATTAGAAATTAGTTTTTAATTTGCAGCAATTTAAAAACGTTTCCAATAAAAGTAAATTGCAATACTTTTATTGGAAACGTTTTTAAATTGTTGCAAATTTATTTATTATTTGCGGCAAAACGACTTAATTTGGAGCAAATGTTTTTTGTTCGTTTTTTCGTTTAAGTTTGTATTCAAAAGTAGTATATTTGCAGCAAACGTTCTCCAAACATAATAATTCTTTGAGTGCACTAATGTGGATTCTGTTGCAGAACAAATGAAGCGAAATTTGTGGCAACACTTTCATTTTTCTGTCAAAGTGGCACTATCTACTATTCTATCTTTATTGGGTTGTCCTGCTTTTTAATAATCGTATAAAATACCACGGAAATGGTGAAATTCGTTCCATATGCCCCGTTTTTTTTACCGTATGCTTACAAAACAAATTGGTGCCTTGTCCTGAGACAGCGAGTGTAAGTGAGCACAAGACAAATTCTCACAAAACATTACCGCAGTGTCCTCACAAAAGCAGTGTGCAATATAAATCAAGTACACTAAAAAATACTCTGCTTGACAATGAGAACTCCAAGTATTTTTCAATGCGAACGTTCTTTGTGTGTTTTACTCCTAAATATGAACATTTTTGGTGATTCATGTCTGGTGGGATTAGGCCAGCTCCTAGGTGCGTCATTGAACATTTTTTGTGGTTACCAGGTCAGGTAGGACTAGGCCAGCTTCTGAGTGCGTCCTTGGACATTTTTTCGGATGAATCATGCCAGGTGGGATTAGGCCAGCTCATAAGTGCGTCATTGAATATTTTTTCGGATGAAACATGTCAGGTGTTATTAGGTCAGCTTGAAACGCTTAATCCAACCTGGCATGATTCACATAAAAAATGTCTAATGACGCACTCAGAAGCTGCCCACCTGGCATGAATCACCCAAAAAAATGTTCAATGACGCACTCAGGAGCTAGCCTACTCCCACCTGGCATGAATCACCAAAAAATGTCCAATGACGCACTCAGGAGCTGACCTCATCCAAAAAAAAGTCCGAAATATAAGTAAGTACATTTATGCAAATGTCTACTAAATACAAAAGAATTTCATTTCAAAAAAAAGTTTCTATTTGTTGTTGTTGGCGATTTTCATCCCTCCTGCTGCTGTTTTCCGTAAATATGCAGTTTAGCGACTTATGCGAAATATGAAATTGAGCGGTTGAAAATGAAAAAATATGGTGTAGGAGATCTCAAAAGTGAATAAAAAAGAAGCGCACACTGAAAAAATTAATTGCGTATTGCTCAAAAATTAAAAAAAAAAATTTTTTCTTAAACTGATTTTCAACCATTTTTTGTTAAAAAAAATCATATTTTAGTATTAAAATTCTGTTAAAAACTTAAAAAAAAATTATGAGTAATATCACTGATGTGTTAAATGTTTAATTTATTGCAAAAATGTGTTGCTAGCTTTTTATAAATAATAAATATGGTTATGTTTTTCCTTCGGCAAGGAATAAAACCCTCAAGTATGTCCAACAACGGCTTCGGCACCAACAGTACTTCTGCATTCAAGTCGCTTCTGTGTGGCCGGACTTCGGCCGGGGCTCAGGGATTATAACCCTCAAGATTGTCCAACAGCGGCTACGCCATCAACAGTACTTCTGCATTCAAGTCCCTTCTGTGTGGCCGGCCTTCGGCCGGAGCTCAGGGATTATAACCCTCAAGTATGTCCAACAGCGACTACGCCATCAACAGTACTTCTACATTCAAGTCGCTTCTGTGTGGCCGGCCTTCGGCCGCGGCTGAGGGATTAAAACCCTTAAGTATGTCCAACAGCGGCTACGCCATCAACAGTACTTCTGCATTCAAGTCGCTTCTGTGTGGCCGGCCCTCGGCCGGGGCTCAGGGATTATAACCCTCAAGTATGTCCAACAGCGGCTACGCCATCAACAGTACTTCTGCATTCAAGTCGCTTTTGTGTGGCCGGCCTTCTCTCAGGGATTATAACCCTCAAGTATGTCCAGCAGCGGCTACACCATCAACAGTACTTCCGCATTCAAGTCCCTTCTGTGTGGCCGGCCTTCTGCCGGGGCTCAGGGATTATAACCCTCAAGTATCTACAGTACTTTTGTATTCAAGTGCAAATTAGGCAATTTCAGAAATATATGTGTAAATCGAGCTGAAATTCGTTCTCTAATAAATAAAAATACAATTTTAAAAAACAATACATATTTATATATTTATTTCTTCGAACGCTAAATTCATAGATTTAATACTTAAATATATATTAACAACAAAAATTTTCATTTAAAAAATGTTAAATTTAATTATATTTCCTCCGTTGACTGTGGCGTTGGGTATCCTGGGTAAACGTCTGCGATTGCTCGAAAAATCTCATGGATCCTAACGCGAGTGTTCGGGATTGCACGGACAAATAGAAATTCTGCTAAATATCCCTTGAAATGTTCCTCAGAACGTCCATATTTTGGGATATTACCTTTCAAATCTCTCCATGTGCGTTCAACATTTTGCGTATGAGCCCCAGTCCTTGGATCTACGAAATTTTCGGAAAGGTTAACTGTTTCGTGGGTATACCCTTCACTAGGGAGAGTAAAATATGCCCCCCAACAATCAGAAATGATGTGGGTGTCTGGAGCAATATTTTTCCGTATTATTTCAAACAGAGTTTTGCGGTCTCTTTTTTCGACAGGGAGTCCCCATTTCGAATTCTTTTTCGAGGAAATCATTTTTGGGCGAGGGCCTTGTGATAAAATAAATAACGAACCGCGTTATTGTATCCACATTCAAATGTGAGCCCGAGAAAAATGTGTTATCGAAATAACTTATTTTGAAATTACACTGAATTTTTCCCTTCTTCTTGTTTTTTGCCATCACATGTGTTTTCTGACATCGACAAAATTTTTTCCTCTCAATTTCCAACTCATACTCCCCCTTCTTTTTATTCTGAATAGGGTTTTTTGAGATTTTTTCGATGAAAACTAAGCACATTTCTCCATACGGGCATTTGTAAGACCTTAATAACACCCCGTGATTAAATAAAAATTCATTCAGTTGGTTTTCATTGAACCTCACGAACTGAGTAGTCGAAACTTCACATAGAGCACTCATCGCACGAAATTTAAAAAAAAATATTTTTTTTTTAAAGCCCAGTATTTATGGGTCACATTTAATTTTCGTGAAAATATATTACAAAAGTCTTTTCTGTCATTTCAGTCGAACTGAAATTAATATGTAATTCAACTTTTTTTCGAAACAGAAAAACACGTCGCGTTAAGTCTAATTGAAACTCAGAAATGAGAAAACTTTCAATGAAAAAATTAAACTGTAAATTCCGAACATATCTGACTTTGGACCAGAGTTCTAATACGAATCGGCGTCGAACTGCACAATTCGACTTGAAACACTGGCCCCTCCGCCGCCCCCACCATAGTTTGTTTACAGTGATGAGGGTATTCACCATCTCCTCAAATAACAGTTCAAAAACATAACCTAAAATATGTAGTATGTACTTAACTATAAAAGGTTAGCAACACATTTTTGCAATAAATTAAACATTTAACACTTCAGTGATATTACTCATAATTTTTTTTAAGTTTTTAACAGAATTTTAATCCTATAATATGTTTTTTTTAACAAAAAATAGTTAAAAATCAGTTTAAGAAAATTTTTTTTTTTTAAATTTTTGAGCAATACATAATTAATTTTTCGAGTGTGCGCCTCTTTTTTATTCACTTTTGAGGTCTCCACACCATATTTTTTCATTTTCAACCGCTCAAATTCATATTTCGGATAAGTCGCTAAACTGCATATTTAATCTGGTTTCTTATATGCATGTATATTTTTCTATGATTTGTTTGGATTCGCGACAAAATATTTGGATGGTTTTGGCATTTTTGGAATCACATGATAAATTATGGAAATTATCTGCTTTGTACCTACTTGTATGTTTTCTTATTTTTTTGTATAACTTTTTTTTTATATATTCTACCCAATCAATAGATTTGTTACAAAAAATTCTTTCAAAAATTAGCAAAAATTTTAAATGGACTAATAATGTTTAGGACTCTTAGGTTCATGTATTTTCTATCATATTGCATTACAAAAAAAAAGACAATCGCCCTTACTTTCTAAAATATTAGAAAATTTTTAATATTTGAAAAAAATATCGAATAAAATACAAATCAGAACTGGTTTGGAATGTTGCGTTTCCAGCCATAGTATTTCAAAAATATATTGCAAAAAATTATGCTCCATATTTCTCGAAAATATTAATATTCTGAACTGGAACCAAAACTCACTATATGGCGGACTCAACAAAGTTCTCGTATTATACCCCAAAATTATAAAAAATATGTATCCAATGCCAAAAAAAATCATAAGCCAGCGCATTTTTTTAGCAAAGCAACAACAGAATGCTGCCTAGAAATTAACTAAAAAGAAATAATGACAATTATTTCAAATGCATTATTGCATTTGAATAAATGCTGATTTCAGTTTTGATTATGTATTGGTTTTGTCTAAAAGCTCCAATATATTAAATAATAAGTAAATTTAAAAAATCAGCAGCATATATGAAATTTGTCAACATGTCTACATGGCTGATCGAAAACATATACAGGAGAAGGGGCTATGTGATATTTTTTTCAAATATAAGTAGGTACAAAGCAGATAATTTCCATAATTTATCATGTGATTCCAAAAATGCCAAAACCATCAAAATACTTTGTCGCGAATCCAAACAAATCATAGAAAAATATACATGCATATAAGAAAACTGCAGCAGGAGGAATGAAAATCGCCAACAACAACCTGCGCCGTCAATCATAGCAAAAATGCAAACGGCAGAAAATTGCAAGATGAATAAAAAAAGAATCAAAACAAACGAATCAAGATTTAGTCAAAGAAAACGATCGAAATAAGAAAAGGGACAAAAACACAAATGTTAAGAAAAGCAAATACAAAAGCGAACCAACAACAAAAACATTTCTAACAGACTACAAAAAATTAAAAAATGTTAGCCAAATGCCGCAGTCTGTACACTCACTGTCCAAACTCCGCAGTCTGCTTACTCACCAGAATTGCACGAGCTCCGAGTTAGCAAAAAGGAAGAGCTTATGACGCTTCTCTATGAATATAAGTTCTCTTGTAATTTCTACTACTCTTGATTTCCACGCATTTGAACTTAAAATGATCGATTTCAGCCTACTCATACGCTCAATTATGTACTACTTTATTACATTTAAACTCACAATTTTTTCTTTTATTTTTTCGGTTTCGGCCAAATATAAAAAATTTCGGCCGAAATTAAAAAAAACGTTAATTATTAGAGACCGATCTAAATTCGGGTTTTCGGCCAAAAAAAACTGTTTCGGATTCGGAAGAAAAATAAAATATCGTTTTCGGCCAAATTTCGTTTTTGGCCGAAATTTCGATATTTCTGCCGAAAATTTCGGTTTGATACGAAAAATGTAACAAATAAATAACAAAGATAGGAACAAATGCACTTTACTTGTACCTCTCAGATTTCAAAACTTTTTTCATAACCTGTTCAGAATCTATAAAAAACGAAAAAAAAAAAAAAGTCGCTCTCACTTAGTTTACGAGATATAGGCAAAAGAACATACGAAATTAAAACGACGATATCTCCGATATTTATCAACGGATTTGGGCTTGTTTGAAAGGTAATTTTACTATCTTTCAAGTGACATATAAGAATAAATTATCGGCTAAAAATTGTTTAAAATATTATAGTTTTTGTAAAAAAAAAAAGGAAAATTTCACTATAAACCTTTATATTATTATTTAAAACTGTTATGAGGTATATTTTTTATATATTTAGTATATAATATGTAATACTTGGTGTCATAAATATTTGGAAAAGAAATTAAACAATAAATCGGTTTTTTCAATAATTTTATTACAGAATGTCGAGATCGTCGAAATCTTCGACATTGACAGTCTTCATCTGCTATACGTATTAATATTAAGAAAAATTAAATTGCACAATAACTGTTGTAAACGAATTTTTTTTTTAAAGTATAGTTGCATCGTAGATGAATTTGATAAGGAGATTTTACGCCGCCAATAAACGTAGCGTCGCAGGCGAAAAATTTTAACAAAAAATTGCGCAATTTAATTTAATGAACTTGGCAGTGTACTTGTAAAGAATTGTACATTCCTTCAACTAAAAATGTAGTGCAAAAACAAATTAAGTATATTTGAGTTAAAGAAATTTAATAACAAAGCGCCGCAGAGAAAAAATAAAATCGTAGTACACAAAAATTAGAATATTTTGAGCAATTTTTAACCGATATTGTATTCTTGCCCAAACTTGTCCAAGTCCGTTGATAAATACCGGAGATATCGTCGTTTTAATTTCGTATGTTCTTTTGCCTATATCTCGTAAACTAAGTGAGAGCGACTTTTTTTCGTTTTTTGTAGATTCTGAACAGGTTATGAAAAAAGTTTTGAAATCTGAGAGGTACAAGTAAAGTACATTTAAGCCCAAAGATAACACTGATCGACAAAAAATTAACTTTTTGTGTGTTAAATATACTTGATAGACAAATTCTTATGTATTTTGCCACGCTGAATACAAAAATAATAATGAAATTTTTACAGCCCGCACCAAAAATGCAATTTTTGTGCAATTTTCATTACTTTTTTCCAAATTTGGCGTTGCAAAATACATAAGGAACAACCAAGGGGATAAAAGCGGTATGTAACACAAATTTAAGTATTGATCGTAGTTTCGAAGAATCAGAAGCGACAAAGAAGACAAGTCCCCGATTTGTATAAAAAAACTAAAAATTTTTAAATTTGAAAGTTGTTTTCTTAAAAGAATTTGTATGTTACATACCGCCTTCATCCATTCATCCCTTCACAGCGTTCTCACTCTTTTCCTATCAAAGTAGATCTGCTACTCTCGCGATGATTTTTAAATTTGTACTCCTCTACTACGGTAGTAGATTTTTCTACTTCCCTCAAGATATTTTCTACTACTATTGTTAGAAATCTTCTCCTCAAAATATTATGTGAGTTTCATACAATGCAAAACTACTACTCTTTCTACAAATCTACTACCCTGACAGTAATTTCTACTACTCTAGAATTTTATTTTATTTTTTCGGTTTCAGTTTCGGTAGAAATTAAAAAAAAGAAAATTTGGCCATTTCGGTTTCGAAATTAAAAAAAGCGATTGCGGTCGGTCTCTACTAATTATTATCAATATATTAATAAAAGTATAAACATTTTGCCATTTTATCTATTTACATTGTAAGCTTTTTAATAGCGATACCATTTTTGCAAAGCTGGGCATTGTTTATCGAGAATTTAACTTCGTTAACACGGTAATAGTTAATCAAAAATTTAACTTCGTTAAATTTAAAAGTTAATTTCGTTAAAAAGTTAACTTCGTTAAAAGTTAAATTAAACAGTTAAATTTTCTATATAAAAAATTTTTTTTACAAAAAAAACTTTTAAAAAACATTTTAACTATATTCCATTTAATGCATGCACTCACACCCTTCTTCCGACCGGTTTCAGCCTTCTATATCTAAATTTGCTTTGAAATAAATGATAAAATTTTTTATCAAAAGCGAAATTTCGTGTATGAAACAATATGTGCATATTCAAATAAAGGCATACAAATTTCAATAGAATATTAAGTAATAGTAATGAAACGAATGAAGTTTGGTTAAGAACAAATGTCACAGGACATTCTAAACACAATGGCGTTCTCAGTTTTTCGCCATTTTTAGAAATGGAAAATGCGATGTAAACATCCTGACGACCTGTGTCTTTAATTGTTTTGTAAAATAATTTTTAAATTAAATATCAGTTCAAAAATAGTATGAATTCTTAATTTCTACTTTTTTTTTACATTCAATAATAAAAAAAATGTTTTCGTTTCAAAGTTAACTAATGCTAGTTAATCGAAGAAATATAACTTAACTAAATAAAAAGTTAATGGTTTTCAAAGTTAACTGAAACGTTAAAAGTTAACCAAAAATTTAACTTCGTTAATTAACTATTAACTAATTAACTAGTTAATGACCAGCTTTCCATTTTTGTATAAAAATTGTAATTTTATTAATTTTTAGTGTTTTTTTCAAAAAGTCGGTCAAACATAGGGATTTGGTTTTTTTCTGAAAACAACACATTACACTATAAAACTAGAGAGATAACTTTCTTCGGATATGCCGATGCTGAAATTCCCCCCCCCCTCCCCCACAATATCATCCATTTTAATATACCTACCTCAAACAAAAAAAAATTTGGAGCTCCATTTTGACCCATTTATAGGTGGTTTTGGAGCCGCTGACCAATCGAATCCACCAAAAAAAAATTTTGTCTCAAGACACCAATGTGACCTATTTTTACGGGGTTTCGGAACATCGATCCATGTCAAAAGTCCATTTCTAAACATTTCCAATCGAATTTTTAATATACCTTAAATACTAAAGTTTGTATCAATCCTGCCGAATGTCTTTATGGCAATTTTTGGAAAACTATCCAAATCACATTTTATTCCATAATTTCCTGCTAAAATTTCACTAGGAATAATTTAAATTAAATAAATTGGTTCGAACCTTTCATGTATATACACCAGTGTCAGTCATCCGGACGACACGCGTGCGATTATTTCCTCTCGTGTTTTCACACGTATACGATGAAAGCAGTCGTGTTTTCACATCTACACTACCGATCGTACAAGCTCAGTTGATGTTCAGATTTCATGCGAGCAAGACCACGCTGCGCTATTTTATGATTTTAATTAATGCAATGAAACCATTTTTAATATAAATTGGGATGAGGAATTTTTATTTATCGAAAATGCTTTTGGAGAACTGCAATGTTTGGTTTGCCATAGAAAAGTTGCCGTTGTTCAAGGTTTAAAACCCTCAGTATGTCCAACGGCAGCTACGCTGTCAGAAGTACTTCTGCATTCAGGTCCTTTCTGTGAGAGATCACATTTACGCGACCACATTTATTTAAATAAAATTAAAAGTGTGGCATAATTCTTATTTTCCGACTATTTTGTATGGAAAGTGAAAATTTCATTGTTAAATATCTCTACAATTAATTACACTGCGTTACAGTCGCCCAGAACTTGGGACGCCACCTATTACACGTTGTAGGTATGTTCAAGAAAATGACATCTGGGTACCAGAAATTTGGATTACACCCCCAAAATCTGAAGTTAGAAGAGAAAAACCAATTTTTGTCGGTGATACCTTATTTTTAAAGATAACTTTATAAGCGTGAGCAGATAAATGCAATAATGCATTTGAAATTGTCATTATTTCTTTTTAGTTAATTTCTAGGCATAAAGAATAAAGAAATTTAACGAATTGAAGATAACCGACTGAAACCGTCTTTGTAGCGCATTTCGTTAGCAAAGCAGCATTCTGTCGTTGCTTTGCTAAAAAAAATACGATGGCATGTCCGTTCAAAAATACCACTACGATGAAATTTATGAAATAGTTTACGATTTTTTTTTGGCGTTGACCTTCATTGGGGACATATTTTTTTATAATTTTGGGGTAGTATACGAGAAATTGATTAAGTCCGCCATATAGTGAGTTGTGGTTCCAGTTCAGAATATTAATATTTTCGAGAAATATGGAGCATAATTTTTTGCAATATATTTTCGAAATACTATGGCTGGAAACGCCACATTCAAAACCAGTTCTGATTTATATTTGTATTTTATTCGATATATTTTTCAAATATTAAAAATGTTCAAATATTTTAGAAAATAGGGGTCTTTTTTTTTTAATGCAATATGATAGAAAATACATGAACTTAAGAGTCCTCAGCATTATTTGTCCATCCAGTAGGTATGAAAATCGCCAACACCAACCTGCGCCGCCAATCATAGTAAAAAAACCAAACGGCAAAAAATTGCAATATGAATAAAAAAAAGAATCAAAACAAACGAATCAAGGTCTAGTCAAAGAAAACGATCGAAATAAGAAAAGGGACAAAAACACAAATGTTAAGAAAAGCAAAAACAAAAGCGAAACAACAACAAAAACATTTCTAACAGACTACAAAAAATTAAAAAATGTTAGCCAAATGCCGCAGTCTGTACACTCACTGTCCAA
Source organism: Heteromyza rotundicornis (assembly GCA_951394025.1). NCBI lineage: Eukaryota > Metazoa > Arthropoda > Insecta > Diptera > Heleomyzidae > Heteromyza > Heteromyza rotundicornis. The sequence goes on along the minus strand of OX596011.1, from coordinate 63,240,449 downwards.
ACTCCGCAGTCTGCTTACTCCCCAGAATTGCACGAGCTCCGAGTTAGCAAAAAGGAAGAAGAAGAGCTTATGACGCTTCTCTATGAATATAAGTTCTCTGGTACAATCATGTTTTTCGACTTGACTTCGACAGTTAATATTGTGTTTCGATAGTGTTCCGCCCAAATGTCAAACCAAAAACGAAACTTAAATGATGGAATACTGTCGATTTCGTTTGATATCAAGATACGCGATTGCACCGCAGAAGTTTACAAGTATCTAAAGTTGTGTATGGCTATCATATTGGTAAAAACATAGGTAATTGTGGATGCTAGTTGTGTATGTCAACTACCGCTAATTGTATACACAACACAAATAAAACAGGCATATGGTGTTTTTCAAACTGCCCTGAAAAATGTACATTACCCTTTTCAGCTAAAAAATTACACATATTTTATGTAATTACTTCAAAAATAAATATAAATATGTTAACTTTATAAAATTTTCAGAATGAAGCTAAAAGACCCCATTTTGTAGCTGTTACGACTTTGGCTGATGTTCAAGCAATTCGTTGTGCAGAGTTTCATCCTAATGGAAAAGTCTATGCTGTTGGATCAAATTCTAAAACATTTAGAATTTGCAAGTATCCACAACCATCGGAAATAGGGTAATCAAAATGTATACATACAAAATTCAGTTTCTTCTAATCAGATTTGCAAATTGAGAATGTGAATTTGATCGTATCGCAAATCTTTATCGTTAGGTCATGAAATTCAAATTTCATACATTTTAGGAAAACAACATTCCAGCCTTCGGTTCTATTTAAGCGTACAAAACATCATAAGGGATCAATATACTGTACTGCCTGGTCAGCAGATGGAGAGTTGATAGCAACTGGGTCTAATGATAAAACAGTGAAATTGATGCGATTCAACAATGAACAAAAACAGTTAGAAGGCCGTGAAATCGAACTTACTATGCACGACGGAACTGTCAGAGATATGTGCTTTGTAGAAGATTCCTTGAATAAATCTGGACTACTGATCAGTGGTGGAGCTGGAAATTGTAAAATATATGTTACTGATTGTGCAACAGCAACTCCTTATCAATCTCTGAGTGGTCACAGCGGGCATATACTTGCACTCTACCATTGGGGTGGTGTTATGTTCGTTTCGGGATCGCAGGTAAATACAAATCAAATTTAAACAAATTTGGTGCTATTAAGATCAGTTCCTTTTTCAAGACATGTTTTTACCCTGGAACTTTTTTTACATTGCCGAAAATAATTGTCGTCTGTGACATTTTAAACAATAAATAATTGTCGTTTAAATTAATTTTAAATATACGTCAAAGATTTCTTATTAAAAATGTCACATACGAGAATTATTTTTCCAGGCGAAAAATAATACATGTCATGTGCGGTGTTGCCAGGTGATGCAGACAGAAAAACGTTAATTTGGCTTTTTATAACCCTTATATTAACTTGCTTTGGGCGGACTATATATATATATATACTGGGCTGAAATTTTTCACTTAGGCTTGGGGAAAAAGAGTAAAAAAGGAAAATAAAGGGGGGAAAAAGGGGCAAACAATTTTTTTTTTAAATCAAAAAAATTTTTTAAATGTAAAAATTTAAGAAGAAAAACTATACGGGCAAAATATAAATTAGAAAGAAATATACCGAAAAAAAAAATTTTTTTTAAAAAAAGGGGAAAATAAAAAAAGAGTAAAAAACAAGTTTTTTAAAATATAACCCTTTAACCGACTAAAAAGCAGAAAATAAATTTCCTTTAAATTAAGGGTTTTTGGCTACTTTGTTCCTAATATCACTGCAAATTTTGAAGTCGCCAAAAACCCTTAATTTTAAATCGAAATTGCGGAAATTAATTTAAAGGAAATTTATTTTCTGCTTTTTAGTCGGTTAAAGGGTTATATTTTAAAAAACTTGTTTTTTACTTTTTTTTTTTAAAAACGTCATTTGGGTTTAAAAAACGTCTAAATGGTTAAATGCTAGATTTGTGAAGAAAAAACGGTTAAGGGTATTATAAAATGAAACAAAATTTGTATTATTTGTTTAATCGAATGAGTATTTTGTGTGGTTTTATACTCGTCCAGTTTTTATATTCAAGTATTCATATCTTTGGAATAATCATAGCAATAAACGACTACATAAACTTTGAGCGAAAATAAAAATCTCGTACAAGCTTAATTAATATTTCATTTTTTTAACTCTTTGATCCGGAATTCCTTAAAAACCTGACGTGATGAAAAAGTTGAGCGACGCCAATGAGAAAGCCATTTTGTTTAGCGTCCAAAAATCTATAAGAATACCTTACTTTGGTTTATGGAGCAAAGCCTTGCTGGGTTGTCCATGGTCATCACTAGACTGACACTTATTTTGGGCAGTGGCTCCATTTAATGGAACCACTGCCCATTAAAATACATTTCTCATTCCTGCACATTTTCTGCTTCCTTCAGACATAAAAACGAGGTCAGTGAAGTTTTGCGTCGATCAGACCACTTTTGATAGACCCAACTTAACTTTATATAGGAAAATATTGATGTCTCCAAACATCGCATGAGTAGGCCTACTGGAATTAGTTTTTTTAATTATTACGTTTTATAAATTTGTATCTTATTGGTTTTCTAAATTCAAGCAGCTCTCCAACGAGCAGCGAAGAATCAAATTCGGATGAAAATGTTGAAACCATAAATACATACTTTCAAGTTGAAAACCACTTTATAGAAACAAATACTCATGATATATGTATCATGTTATAAAAAATTAATAATAATTCAATAAACTCACTCAACATGAAAGTAATTTTAATTTATTATATTTTTCAATCTTCAAACATGTAACGTAATTTTTAAACCAAAAAACGTCAAAAAGTCTTGAAAAACGTAATTTTCAGGCAAAAAAAGTCGAAACGTCATTTGGGTCGAAAACGTCAAAATTACGCCATATGTGAACCATATGAAACTTTACATACATACTAGGACTTTCGTTCCCGGTCCATTTTAACTCTCGAAAATATATATTCTTGACCAGCATCACCTCCTGAGTCGATGTAGGTCAAAATGGGGTCTTGAGACCAAAATATTTGTTTGGACACCACACCACTAAACCCACATTTAAATGGGTTAAAATGGGGTCCTGAGACCAACATTTTTTATATTCGAGGTAGTTCCGAATGGGCCATATTGTGTGGGGGGTATTTCAACTTCGGCATATTGTTGAATTTTAAAACAGCTTTCACTCTCTAGTTTTCAATTTAATTTTACAATTTTTTTTAATTTTTTAGGACAAATCAATACGTTTTTGGGATTTGCGTACAAATGAATGTGTAAACACAGTAGTGCCGGAAACAAATAATGAATCAAACTTAGGATCTGTGGTTGCTTCCGTATGTGTTGATCCTTCAGGTCGTTTATTAGTTTCTGGTCACGAAGACAGTACTTGTGTATTGTATGATATTCGAGGAAATAGGCCAATTCAATGCTTCCGACCTCACTCAGCAGATATAAGGTAAGTTAATTTAGGGCAAAATATATGTACATATAATTAGGATAGATTAATTAAAATTTAACTTTGTACTATTTTTTTCAAGAATTCTATTTAGAAAAAATGCACTTAAAGCTGAAAGGAGCCACACTATATCCTTAACACTATCCCTAAACAAGACAATAAATCTCCGCCAGTTGATTCCTCTGGTCAAGAAACGAAAATAATTTTATTGAGGGGGGGGGGGTGTATTTCCACAAATTACCCTGTAAGGAGTTATAGGGTAAATTGTGCCAAAAATGGGGGAAAATGTTTTCACTGTTTTTTTCTTCTGAATTACTGTAGCTAGAAATTTACACTTGATCGGCCTAAAATTAAATACGTATGAAAAAAATCCGGGGCAAATTCACGATTTATAGGATAAACTTTTGATCGTAGAGAAAAAATTACTAAGAGGTATTCTTGCAATAACGACACAACTTTAATTTTGGGTATTTGGAGCTATGAATGTCCTCATGTCCTGAATGTGCTGACAAAAAGCTGAATTCATTTTTTTTTAAATTCTTAAGTGTATTTCAAGATGACGTCTTTGGCCCGCTTTAGTATACATTCTATGCAGCTGCTATGCCCACCAATTATCTCAACATTGGCCGACGACACTACCACATTGTGCTCATAATCAGATCCAAAATTGGCTCTCAACAAGAGCAACAGCATTTAAACACTTTGCAAAATTGGTTATAAGAATGGTGAATTTAAGTCAATTAGTCCTTATCCTTATCCTGTCTTATCCTTACTATTTATAAAATTAAAACGCCAATTTGGTTGCAACGTGTTGGAACAAAAACTAGCCAACCGATTTTCATAACTTTTTTTTATAACATCATATTTGTGCTAAAGAAGCGAAAAGGATACTATTTTTTTTATTTTCGAAAATATCAGTATTTTCGATACTAATTTTTATACCCCCACACTCACTGTGGCAGGGTATACTCACTTTGTCGCAACGTTTGTAACGCCCATAAGGAGGCGTGTCCGGTATGGAAAAGTATATATATTCTTGATCAGTATCACCTCCTGAGTCGATTTAGCGATGTCCGTCTGTCTGTCCGTCTGTCCGTCTGTCCGTCTGTCCGTCTGTCCGTCTGTCCGTCCGCACGATAGCGGTCGCAGTTTTGGAGATATCGACTTGAAACTTTGGGTACATGTTTTTCTCGTGAATACTGAGATCAAGTTCGAGAATCAGCCAAATCGGATAAAAACTGGGCGTGGCTCCCATACACCGAAAAAAAAGGTAAAAATTTTTTATTGTTGTATTCGATTGGAAATGTTTAGAAACGTATTTTTGACATGGTCCGAGGTTCCGAAGCCACATATATAAGGGTCTAAATGGGGTCTTGAGACCAATTTTTTTTTTTTGTGGATTTAATTGGAAATTTTTAGAAATGGATTTTGGACATGGTCCGGGCTCCAAAATCACCTATAACTGGCTCAAAATAGGGTCTTGAGACCACATTTTTATATGTTCGAGGACAAAAACTGGGCGTGGCTCCCATAGACCGAAAAAAAAGGTAAAAACTTTTTATTGTTGTATTCGATTGGAAATGTTTAGAAACGTATTTTTGACATGGTCCGAGGTTCCGAAGCCACATATATAAGGGTCTAAATGGGGTCTTGAGACCAATTTTTTTTTTTTGTGGATTTAATTGGAAATTTTTAGAAATGGATTTTGGACATGGTCCGGGCTCCAAAATCACCTATAATTGGCTCAAAATAGGGTCTTGAGACCACATTTTTATATGTTCGAGGTACTTCTTCCTACTGTGTGGGGGTATTTCAACTTCGGTATAGCCGAAGATAGTCCACTCTCTAGTTTTTTATCAAATTTTATCCTATGCTTACAGATTTTTGTCTCTTTCCGTTTAGGTCGCTGAGAATGGAGTTTTTTTGCTCTCTTCTATCTCTCTTTATTCACAATGATCAGGGATGTGAGATTGTGGGGAATTTCTATGTGTGCAGAGGGGAATTTTTGTATTTTTTTACGTGGGCAACGCCATGGGTGAATTTAAATGATAATATAATACCAAAATGTATTGGAACCCAATTCCCTTGTATGCATGTCGATCGCAGACTCACCGGGAATAAGCACATTGAAGCGAAAATTACACAAATAAAATTTTAAAAACATGAACTTAATTGTCTTCTATCGAAGCAATCTACACTCAATCTACACACCACATACAAATCCCTTTAATTCTAAAGTGGAAGTAAATCGATATGGACATATGGGATTGAGCTCTGGGGAACGGCGTCTCCATCAAATGTAGAGAAACTGAAAAGAATGCAGTCGAAAATAAGAAATACACATATCCACGGAGATTTAAATATTACGAAAATTATCGATGAGATTCAGAAGCGTACAACAAAGTACAAAGATAAGCTTCAGGGACGTAACCAGGGGGGGGGGGGGGGCTGGGGGATTTGGGGTGTCGACTGCGTGAATGATATTAGCGGAATTAATGAGGCAACATTTGTTTGACTGCGATTTACTGGACCAAAGTGTGAGAACACATGGGTTTCGTGTATAATGTGTCGGCGGTCTCGTGACAAACGAATTTGGCTGGCAACTGTATAGTTTCGGCAAATCTTTTAATTAATCCGAGGAAGATTGGGGAGCGAAAGAAGTGTTCTTCTAGTAGAAAGAGCGGTACGGCTATATAGCCAAAAGCTTTCACGTAGGAGACGACAATAATTTAGTGTACAAAAGAAGGCGCTCGCGATCGGATAATTATACACGATAGTGATTTTGGGTTTTTTAAATTGTTTTTATTCTTTATAGGTAATTTTTTTTTTATAATCTTTTGTAATTTTAGTAATAGTGAAAGGATTTAGTGAAATAGTGAAAAGGAATTATATAGTTGCTAGTGGAAAATAGGTGCTTAGAAAAAAAGGAGCCGGTAAAGGCTATAAGAAGATTTGAAACGAAAAGAAAAAGTTGAAAGAAAAATAAGTTTTAAAACAAAGAAAAAGGAGATAAAACTAATTTAAAAAAAATAATCTTCTAAGCTTCGCTCTAATGTAGCGTTCCTGGTAGCAGATGCTGGCGCTACCATTGTAGATACCAATCGGTGAGTCACCTGACCTCCCTTTCTAACCTACACTAAGTAAGTATCCATAGAAACAAAATATATAAAAGTGAAATAAGAAAGCAAAACAACAAAAAAAAGTAAAAGAAAGAAAAGCTTTTAACTAAAACGAAAAAAAACCTTTTGGTTACTTTTCCATTTTCTTCTTTCGACCTTATCCTTAAAATTTTCATATTGTGGATGTTAAAACATCCACAATATATGGCTTTTTTACATTACTTTCATTTTTATTTTGATATACTTAAAATTCATTTTTGATTTTAATATACTTCAATTTTATTTTGATATACCTATATTTATTTTTTTTTTATATTATATTTTTTTATTATAATTCTTTTTAATTTGTTTTTTTTTTTAAATTAGTATTTTTATTCATTATTTACTAATTTATAGTATTAGTTTTTGAAATTGATAGGCTAGGAAAATAAAGCTACTGACACTATTGGAAAATATGTTAATGAGTTGAAGGCTTCAGGGGGGGACTATCAGTGACTCTTTTCTTGAATTTAGATACAATGACTAAGACTGAGTAGACCATTGTATTGTTGGTGTGTGTGCCGTTGCCAAAGATGTGGTGAGTCAACAGATCTAGTTTATCCAAGGGGATCACCAATATATTTGTGGCAGAATGGTGATCCAACGGCTGTACGCCTGTGGCGGCAGAAGTGGGTGGGTTAGCTCCGACGGACAGTGACTGGACAGATTCTTTGGTTGTGAGTGAGAAATGGGTGGGAAGTGTAGCTTCGTTAGCCTAGTATGTGTGGTTGTGTAAGAAAGGGTGACTGATGTTAAGAACGAAAGCTAGTATGATTGCAAGGCGTGAGGATTATGTATGTATTGTATGCACGCTGATAATGAGTGAAAGTTGCATGCCTGAGGCGGGTATCTTCAGTGCACCAGAGTGTAAATGATATTTATTAGTTTTTGCTTTTTTTTCTTTCCCTATCTTAAATTTTCAGTTTTTTTATTCGAATTTTATTTTGGCTCGAGGATTTGGTTTGTTTGGTCCTAAATGTCTGTTGAGTACGAAAATATTATCCACCCCATATCCGACGAGCATACCGGGCTTGCCACCGTGCCTACCGTACAACATACAGCACTTTGAGAAAAGAACCTTCATAACAACACCTAAAGCGTAACAGCTCCATTATCGTTGAATAGTTAGCCACGGAACCCCGTTTATGCTGACATCATATCGATGTAAACATTCGGGAGCGTTATTTATCAAAAATGTTTATTTTGCAAAGTGTTATGTTTTTAGAAATTGTATACAAAATAATATTATATAGATCCTATGAAAATATTTCGATTTGGAAATCAGTATCTCATATAGAAATCAAAAAATAACTTAAAAAGGAGCAAATAAAAAATTTAAATTAAATATTTCCATATTTAATACAATTTGAAATACGCGCATATTTGATTTAAATAACAACAGCTTAGGAGCACTATCAAATACGTTTTTATTCGATAAATAGGTTTTCATTTGATTACACTCACACTTTTTCCCTCAGTGTAGATAAATTTTGAAATATGAAAAGGTCTACTCATTTCCTTTCGAGTGGAACAAAAGCGGGACAAATTTCTGAAAGCGGGACATTTTGGTATTTCTTGCTATTTCTCGAGGACAGCGGGGCAAAGTGCTTGAAAGCGGGACGTATGGTCACATTAACTATAACTCTTTACAGGGTCATTTGCTGTCCCACCACCCATAGACTTTTTTTCGTTTCTCGACCGGAGGAATTAACTAGCGGAGATTTATTGTCTTGTTCAGGGACACCTGGTATATTGCATCCCCTTTGACACACTTTGTAATGGTACCAATTTTATATTTAAAAAAATGTTCGCAAATAGTAAAAATTAGGAAATATTGAAAACCCAATATTGCTGTTTCTTACAGTACACTAAAATCGGAAAGATATAGAAGATTAGCATGTCTCTGACACGCAAAATCGTGAAAAACTAGCTGAAAGCCCTTGCAGTTTTTTTGTGTGTTAACCGTAGGAATAGAGTTGGCGCGTTCGGAGTAAAAGCGTACGGCGTATATACACAGTCAAAATTAGAGCACATGTATTCTTATGGAATGGCACAGAGATAGCGCGTTCGGCGTAAAAGCGTAAATACGCCGGAAATTAAAAGAAAATAATACGAAAATTAAATATTTAGTCTTTAATTGTTTCACGCTGGAAAAAAATTGATTATAACTTCAACAAAAATGATAAAATTCGTGGTTTTGATACGCCGCAATTGTGTGCATTGCGGACGTATTTTCATATTTTACCAGCGATTTTACTCTGACTCACCTAAACCAGTTCCTTTGGACTGACAAAAGACAGCCTGATATTTTGGAGTGACGGTGATATCAAGATCTAAAAATGCCTTTTCAAAAAATTTGATGGCCGATTCAAATGAAGCCAGCGGTTAAATAGTTTCAAGGCGTTGTCAAATTTCCGCAAATGTCATAACAAGGTTTCTAGAAGCTGATCCGCTCTTTTCAGAATTTCCTTACGCTGATTTCCCTGCATAGATCCTCTGAACCGCCATACGCTTTTACGCCGAACGCACCAAATCTGTTCCCACGGTAAAATCGAACACCCAAGGTACCATTTCGAAGAAGAGATATTTGGATTTCTTACCGTCATACACGATTTCTTGTACAATGCCATCTTAGTTCGAAACAATTTAACCGATTACACTGTGCGACAATTTAAAGGTTATTAAATCCGACCTGGTAACGGTCAAGATGGGTCGAAAGTATTCATATAGAGTACCTTCAATGGCAAAATTAGTTTCCTTTCAAAAGATATAGCTGTTTAAAGTTTGCATGTTTTGCTGTATTTTTCAAATTATTTTTCGCCAACAACTTGTAACATTTATAAGTGAGTCTAAATTCATCAATGTGCTGTTTCAATTCTTCAATGAGCAGTTTCAAAAAAATTTAAACGTTTTGTTGTCAAAATCCGAACATTAATGGGTTGGTTGTAATGGACGTTGGTTGTAAGTTTTGGCTGCAAATTGACAACGGTTCGGTACGTTTTGACAACGTTTCGTTTTGATTTTTTTCGCAGTGTACATTACCAATATTTGAATATAAAAAAAAAGGTGTTCCTTGGAAAATTCTCTACAAAATACCTCAAGAAGAACTTTTTGTATTTGATGATCAAAACGCAAAAGGACGGATTAGTAGCTGCACTAGTTCAATATTTGTGCCTTAAATCGCCATTTTTCGACATACTTCCATCTGTAGATCCTAACTGGGGACAGATGGACCCCCATACAATTTTTTCTTGTTTTGACCCTAGGAAACACCTTCATCATTATTTGTACTGAAGGGCGGGAGACCCTGTCTACAGGGTGTAACAGTCATGATGGTACAAAAGATAGGAATTGATTGGGGACCCAATCACTTCATTAAAAATCAGCTTTTTGTGAATAACTTCTCAACCATATAACCAGGGAAGACAAAAATATGCACAAAAAAGTAAAAATTTAAAAAAAGTCGAAGTTAATTTTTTTTTAAATTTTATTTAATATAAAAACACAGCAATAGCCTTTTTATATGGTCTTTTTAAAATAAGTTCATAGTTTAAATCAGTCAATATAAATTTTAAAAGTCTTATTTAAAGCCTATATTGAACATATCAGAAAATAGGAACATAGTATGTAGTTAATTAAACACAATTGCAATGAACAATCAAATGATATTTGATATTTAAAAATTAAAATTTTCGACGGTTTTTAGTTAAAAGGGTATTATAGGATGAGAACGACCGCTCTACATCGCATGATGTAAACAACTGGACTCTGCTCAGAGTCGGTAGTTTCAACTAGGGAAACCTAAATATTTGTAGTCGTGTCCTTAGACTGCATATCCTTAAAGCACTGTTCATATAAAAATAACACATATTTATTGCGCAAGAGTGTTTCACTCTGTACATCTCTCTTGATGTATTTTTCTAAAAAGTTTATTACGCTAGGGTGACTTCTTTTTTTTAATGGAATGTTGGCTTCCAAAAACGTATTGCAAAGTCCATGTAGTACGGATTGTGCGCCGCGGTAGAATAATAGTTCAGTAAAGACTGGCTCTTCTCATGCTCTTCGCGTTTTTTTTTGTGGCGACTTGATGCTTCTCTGTATTAAAATGTTGTTTTACTTTTAAGATTCTTGTACCATTTATTACACAATTGCAAAAAAAAATGGAATTGTCGGTACGTAGCATACTACTAGGATATTGTGAGTCGCACCACCATAAAATAAAACGAGAAAAAAGCTAATATAAAAAAAACAGTTGGAAGCTTGAGCTTAGCTGCATGTAAGTATTGAAAAATGCCGAAAAAAATCATAATGTTACTGATGTGTTCAAAATACCGAAACAAACACTAAATTTGAACAAATACATAAAAAAAAAACCTGGCCGAAAAATGATTACAAAATATGGAAAAATATGCGCTAAAGTATAAAATACGCAAAAATAATAAAAAATCTCAAAATATGCAATATGCATTTGCATATGCATTTGCATATAATTGTCTTCCCTGCATATAACATATAAATGCACTCTTGAGCTCATTAGAAAGGTAAATAACTCTAATTTACATTTGTTTTTTCAAAGGCACTATTGTGTTGCAAAATGTAATTTTTTCTAGGTAGAAGGCCCAAATTTTGGATTAATCATTTTTTTGCCCTCGAAGCAGTATTGAAAATGGGAGGAAACGCCTACCGACAATTGTTTCTAGTTCCTCGTACGTAAGTGAGGCAGTGGATGTGCTTCGAATTAACAAATTTTTGGCTGATTTAACAGCCGCTTCCCACAAACCACCAATGTGGGGAGATCTGGGTGGAATGCAATGGAAACTCACCCCCTTCAAGCTGCATACCTGGACAATTGTTTCTTGGGACTATTTGGAGTGTATGGTTTCCCAGTTCTTGAGCTGGCACCAACAAAGTTAGTTGCATTGTCGCAACTTTACTTTATTTTACAGCGTCCCCTTTGGGCTATAAATCGTTTTAATGATCCGATAAATGCTTCAGTGGTCAAATCACTGACAACCTCAAGATGAACTGCTTTCGTGGTAAAACAGCAAAATACCGCAATATACGTCTTTTGAGGTTTGTTACGTCAAATTTTGAAATGGATCCACAATGGTCCACATTAATCTACGTCTGAATTGATGAATGAGCTTGCAGGTTCTACACGTACGGTGGGTAAGGGACCCATTACTTGGTAATATAGTTGTGGTCTTGCTTTGGTGCATTGTACACAATCTTGTACTATAGATCGAGTCATTATTTTGCCCTTCATAGGCCAAAACCGTTGCATAACGTATGCCAATAAGGCCTGAGTACCACAATCTAGGTTATCCCTGTGTATTGCTTCCATCATTAATTTCGACAATGGATCATTATATGTCAGAAGCATTGGGTGTTTGGCATCGTATGACAGATTCAAATAGATTCATCTGCCTCCAAATCGTATTAATCCATGTTCATCCAGAAACGTAGATAGAGAACTTAGAGAGCTGTGTTTGGACACTTCTCCATGCTTGCCTAACATCTTAATTTCTTCTTTGAGGTCGGATACTTGAATTTCCTTCACAATGACTAGCACGACGTCATCCAGTTTGACAGGTGACAACTGAAAAGACTCAGCGCGAGAATCCCTTGAGCGCCGCGTATTGTTGACGAACCGTAATACATAACTGATAATTCGTTGCAAAGTCCGGAATGAGTTCCTTGAATGTATGTTGTATATGAAAGTGTTGTCGTTTACACAAGTTGTCTTTATTTTGGTACCTGAAGTCTTCTTCTGCTCTGTAGGGTCGCTTATGAGTAGCTCTCTTTCCACTGGCGGAGGCCACATTGATTCGCTTTGGTGCAAGAATATAGTTCCATAGAACCAAAGGTTGCAGGATATGAATTCTTCTGGATGCAGTCCACGGGATAAAATATCAGCGGGGCTATGTTTCGAGCTATCCTGGCGCTACTGGTCAGCTATAGACAATTTTTGAATCTTGGTTACTCTATGCGCCACAAACGTTTGATGGGATGAGGAAGAAGATTTAATCCAGGACAATACAATGTTAGAGTCCTTCCAGAAGTATGTTTTTTTATCATCGTAATTCAGGTCATTTTTTACTCGTGACATTAATTGTGCTCCAAGAAGAGCTGCACACAACTCTAGACGAGGAGTAGTTTGCATTTTTACAGGTGCTACTTGGAATTTGGAACACAATAATCTAACGATGACACTCCCATTTATGAGCACTGTTCGAACATATATGGCAGCGCCATATGCCTTCACGGAGACGCCTGCAAATGCGTGGAGTTGCAAAGATTTTGCCTTCTGATGATTAAAGATATGCCTTGGAATTTTTGCATTATTTAATTCGTTGAGATTGTTACGAAAAGCGGAAGTGCTTCATCACATTGAAGTTTAAGTATCCAAAATTGTTGAATAAAGATCTTCGCTGTCACGACAACCGGTGATATGATTCCTAACGGATCATATCACCGGCTACAACAATATTGTCAGCGTCACATATGTTACAGTACGAAGCTGATAAAACTACAACGAGGGGTTTTCTCCAAATGATGAGTTTAAATCGTTCATCTTCTGGATGAATCAATATCTGCCCGGTGTTAGGATATTGTCTTCATCGATCACAGTCATGTGGCCTAATTCTTCATACTCCATCATAAATTGTACGTACTGAGCCTGAAGATCTGGATTTTTTGACAACCGTTGTTCAGGCGCTAGAAACCTATTTAGTGCTATTTGGTTGGAAGTTCCAAGCGCCTTTGGATCTTCAATAAATGGAAGCCTTACGACGAACCGACCTTCTTCGTTACGACGAGTGTGATGACGGTTTCATAATTTTCATCAGTCGGTGGTAACTGGCGTATCAGTTTTTCAGCCTCTCCAGCCACGGTCATCTTCAAGTAACACATTTTCTGACTTCTTGGTAGCGGTTGATTGTGTATGATTTGACCAAATAAGTCAAAGAGCTGTTGCCACTCCAAATAGTCGCCATGTTGGTATATTTACCTTTGGTAATTTAACTGAACTTGCCGATGACGTGTTTGTTCGACCGTTCAGGGAGCCTTGTTGTAATGTGCTTGCCATAACTGCAAGATTTACCAGTTGTTCTTGCACCATCTCTTCGGTTTCTAGATACTGTACTTCGTTGTAGCCGAATGATGCCGGCTCATTGTTTTGCTCCCAGATTGATAAATTAAGATTTTTCACTTGGTGCCATAGATCCGTCACTGTCCTACTCTTGACTTCGTAGAGCTGTTGTGGATGTTGTTCAATGTCGTTGCGGATTGCCTTGCAAATCCGATGCTGCTCGTTGCCACTGGATTATTGCCGTGATCCAGAAGCGATAGGTTCCTCTGAAATATCTGATACTGATTTGGGCGGCACACCATTGTCTGTGTCGCTTTCCCGTGACTTGACTGATCCGATATCCCCTCTTTGAAGCGCCTCATATATGATTTTGCAAATGTACTAATTTCTGCATAATAATCATTTGAGAAATATGGGTGATCCATTGGCAAGATTTTTGACTGATGATTGAATCCGTCTCTTCGAAACAATTTCATGGCAAGTATAAAAAAAAACTAAAAAAAGGTTTCATCTTCTAAATTGCTATAACCGTCATACATATTGGATTTCCACCAGTTTACATTCTTTCGAAAGATAATAAATACATCTATCAATTAAAAAAAACCAACATCAAAAGTCTCAAACCGTTTCTCCACAAAAAAACTTTAAAGTTTAAATTTTTTTTAAATTTATATTTGCTTATTTTTCAGCTATTCTATCTCCATACCAATACCATATTTAAATCGAAACCATATTTGAAAAATTCAGAGAATCACAAAAATTTTTTAAATTTGCAAATTTAAAAAATTTTTTGAACTATTTTTTGCCATTTTTAAGTAGAAAAAGTGCTCAGTACGCCCCAAGAAACGCACAGCGTCCAGTACACCGGGTAGATCAGGAATTTGAAGCAAAAGGGAACAGCATAACTTTAGTAGCCAATAAATACAGGAAATTAGAACTAAGAGTGTTTCATATTTAATAAGAGAAAATGTTAAGATAAATAAATTAAATACCAAATTTAAATCCTGTTTTGTTATCAATCAACCGGAATTTATGAAAAGGTTTCGGCTGATTGGAGCGCTTGAAAAGGTTTCAGTTCAGGTTTTAAAAAGTTTCTAGATGGCCGAATATTAGGAAAATGTATATCGTGTTTTCACACCGACACTACTAGGGCTTTCCCGAAGGCTTTTCGAAATGGACCGGGATCCCGGGATACGGGATCCCGGGATCGAAAGCCCTAGACACTACCGACCTTTCAAGCAGCAGCGCTCAGTCGATGTTATTCTATGAATTTAATGAATGCACTGAAAAACTGTTCAATGTCAATTGAGAAGAGGAATTTTTATTTATCAAAAATAATATTGGGGAACCGAAATGTTTGGTTTGCCTTAGAAAAGTGGCACGGAACCAAAATTTTATTTAGGCAATTTAGGTGTAATATTTAAATGTATGAGTCTTGGCTGACACTGGAATAAAGAGATTTATTGAATATTTAAAAAAAAAACTAGTAAAAGAATTATCTTAGGTTTGACCAAAGATAAAATACCCTGCACATTCGAGTACTTTACATTCTTAATTATTGGTAATTCTATAATTATATTGGATAATTGATAGTTTTTCGATAATTTTTCTATGTTTTGTCAATAATTTTCGATTGTTTATGGAAAATTTCCATTTCCACTTCATTACCGAACCATTTAAAAATTTTGTTCCAATTCCATTTTGTTACAGTTTTTTTTAAATTTTTTTTTTTAGATTATTATTTTATTTATTTGATATTTCTATTTACTTAGAACTAACAATAATTTTTAACGATGCAATTCAACAATTTAATTAACATTTGACAATACAAATGCTTGTAGCCCTAATCCATTGATTTGGACAACGTTATGCAGTTCTCGGTGGTTATGGCGGCATCAAATTGGTGTTAACATCGTAGGATGTTAACACCGACTTCCCGACTATGCATGCCGGCATATTCGGGAAGTCGGAAGCGACGAGGGTTCCGGGGCTATCTATTCAAATGCAATAGGATAGTTACGATTTAGACGTAGGGGTCGGGTGGGTCTAAACAAATTTCTAGCTAGAATATTTGGATGCAATTTAAGCTTATCTGCATACTTTGTTGAACGTTTAGGGATCTCTTCAGATATTTTCGGTGTTTGCAAGTCTCTGTGGTTGAGTGCATTTTTTATGTACCATGGTGCTCCCACGATTTGTCGCAGAATTTTCGACTGTGTTCGTTGCAGTTTCTTTGACGGAGATGCTGGGTTTAATTACACTTTTGTATAAAAGGACTTTATATGTGGTGTTGAGTCTCGATTGCTTCGAGTGTAGCCAATTGAGTTCAAGTTTTTTTAGTTTGATTTGTGTAATTTTAGACTCGATTTGTTTTTTCCAGGTGAGTCTGCGATCGAGATGCATACCAAGATATATAGTTTCAGTACATTGTGGTATAACACTATCATTTATTTTAAGCGTGGGGCAAGTGTCTTTCCTTAGGGTGAAGGTAAGATTCGTTGACTCTAATTCTCCACTTTGATAGTCAATTTTGTAAAGTGTTCAAATGTTGTTGCACGTGTTGTGATGCCAACATAGGGTTTGAGTGCGAGCACAATATTACGCTGCCTTGGGGTACACCAGCAAGAATATCAAATCTACGAGAAACAAAACTTTTATGTTTAACTACAAATTTTCTGCGGGTCAAGTAGTTTTCAAGCAAAATGTGCATGCTTGCGGGTAATAGTTTCTGTAGTTTCGATATCAATCCTTTATGCCATACCTTATCAAAAGCTTGGGTAATATTAAGGAATACAGCTGAGCAGTATTGCTTTGTTTCGAAGGTTTTTTTGATTGTGTCAACAATGCGGTGAACCTGTTCAATTGTGCCGTGCTTTTCTCTAAATCCAAATTGGTTATTGTTTATTACACCTTTATCGAGTATTGTGGGTAACATAATTTTTATCATGAGTTTCTCGAAAAGCTTTGACAGGGTAGAGAGTAAACTTATTGAGCGGTATGAGCTCACGTTGGTAGGGTCTTTTCCTGGTTTCAGAATCATCGTGATCTGCGACAGCTTCCATTCCATTGGGTAATGACTGGTTCTTAATATTGCATTATATATGTGCAATAAGTGGGTAACAGCATTTGATGGCAACTCTTTCAACATTTTAGCCGTTATTAAATCAGGACCTGGGGCTTTTTTGGGTTCAGTTTAGCAATTGTATCCAAAAGTGATCTTCTGTGATTTGCAAAAGCCATATCTTTTTCGGCATCACTTCTTGCCCAGTCACCGTTGGCCAAACGAATTGGAGATTCTGTCATAATGGGTCGATTTAAATTTTTTGTGGCACGCCAAAGAGAGTAATTTATTGAGCTCGTGTAAGGTTATCCATGTATTGATTTAGATAATTTTCGTGCTATTTAGTGCTATTGATTTTTGGGGTCGCTGACAGTGCGGGTTTGTAAGAAGAAGGGAAAGTAACGCACTGACATATTCAGTTATTCCTCAGATTTCAGTGACACATTTAGGGTAATATGCGCACTTATATATTTCCTGAATTTAAGCCAGTTCGTATATATGCTGGTGAGCCTGTCGGGTGGGTTGACTTCTGAAATTGGCGCATATTTCACAGTTATAATTGTAGGTGTATGGTCAGACGAAAGTTCCACTGAAGACTCAATGGCCAGTTGAGTTCGTTTAAAGGTCTTTATTACTGCAAAATCAATAACATCAGGAATTTCGCGTCTATCTGTTGGCCAATATGTTGGTGTGCCTGACGAAACCACATCAAGGCCGAGTCTGCTGGTGGTATTCCAGAGTAACCTTCTTTTTGGTGAAACCAGTCGAGAGCCCCAGTAAGTGTGTTTGGCATTAAAATCTCTGGCTGCAAGAAACTTTTGTCCAAAGGTCACACAAAATTTCTGAAACTGCTGTTCAGTTATTTTGGAGCTGGGTGGACAGTAAATTGCAGGTATAGTCAATCCTTTTATGTTCTCATTAAGACAAATACTGGTGGCTTGCAAATATTCGGTGCAAATATCCTGCAGAACATATTGTTTAATTCTAGTCCTAATTAGAATCGCTGATCCGCCTCGTGCTTTTCCACCTGGGTGTTTGGTGTCATAGAGCATGTATATTAAAAAAATGTTTTTGGGTCAAATGGGTCTCTGAAATTAACATTACATCTATACAGAATGAATTGAGTAATTGAATAATAGGGTCTGGATTAGCAGGTTTTGATTGTGTATCATCTCCTGCATCATAGTTTGCATGCCGTTCATGAACTGCGATATATTTTGCATAAACATCTGGAGTGTTTGATCAAGGCCAATGTTCTGTTGAGCAGGTTGAGTAACTGGAGGGTCTTGGATATTGCGTTTGAGTACATTTGCATATGAAAATTGTTGTTGTTGTGTTGCGGCATTAGCACCATTTCCTTGGGGTGCTAGGTATGATTTCATCAGGGCAAAATTTGCTGGAGTAGGGTAGCTGTTGCTCTTAAGGGCTTATTTTTAAGGGTTTTATAGACTGAACACCCTCTGTAGTTGGCAGTGTGATTTTCATCGCGGTTACTGCAATGTCTAACATTTACGTCTTCTCTCGATTTTGGGCACAATTGGGTCTGGTGAAGGTCAGCACAAATAACAAAAACAAGTGAAGTGTACAATATTTTTTCGAATGACCAAATTCTTGGCAGTTTTGGCATTGTATTGGGCCTCGACGTTTATGCGGCTCCTCAACACTGACTCTACGGTGTAGTAAATATCGCAGATTGTATATAGGGTGGGGTTCACCATTTTGCAGGGTCTTAGGATCGAATTCCAATTCAATACGGAAAAGTGGTTGGGGTAATTTTTCCTTATTTAGTATGTTAGACACAGATCTAACCTGGAATTTTAATGCAACTACACCTCTTAGAACAATCGATAGGCCTTTATAAATTGTATTTATGTTTGGCGTTGAAGTCGCCGGCAACGAGAAACTTTGATCCAAGAGAATGGAAAAAAGTCTGGAATTGTTGCTCAGTTATTTTGTGTCTGGGCGGGCAGTATATAGCTGTTAGTGTTAGGCCTTTTAAGTATTCATCGAGAGAAATACTTGTCGCTTGAATGTATTCAGTGCAATAATTCTGTAGAGCATAATGCTTTATTCGACTTTTAATGAGAATAGCGGAACCACCTCTAGCGTTTCCGCTTGGATGCTTTGTGTCATAGAGTCTATATCCAGGTAGATTGAAAAAGTGTTTTCCGTTTGCATTCCAAAATGATATTTTTAAACCATTCATGGTTTAGACATGAGATGTTGTAGTAGAAGACTTTGATTTTTAATCATTTCTTGCATCATATTTTGCATACCAGACATAAATTGTGACATATTTTGTATAAACGCTTGCAGAGTTTGTTCAAGAGAACTGCTAGGGGGAGCAGGTTGCGTGAACTCGGGGACTGAGTTTTGTCCTTTTAAAGCGCTAGCGTAGGAAAAGCCTTGATTTATAATGGGATTTACATAAGTAGGTACATTAGATTGTGAGGGATTTGTTGAGATTTTTCTTAAATCCTGTTTTAGGGGGAAAGCATCAGCTTTGCGAATAGCCTTGCTTTTGAAGGATTTGTAGATGGGACAGCCTCTATAGTTTGCTGTATGGTTGCCACCGCAATTACTGCATTTTTTAACATTTGCATCTTCCTAAGTTTTTTTGCACAAGGGAAGTGTGCAATACGATTTTGTGTGACCGTATTCTTGGCAATTTTGGCACTGAATTGGTCCTCGGCGCTTATGAGGCTCTTCCACTGTAATTTTGCGATGGAGGAGATACCGCAGTGAGTAAATTGGTTGAGATTCCCCCTTTTTTAGGGATTTTGGATCGAATTCCAGTTCCACTCGAAATAATGATTGGGGAATTTTATCTCGATTTTGTATGTTAAAAACGGATTTAACGTGGAAGCGCTCTTCGATTAAAGCGCTTTTGATTTCATTGCATTCAACAAACGAGTCAATGCCTTTCAGGACAACAGAGAGACCCTTGGAGCTTTTGAGCTGATATGTGTAATAGCTCTTTTTTGAATTATCGAAGGATTCGATAATTTTTCTATAATTTGCCTCGCTATAGATTTGAATTTTAGTCTCATGAATTCTTCCCTTAAGAATGGGGATTACATGAAATGTGTGATCACCAATAATTTGAGTGAGTTTTGTTATGAGAGGATTTGAGTTTTTTTCGCGTAAGTAAATTGGTGGGGGCTTTTGAACTTTCAGAATCGGGTCGGAACTCTTTGTTTCGGCAAGAATGGCAAATCGGTTTTGCCCTAACTCAATAGACTTTTTGGGATTAGTCTTTTGCATTTTTGAGGAATTCATATTTCCGGTAGGAGAACCTCTTCTTTTGAAGTAGGTATCAATGCCTGTCTGCGCTGCCGTTGCCTTTATATTGTGCTCTCTAGAGATAGAGCTACTTTGAAGTTTTGTTGTTTTAGGTTTATCGACATATTTTTTTTGCTCATTTATGTTATGCAAAGGGGAATTTGCATGTTGTGCTGAACAAAAGGCGAAACAGAGTTACCTGTGTGTGTGTTTGGGGTAACACATTGTTGGCTCCAGGAGAGAACCGGCGTGAGAGATCCACCGTGTATAGGCTGTTGAACGGGAGTGCTTGGCAACACTAGAGATATGGTGTTCTTAGAGAGCGTTGCATTGTGCAATGATGGACGGAGAGCGCCATCGATATCGAGGGCAATCGGGAACACAAAATTTTTCGCGGGTCTCGCACTTTCTTGTTTTTGTGTCATTTTCGCACTTTCTTCTATTTCGCTTTCGTGTGAGCGGGAAGCTGAGTTCGACGTGAGAGACGCGTTCGATTTTTTAGGAGAATGTTCTATTCCCATTTTTTTTGGCAATTTATTTTTTAGTTTTGATTGTGTTTTTTTAGATTTATGTAGCGGCTCCGACGATGCCGACTGCGTGCAAAGTAAAGAGGATCACTTTGTTGTTTTTTTCGTGCACTTTGTATTCATTTAAATGTAATGTTTTCGTGTATTTTTTTCTTTTTTGTGGAGCCGAAAAGTTCGCGACCGCATCAAAAGATAGTGTACAAGCTTCAATTTATATTTGCCTGTTCAAAAAATTAAACGTAAATTTAATCTAATCGTTGTTTTAGGCTTTGGCCGTGTCAAAAAATTAAAACAAGTTGTAACTTTGGCTTTTTTTATTTATTCGATATTTCGATTGACGTTGTCATCATCAGGACCTATTTAAAACGTAGAAACAGTAATAACAAATTATTTTTATAAGAATTCACATTTAACATATTGAACAAAAATAATAAAGAAAAGGACAACATATATAAATATAAAAATCACAATATAAATATTAAAAACTAGTTACCAGTGACACTGAACAACCCTGTTGCGCAGAGTGACTTTCGTCAACTGGTTTTTTGTCTAATTAAATGTTTGTAAATATGAGCGCAATTGTCGGTGTCTGTTTTGTAGTTGAGTCTCTTTTGTCTAGATGTGTTAATTATATGGAGCATTTCTATCGTGTATCGTCGTTTGTAATTGTTCTCTTGTTGCAAAATCTTCGTTTCGTCAAAATTGGGAGAGTGGCCCCTTTGTATACAGTGGGCTGCAAGTGCTGTTTTGTTGTCATTCTTGTTGTTTAGGTCCGATCTGTGCGCTGATATTCTTGTTTTTAATTTTGATTTTGCCGTTCCAACATATACTTTTCCGCATATGTGAATGTGAATTCTTATAAAAATAATTTGTTATTACTGTTTCTACGTTTTAAATAGGTCCTGATGATGATTGACAACGTCAATCGAAATATCGAATAAATAAAAAAAGCAAAAGTTACAACTTGTTTTAATTTTTTGACACGGCCAAAGCCTACAACAACGATTAAATAAATACAAGAAGGCCGATAAGAACAACAATTTTCGTAAATTTAATCTGCCATGGTATAATCGTAGTTTAATGCGTCTCAAAAACTTGAGAAACAAAGCTCATAAGAAATTCAAGCAATCCAAGTTGGAAGTTGATAAGGCAGCTTTCATTCTGCGTAGGAAGGTATTTGATTTTTTGTCGAATTTCTTATACAAAAAATATTTAAGCTCTATTGAAGTAGACATTAAAGCCAATCGCAAATCATTTTGGGTATTTTTTAATTCGAAACGCAAAAACGCCGGTTTCCCTAAGTTAGGGTTACCAGACGTACTCTTTTAAAGAGTACAGTACTCTTTTTTAGGCCCTCCTCTTTTTTACTCTCACTTTTTTCCCGAAAGTACTATTAAGTACTCTTTTTCTTATTTCTGGGACTTTATCATATAACAGCTGAATGCATCGGCTCATTAAGGTTACTGATTTTTATTATTCGTCAGAATTAAAATAAAAACCTTCAAATATAATGTTTGTTAGTTTGAAGCATCTTTCGTCACATTGCATTCAAAAAGTACAAAAATTCTTAAATGCTACGATTAAAACAAAAAATTTAGTATGAAACCTATTACTTTTTTAACCGAAATATTAAAAACAATTTTGAATGTCTTTATCAAAAACAATCCAAATATATAGCTAAATTTTTCGATTTCTTGGGGAAGGATCGGACATTAGCACCCAGTGTCTAAAATGTTGTGTTTTACCTTTTATCCGTGTACTTTCATTCTCACCTAGACTCTTTGGAGTTTCACATTTCAATTCATTAACGCCTAAAGAAACCTAATTAGTGCACGTATACGTGGGTATCTGGTGAGTTTTACAAAAATTTAAATACATTTTTTTAGTATTTCAGATCAAAAAAAAAAACTTTGTGCATATTGTATTTTGTTACTTAGTTATTTGTACTAAAACATTATTTTATTAAAAATTTTAACAAAAGTTTTATTTTTTGAAGAAATTTTTTCCAAATTTTGTCTTCTAAAAAATATGTGGTTTAAAACCGAGGAGTTTGGGACCCCCTGCAACTTGTACTCTTTTTTACTCAAGATAATCTGGTAACCCTACCCTAAGTCAATGAAGTACAAGGAAACCGAAGCAAATAATACTCAAAATATTTGTGAATTGTTTGGTAAATTTTTTTCTAATAAAGGGGCTGGCTACGATCTGTTGTCACCATCATTTCTAAAAAGGTGTGCTCAATCGCTATACATAGCTTTAACCTTAATTTTCAACAAATCGCTTTCAGATGGAATTTTTCTTGATGAATGGAAAATTGTTTACATTTCTCCAATTTTTAAATCCGGTCAAAAATATTTAATTGACAATTACAGACCAATTGTTAAACTATCGATTGTACCAAAGGTTTTGGACAAAATCGTAAATACGTATTTATTTAATGAAGTAAAAAATCATATTGCAACACGGCTTTGTTGCTGGAAGGTCTACTAGCACTAATTTGGCCATTTTTTCAAATTTTTGTATAAATGCTGTTGAAAGCAGTTCACAAGTCGATTTCTTGTACACTGATTTTGTGAAAGCGTTCTATAGCTTAAATCACAAGTTTTTGATGGCTAAGCTTGAAAAATTAGGAGTTCATTCTGATTTTTTGAGATGGATGAACTCTTACCTTTCAGACAGGAAATTATTTGTTAGAATTGATGGTTCATTTTCAAAAGCAATAGATGTAAAACCTGGAGTTCCGCAAGGGAGTCATTTAGGCCCTCTTCTGTTTATTTTGTTTATAAATGATTTATCAAAAATATTCACTTCATGTAAATTTTTGCTTTATGCAGATAATTTAAAAATGTTCATGATTATAAAAAATTTGTATGATTGTATAAAGTTTCAAAATGATATTAATTCACTTGTTGCCTGGTGCAACTTTAATGGAATGAGTTTAAACTTTTCTAAGTGTCATATTTTAACATATTCCCATAAGCATTTGCCATTAATTCATAACTATTCTTATGATCTTGACAAAAATTTCACTCGTGTTGAATTGGTCAAAGATTTGGGCATCTACTTTGATGCGAAGTTATTATTTAACACTCATAGAGATTATATGATATCGAGAGCAAACTCGCAATTCGGTTTTTTAAAGCGAAATGCAAAGGAATTTTTAGACCCTTTTACGTCTACATCTATTTTCGTGAGTCTTGTCAGATCCCTTCTGGATTATACGAATTTGGAATCCTTTCTATGATTGTGACATAAATCGCGTCGAAAGAATACAAAAACGATTTTCGAGATTTGCTCTTCGACAACTATTCTCTTTTGAAAATATGGCTGCGTACAACGCTCACTGCCAACTTCTTGGCTTGCAAAGATAGGTGTTCGCCATAATATTCAGTGCGTTATGTTTGTAAAAGATATTATCTCATTCTATTTTACGCTCCAACGAGATCTCTTAGAGAAAGATGTTTGTTTAATCTCTATGTAATTTAGTATCTAAGTATGTAGACTTTAGTGCTAATAGAGCTGAATTAAAACAACTTGTTATTGATTATTTTAAGGATTAGGTTAAGTATATCTGTAAGGACAATAGCCCAGTAAATAAATAAATAAATAAATAAATAAATAAAAAAATATATAAAACACGACAGTCATTCTTCACCAATGATAAATGAAAACGTCAAAACGAAAATTTTATCGAATTCCATATTTTGGAATTTGGTTTTTCATGTGTTTATAAAATGTTCAATAGACTTCTGCAATTAAAAACTAAGCTTAAAGCTAGCAAGTACTGTCCAAAGCTAATATGTATTAAAAACTAGAGCGTGAACTATCTTCGGCTATGCCGAACAGTTTGCCACACATTACTCCATTTAGAAGTACCTCGAACATAAAAAAATGTTGTCTCAAGACCCCATTTTGAGCCATTTACAGGGGGTTTCAAAATCCGTTTCTAAAAATTTCCAATCCAATCCACGAAAAAAAAATTTTCATCTCTAGACCAATTTTGACCCATTTAACTGTGGGCTTGGAAGATCGGACCTTGTTAAAAATCCATTTCTAAACATTTCCAATCGAATACAGCAAAAAAAAAAGATTTGGAAAATGTTGGCCATTTTTTTCGTTATATGGGAGCCACGACCAGTTTTTGTTCGATTTGGCTGATTCCCGAACTTTATCTCAGTTTTCACGAGAAAAACATGTACCCAAAGTTTCAAGTCGATATCTCCAAAACTGCGACCACTATCGTGCGGACGGACAGACGGACGGACCAACAGACGGACTCAATCGACTCAAGAGGTGATGCTGATCAAAAATATATATACTTTTCCATACTTTTCCAGGACGTTGTGTCATTAGTATGCCCTGCCACAGTGAGTGTGGGGCTATAGAAACTGAGTACTGTTCAAGTAAATTTACTTGAGTTGTGTATTCCACTTTTAGGTTCGTTTAAGGTTCCAGCTCTAAAGTACTTGTCAAACTTCATGTAAAAAAGCTAAGTGTAATTGATTAGTAAATTTCCTTAGGTAAATTCCCTTTAACTCATATCCACAGTATTGCAGTATATGCGTGGCAGAAAAACAAAAATGTTCGATCGAAAACTGGCGCAAAAAGGTCAAAGATCGATTTATTCCGATACAAACACAAAAATTTATAAAACTAGAGAGTGGACTATCTTCGGCTATACCGAAGCTGAAATACCCCCACACAGTAGGAAGAAGTACCTCGAACGTAAAAAAATGTGGTCTCAAGACCCTATTTTGAGTAAATTATAGGTGGTTTTGGAGCCCGGACCATGTTCAAAATCCATTTCTAAAAATTTCCAATCAAATCCACCAAAAAAAAAAAATTGGTCTGAAGACCCCATTTAGACCCTTATATATGTGGCTTCGGAACCTCGGACCATGTCAAAAATACGTTTCTAAACATTTCCAATCGAATACAACAATAAAAAATGTTTACCTTTTTTTTCGGTGTATGGGAGCCACGCCCAGTTTTTGTCCGATTTGGCTGATTCTCAAACTTGATCTCAGTATTCACGAGAAAAACATGTACCCAAAGTTTCAAGTCGATATCTCCAAAACTGCGACCGCTATCGTGCGGACGGACAGACGGACAGACGGTCAGACGGACAGACGGACAGACGGACGGACAGACAGACGGACATCGCTAAATCGACTCAGGAGGTGATGCTGATCAAGAATATATATACTTTTCCATACCGGACACGCCTCCTTATGGGCGTGTCTCCTGAGTTGATTTAGCCCCATCCGTCTGCCCGTCCGTCTGTCCGTCCTCTTTTCTTGTAAACACGATTGCAGGAGCTAGAAGAAAGCTAGGGATCCCAAATTTTGGATTTATCCTTTTTGGCCCTAGAAGTAGTTGGTATTGCAAATGGGCGGAATCGGTCGACTGCCACGCCTACCTCACATATGTAACGAACCACTCTCTTTACCTCAGTAAAGTGTTTGCCAGAAGCCGGTACTGCATACCTAGCTATACTTCGGTCAAGCTCAGGAAAAATGGGATGGGTCTATTAACTTCTTGGACAAACTTGAGACATGTTACAAAAAAAATGTATGCAGTTGTTGATGTTAATACTAGACCGGTCTTATTTATGTTGCTATCGTATTGCAAAGATAATTTATAAAAAAAAAATTGATACACATCACTGCTTATAAGCAAGCCTGTATTGCACTTATTTCAAGGGAATTCGGATGATGTTATTCCCTAACAGTCTATACCCACCCAACCATGCTAACGTGTTATAGAAGTTTTATTATGTTAGCCCACTGTAAAAACTATTACCTAACCTTCACCTTTCATGTTAAATAATTTTACAAATTAGTTAGCCATTATTAATGTATAATTTTAATTTCAACAAAATAATGCAAACACTAAAGAATTGTATCGAAAAGACCTTATTTTAACAATTCAATAAATTCATAAGAAATTAAATTGACAAAAAAACAAAAGAAAATCAAGATAAGCCATATTCAACAACATTGGAAGCATTCAACATGTTCCCAAATCAATATTTGCACGATTCATACATATTTAATTCAGGTATCAAAATTGGTCGATATATATAATTATACCCCCACACTCACTGTGGCAGGGTATACTAACTTTGTCACAACGTTTGCAACGCCCATAAGGAGGCGTGTCCGGTATGGAAAAGTATATATATTCTTGATCAGTATCACCTCCTGAGTCGATTTAGCGATGTCCGTCTGTCTGTCCGTCCGTCTGTCCGTCCGCACGATAGCGGTCGCAGTTTTGGAGATATCGACTTGAAACTTTTTTTACATGTTTTTCTCGTGAATACTGAGATCAAGTTCAAGAATCAGCCAAATCGGACAAAAACTGGGCGTGGCTCCCATACACCGAAAAAAAAGGTACAAATTTTTTATTGTTGTATTCGATTGGAAATGTTTAGAAACGTATTTTTGACATGGTCCGAGGTTCCGCAGCCACATATATAAGGGTCTAAATGGGGTCTTGAGACCAATTTTTTTTTTTTGTGGATTTAATTGGAAATTTTTAGAAATGGATTTTGGACATGGTCCGGGCTCCAAAACCACCTATAATTGGCTCAAAATAGGGTCTTGAGACCACAATTTTTTATGTTCGAGGTACTTCTTCCTACTGTGTGGGGGTATTTCAGCTTCGGTATAGCCGAAGATAGTCCACTCTCTAGTTTTTATAAAATTTCAAGAAACGAAAAAAAATTTAACAAAAATTTAAGAAAAGAAACAATAGTTCGACTTACTCAGATTTCTCCATCGATGACAGGCGCCTGTTGCTAGGAGATGTCAAAATGTTAAGAAAAACGTTTGTCAAAAATTATTTCGCTAAGTCAAAAATGTTGTGTAATTTAAATTTTTCCCGCGATATATGTATGTATGCTAAATTTGAAATTGTTTTAACATATTGAATACTTCATGAATGAAATTATGGAATGACTGAATGAAGAAAGATTTTTAAAATTTGGAAATGTATGAGTATGAATGAATAAAGAAATTAACTATAAGAAAAACCACAAAAAAAACAACGATTGGGGAAAATAATTGTACCGCGTATGTACACGTATTGAAGTACGTTGGGCAATTGCGATCGTGTAATACAAATTTGCGCTTCAAATTGTATTCTGCAGAAATCGTTGTTCAAGGCGGCCTTTAGCGCAGCGTATTTGCCTATGCACAATGCGGGTTTGGCGAGAAATAACCTCAATGCGGATTGTTTTTCAACCAATTCAAATATTTCGCTCCGTGAAGAATACGATTGCCGGAGCACCTTGCACGGATCAATTTATTTATATCAATTGCAGTTTTGAGATTGTGGTGTGGCGATTAATCTGACCCAACAAACCACAATTTTATTAAAATTCCTCAAATTCGTTGCAAGAAAAAAATCTGAACTGCTCCGCACAAAAACTATTTCAATTCTGAAAGTTTTGTCTCAGTCAAAACTTATTTTCTAAACTAAAAATGTGGTAATTCGGTTTAAAAAAATTTATTTTTTGTCAAAATTATTTTGTAATGTATTTTGGATGTAGAATTCGATGACACATATAAGTGTGAAACGATTATAATATTGAAAGCAAATCGTTTTCTTTTTATACAAATTCAATTTTAATTCTTCTATAAAAAATATTTCTTCTTTTTAACAATTTCCTGAATGACAAAATATTCCTTTTTTAAGTTTTCGAAAAAGGTTTTTTAAAAACAAATTGAAAACAATAATAAACAGTATTTTAACAACAAGTAACAAAACACTTAACCGCCACAGTACCCGCACCCTAGTGAAACGATATTTAAACACCTGGAGCAAAAGTTACTCGACGCCCAGATCTCAACCTCAGCCCAAGGGCCGTGTCGGATGGTTCGGAAGTCTGCTGGCGGGATAAAATTGGATCAACCAACTCAGCATCATCCAATATAAAAGCTGGCTTCAAACGGTCCACTGAAATGACCTTTTCGGTCCCAGACATAAAAATTTAAAAAAATCTTATCTGTCCGGGATATAACCCTGACAGATAAGCTTTAAAATTTTGCATCTTCTCACGGAATTTATCTATCCAATCGAAGAAGCAATTCGAAGCTTTGGCATCATCGAAAATTTCTTCAGGAAGGCGAAGATTTGAACCGAAAACCATTTCAGCAAAGGAACAACAAATATCTTGAATTACAGTTGCATGTAGTCCCATCATGACAATAGGTAGTGCATCAACCCAGCTGAGTTTCTGATATGACTCGATTGCTGCTTTCAAAGTCCGATGCCATCTCTCAATTTGACCGTTACTTTGTGGATGATATGGGGTCGTATGTGTAACTTTAACACCCATCAATCTCGAAAACTCTCGAAATAGCGCAGATTTGAACTGCCGGCCCTGATCTGTGGTGATATGCGAAGGCACACCGTACCGAGACACCCAGCCAAAGAGAAGTGCGGAAGCGACTGATTCTGCAGTGATATCTTCTAGCGGTACAGCTTCCGTTCATCTTGTGAACCGATCAATACAAGTCAGAACATACCTGTATCCCTTATTCAGAGGCAGAGGTCCAACAAGATCAATACTGACATACTTGAAATGTTGTTTTGGAAGCTCGAAATCTCCAAGTGGGCTTTTGACATGGCGAGTAGCCTTAAATCTCTGACATGCAATACAACATCTGGTCCACTTGCGAACATTTTTTGAAATTGACGGCCACACAATCCGACTTCTTAAAAGATCCACAGTCGCTTGTATCCCAGGATGTGAGAGTCCATGAAGATTTTCAAAGAGAGGTTTGGAAAACTGGGTGTAATGTAAGGTCTTATATGTTTTGTAGACACGTCACAAACAATCTCAGCTTCTACTTCGGGAATCTGCATCTTCCTCAATGAAAGTGCTGAGTTAGGAGAATTCAAAAGAGTTTGCAATTCAGCATCGGATTCTTGTGCACTAGCCAGACTGGAGGACCTGTCGTTTGAATATGATGAGTCACCGAGTGCTTGATTGGTGTGTCTTGGTTATACGGCTTAACCAAATCCTGGAATTCGTTCAACAAATCGTAAAATTCAGAATTCTCGGATATCGATCTAATCGTCGATGGCAATTTACCGTAATGCTGAGTTCCCTTATTTTCGGATTTTTACACGCGGTCGATTATTTTTTTTTTTTTTTGTTCTAATATTATTTATTCAGTTGGATCACCTAACGACAACATAGGTCTAACAATGATTTTTCAATAGATTGGAATAATTCAGCTTAATTTTAAAAATTCAGCCTTAAACTAATTATGATTTTTTTCTTTTTGATTGCCATATATCCATTGAGTTAGGCAATGCGTATTTGTCGTAGCTAGTATTTGAAGAATATACTAGTTTCGTTTAAGACGTGAGGGACGGTCGTAGTAAGTTTCTAGCTAGAATGTTTGGGTGAAACATGAGCTTCTGCTTGTACTTCGAGGTAAGTTTCGGAATTTCGTCTTTTACTGCAGGAATATTCAAATCTCTGTGGATGTTTGTGTTTCGTATATACCAAGGAGCTCTGGTAATTTGTCGCAGGATTTTTGATTAGGCTCTCTGGAGTTTTTCCACATTGGAAGGATAGGCTGTACCCCAGAGTTCAATTCCATATGTCATATGGGTTTTATTATACTTTTGTATATCTGGACTTTGTATGTGAGATTTAGTTTTGACACTTTTGAGATTAGCCAATTTAATTCCAATTGTTTTAATTTAATCTGAGTGATTTTAGATTGAATGTGCTTGTTCCATGTGGGTCGGCGATCGAGGTGCATACCAAGGTATTTGGTTTTGGTGCTTACAGGAACAGCTTGGCCGTTTATTAACAGAGCAGGGTCGGCGATCGAGGTGCATACCAAGGTATTTGGTTTTGGTGCTTACAGGAACAGCTTGGCCGTTTATTAACAGAGCAGGGCACGTGTCCCTTCTTTGGGTGAAGGTTAAGTGGCAGCTTTTGGATTCGTTGACTTTGATTTTCCATCGTGATAGCCAATTACTTAGATTGTCCAAATGTTTTTGCACGTAAAGAGTTGCCATGTCTGGGTTTGAGTGATATCAGTGTCGTCAGCAAAAGAGTTCTATCACTTTTGGGCATATCTGCAGTATAGAGAATATATAGCCGGGGCGCAAGGACACTTCCTTGTGGTACTCCCGCCAGAATTTCGTATTTTCGGGAGGCAATGCATATTAGCGGGAAGAATATGCTGTAGTTTGTAGATTAGCCCTTCATGCCAGACTTTATCAAAGGCCTGCGTGATATCAAGGAAAACAGCGGAGCAGTACTGTTTGTTTTCAAAAAAGTTTTTAATTGAGTCGACAATGCGATGCACTTGCTCTATAGTGCCATGATTTTCTCGAAAGCCGAATTGGTGATCGGGAATCACTTTTTTATTTAGTATTTTGGGAAAAAACAAATTTTACTAGGAGTTTTTCGAAGAGTTTCGATATTACAGAGAGCAAACTTATAGGCCGGTATGATGTCACATTACTGGGATCTTTTCCAGGTTTAGGAATCATTGTAACTTGAGAAAGTTTCCAGTTGTCTGGATAGTGACATGTTCTGAGAATTGCGTTAAATATGTACAATAAATGGGTTATTGCAATCGTTGGCAGTTCTTTTATCATTGTGGGCGTTATTAACCGGTCCTGGTGCTTTCTTTGGATCCAAGCAGTTGTGTATTGCCTCCACAAGTTTATTTTTCTTAATCGCGACTATACTAGAGATATTGTGCGGGATTAATCTTGGTAATGGGATATCACCAGTTGTTGAGTTTGGGGTGAACACGCTTTTTATGTGGTTGGCAAAAGCTGCACCTTTTTCTGCATCGCTTCTGGCACAGTTTCAATTTGGCAGCCGAATGGGAGGTTCTGCCACTACCGGTTTTTTCATATTTTTAGCAGCTCGCCAGAGAGAGTAATTTGTTGATTTTCTGGGTGTGAGATGCTCAACGAATTGTTGGTAGTCTCTTTCTGATTTACATTTTAGCTGTTTTTGTAGATTTCTCGTAATATCTTTTAGTTGTTTTTTCAAGTTGGGCGATCTGTGGTTCTGCCATTCTCGGCGTATTTGCCTTTTCTTTTTTAAAAGCTGATCTATATATATTGGAGTACAATTCGCGTAACAGCCATTTGAACTATTTGGGTTTGGAGCGGGCGTGGCCGCTGTAGCTGCTTGGGAAAGCAAGAGTGTGACATTACTTACAGCTGTGTTTATTTCATCGTTGGTTTTTAGTGACACATTAGGGTTAATGTGGGAGCTTATATACTTCCGATATTTGAGCCAGTTTGTGAGTTTACTGATCAATTTATCTGGTGGGTTGACCTCAAAGCTTGGGATGTACTTTATTGTGATAATAGTAGGCTTGTGGTCTGATGAGAGATCTAGAGAATATTCTATATTCAATTGGCTCCTTTTTACAGTTTTAAATACTGCAAAGTCAATGACGTCGGGAGTTTTTCGACTGTCAGTTGGCCAATAAGTTGGCGTGCCAGAGGAGACTACGCCAAGGCCAAGTCTGTCGATGGTGTTCAACAGGAGCCAGCCCTTTGGTGATATCAGACGAGAGCCCCAACATGTATGTTTGTAAGTCTGGAATTGTTGCTCAGTTATTTTGTGTCTGGGCGGGCAGTAAATAGCTGTGAATGTTAGACCTTTTAAGTATTCATCGAGAGAAATACTTGTCGCTTGAATATATTCTGAGCAATAATTCTGAAGGGCATAATGTTTTATCCTGCTTTTTATGTTAATAGCGGAACCACCTCTAGCGTTTCCGCTTGGATGCTTTGTGTCATAGAATCTATATCCTGGTAGACTGAAAAAGTGTTTTTCAGTGAAGTGAGTTTCAGAAAATAGCATACCGGCTATGCAGGACTCTTTCAAGAACTCGAGAGGTTCTAGTTTGTGAAGACACAGGCCGTTTGCATTCCAGAATGATATTTTTAAACCATTCATGGTTTAGACATGACATGTTGTCTTTGATTTTTTATCATTTCTTGCATCATATTTTGCATACCAGACATAAATTGAGACATAATTTGTATAAACGCTTGCAGAGTTTGTTCAAGAGAACTGCTAGGGAGAACAGGTTGGGTGTACATTAGACCGTCTCGAAAAAATGAAGTCATCCGCACACCATCTAATTTGAAGCATATTTAGAAGGAGATTCCGGAAAAAATTTTCTTTTTTTTTTTGGCCGATCGTAGAGGTAGCGCATCGACATATTTCTTCATATTGTCTCTATTTATGATCCGATTTTAATGTATAACATATCAAAATTTTTGTCTCGAGGAGACCTACAATAATGTCCTAGAGGTCCTTGCTCCTAAGTACACCCTTCTAGTACTTACCCACCAGATCTCAGTTAGTACCACCCTAATGTACCATTACAAGAGCAGAAAATTAAAGCTCTCGAAAAATCATTAAATTCTTGCAAAGGAAGTATACCGATTATACCATTAGAACTATTTATAAAAAATATAATTAATATTTTTACCGAACGTAGGGGTAGCGCATTGACATATTTCATCATAGCGTCACCATTTATGATCCGATTTTAAAGTATAATATATCAAAATTTTTGTCTCCAGGAGACCCACAATAATGCCTCATACGTCATTGCCCTTAATTACACCCTTCTAGTACTTACCTATCAGTTAGTACCACCATAATGTACCATTCCAATTGCAGCTCTCGAAAAATCATTAATATATTTGCCGAACATAGGAGCAGTGATGCTACATACTTTTTAAAAAATCCCTACACTGGCTGAAAAAAAAACGTATTATTCCCTACGATTACAAAATTGTTTCCCTTTTCCCCCCGTAATTTAATTTTATCAGAGAACTTGGACAAAAGTGAGTGCAGTTTAATTATTTTGCATATTCTTGCCCCCACTAAATTCATTCAAATGAAAATTTGTTCAAAAGGGAAAACAATGGTGAAGCTCATTATTCATTGCATTTTTAATTCAAGAGTTGCTTTTGTTCATTCCGATTAAAAAACCGTACAAAATTGTTTAAAAATGTCTTTTTTTATTAGTGAATTAAATTACACCCAATTGCCAACGGAGAGCGATGTGATTAATTTCTTATTATATCTGCAGCGTAACAGTGATCGAAGGCGGAAGTTGGATGCATTTAAACAGGAAGCTTTGAAAAACTTTATCATTTTGTGGAAACGCGCGGGTATTCCAATTTTATCGGAATCAGCTATTCGTAAACGTTTAGATAAGCTTGTGAATGTTACTATAGAATTGCTAAAAAAAAAACCCTTAAGATGCAATATAAATAAGCATTGAAAGACCTAAATATTTACACAGCTTATCCATGCCATTCTCAAAACACCGAGCGCTTTGTTCATGTAGTGCATGAATCTGCCATGGCGGTCACCGATGAACAAAGCATGGGACACATTTTAACTAAACTCGAGAGCCGGCACAAATACAGCCAACTTGAATCACGTCGAGATTTGATCGATTAAAAGTAGGTTAATAAATAAATTAAAGTGGAGGTCCTTCGAGTTGCTGGACATCGACTTTAAACACTTAATTCGATTTTACTTTAATTTCTTTAATTCATGTTGTAGAAGTTGAGAAGTTTAAAAAGCAAACATTCCAATGTATACACAGAGTACATTATGGTTGTCCTAACTGAGATCTGGTAGGTAAGTACTAGAAGGGTGTACTTGAGGGCAATGATGCATGAGGCATTATTGTAGGTCTCCTGGAGACAAAAACTTTGATATATTATACTTTAAAATCGGATCATAAATGGTGACGCTATGATGAAATATGTCAATGCGCTACCCCTACCTTCGGTAAAAATATTAATTATATTTTTTATAAATAGTTCTAATGGTATAATCGGTATACTTCCTTTGCAAGAATTTAATGATTTTTCGAGAGCTTTAATTTTCTGCTCTTGTAATGGTACATTAGGGTGGTACTAACTGAGATCTGGTGGGTAAGTACTAGAAGGGTGTACTTAGGAGCAAGGACCTCTAGGACATTATTGTAGGTCTCCTCGAGACAAAAATTTTGATATGTTATACATTAAAATCGGATCATAAATAGAGACAATATGAAGAAATATGTCGATGCGCTACCTCTACGATCGGCCAAAAAAAAAAAGAAAATTTTTTCCGGAATCTCCTTCCAAATATGCTTCGAATTAGATGGTGTGCGGTTAACTTTTTTTTTTCCCCCTATAAGGTGATACGGTCTAGTGTACATGGGGACTGAGTTTTGTCCTTTTAAAGCGCTCGCTTAGGAAACGCATTGATTTATATTGGGATTTACGTAAGTAGGTGCAATGGATTGTGAGGGATTTGTTGGGATTTTTCTTAAATCCTGTTTGGAGGGAAAGCATCAGATTTGGGAAGAGCCTTGCTTTTGAAGGATTTGTAGATTGGACAGCCTCTATAGTTTGCTGTATGATTGCCACCGCAGTTGCTGCATTTTTTAACATTTGCATCTTCCTTAGTTTTTTTGCACAAGGGAAGTGTGCAATACGATTTTGTGTGGCCGTATTCTTGGCAATTTTGGCACTGAATTGGTCCTCTGCGTTTATGAGGCTCTTCCACTGTAATTTTGCTGTGGAGGAGATACCGCAATGAGTAAATTGGGTGGGATTCCCCTTTTTATAACCCTTATATTAACTTGCTTTGGGTGGACTATATATATATATCTATATATATATATGTATACATATATATATATATATATATATATATACATATATATATATATATATATATATATATATATACATATCTATATATATATATATATATCCCCAAAACTGCGGCGAGCTTTTTCATACACTTCCACATGAGCTAGAGAGCTGGAACACTGATAGAACTCCGGTGATAATGCATTCTATAATACATTTTGGGGTCCATCAGGGGCGTAGGGGGCTGTGGGGGGGACTTAAACCCCTTTTTTTTAAACATGGCATAACTTCCGATTCCTTCAAGCTACAATGAACAATGAATTTGGTAGGTGGGTTCTTATTGACAAAATGATTTTTTATACCCTTTGGAAAGGGGGGTGTAAGGGCAATGGGGAGCGGGATGGAGCCAATTTAAAGTTCTAACTTTCGTATTTTTTAAGCTACAGGGCTGAAATTTTTTAGTTAGGCTAGCATTTTGGAAAAAGAGTAAAAAGGGGGGAAAAGGGGAGAGAAAAAAATTAACAAAAAGAGGAAAATAAAAAAGAGTAAAAAACAAGTTTTTTAAAATATAACCCTTTAACCGACTAAAAAGCAGAAAATAAATTTCCTTTTAATTAATTTCCACAGTTTCGATTTAAAATTAAGGGTTTTTGGCGACTTCAAAATCTGCAATGATTTGGGGAATCTTATCTCGATTTTGTATATTAAAAATGGATTTTACTTGGAATTTCTCTTCGTTTAAAACGCTTTTAATTTCATTGCATGCAACAAACGAGTCAATGCCTTTTAAAACAACGGACAGACCTTTGGAGCTTTTGAGCTGATATATGTAATAGCTCTTTTTTGAATTATCGAAGGAATCGATAATTTTCCTGTAATTTTGTTCATTATATATTTGTATTTTGGTTTCGTGAATATTTCCTTTGCGGATAGGGACTACATGAAAGCTATTCACGGCAACAATTTGAGTGATTTCCTTTAACAATAAATTTGAATTTTGCTCACGTAGGTAGATTGGTTTGAGCTTTGGAGCATTCGGCTTTGGGTCCGTAATCGATTTTGCGACAAGAATAGCGAAACGATTCTGCACCAGCTTGGGAGGCTGTTTGTCGAGATTTGTCTTGAGAATTTTAGGGGAATTCATGTTTCCCTTATGGGGTGGTGTAAGTCTCCGCTTTGAGAAGTAAATATCAATGCCTGTCTGCCCTATCGTCGATCTTGTATTTTTATTAGCTGGAGTGATAGAGAGCCTATCAGCAGCTTTTTTGTTGGTTTCAATTGTTTGTGGAGCGGTAGTAACGCAATGAGGGAGTTGCAGATTAATGTCAAAAGAATTAACCAGAGCAATTGGCGATACAGAATTTCTGTGTGGAGTAACACACTGTTGGCTCCACGGGAGAACAGTCGGGAGAGGGCCAGTAGTTGACGTCACCGATGTGTAATGGTTGAATTTTTTATTAAACTTTTTTTATTCGAAAAGGAAAAAAATAACTAAATAAATAACTATTGAAACAGTTAGTATAATTGTAGAGGCGGTTATGGTTGGAATTGTCAAGAACATTCGTTAATTTAAATTAGTTAATTTCAGTATCGATATTTCTAACTTCAATTCTCAACCTCAGGCGTTGACGGGTTACATATGAATTGTAGAACATTTTTGTACTAGAGTACTCCCACGTGTGGTGAATTTGGTGCGTGCCCTTGCCTTAGCCTTGGCTAGTCGGCTTAGTGAGGTGTTTAGAGACTTAATTGTAAAGATCTCCCTCTTTTTCTGATAATCTTTAAAGCAAGAAGGTCTTGTGAAGAAACATAAAAATTGTTCCGCTAACATAGTCCGCTACTATTTCAACTAAATTATAAGTACAGCTTACATTTAAAAAAAAAAAAAATAGTTTTACAATAAAAGTTCAAAAGAACTCGTAACTTTGTATTGAGTTATATTTGCATTTAAATAGTTAATTTCCACTATAAACAAAATCTGGATAGAAAAGTGCATCATATTAATGGAAATTTGTACGCGCATCAAAAAAACCCCTTTGATAAGGTAAAATTAAAAATAAATATACAAAGTGATTTTAAAAAAAAAAGAAAAAAAATTTAAAATTTAATAAATCGTGTACCTAGGGGTTTATTGCATATTCCGGCTATACCTGTTGAAGGAAGAAATCGTTGCCACATTGCGTTCAAGATCTCAAGGTGACACCTCAAGGTGACCCCTCCTCCACGTGAAGACGCATCGTGCTTTAACAACGTGACTTTACGGTTCAGATATGGAACCCAACGGAATTTAATTGGAGTTACACAGGCCTTCCCCCTATACATTTAATTTTTATGAAATTTAACAACACGAAAAAATCTAGAAGAACAAAAGAAAAAAATATAAAAACTAAAGAAAAGAAAAAAATAATAAGAATAGAGATTTGGAAATTATTCAAATCTATTTAGTTTGCCTAAGTCCGCTAAAAAAAAAAAAAAAAATTTTTTGAATTTGATAATTAAGTATCCTAAATTTTTAATAAGAACTTTGCTAAGTAAAATAAGTGAAAGAAAATTGTATTTTCGCAAACTTTGAAATTCGCACATTACAATCAGACTTTAATTGACTATTACCCTACCTTTATACATTGGAGCAATACACACACATCTAATACGCATTACTTCTATACAGAGACACTTTTTATTCGTATACCATTAGGCGTTCCTTTAATTAATCACCCTGTAATACTTTAGCTCTCTACCTCACCAAAGCATCGCTCATCATTCAGCTCTGTACGAGAAAGATCTTTCAACGTCATCGCTGCAGTGAAAATATGTGAGTAATCTAAAACAAATTTCTCTTCATGAATTTATGATATAAGCAAAAACGACAGCGAATATTCTCTCTTAAGAGAATGGTGGAAGCCGAATATTACTGTCATTCTTGGTTCTATCATTTCTTTTTCTCATGTTTAATTTAAAGCTACGCCTAATAATTCATAACAACAAATAATGTGCAACCGTGTACAAAAACAATAAAAATTCTCTTGCATACGAACGGTCACGACAGATTTACGATATTAGTTATTAACATGTTGCTGACGTCGACATAAGTAACATTATCAACCTTTGTGATTATATTATCCCAACTATGCTATTACTTTGATTGTTTATAAAGCGAAAAAAAAAAAAAAAAAAAAACAAATTGTAAGCGATTTTGAAATTATAAATTAAAGACTAAATAATATGAATTGAAACTTTGATATTTATAATTTTTTTATAAACAAGCACTATTATGTGTCCCTAAACATTTCTGTGTCTTGACTTTAGGTTGATGTGAGATGTATGTAGATTCAGGGGGTCAACAAAATGAGGCTATTGATCCAAGGTAGGGTGGGTATCGAGCCTGTTAACCGTAACATCTTTGGTTGATGGATTAGGTGAATTGTGAGAGGGAGATAATATGAATTGAAGAAACCGTCTGGAGATGTTAATGAAATAGATTTTTTTATTGCATGCGAAATTCAATTGTATTGGCTAGAGCGTAGTAAGAGGCAAGAATCCACCCAAATTTCCGAACAGCTAGCAATGGCACAAAATGCATGCAATAGCCCACTTCACTACCTAAGAACAGCTCGAATATTTATTTCGATAAATTTAAACCTAATCTCATTACAATTTTTGGCGCCCAACGTGGGGCTATCCGTCAATAGAAACATTTAAAGTTTTGACCAAATTTCACCTTTTCATACATTATCTTTCGGATTCCCCTAACAAATTTTCATAAATTTTTTTTATTTTTCATTTCTTAGTTCTTTAATTTATATTCAAGTAAATACACACCCCAGCAAAGCAATTTAACATGTTTTGTCTAATATTTCGAATGCAAGATTTGGAAAATGGAAACTGGTATAATCGGTTGTTTTTATAGTTTCATACTTCAAGCTTCGATCCGTTGCATTTTCTGAAGTTATTCATTCCTTTTTGTTTAAGTTTATTGCTTTGGAATTGGTAAAATAGCGTACTCTTTTGTTTGGCTGGTAGCAGAACTTATCTTGAAACCGTTGCTGGATTTCATTTAACTGTACCAGGGACAATTAATGACCGAATGTTTTCTTGTTCGTTCCACATCAACACGATAAATTTGTAAACGCTTAAAAACAAATGTCATCTCTCACAATTTGCCTTTATTACATTTATTTTTTTACATCTCACACGTCCGTCCTTAGTCAAGAATTTTTTTTTTTACATATATTTACTATTTTTTTTTGCTACAATGGCAGAAGCCAGTAGTGCCGAACATTTATTAATTGAAACCGAAATGCCAAGTTGTACTATATGTAAAATTTCTTATGTTGCTGAGGATATTGTGGTATCCACTCCTTGCAATCATATATATCATAAAGGATGTATTGTCAAATGGATTAAGACAGCACATTCATGCCCTATATGCAGAGCTTCATGTAGCATTAATAAAATAAGGCCATATAATATTTCAAACAGGGCCATTCAAAATCTTTTAAATACAAGTGGACCTTCCAGCTCTCAAGGTGCTATAACAAAGCGACCTCATACTCGTTCTCAACGAAATCCTCTTGATTGGTCATGGTCGGGAACCCCTTCACATAATCAACGCAATAGTTTAAACGCAAATCAAATACATAATCCACCTCCAATGCAATCGGTTGGAGAAGACACAGGTGCCCCTGTAAGGCAAAACGCTCAAATAAACGTTAACGACAATATTTCCATTGCTCAATTTCAAGCATTGATTCAAGATTCGATCAGACAACCGCAGACTGAAATGATAGAGAGACTTACCCTTCAAATTAGAAGTTTGGTAGCTGAAGAGGTCAGTCGAGCGTTACCACCAGACCCAGTCGGTAATAATTATTCCCTACGGTCGCATCCACATGACTCTACACATTCGCAACCGAACCATTCTACACGATCTCATAACAATGACTCCACCCGATCCCAACCTCATACCTCTAGGCGGTCTCAGCCAAATCATGTTAGGCAAGAAAATTCCAACAGAAATCCTTCACATGGATTCTGGAATAGCAGTGTTGGGGTGACCCAAGATAAAATTGCAAACATTATATCGAAATGGAATTTGACATTTTCTGGTCAATCCGATAATATGACTGTTGATAAATTTATTTATCGAATTGGAGCTTTAACTCGTCAAAGTCTTAACGGTGATTTCTCGATTTTGTGTAGTCAGGTTCACATGGTATTCTCAGGCAAAGCCTTGGATTGGTTTTGGCGATTCCATCAGCAACATGAACGATTTATTTGGTCTGAATTGGTGGAAGAATTGAGAGATCAATTTAAAGACAGACGGACCACTGACGATTTTATGGATTCTCTAAGAGGTCGAAAGCAAGGACCTAAAGAAAATTTCGAACAGTTCTATGATGCTATCATGAAAATAGTAGACAAATTTGAAACTCCCTTGCCGGAAACTGAATTAGTCAATATTATGAGAAGAAATTTACGACCACAGACAAGACAAGCTATACTTCATTTTCATATTTATTATATGCGCGAATTACGTGATTTTTGTCAAAAACACAAACGAATTGAAGAAGAAATTCAACAACAAAGTCGATCTACATTTTCTCGTAGACAGGTTAATGAATTTAGCGAAAGAGACCATGACGATTATAGCGAAAGTGAGCAGGTTGTTGAAGCTTTAGACAGACCACTACAATGCTGGAATTGCAAAGAATTGGGTCATCGTTTTGATGAATGTTTAGGTGAGCGCACCATTTTTTGTTACGGATGTGGTGCTGAAAACACTTATAAACCGAATTGTATTAATTGTTTAGGCAAATCAAAAAACTACAAACGGCCCAGTGTGGCCAAAACAACAAATTTGAAATCCATTCAATCCCAATCGACAACGAACACCCAATCCACACCCACCGTACAAACCCCACCATCCTAAAGCATATTGTCAGTTGCCAAACAAATTCACCTAATTCTATGTCCACTCCAAAAATTTTAAAAAATTCTTTAAATTTGGAAAATTCTGAAACAAATTCTAACAAATTCGCTAACTTTACATCATTTAAACCATATCACATTCGACTTCGCGAATATAATCAAATACGAGCGCGGATTTTTAATAATGATGATTCAGTCCCCCGTGCTCCGAAACGTTCCACTAGTCGAATGCGAAAATTCTGGGCAAACATTAAAAGACAGAAACAATTATTTTGTTCTACTATCATAGCAGATAAATCCAACTCGGACTTACGTCCATATGCTACTGTAAAAATGTTTGATGTTGAAATACAGGGTCTTGTCGATACAGGTGCTTCTATAACGTGTATTGCCTCGGATTTTGCAAAGAAATGTTTGGAAACCGAAAATTTTAAGTATAAAAGACATACAACATTTTTGAGCACTGCAGACGGTAAGCAGCATTCCACAGTAGGTAGTTTAAAAACGTCGGTCACTTTTCAAAATCAAACCAAAATTCTTGAAGTTTTCATAATTCCAACTTTGTCGCAAAACCTTTACTTAGGTATAGATTTTGTTCGTTCGTTTGACTTAGCGAAAGATTTGTTTTGCACTCCTAAATTCGAGAATTCTATTGAAGTCAATAGCCTTGAAACTGAAGTCGAAAAGCACACGTTGTCGCGGGTACAACTAATGAAATTAAATAAAATAATATCCTTGTTTCCATCCTTTGCGATCGAAGGTCTTGGTCGTACCTCTGTGATATCACACGAAATTGACGTTGGTGAAAGTAAACCCATAAAACAAAGACATTTTTCAGTTTCGCCAGCCGTTGAAAAACTGCTTTTTAATGAAGTCGACAGAATGTTAGCGCTCGGTGTTATCGAAGAGTCGCAGAGCGCCAGTTGCACTCATTGTTAAGCCAGGAAAAGTAAGGTTGTGCTTAGATGCTCGCAAAGTGAACAGTGTTACAAAGAAGGATGCATATCCATTACCTTTGATAGATGGCATATTGAGCAGACTTCCAAAAGCCGAGTTTATTACCAGTTTAGATCTCAAAGACGCCTTTTGGCAAATTCCGCTTCATGAATCATCCAAAGACAAAACAGCTTTCACTGTACCAAATAGACCATTGTATAATTTTGTAACCATGCCCTTTGGGCTTTGTAATGCTCCACAGACAATGTCCCGTCTGATGGACAAAGTTATCGCCGCACATTTACGCACGAAAGTATTTGTTTATTTGGATGATTTACTCATCATTACGGACACCTTTGAAGATCATTTATTAACGTTACAAGAAGTTTCAAGTTGCATCAAACGCGCTGGGTTAACAATAAATTTAGAAAAAAGCAAGTTCGCATTGAAAGAAGTTAAATATTTAGGGCATATTATAGGTAATGGCACTATCAGCACAGACTCGAATAAAGTTGAAGTCATTCGTAGCTTTCCAATACCAACCACGATCCGACAGCTTAGGCGTTTCTTAGGGATGTGTGGATGGTATAGACGATTTGTGAAAGATTTTGCCACCGTATCTACTCCTTTAACTGCACTATTGCAGAAAAGTCGTAAATACGCGTGGACAGAAGAAGCAAATAACGCTTTCGAATTGTTGAAAAACTGCCTATGTAGCACCCCTGTCTTGCACAATCCGGACTTCAGCCAACCATTCTCCATTCAATGTGACGCGAGCATGTATGGCATTGGCGCAGTGTTAGCGCAGCGAAATGAAGATGGAGAAGAAGTACCCATATCCTATATGTCAAAAAAGTTTAACCAGGCTCAAAGAAATTACACCGTGAGTGAACAAGAATGTCTTGCTGCAGTTCTGGCAATAAAAAAATTTAGGTCATATGTGGAAGGGCAAGAATTTGAAATTATTACCGATCACGCTTCGCTTAAGTGGCTTATGAGCCAGTCTGACCTTCATGGACGCTTAGCAAGATGGGCCTTAAAATTACAAGGATACAAATTTTCAATTAAACACCGCAAAGGTAGCCAAAATATTGTCCCCGATAGTCTATCACGAACTTTTGACGATTCTATTTCAATAGACGAGTTAAGTACCACTTTAAATTCTCTTGAAATCGATTTAAATTCTCCACATTTCAAATCTCAATCTTACCTTGACCTTATGGCAAACATTTCGAAAAATAACAAGCAATTACCAGATCTTTGTATTCGTGACGGTTTTATCTACAAACGGACAGACTATGCGGATGGAAATTCAGAACATGACGACATGGGTCCCAGCTGAAATGACTGCCGAGTTAATAAAAAGGGCACACGATCACCCATTAGCTTCACACGGCGGCATTGGTAAAACGGTTGCACGACTGCGAACATTTTTCTTTTGGCCCCATTTATTCCTTCAAGTTAAATCTTATATACAAAATTGTGATACATGTAAGAAAACCAAAGCCACAAATCAGACTCTTATACCACCAATGGGAAAACAAGTAGTTTCAGATAGGATCTTTCAGAAATTATACATTGACCTACTTGGTCCATATCCTCGTTCACGCAAGGGAAATATTGGAATTCTAATAATCTTAGACCATTTATCCAAATTTTGTTTTTTAGAACCGATAAAAAAATTTAATGCTAATGTCATCACTTAATACCTTGAAAAAAATATCTTTCATTTATTTGGAGTACCTGAAATGATAACAAGTGATAACGGAGTTCAGTTCAAGTCA
The DNA here is from genome assembly GCA_951394025.1 of Heteromyza rotundicornis. NCBI lineage: Eukaryota > Metazoa > Arthropoda > Insecta > Diptera > Heleomyzidae > Heteromyza > Heteromyza rotundicornis. The sequence continues at coordinate 63,196,499 of OX596011.1, read as the reverse complement.
ACTGTGTTTAACAAATTGCTTGAAAAATATGACATTTTCCACAATTATACTGCATTTTACTCTCCGCAAGCTAACGCTTCAGAGCGGGTGAATCGAAGCATCATCGCTGCCATACGATCCTACATCAGCAAAGATCAAAAAGACTGGGATGAGAAATTGTCCGAAATCAATTGTGCTTTGCGTAGCTCTCATCACGTATCAATTGGTTTCTCTCCTTATTTGGTTGTATTTGGACAAAATATGATTACTAATGGTAAATCATATTCTCTTTTGCGAAATTTAAATATTTTAAATGAATTCCATACCACTATTGGTGACAAAAATAATTTCGAGTCGATAAGATCAAAAGTTAAAGAAAATTTAGACCGTGCTTATCGTACAAACCAACAAAGATATAATTTGCGCACCCGTTCAGTAACATTTGACGTAGGACAAACGGTTTTCTATCGCTCCTTTGCGCAAAGCAATGCCGCAAAACATTTCAATGCAAAATTGTCAAACAAATTTGAAAAAGGAAAAGTTGTTAGAAAAATCGGAAATCTCTACTACGAATTGGAAAATGAGGCACGAAAAAAAATTGGAATTATGCATGCAAAAGACATCAAAGCGTAACTTCTGATCTTGTTTTGAATAATTTATTAAAACAAAATCTGTTTTGTAATGGTTGAATTTTTTATTAAACTTTTTTTATTCGAAAAGGAAAAAAATAACTAAATAAATAACTATTGAAACAGTTAGTATAATTGTAGAGGCGGTTATGGTTGGAATTGTCAAGAACATTCGTTAATTTAAATTAGTTAATTTCAGTATCGATATTTCTAACTTCAATTCTCAACCTCAGGCGTTGACGGGTTACATATGAATTGTAGAACATTTTTGTACTAGAGTACTCCCACGTGTGGTGAATTTGGTGCGTGCCCTTGCCTTAGCCTTGGCTAGTCGGCTTAGTGAGGTGTTTAGAGACTTAATTGTAAAGATCTCCCTCTTTTTCTGATAATCTTTAAAGCAAGAAGGTCTTGTGAAGAAACATAAAAATTGTTCCGCTAACATAGTCCGCTACTATTTCAACTAAATTATAAGTACAGCTTACATTTAAAAAAAAAAAAAAAATAGTTTTACAATAAAAGTTCAAAAGAACTCGTAACTTTGTATTGAGTTATATTTGCATTTAAATAGTTAATTTCCACTATAAACAAAATCTGGATAGAAAAGTGCATCATAATAATGGAAATTTGTACGCGCATCAAAAAAACCCCTTTGATAAGGTAAAATTAAAAATAAATATACAAAGTGATTTTAAAAAAAAAAGAAAAAAAATTTAAAATTTAATAAATCGTGTACCTAGGGGTTTATTGCATATTCCGGCTATACCTGTTGAAGGAAGAAATCGTTGCCACATTGCGTTCAAGATCTCAAGGTGACACCTCAAGGTGACCCCTCCTCCACGTGAAGACGCATCGTGCTTTAACAACGTGACTTTACGGTTCAGATATGGAACCCAACGGAATTTAATTGGAGTTACACAGGCCTTCCCCCTATACATTTAATTTTTATGAAATTTAACAACACGAAAAAATCTAGAAGAACAAAAGAAAAAAATATAAAAACTAAAGAAAAGAAAAAAATAATAAGAATAGAGATTTGGAAATTATTCAAATCTATTTAGTTTGCCTAAGTCCGCTAAAAAAAAAAAAAAAAAATTTTTTGAATTTGATAATTAAGTATCCTAAATTTTTAATAAGAACTTTGCTAAGTAAAATAAGTGAAAGAAAATTGTATTTTCGCAAACTTTGAAATTCGCACATTACAATCAGACTTTAATTGACTATTACCCTACCTTTATACATTGGAGCAATACACACACATCTAATACGCATTACTTCTATACAGAGACACTTTTTATTCGTATACCATTAGGCGTTCCTTTAATTAATCACCCTGTAATACTTTAGCTCTCTACCTCACCAAAGCATCGCTCATCATTCAGCTCTGTACGAGAAAGATCTTTCAACGTCATCGCTGCAGTGAAAATATGTGAGTAATCTAAAACAAATTTCTCTTCATGAATTTATGATATAAGCAAAAACGACAGCGAATATTCTCTCTTAAGAGAATGGTGGAAGCCGAATATTACTGTCATTCTTGGTTCTATCATTTCTTTTTCTCATGTTTAATTTAAAGCTACGCCTAATAATTCATAACAACAAATAATGTGCAACCGTGTACAAAAACAATAAAAATTCTCTTGCATACGAACGGTCACGACAGATTTACGATATTAGTTATTAACATGTTGCTGACGTCGACATAAGTAACATTATCAACCTTTGTGATTATATTATCCCAACTATGCTATTACTTTGATTGTTTATAAAGCGAAAAAAAAAAAAAAAAAAACAAATTGTAAGCGATTTTGAAATTATAAATTAAAGACTAAATAATATGAATTGAAACTTTGATATTTATAATTTTTTTATAAACAAGCACTATTATGTGTCCCTAAACATTTCTGTGTCTTGACTTTAGGTTGATGTGAGATGTATGTAGATTCAGGGGGTCAACAAAATGAGGCTATTGATCCAAGGTAGGGTGGGTATCGAGCCTGTTAACCGTAACATCTTTGGTTGATGGATTAGGTGAATTGTGAGAGGGAGATAATATGAATTGAAGAAACCGTCTGGAGATGTTAATGAAATAGATTTTTTTATTGCATGCGAAATTCAATTGTATTGGCTAGAGCGTAGTAAGAGGCAAGAATCCACCCAAATTTCCGAACAGCTAGCAATGGCACAAAATGCATGCAATAGCCCACTTCACTACCTAAGAACAGCTCGAATATTTATTTCGATAAATTTAAACCTAATCTCATTACAGATGTTGGGTTGACAGGAACGGTGATAGTCGGAACACTATGAATCGGTGTTCTGAGCGTGACTTCGTGAGATCGAGTATCGTTGTTAGCGATTGAAACGGGGGGCATTTCACTTTGCGCGGTGGAACTGGTTTCGTCGATTTTTTCTCTCTTGCTTTCTTCTCGTTCTGTTTCGATTTCAGAGTTTTGCGAAGAGCTAGAGCGGAATGCTGAGTTCGGCGCGGGACCCGAACTTGTTTTTCGCGGCGAATGCTTTATTCCCATACGTATTTTTTCACGGGTATTGTTTTATTTTTATTGTTTTTTTTTTGTGTTTTAGTTTGTCAGCGGCTGTGATATTGCCGACTGCAATTTTGAATGTTTTTGGATACACTCCAGCGTATATTTCGCGATATTTGTTTGTGTTTAACAAAGTATTCTTGTTTTTTTTTTGGGACTGAAAAAATTTGCGACCGCACCGTTAAAATAACTTCTCGCGGTCGATTATGCGATTTTTTTAATGGCAATCAAAAATCCATAATGACTGAGGTAGTCGGCACCAATTATAGGCTTCTTTACGTCCGCTAAAATAAAAGTCAACCGAAAATTCCTTTAAAGTCCAAAGTTTAAAGACAGAGTTTTTATCCCAAATGTTTTAATTGGAGACCGATTCGCAGCGAATAGTTGGAATGGTGCTGGATCTTGAAGCCTTTCAGAAGCAGTAGCAGGATACACCGAGACATCAGCACCAGTATCCATGAGAAACTCTGACTTAAGCGTTGCATCACGAAAAAATAGGCGACATATATCTCGGCCAGCCCCATCCGTCGCCTTAGATGAAAAGCCTACTGGTTTTCCGACCGTGTATTCGACGCAACTGAGTATGAGCAAGGTTGTATGCATTTTAATGCTCGATCACCAAATGTAAAGTGATACCAGCAAAACGGTTTATCGGACTTTCCAGTGGATGAATTTCTGGACCTCGATCGACCGGATCGTTCTTTAACCTGTTTTGTTAGAGCTTCAATCTTCATCTCCAAATTAAGCGTGTATGTAGAGTGTGGCGTAGGAGATACGACGGAGACTGCATTCAACTCCCAAGCCTCAGATGTGTCAGCTATTTTGTCAGCCATAAGCGCGAGTCTGTTCAAAGATTCACTACTGACTGATAGAATGGCTTGCGTCTGCTTTGGCAACCTCTGCATCCACAAAGATTTGAGGAGCTCATCGGAAACTTTCCTTTTGTTCCGATTTCCATATCACGTAGTAGCTTCTTCAAACGTTTCTCTTCTGAATCCATAAAACGTTCTTGAGGACGGATCTTAAGAGCTTCGTACATATTTGTCTCAGGTGGGTTGAGAATCAAATCACTGATCTCACAGAGCACACTAGCCTCGATGGATCCTACAATGATATGGAACTTGGTAGCATCCGATGAAATCCCTGCGATAATGAATTGGCTCTCGAGTTGCTTGAACCAAAGTATCGGGTTTGTTCTCCAAAATGGTAGAACCTTCACAGACACCTTTGAAACTTCCCTCGGTGGTGCAGGGCCATCCATTTGATTGCTTGCAGCACTTGCATTACCATGCACTGGCGTTGGTGTTGGCAAACCAGGAAAAATTTGATGATCTCCTTCGGCTCCATGCATATCTTCTTTCCCTCTTGTAGGAGTTCGGAAAAGCGACATCGTTTCACAAGTCGTGGGTCACCAATGAAACGATTATAATATTGATAGCAAATCGTTTTCTTTTAATACAAATTCAATTTTAATTCTTCTATAAAAAATCTTTCTTCTTTTTAACAATTTCCTGGATGACAAAATATTCCTTTTTTTAAGTTTTCGAAAAAGGTTTTTTAAAAACAAATTCAAAACAATAATAAACAGTTTTTTAACAACAAGTAACAAAACACTTAGCCGCCACAAGTGAAAATCCGTTTTTACCGTAATTTTAAGATTTCATCAAAACAGTATGAAATTTTGTATAGTTTTCGGGGTCGCTGATTTCGAATTTGATGTCGGAATTTAAAAATTCAAGATGGCGGAACCAATATGGCTGCCGAAATTTTAAGATTTCATCAAAACAGTATGACATTTTGTATAGGGGGGTGTTTGGGGTCGCTGATTTCGAATTTGATGTCGCATTTTCAAAATTCAAGATGGCGGAACCAATATAGCGGCCGAAATTTTAAGATTTCATCAAAACAGTATGATATTTTGTATAGGGGGGTTTTTGGGGACGCTGATTCCGTATTTGATGTAGCATTTTAAAAATTAAAGATGGCGGATCCAATATGGCCCAGTAGGTGTAGGGTATATATAAGTCGGATTACCCGACTGAAACTTACTGATTTCAAAAATTTATTTGCATTAATCTGTCAAAATCAGCTGAAGTTCAAATTGGAGCTACGGCAAACGAAACTTTGAAACATATTTTTTTTTAATTGATATTTTATTTATTGGATCTTTCTAAATACTTAGAACTAACAATAATTTTTAACAATGAAATCAACATTTGACAATACAAATGCTTGTTTCCCTAATCCAATGATTGGGACAACGTTATGCAGTAACAAAGCTGTGAAAGACTGAAGTCTTTTCGGTCCTAATCCCTTGAAGTCCCAGTCTAAGACTTAATTTTAATATTTTAAGTCTTTTGGGATTGAAGACATACATTTTTGTAAGTCCCCATTCTTTGTGCAGTTCCAAAGACTGAACTCATTTATTTTTTAAGTCTTAGATTCAGTCATGACTGCAATATTTGAAGACTGCTTTGCATTCTCTCAAGTCTTTCAATTCCTGTCAAATCTTTTAGGTCTTTTAAAAGTTAGCCCTTAAAGATGCATTTTTGATTTTAATTGAAAAAACCCAATATTTCCCTCAAAAAAAAAACTTTACAAAAGTCAATAAAAAACAAAAAAAAAAGTATACAAAAAAAAAATAAACAAAAAACAAAACAAAAAAAACAAACAGCAATAACCTGGCCGTGATGTTGAACTCGGGCTCCATGGTTGACGCCTTCCCAATTCGGCTAATTAACACATTGAAATGGTTCATTTAAGATAGTAAGGCTAATTCAATAGTAAGCATATAGAATTTGTTTGTTTTAATAACATTCAATCAATTGTAACAGTATTTTTGTTTATTTCACAGGTTTTGCCAAATTAAGAAAAGTAAATTAGTTTGGTAATTTATTCAGTTTGGTCTATGTGATTCAGTTGTTAAAATCAATTTGTCCGAAATTTTAATTTAAATAATTAAACAAATGAGGCAGTCATTACTATCTTAAACTGTTGTTGATGTGGTGTATATGCATAATATACTCTACATTCTGTGTATACCGCATTCCAACAAACACATAACCAAATATACAAATACAGTACACAAAGTTCAATACACAAACGATATTGTGAATCACTGCTAGTAATTGAATGAGGCTAGCAGCGAGCATTTAATTATGTCATTATCGTATACTTGAATGGGAGAACAGCAATGTATATCAATACCATGCATTGATCGCTCTTATGGTAGAACAACGTGCTAGCATGTGGAACCTTTGTTTGTTTTCGTTCATTCTTTTCTTCGTTTACTTTTTGCTTTGTTTATTAATTCTGTCGTCATGTTGGACTTCGGGATTGAAATAAGAGATCCTGGCTACTATGACAAATGCGGCCATTGCCCTTTTGGCAGCGATAGTAAAAACTCGGTCAGTGTGTAGAGGTTCGCTCTAAACAACCAAATTCTTCGAGGATGAATAAGTATTTCAATGATGATGGCAAGATTTCCACTGCTTCGTCATCAAACCAAACCAAAATCAAGCAGTACACCGAAAATTCCTCTTATACTTTCTGGAGAATTTTTCAAAATCGTAAGGTACTTACTTTAGTTAAAATAAGCGTAAAATAACAATTGAAATTTCAAATAAATATTTGTCTGGAGTCGGCAACTATTTAGTGGTTTCACAAGTGCTATGATAAAAGCAAGTTTTGGTGGAGCGACACTTTTTAAAATTGTTTTTCTCTATGCAGTCATCTTAGCAAATAACTTCAAATAAGCATTAGACACCTGCGAAAACAACATCCAGAAGAGTATGAAAATATATAAACACGAAAGATTTAACACAAAAATCTCCGGATTCTGTACAAAAGAATTTCCGAAAACTAGTTCTACTTGTAACCGAGAATAATATACACCCGATTTCCATTGTAGAAGATAATTTATTCCGAAACCTCATAGTGAAATTAATTGAAGAGAATTCGGAAAAAAATACTACTAATATAAAATCAATCGTATCGTACCAAAAATATGTATGTACGACAGCTGATGTATGATCACATCGAAGATTTTCGGATATGCTTTACATTATTTAAATGAATGTTTCGAAAGAAAATCGCTGTCATTGACATGCAAACGGTTTTCTGGCGCACACACATTTGACCGAATCAATGACATGATTCTGTGAATCCATGAAAAATATGAACTAAGGTAGTCGCAACTGTTACTGACAACGGCTCCAATTTCGTGAAGGCCTTCAAGTAATTTGGCATTCACAGTTCGGTTGAGGAAGTGGAAAATTCTGATTCAGAATACATAGAAGTGCCAATTTTTTAAAGAAGGAATTCCTGAAAATTCTTTTTAAAAACATATAATATGTTTAACACATACTCTGAATTTACTCGCAACAACAGATTTCATACGGATATCGAGGAAGAACTTAACAAGATTCTTTAAGGAAAGGCTAACTTTGAAGTCCTAAAAGATTTAGAAGGAATTGAAAGACTTCAAGGGAATGCAAAGGAATTGCAAAAGACTTGAGAGAATGCAAAGCAGTCTTCAAAGATTGCAGTCATGACTGCGATCCAAGACTTAAAAAAAAATTAGTTCAGTCTTTGGAACTGCACAAAGAATGGGGACTTAAAATTTTTAAGTCTTCAATCCCGAAAGACTTAAAATCTTTTAAATGCAATTCCCGAAAAATTGCAGTCTTTCACAGCTCTGTGCAGTAATCGATGGTTATGCCGGCATCAAGGTGGTGTTAACATCGAAAGATGTTGGCATCGACTGGATGACGGAATAATCGGGAAGTCGGAAGCGACGAGGCACAGTGTAGCTCAGGGATGAATTCTGGGTTGTTCCATTTTGTACAAAAAGGCAAAAAAAATGGTACCAAATCTGTCGAAAAAGTACCAACACTTCAATGTTCCAATTTTATAGCGCAGTTCAACAAAATTTACCATAAAAAAGCTAAAGATATTTGACAAAGAAGTTTTAATAAAAAAAAATAAAAAATACCCCGGTATGAAGTTACTTTTAACTAGGGTTACCAGGCGTACTCTTTTAAGGAGTACAGTACTCTTTTTTTGGCCCTCCTCTTTTTTACTCTCACTTTTTCCCCAAATGTACTATTAAGTACTCTTTTTCTTGTTTCTGTAATTGTATTCGTCAGAATCAAAAAAAAAACATTTAAAATATTAGGTTTGTTAGTTTGAAGCATCTTTCGTCATATTGCATTCAATAAGTTACAAAAATTCGTAAATAATAGAATTAAAAAGAAATTTTTGTTAGTGACACGTGCGACGCAGTGTTTCGTTTAGTAGAAGTTAGCTAGACAAAATTGTTTTATTACATTAAATGATTGTTTTCGACGTTTTAAGCATAAATAAGAAATTATGTCTGGAATGAAATGAGAATGGAACGAAACAAAGTGGAAATGGACTGGAACAAAATGGAATCAAATGTTTAGATTTTTTTTCGATACTCCATTTTTATTTTGCTCCTGCCCGATCTCATTTTGTTCCTGTTCCTGTTACACTTCCATTTCATTCTAAATTTTGTTCCAATTAAATTTTGTTCCGCCCCATTTCCATTTCGTTCCGTTCCATTTCCAAAAGCAGTAACGGGCAAGTGCAAATTCAACACCACACCAATAAGCAATTGGAAAAGAGTCGACAGAAGCACAAATTGCAGCCACACGTGCATCAGAAACAGGCGCTTACAGAACCAATCGACTTGCACAAATGAAAACTTCCAATCAGGCGTCACGTAATTACAAATATAAAAGTGTTTGTCCTACTTTAAGTATAAGTCCGAGCAACTCCGGGGTATTAAGCTTGTATATATCTAAACCTTTAAATTTGCTTTTGAAATCTTCGTTTCTTGGAAGGATCGGAACATTAGTTTAATAAAAAAATTCAATATTTGAAAAAATATGTTTTCGATAAAAATGATTTTCGTGAAAAAGCTTAAGTATAACTGTAATAGATTTTTAAATAGTTTTGATACAGAGCTAGCTATCAATTAGAGATTCAGAAAATGTATTCAACACTATGATGTGTTTTTTCATAGCAGAGGAGTATTAATCGTTTAATTTGTTTGTCATTTAGACCCTCTGGAATTAACAAAAGAAACCTAAGTAGCTAAGAAATTTTAATTATGAATCGGTTTCAAGGTATATTGAAACTTATTGAGTTTTACAAAATTTTAACCCATTCACGACGAGTGTTACCATATGGTAACGCTGATAGCATTCCACGGTATATTCAATTAAAAAAATATTTGAACAAATATCACTAATCTGTTTTTTGATTTAAATAAAGCATGCTTAGATCTTTCTTTTGATATATAATTCTAAGCAATCGCTCGTCAGTAGCGATCGTGGCGGATAATTGAAAAGTAGTGTTTTTGAAAAGTGGGCAAAAACAGCGAAAAGTCACGACCTTTCCAGTAAGAATATTTTTCATTGCCATAGAAAGTTATATATTTTAAATATTTTTTTTTTGGCATTTGGGTAGTATATCAAAGTATTAGAAAACGTATAAAATAAAATTATTTATAACTTCTGTGTTACCTTTTTTTTGCTGTTACCATATGGGCACGCTCGTCACAACCCTAGCAAATTTAAATTTTCTTACTGAAAATGTTTGTATGAGCTTTTTTTATGTAAAATTAAATATATTTTATTTGTATATTGATTTGAAAGTGTGTTTGTGTACTTAATATAATTAAAAAAAAATTTTTTTTTAATATTTAGATTTAAAATAATTTTTTGTACGTGTACATATTAGCGTACATATTCGAGTATTTTTTGTAAAATGAAGTAAATTTTTTCTATATATTGGTTTGAAATATATTTTTTTTTTAACTTTTTTCATATAAAGTTAAAAATATTTTATCTATAAATTCTACTTGGTGTACTTATGAAAAATTAGCAGCACCTCTTAAGTTGATTTAGCCATATCCGTATGTCTGTACGTTATTTTGATTGGTATGGGCTATTGAAGGAGCTAAATGAAAGCTAGGCGGTCCAAACATTGAATTTATCCTTTGGAAATCCTAGAAGGAGTTGGTATTGCAAATGGGCGAAATCGATCAGCTGCCACGCCTACCTTCCATACAAGTGAGAGTCGAGTTTTGTAACAAATGTTACCCAATTTCACGGGAATTGTGGTAGGAAAATTCTCCGTAAGATATATTGTCCGCTTTGCGTCGATGGTGAGTGCCGCAAAAGCTATATGAGCAATACCCCGATCATGACATGACATCGTGACGCATACAAAATCCACGTCTAAGATGGCTAGGTCATGCCGAGCTGATGAATGTAAAAAAGTACTACTAAATGGAGCACATGTGAGTACCGTCGGTGGAATGAGCGGAAGATGGCCACCAGGTCTCAGATGGAAGGGTGTATGGTATATATAGGCTTACTTCGACCAGCTGAAACTTACTCAATTGGTTTTTAACAAATTTACATTACGATGAAGACATTTAGGCGAGCATAATTTTATCCGGCTGGACAAGATTATTAGGTTTTTGTTTTTTCATTTTTGAAAAAAAAAATGGTTTTATTCAAAATTTTGAAATTTTTGTGTTGAATTCTGGAACTTTTCTTAATAAATTTTTTTCGCCTTCTAATATTTTTTTTTGTTTTGTAAAAAAGAAGTGGCTTAAAACCGATGAATTTGGGACCCCTGCAACTCTGTACTCTTTTCTACTCAAGAGAATCTGGTAACCCTACTTTTAACGTTACATAAATGCAACATTAAGCTTCTTTCCTAGCTTTAAAGCAGCTACTTAAGAAAGATGTGGTCAAGTTTCTTATGCCGTAAAATTGTATTATGCAACATTTTTTGACAGATGACAAAGACAAAATTTGCATTGCGCTTTTGCAGTTCCCACTGTCTTCATCCACTTTTGCTTTCTATTTTGGTTAGTGTTCTAAATTTGACAGCTGATAATGTCAACTTTACTAAAGAAATTAGAATTAATTCCAAATTTCTTAACAGGGCACAGAGTGTCAGTTCGTTAAAAAAAATGAGTACAAAATTGTACAAAAAATTGTATCAAAGTGAATATGCGTTAAGGAAAAAAAAAAAAAAAATTTTAAATTGGAAAATGTTGATCCAATTAACTTTTTATCAATCTGTTATCTTCGCATATATTGTACCAAAAATGTCAAAGTAGTACCTCTGTACTTTTGTCTTTGAAATTGTACCGAAAAAATCATCATTGGTGTAGCTATTTCATATTGTAAAAGTAATGGCGCATATTCATAGTCAAATTTACTTTCAATTCAGTGTATTATCTGTCAACTTTACAATACATTTGTGTTCTTATAATTATACACACATACAATTGAGTCGCTCATAAGCGCAGATGTCAAATATCCAGCAGCTTATGAGGGATACCAATTGAATGTGTCCACTCAGCATAAAGCTAAGTGTTTGTTATTCTTATTGCTACCATAAACCTACTGAATATTGTGCGGGCATATTAGCACCACACCTCCCTTTTTAGGAAGAATGAATATATTGTAATTTTAAAATTTTTTTAATTTATATTAATGTTTATAGTAGTTTCTTAAAAATTTAAAGTTATAATGTAATTTAATAATTAATTTTTAATTTAATTTATTTATTTCAGATTTTTTATTTTTTTTTATGTATTTTCTTTTATTTTTTGTTATACAGTCGAAGTCTGTCCATGCACTTTTGTAAGTTTGTCATTGTCGTCAGTAACTTCTACATTATTCCTTTTATCTAATCTTTAAATTTTTAATGGCCCTCTATATAAATTATCTAATTTATGTCCTACTTGTTTTACTAATACTAAATCTCCTATTTTTATTTTAAGTTTATTGGTATTTCTGTCATAATTGACTTTTGAGGTCTTTTTATGTTGCTTGTGTTACCGAAATTTGATTTCTTTTTCATAATCCTCCACGTTGTAAACGGGAGAAATTTTTTCTCTCAGCAAGAAATTAAATTATGTCGGGGATTTACCAAAAACTACTTCAAATGGGCAATAATCATGCACCATTGAAGGCAGCAATACGTAAAGTATTTTAGCCATTCATCCCAATCGGTTTTGTCTATTGATATATACGATCGGAATTATTCATTGAATGTTCTATGACTTCTACCAAAAGTACCTAGGGTTTGACGATGGTAAGCCGATGAAGTAACATTGTCAATTTTCAGCAGTTTACAGATTTCGTCAAATAGTTTATTTTTATACTCGGTACCGATGTCATTAATAAATATTTTCATAGGACCGTAAATGAGTATAAAATTTTCGAATATTGCCTTAGTGACAGTTTTTGTGCTTTTATCGAAAATTGGTAGTGATATTAAGTATTTTGTTAAATCGCATATTATTGTGACAGCATACACATTGTCATTTTTCGATTTTGGAAATGGTCCAATGCTGTCTATAAGTACTACATCAAAAGCAGTGACTGGTGTCTCGGTAACAATCAGTTCTTCTTTGTAATTTTTCAATGATTTATTCCTTTGACAGTTGTCACATTTCGTGACATATTTTGTTACATCTTTTGTTATATTTTTCTTAAAAAAAAGTATTTTTAATTTTTTTCAAAGTCCGTGTTCTGGGTGGATACCAGATATTGGGTCATCATGGAACTTCCTTAAAATTTAAATTTTTTCATCATTATTGTGGCGTCAGTATTACTTGTAATTTATCGAGAATTTTATTGGCCTTATTATACCCCCACACTCACTGTGGCAGGGTATACTAACTTTGTCACAACGTTTGTAACGCCCATAAGGAGGCGTGTCCGGTATGGAAAAGTATATATATTCTTGATCAGTATCACCTCCTGAGTCGATTTAGCGATGTCCGTCTGTCTGTCCGTCCGTCTGTCCGTCTGTCCGTCCGCACGATAGCGGTCGCAGTTTTGGAGATATCGACTTGAAACTTTTTTTACATGTTTTTCTCGTGAATACTGAGATCAAGTTCGAGAATCAGCCAAATCGGACAAAAACTGGGCGTGGCACCGAAAAAAAAGGTAAAAATTTTTCAAGTCTTTTTTATTGTTGTATTCGATTGGAAATGTTTAGAAACGTATTTTTGACATGGTCCGAGGTTCCGAAGCCACATATATAAGGTCTAAATGGGGTCTTGAGACCAATTTTTTTTTTTGGTGGATTTAATTGGAAATTTTTAGAAATGGATTTTGGACATGGTCCGAGGTTCCGAAGCCACATATATAAGGGTCTAAATGGGGTCTTGAGACCAATTTTTTTTTTGGTGGATATAATTGGAAATTTTTAGAAATGGATTTTGGACAACCACCTATAATTGGCTCAAAATAGGGTCTTGAGACCACATTTTTTTATGATCGAGGTACTTCTTCCTACTGTGTGGGGGTATTTCAACTTCGGTATAGCCGAAGATAGTCCACTCTCTAGTTTTTATATTCATTGACCCGGGTCGTCATAAATATTTCGTCACTTAGTTACTGCTGCAGCTTTGCAATTTTATTACCACTTGCTAATTTTTCAAGCAGTGGGAATAATTGATCCAAGTCAATTTTCACATTAACTAGAGAGTGGACTATCTTTGGCTATACCGAAGTTGAAATACCCCCACACAGTAGGAAGAAGTACCTCGAACATATAAAAATGTGGTCTCCAGACCCAATTTTGAGCTAATTATAGGTGGTTTTGGAGCTCGGACCATGTCCAAAATCCATTTCTAAAAATTTCCAATTAAATCCACAAAAAAAAAAAAATTGGTCTCAAGACCCCATTTAGACCCTTATATATGTGGCTTCGGAACCTCGGACCATGTCAAAAATACGTTTCTAAACATTTCCAATCGAATACAACAATAAAAAATGTTTACCTTTTTTTTCGGTGTATGGGAGCCACGCCCAGTTTTTGTCCGATTTGGCTGATTCTCGAACTTGATCTCAGTATTCACGAGAAAAACATGTACCCAAAGTTTCAAGTCGATATCTCCAAAACTGCGACCGCTATCGTGCGGACGGACAGACGGACAGACGGACAGACGGACAGACGGACAGACGGACAGACGGACAGACGGACAGACGGACAGACGGACAGACGGACAGACGGACAGACGGACAGACAGACGGACATCGCTAAATCGACTCAGGAGGTGATACTGATCAAGAATATATATACTTTTCCATACCGGACACGCCTCCTTATGGGCGTTACAAACGTTGTGACAAAGTGAGTATACCCTGCCACAGTGAGTGTGGGGGTATAATGATAATATTGCTTAGTGATTTAGTGATCACTTTTTTCTCTTTTTTAATTGTCATACAGTCGTTATTAATTGTTAGTTTTGCGCTGTTTTTACTACTAGATGCTTCGTAAATTTTTGATTTGACTGATGATGTTTTTTTTTGTACCAAGGGTTTTTATTGGTTATTTTTGTTTTGTAACCTTGTGGTTACTTTCAAAATTTTGTTGTTGTTGTTGTAGCAGCATTATTTATCATCCTATCATCTAGGTTTCTAGGCATCTATTTCTAGATCTAGGAAGTAGCAGGATATGTCCATAGGGAGCTGGAGATTAGGTCGGTGGGATAACCTGAACAATTGAAAAGGTGTTGAGTGTTGTGCGGTTCTTCTCCGCAAATGGGGCATATGTCGGCGATTTTTGGGTTTATGCGTGATGTGTAACAGTTTAGGATTTTGCTCCATCCCGACCGAAGTTGTGAGAGAGTTGTCCTAGTGTTTCTGGGTAAGAGGTTTTCGGCATCTATGATTTGTGGTGGCGGACATCCCAGCACTGTGTTAAGCTGGTAGTGGTACTTCGCCGTTCCTTGTGTGTCTGTGTGTAGGTCACTTATTGCCTCCCTGTTTTTGTGGTGGTTTATGGATGTGGATGCGAGATATCGTTGCATCGGCTCATCGTATTTCCGCAGGTTGTGCTTGATGTTTCGTGGGGGCAGCTCTGACGTCACTTGAGCATGGTTTGGATGTCCTGGTACGTGGCATGCGAGCAGAAATTGCTGTGCCAGCATGGTGTTGTGGTCTTCAACTGGGAGCAGTTTTGTCTCTGAATGCAGGTGTTCCTCATGCGCCATCATATGACAACCTGTAATGATTCGCATCCAGGGACGTAACCAGGAAAAAATTTCGGGGGGAGGGGGGTTTCATAAATTTTTTTTAATAATACTTAAAAAAAACCATAACATGCAAACAAAATAAAATCAACAACAACATCGTTTTTCTTATTTTCTACATAAATCTTTAAATTTTTCATTGAAAATGCAAAGAAAACCCGGAGGGGACTTTATGAAAAAAGGATGTGTTCATATATTTTTGGTTTTATTGCATATCAAATTACTAAAGAACAATTGCCTTGTACGTTGTCAGGAGTGTCTCTTTGTTCTGGCTTCATCACTTCATCACGTTATTGCGTGTCCGTGTGCAATTGCTCTCATCGTTAACATGACCCGATATCGAGAACCTACTATCTAACGTCACAGATAGGATTTTTGGGTTATCGTTGGAATAGTTGTTCCTGCAACTTTTATGTTCAGCGGCGAATTGACCTATTTAGTCCAAGAGGTAAACAATGTTGCCATTGACTTCCCTGGCGAAAGGTGCAGGTTACGGACTTCGAAGAAAGCGTGTAGGTCGTCCAGATATTTGCTCATTGGGGCCTCCAGCTCTTGTCCATTATCCAGCTGAAGCCATTATTGAACATCAAAATTTTGTTCGAAATACCTTTAGTATTTCTTTGATTTCTCGAAAATCTATGCGAGACAATGCGTCTGCGGCATAGTTTTCTTTTCCCCTCAAGTATTCGACAGTAAAATCGAATTTAGTTGGTCATAAGATTCGGTGCAGCAGTTCACGAATTTGGCAACTGCCTCATTCATGGTGCTAAACTTCCCCGATTACATGATATAATTTTTTTCTACTTAATAATTTCTTGTTGGGCAACTGGTGTTAAAGGAAGTAATCGGTGGAATTAATTTGGGCTAATGATTTAATTGAGAAAAAAAAATATTGCATACTTTTGTATAAAATTGGTTAAATTTATATTAAAGTGGTCCCTATTTTAGAAAATTAGAAAAAAAAATCAAAATAAGTTGCATAATAAATCCACGCCCCTTAAGAAAAGTATCATGTTTCATTTGCCTTACGAAAAATATTATGTTTTTATTTTTTGCATGGAAAAGTAGTATGTTTCGTTTTTTGGGACGAAGAATTTTATATTTCAATAAGTTTTGTCGAAAACTATGATATTTCGCTTATTACACAGAAGAGAATTATGTTTCACTGTATTGCTACGAAAACTATGATGTTTCGCTCATTGCGACGAAATTTATTAATCAATTATATTAGTTTAAACTAATATAATTGATTGTTTTGATATGGAAGGGCCAACTTTTCATGCCATTTAAGCCAAATTGAACCACTGCATTTTCACACACACACAACACACACACATTTCGGTCCTGGTCATGTACTGTTGACCATCATTTTTCCAACTTTGCTTCCGAAGACACATTTACGTCTCCAAATCAATCCAAAAACATACATTTTCTGAAAATTTAATTTTTTAAACTGACAAATCAAAGTTTTTTTAGCCTGAAATATATTGCTTTTCGTAAGAAAACTTTAAATGTCTTCGTGGCATAATCATAATAGTGAATCATAATAGTTTTCTCTGGAAAACCAGAAATATAATAACAAGTTGAATTAAATAGTTTTCTCGGATTATTGAAACATAATAATTTTCGTAAGGCAATTGAAACATTATACTTTTCTTAAGGGGCGTCGAAATGTACCTACACCGAGGGAAAAAATAGTGAAATTAAATGAAAACGTATTTAAATCAAATAAAAACGTATTTGATAGTGCTTCTAAGCTGTTTTTATTTAAATCAAATATGCGCGTATTTAAAATTGTATTAAATATGGAAATATTTAAATTAAATATGGAAATATTATATTTTTCTTATTTATTTAAATGGCAAAACAAATTTTTTTTTATTTGCATTTTTTTAAAGTTTGTTATTTTTTGCTTTATTACATTTTTGTTTGTTTGCCAATTTGCTTAGAATCATTATTTGTAACAACTTTTCTACAAATTCAGTTTTCCCGGAATTCGAACCGACTTCCTCTGGAGTTTGGAGTGAGCTCTAACCGACTCGTCTATCTCCGGCATTATTGACAAGCGTCTTAACGTTCGTATATTGCTCAGCAAGTGATCGTTTTTTTTTCTAAAAGTCTTATAAACTGAAGTTTTCAAATCTAAAAATAGAAATTTCAATTCTAAAAATGTAAATTGAAGTTTTTGAAACTAAAAATAGAAACTCAAAAAAAAGATATTTATTTTCTGCTTCATATATATTTCAGTTTAGATAGAAAAATTGTGCCTGTGATAGGTCAGTGTGAATTTCTTATTTCCAATTTGCAGAAGTCGTATGTTCAAGACTAGCTGGCGGCAATGAAGTTTTCTATTTTTAAAAACACTAGTTGAATACCCTGGCGTTGCTCGGACTTATACTTAAAGTAGTGAAAGTACCCTCCCGTAAACCTTTCCGTGAACCCCAAAACACCAGAGCATAACACAAAAATTTGCAGAACTCTAGGTTCAGCGATTTGGGCTGGGCAGTCTATCACCAATCATTCAATCAATAGGGACAAACACTTTTATATTTGTCTGTTTTGAAGTTCTCATTTGGACAACAAATTTTTTAAATCAAAATTTGTTTGTTTCGTTTACATTTTTTTGTCTAATGCTTGACCATTGTCCAATTTTACTCATTGAATTGCATTTTTGGAATAAGAAGCATAATACCATGTGTGCTGGAAAGTATCCCAGATATATTTTGAAGTAATACTTAAATTGTATTAGTGGAACCCCGCTTCTTTGACCAATCAAGTTCAAGGTAGTACATAAACCTTCCGGAGCTCACAAATAAACATTTGGTGTTTGTATGGTTCTGATACGTTCAGTGGTTTAGCCGTGATGTTCACTCATACATACGCACCAACGTTTTTATATATTTAGATTCAATACGCGCGTATTAGATTTCTATATGAGATACTGATTTCCAAATATTAAAATATTCTACTATGTGTTTGTTCGCTCAGTGTATTAAATAAAAAAACAAACATTGATTCGAAACAATAATTATAATATATACCAAATATTTTTAATAAATTTTTTATTTTTTATACCCCCACACTCACTGTGGCAGGGTATACTAACTTTGTCACAACGTTTGTAACGCCCATAAGGAGGCGTGTCCGGTATGGAAAAGTTTTTATTATAAAATATTATAAAAAAATAGAGAGTGGACTATCTTCGGCTATACCGAAGCTGAAAAACCCCCACACAGTAGGAAGAAGTACCTCGAACATAAAAAAATGTCGTCTCAAGACCCTATTTTGAGCCAATTATAGGTGGTTTTGCAACCTGGACCATGTCCAAAATCCATTTCTAAAAATTTCCAATCAAATCCACCAAAAAAAATAAAATTGGTCTCAAGACCACATTTAGACCCTTATATATGTGACTTCGGAACCTCGGACCATGTCAAAAATACGTTTCTAAACATTTCCAATCGAATACAACAATAAAAAATTTTACCTTTTTTTCGGTGTATGGGAGCCACGCCCAGTTTTTATCCGATTTGGCTGATTCTCGAACTTGATCTCAGTATTTACGAGAAAAACTTATACCCAAAGTTTCAAGTCGATATCTCCAAAACTGCAACCGGACGGACAGACGGACAGACAGACGGACATCGCTAAATCGACTCCTTTATGTTGTCGGATTCAGTTGTTAATTTGTTCGCTTCCTCCCATTGTGGTGGCGGATCTGCGTTAAGTAAACGTTTTATGATGGGCACACGCTTCTTCATATGTGTTTGTTGTCCTCCCCTTTTTTTTCGGGGTGTATTGGCGTGTATTAACTTGCCTACTTGTAGAAGTTCTTTAAGCGCTTGGCGCTCCTTGTATTGTTTTAAACTGATGGTTAATTTAGTTTTCTTTTCCACTTCGTTATTCATTTTATTATCAGCATCGTGAGCACATGGTTATAGGCAGCAATTCAGCAATTTGAATGTGTTTTGATTATACGCAATCTTATTATGCACCTTCTTAATATACGCAGCATTGGTGGTAATACTCATTTTCAAAGGACATATTCTCACTAAGTTTTACTCTCAGGGCGACAACGTCGGTCCACAGATTTTTCATATACCTATAATGAATAATTGTTATTTTATTAAATTAAATGTTATTTTTATAACCCTTATATTAACTTGCTTTGGGTGGACTATATATATATATATATATATATATATATATATATATATATATCCTCAAATCTGCGGCGAGCTTTTTCATACACTTCCACATGAGCTAGAGAGCTGAACTGATAGAACTCCGTTGACAATGCATTCTATTAAATTGGGGTCCATCAGAGGCGTAGGGGGCCGGTCAAACCCCTTTTTTTTAAACATGGCATAACTTCCGATTCCTTTAAGCTACAATGAAATTTTTTACTTAGGCTAGCATTGGGCAAAAAGAGTAAAAAAAGGGGGAATTAATAGAAAGCATTGTCACCGGAGTTCTATCAGTGTTCCAAATTTCAGCTCAATTTTAAAGGAAATTTATTTTCTGCTTTTTAGTCGGTTAAAGGGTTATATTTTAAAAAACTTGTTTTTTACTCTTTTTTTCATTTTTGAACAGTTTTTCATTCACTTTCCATTCAACATTACTGATATTTCGGAATGTATTTTCAGAAAACTTAATATATTTGACCAATTTATTAATGTTTTGATTTATAAAAATCCTGGCATCTTCTGATAGGTAATCAGAATATGTCAGATGGCAAGGACGCCATTTAAAGACACGTTGTTAATGTTTGGATATTTCTTTATTAATGCCCAATGCATTTCTCGTTTATGCGGATTAGCCGCTATGTTAAAACTAATACATTTGTGTTCTTATAATTATACACACATACTATTGGGTTCGCTCATAAGTGCAGGTGTCAAATATCCAGCAGCTTATGAGGGATACCAATAAAGCTAGGTGTTCGTTATTCCTATTGCTACTATAAACCTACTGAATATTGTGCGGGCAAAATAGCATCACAATATAAGCTGTGGCCAAAAATAGTAAACGTTGTCCCATCTCAATGAAATTTCACTTTTGGTTTTTGTACCGAAAGAAACTTATGTATGAAAAATGGGTGTGGTCAGATAATTTTTTCGTCCTCCTCCCTTATAGCCCTGATTATCAAAGCACAAAAAATATGAGAAATTCTTGAACAATCTGTAGGCAACTGTTTTTGGGCGTATCACGTACTAAAAATGGGCGTGGTCGAACCACTTTTACGCCCACCTCCAGTAACCCAGATTATCAAAATCGCAAAAATATGAGAAATTCTTAAACAATCTGGTTCAAATTTTGTAGGAAAATGATTTTGAGCATAATATTATCACGTACTAAAAATGGGCGTGGTCGAACCTGTCCTTAGTGAAATTCTTAAATGTTTACTAAATATATTTTGTATATTTAGATGCAGAAATATTTTCTTTCTTTTTATACGTTATTTTTTTTTATAGGAATTTTTGAATACATTTTTTTTATTATGTAATTGTGGTCGCTAAAGGTGAAATACCCAATCACCAATTCGGATTTAGAGAAAAGTACGGCACATTTGAACAGGTATATCGCATTGTTGACATGATCAAAAAAACATTCGAAAAAAAGCAACACTGCTCTGACATCACCCAAGCCTTTGATAAGATATGGCATATAGGATTGATATCCAAACTACAGAAAGTATTACCCGCAAGCATGCACATTTTGCCTGACAACTACTTGACCCACCGAAAATTTTTAGTTAAACATAAAAGTTTCGTTTCTCGTAGATTTGATATTCTTGCCGGTGTACCTCAAGGCAGCGTCCTCGGACCCCTACTGTATATACACAGAAAAAAAAGTCGGTAAAATTAACCGAAAAAAGTGGTTGACGTACAGAATTTCAAAATGTATGAAAATTGTAATTTTTTAGCCGAGCTCGTAGGTAGATTTAACCGACAAAAAATTGTAAAAAAAACCCGAAAATATTTGTTGTTTTACATAAATGGTATGCTCTTTTACCGCAATTGGTGTTATGAATGTTGTGTCTTATAGAGGCAGCTTGAGCAGAGCCAAACAGAGTTTTTTTGCTTGTATTACTGCATTTGTAATACTAATATTGAAAAATAGGAGCTTGTGTCAGTTATGCGCTCAAGCTAATATTTATTTTTTTAAACATGCAATCTTGCATTTTTGAAACATATTTTAGTGTTTAATATGTTTTTTTTGGTCGTTAGGCTTTGTTTTCAAATGAAAAAAAAAAAAATTCATCGAAAAAAGTTTTCTTATTAAAAAAATATGTATCGAAACAAATTTTTGCTGTATGTTTACAATTCAAATTGTAAACCAACAAATTGTCAAAGTAAATCAACCACTTCAACCACAAGAAGGGTTGGAGCGTTTTTAACCGTCTTTTTCGGTTAAATCTACCGACTTTTTTTTTTGTGTGTACTCTATACATCTGATATGCCCATTTATGATCAGACCCTCATCTCAACATTTGCCGACGACATCACAACACGTGCAACAGCATTTAAACACATTTCCAAATTTGGTATCACAGTGGAGTCAATGAGTATAAAGGCGCACATATAACCTTCACCCAAAGAAAGACACTTGCCCCACGCTTAAAATAAATGATAGTGTTACACCACAATGTACCGAAACTAAATATCTTGGTATGCATCTAAATATCTTGGTACATCGAGACTAAAATTACACAAATCAAACTAAAAAAATGGAACTCAATTGGCTACTATCGATCAATCTAGGCTCAACACCGCATATAAAGTAATTAAACCCATATGGGCATATGGGATTGAACTCTGGGGAACACCATCTCCGTCAAATGTTGAGAAACTGCACCGAACGCAGTCGAAAATTCCGCGACAAATCGTGGGAGCACCATGGTACATAAAAAATGCACTCAACCACAGAGACTTGCAAACATCGAAAATATCTGAAGAGATCCTTAAACGTTCAACAAAGTATGCAGATAAGCTTAAATTGCATCCAAATATTCTAGCTCGAAAGTTAGTTAGACCCACCCGACCCCTACGTCTAAAGCGTAACTATTCTATTGCATTTGAATAGATAGCCCCGAAACCCTCGTCGCTTCCGACTTCATGATTATGCCGGCAGCCAGTCGATGCCAACATCGTTCGATGTCAACATCACCTTGGTGCCCTCATAACCATCGATTATTGCATAACGTTGTCCAAATCGTTGGATTAGGGCAACAAGCATTTGTATAATTTATTAAATGTTATTTAAATTGTTAAATTCCATCGTTAAAAAATTATTGCTAGTTCTAAATATTTAGAAAGATCCAATAAAACAAAAAATGAAGTTAAAAAAAAAGAGTTTTGCTACGTAGACTATAACATTTCAAGTTTTCTTACGAAAAGTAATATATTTCAGGCTAAAAAAATTTTAGTTTGTCAGTTTAAAAAATCAAATTTTCAGAAAATGTAGGTTTTTGGATTGATTTGAAGGCGGAAATGTGTCTTCGGAAGCATGTTTGGAAATATGATGGTCAACAGTACATGACCAAGACCGAAATTTGTGTGTGTGTGTGAAAATGCAGTGGTTCAATTAGGCTTAAATTTTTTTTTTTTTTTTTTTTTTTAATAGTAATTTTATTTAATTGAATCACCTAATAATAACTTAGGTCTAACAATGATTTTTCAAAAATTCAGAAATTCAGCTTATTTTTATAATATTCAGATTAAAACTATTTGCCCTATATCCATTGATTTAGGCAATGTAGAGTTATCGTAACTAATATATGGGGAATATATTAGTTTCGTTTGAGACGTGAGGGATTCAGAGGTCTCAGTAAATTTCTAGCTAGAATGTTTGAGTGAAACATGAGCTTCTGCTTGTACTTCGAGGTAAATTTCGGAATTTCGTCTTTTACTGCAGGTATATTCAGGTCTCTGTGGATGTTAGTATTTTTTATATACCAAGGGGCTCTGGCAATTTGTCTCAGGATTTTAGATTGGACTCTCTGGAGTTTTTCCACGTTCGAGGGAGAGGCAGTGCCCCAGAGTTCAATTCCATATGTCCATATGGGTTTTATTATACTTTTGTATATTTGGACTTTGTATGTGAGATTTAGCTTTGATGCCCTTGAGATTAGCCAATTTAGTTCCAATTGCTTTAATTTGATCTGAGTGATTTTGGATTCAATAAGTTTATGCCATGTGAGTCGGCGATCGAGATGCATTCCAAGATACTTGGTTTCGGAACTTTCAGGGACGACTTATCCTTTTATCTTCAGAGCAGGACACGTGCCCCTTCTTAGAGTGAAGGTTAAGTGACAGCTTTTGGATTCATTGACCTTGATTTTCCATCGATGTAGCCAATTACTTAGAGTGTCCAAGTGTTTTTGCACGTATAGAGATGCCATGTCTGGGTTTGAGTGAGAGCACATGATAGCAGTGTCATCAGCAAAAGTCGATATGCCAAATTAAATTTCCAGATTCCGATCTGGTTCGACTGGACCAAATTTTCGGTTGCTCGGGGAGCAGTAGAACGATGCAGAAAAGAAAGTATAAGAAAAAAACGACAGAGTTAGCAAAAGGAAATCAAAGTCGTGTATTTTAGATTTTTGTATGTTTTTTATTAGGAAGTAGAGGCAGAAGGATGCTTACATGGAATAAAGCTTTGGAATAAAGTTGTTTTGAATTGTTGCAAAGGGGAACGGTTTTTATCCCTTGCAGTTTTGCTTAAGGGCGCTTGGATTTCTCTTTTTTTTTTTTTTAGATTTTTGTATGTTTTTTATTAGGAAGTAGAGGCAGAAGGATGCTTACTTGAATATCGATGACGATAGATATATATATAATACAATTGGTAGCTTATGACAGGAGCGGGTAAATAAACGTCTATTCACTTTTCGATCTTATTAAAAGAAGAAGGAAGTGAAAGTTTGGAAAATGGCAGAAGGCCTCCATATTGAATTAAACCAGTTTTGGGACACAGAATGTTAAGCGGTGTTCCAGTAGGTTTAATGGTATTAAGTTGGTTGCAGTACAATTCCGTATACAGGGTGTTTTGGCGTAAACAGCCACTCTGTGCGCTCTTGAGAAATTTGAAATTGTGGCCATGATACAAGAATGTATAGGAGAAGTAGCCTGACGTCTATGAAAATGGGACCCAACTTATGTCAAAATCGAAGAAATTCCGTGCTACTATATTTTCACTGAAGAATCCCTGGGAATGCAACTAGAATGCTTCCCTATATTAAAAATATAACGCATTCCTGGATCCAAATTCTATTTTTGACATAAATCGGGTCCTTTTTTCATTGACGTTAGGCTTCTTCTCTTACCTCTATATTTTTTTGTATTACAATTGTGTCCAATTTCTTTAGAAATGATGACATTATCAGCTGTCAAATTTAGAGCACTAACCAAAATAGAAAGCAAATAAGGATGTGGAAAAGCGCAAAGCAAATTTTTGCCGGAACGTTGATGCCGTATAATTAGACCAAATTTTTTAGACCAAGACCTGTCAGAATCTTTCATCAGATCGGCAATTAGAATTGGGTGTTGCTCAGTGTTATTAGGAATAGACTTAAAAAGAATTCATAATATCGCTCATTCCCTGCAATAAAGACACAATTCAAAAAATCAGATTGTTGGGGAATCACGATTTGAAATTGGAAATTTCAGTATTTTATATCAATTTTAGCACTTGGAATGTTTTTAAAACACGTAAAAAATTCCAGATATGAATTCTGTCTTTTTGCAGCATTTAGATAAAAATCTTAGGAGCCTAGTGGCATTCAAAAATCCAAAATTTTAGCGAATGAATGAAGGGATTGAGCGATATTCGAGATAAAAAAATAGGTTTATTTTTGTAAGCAATCTTAGTAATTATTTTTGCATAATGTTTTAAAGTGTTTCAAAAAACTCGAATTGATTAAAAATTTACTTATACCACTTTTAAAAATAACAGCTAATATGACAGCCACTGTATAATATTACTATTTTTCTCGTACATGAGGTGTGAATCGGTAAAACCGATAGCGTACGCATGTGTGTTGGGGATCTCTCAGCGAAATATTTTGTTGCCAACAACATTGATTTCATAAAACTAAGCTACGAGAACCTGCTTCACATCTCATCAGAGACTAAATTGTTTTTCTCGTACGTGAGTTTATATCGGTGCGAATCGGAAACACCGATTGCGGACGCGTACGCTCCTTAGGCAACGCTGTTCTAGAGGCTTCCTATTGTATAAAATCAACCATTATAAAATTTGTAGTTTGATAAAAAATTTTAAAAAAAATTTTAATTTGGGCAACATTTTTAGTTTTTAACATTTTCTGAGTTCGGTAAAATTAAAAACAATTTATTCATGCTTATTTTATACCTTACAGATCAATACGATTCTCTCCATCGGCATATTACTTACTTACATGTGGATATGACAATAAGATAGTTCTTACGGATTTACAAGGAGATTTAACACTACCACTGCCATCTGTTGTGGTAGCTCAGCATAGTGATAAGGCAATATCTGCTAGATGGCATCCAACCGATTTCTCTTTTTTGTCAACATCTGCTGACAAAACATCGACGTTGTGGGCATTACCACCATTTTAATTTGGTTTACCAAATAAAGTATGCTATCATATATTATTACATATTAATATTTATGTTTTAAACAAAAAAAATTATTATGTAAAGATACTTAAAACATTATTTATAAATTTATCTATAATATGTGCAGAATCAAAAATTTATAGTAAAAAAGTGCTATCCTAAGTTCCGAAACTACAGTTCCGATCAAAATGGTCGGTCTCTAATTATAATTGAGCAGCGACCTACATATGACACTCTCAGAGGAAAAGAGCGCTGAAATGTACTATACACTTCATTGCCATTTTCCACTGAGAGTGTTATATGTAACGTTACCTTCAATAATATCCAAATTACTATACGCTTTTTTGTCATTTCGAAATGACACATATATAATATATAGTAGAATTAAAAAACAATTTAAATTTTTTGACATACAACTTTTTTAAAACTAAACTATATTTTAAAATTCTATCTTTCATTAGTAAAGCCCCGGTCAGACTAGACAATTTTTTTTCCCAAATATATGTAAAATACTATCAGAAAATTAAAATATTTTTTCAGTCACATACGATTGTACTAGATATTAAAATTATCTACATGTATATGGAAAAATATTTGCCTACTAGTAAATTTGCCCGTGCCATGCACGGGAAATAAAACACTAATTTGAAAAAATTAATGTTTACTTTACTGTGTAATTTAGATGCAAAAATATTTTCTATGTTTTCATATGTAATTTTTTTTATAGAAATTTGTGAAATATGTGAACTTTTATTAAATTTTATTCGATGATGTAATTGTCGCCTAATGTGTAAAGTTGAACTGTTACATTAAAAAAGAATTAAAAAAAGAAAGATTAAAAAAAAGAAAAAACTAGAGAGTGGACTATCTTCGGCTATACCGAAGTTGAAATACCCCCACACAGTAGGAAGAAGTACCTCGAACATATAAAAATGTGGTCTCCAGACCCTATTTTGAGCTAATTATAGGTGGTTTTGGAGCCCGGACCATGTCCAAAATCCATTTCTAAAAATTTCCAATTAAATCCACAAAAAAAAAAAAAATTGGTCTCAAGACCCCATTTAGACCCTTATATATGTGGCTTCGGAACCTCGGACCATGTCAAAAATACGTTTCTAAACATTTCCAATCGAATACAACAATAAAAAATTTTTACCTTTTTTTTCGGTGTATGGGAGCCACGCCCAGTTTTTGTCCGATTTGGCTGATTCTCGAACTTGATCTCAGTATTCACGAGAAAAACATGTACCCAAAGTTTCAAGTCGATATCTCCAAAACTGCGACCGCTATCGTGCGGACGGACAGACGGACAGACAGACGGACATCGCGAAATCGACTCAGGAGGTGATACTGATCAAGAATATATATACTTTTCCATACCGGACACGCCTCCTTATGGGCGTTACAAACGTTGTGACAAAGTGAGTATACCCTGCCACAGTGAGTGTGGGGGTATAAATATGAAGAATGAAATTAAAAAAAGAAAAACTTCGGCCGGCACCGGGCTTGAACCTATGACCCCCGTAGTCATAGGCCGAAGCTCTAACCAACTGACCACAGCCAGCTATAAAATAATTTCAGCTAATGGCGGTTAGGTAGACCAAGCCGTATGGTGAACTCCATAATTTATATATGCATATAAAAAATCATTTGTGAAATATGTGAACTTTTATTAAATTTTGTAAAGAATGGAAAGAAATTTTGTTGGATGATGTAATTGTGTAAGGTTGAACTGTTACATTAAAAAAGAATTAAAAAAGAAAGATTAAAAAAAAGAATATCAAGCAATGGATTAAAAAAATACGACTGGTTGCGGGCTTGAACCCAAGACTGTCGCAGTCATAGGCCGACGCTCTAACCAACAGACCACAGCCAGCTATAAAATAAATTGAGCTAATGGCGATATAGTTCAGAAAGCTGTATGGTGAATGTGTACATACATACAAAAATAAAGCTAATAATACTACCAAAAGGCTAGCGTTGCCACCTAACAATGTTTTCACCTGTTACGGCTAAACAGTATTTCCGATTGTCGATTATTTTTATTGCAAAGCGTTTTATTCATTGGATTTTTTCAATTTTTATTTTCGTATTATGTATTTTGACGTACTAAAACCGAATCTGAATCTTTTATTGTAGCAAGAATCTGCTTTCCGAGAAATACATTTTTTTAAGTTTTGATTTCCCCTTTTACAATTTCTTGAGTGACTTCTAAGAAAGGTGTTCATTTTGTAGTATTTTTTTTCGGGAATTTTAATTTATAAATGATTCACATTTTTATTTGTTTTTATGAAATTTCTCACCTTAAACAAATATATTTTCGCATTTGCAAGAAACATTTTTGAGTAAGTTTCGCTGTGGCTGCGGTACTTCGCGTTGATGTGTGCGGACCTTAATGTTGTACTGGGAATATATTATAGTGTATAGGAAAGTGTAATATGAAAGTGTAATATGGAAATCTAATACACCACCGTAATAGGTGAAAGTAGTATTAGGTGGCAACGGTAGTCTTGTGGCAGTGTTATTTTCTTAAAGGTGGCAGCTTTAGTTAGAAGCTATTTTTGTTTATATGTGAAATGATTTTTTGTGTATGTATATACATGAAAGCGTTTTGCATACAGCTTGCCGAAGTTAATCGATATTAGGTGAAGGTATTGTATGAGCATAGAAGGCGCTTAGTTCGCTACTTCATCTTACTTACAATCGCTGCGTTGTGGGTTCGATACCTCACCAGGGCGGCTAACATTTATAAGACAAAATATATGTGTGAATATATTTGTAAGTAAGTGGCTCTGGTTCCTTCTCACGACCGCAGCGACGTGTGGACAAACCACCAGAATGGCTAACATTAAAAAAAAAGGTTTACAACTTAAAAAAATTTTTTAAGTGAAGTTGTAAATTTTGAATTGGTTAGTGTTCCGGACAGACAGACAGACAGAAAGACAGACAGACAGAAAAACAGACAGACATACAGACAGACAGACAGAAAGACAGACAGACAGACCTGGACAAATATATATATTAATTCTGAGCTTAAGACTGATAGAGTTAACCAAAGCTGGCCATAGTAAATCGAGAATTTAACTTCGTTAACCCGGTAATAGTTAATCAAAAATTTAACTTCGTTAAATTTAAAAGTTAATTTCGTTCAAAAGTTAACTTCGTTAAAAGTTAAATTAAATAGTTAAATTTCCTACCGAAAACAAAAAAAAATATTTTTTTTACAAAAAACACATAAAAAATACTTTTTAACTATATTCAATTGAATGCCTGCACTCACAGACTCTTTTTCCAATCGGTTTCAGCAATGCAAATTTGCTTTAAAATAAATGATACAAATTTTTATCAAAAGCAAAATTTTGTCTATGAAATATTTATTTATATTCATATGAAGGCATAAAAGTTTTATTAGAAAATTAAAAAAAAATAATAATGAAATTAATGAAAATTGGCTAAGAACAAATAGCTATTCTAAACACAATGGCGTTCTCAGTTTTTCGCCATTTTGAGAAACTTGAGAAAAGGAAAATACGATGTAAACATCCGGACGATGTAAACCTCACGTAATGGCTGAGAACGCCATTGTGTTTAGAATGTTCTATAGAATATAGAACACTTCGAAATATATCGGTCTGTGTATTTAATTGTTTTGTGAAAAAATTTTTAAATTAAGTGTCAATATCAGTTCGAAAATAGTATGAATTATTAATATTAACTTGTTTTTTATATTCAATAATAAAAAAAATGTTTTAAATTTAACTAATGCTAGTTAATCGAAGAAATTTAACTTAACTAAATGAAAAAGTTAATGGTTTTCGAAATTAGCTGAAACGTTAAAAGTTAACCCAAAATTTAACTTCGTTAATTAACTATTAACTAATTAACAAGTTAATGCCCAGCTTTGGAGTTAACCCTCGTATACAAATCACATTATACAAGATTTATATCACACACAAATAATAGGATTGGATTCCAAAACGTTTTTAAGTCATATAAACCACAATGACATATAATTTTTACTGATATTTAAATAAGACAATTCATGTAGTATTTATTTGTAAATATCAATATGACTTTACAGGCTGCTTTCTATAAAATCCCCATTGCCTGAAGTAAAGTCAGTCTATGCAAATATTTCAATATAGTTCAAATAGTTCAAATACACAGATATTTAAAAAAAAACCCAGCCGGCCAAAAGTTCGTAATCGAGTTCGTAAACGATAGCATTTCTTCGTTTATGAACGTTCGTTTATGAACATTTTTTCTTCTAAAACGATAAAAATTATCGATAATTATTATCGGTATTTTCTCGTAATTTACGATGTTTTTATATCGTTTACGAAGAATTTCTCGTAATAAATCTAGAGCTTTTCCTGACATTTAGTTAAAAAAAACGACACCACTCTTTTTAAATGTTTTTAAATGTTTAAATGTTCGTTTATGAACATTTAAATTCTCGTTTTAAATCTCGAGACACCACTCTTTTTAAATGTTACATATATTTTATCAAAAACTCTGTACCGATAAATAAACTAACAAGACTTCTAAAATCTGTGTCCGAACATGTCCCGGCTGCGGTCTGTTGTCAGGCAAGAATGAACATTGTTTTTGTGGTAACTAGAAAAGGAAAATTAAACAAAAGGACAATGCAATACGGTTACAATAAAGATGCATGCATACTTACAAAATTTAGCGCCCCAAAAACGTCGAAACACGTAATTTTGTTGCTGCTCCCAAAAAGAGTGTGACTTTGCTATTGTTTTTTGAAAATTTTTGAGATCACTTTTTAATTTTCTTTTGATAGATATTTTTAAGCACAATTATTTTTAAAATTTTGTCGAGAAAAGTTTGTAAATTACGAATATTGTAAAATACGAAATACGTGCCAGCTATGAATTACAATCGCACTAGGTTTAAAAAATATTTCTATTTCTGTGTGCATTTGTACTTGATTTTAGTAGATAAGTTTTTGTATGCAAAGAAAAGATCACTTGAACAAGCCAATTTTATTATTTGTATCCCAGCCAACATTTAGGTTTGATATCGACTCGAGAACGACTCAGTATCAAAGGTTTTTCTCTAATGTCGAACGTTTGAAATCGAGTCGATACCGACTCGAGAATCAAAGCTTTCTTAACAAAAAGGGGAGTTAGTTCTCGAGTCGAGAAATGGGTTAGTTCTCGAGTCGGTTTCAAACGTTAATTCTCAAATCGACTTCAAATAAAAAGAGTGAAACGTGAATTAATTAATTTTAAAATTGTATTTTTGTTTTTATTGCATATTTGATAAGTAGAGATCATTTTTTTTTTACACTAAACAAAATAAAGGGTACAGATATAATTTAAAAATTCGATTCCTTTGAGAACGACTCGAGAACGACCTTTGATATTGAGTCGAGAACTAACCTTTGAAAACGAGTCGAGAATCACATTAGTTATCGACTCGAGAAATATAGTTTTTCTGAAACGTTTGAGACTGTGCTTGCTGGGATATTAACTCCAGTAACGTGTTATACGAGGGTTTTATATGTCGTATTTAATACATTCTAACAAATTGAAATTCAAATTTAATTGAATGTTGTAAACACATTGGCGCTCAACTTTAGTCAAGATAAAGTTTGTACTTGATTTTGATTCCTAATCATCATCTGTCAAATATAGTTGAAACTAACAATAAGTAGAAACTTTCGATAGATACTTATCCAACAACCGACTTATGTTCCAGATGATTTTAACTGCTTAACATTAAAGGTTCGTTTCCAGCTCTCAAGTACTTGTCAAACTTCATATAAAAAGCCAAGCAATTTCTAAGTAAATTTCCTTACATAAATTTTCTCTAACTGTTATCCACTTCAGTACAATTTTTTTTACGAGCACTAACCAAAATAGCAAGCAAAATGGATGAAGAACACAAGAAACGCTCCAGAAGGGAAAGGCGCAATGCAAATTTTAGCTTTCTCATCTGTCAACAAATTCAGCTCTAATACTATTTTACACATAAAGAAAGTTAGAAACATTTTTCTTGAGAGCTTGAAACAAAGTTTAACGTTGCAACGAAAATTGTGGCCTTTTGAATTGAATATAAAGTGGTGTGTGAAATTACAAACTTTATTTATTTATTGTGACGATCTAATAATATTTAGTACTAAGATAAATCCAGGCGTAAGTTTTTTTACATTGTTTTTTTTTTTATTTATTGTTTAACTTAAATATTTCGGATTAATAAAAGTTAAAAAATGTGTGTTCTTACAATTTATTTTTAAGCAAAGACACTAGTCGTTCAGACCGAAATTATAATACTCTGCTCTGAACAGAATTTAAGCAATTTCTTCAATAAATCGGAATGAAGTAATTTTCAATCATAGTCAAAAGGATTTGTACAGATTTAAGTTTGGGATTTTCGGGACAAGTTTTATGAGCAATTTATTCAAAAATATGCCTTTTATATTGGGAAAAAATTAATCAATTAAATTCTATTTGTTTATTTGTGCAAGGATCATAATTTGTCATCCAAAAAATGTTGATAAGCATTCAGGAAAAGTCGGATATTTTTTGGAAATTTCATGTGTTTCATTTGATTTTATTGGTTTGGAAAAATTATTTATTTTGTTTTAAAGAAAAAAATTAAATAAAATTGGCGAAAGGTTTATTGATATACTCGTACATAAGCTATATGAGTTATACATATAAAAGTATGCAATACGCATTGCAGAAACTTGTACCAATGCGTGAAGGCAATTTAGGCATATCTTCATTACGTCAACAAATTTAAGCAAAAAATAGTTCCAAACTGTTTGCAAATTAGTAGACTATAAAGCACTCAAATCCATTTTGTTTAAATGGAAATAGGATCAAAAAATACATCGAACTTCGTTCGGGACATGCAATACAAATTCAAGTTCCGATATTAAAATGTTCGACAAAATATTCCAGTCATGAGTTGTTCGAGAAATGTGGATCAAACGACACATTTTTAAAATGATCTTATTCTGACCGGAAACCCAAGATTCCAAAGACCAAATCGATTCCAATCAGTATTTTATTCTACACATTTTAAAGTTTGAATATTTTTTTTTATTTTTGATTTCTTTGCCTAATTTTAATAATTTTGAATCGTATTTCTACTAAAGTCTAATTAATACAGAAGGAATTACATTAATCTGGTAGCACTATTGCGAAACCAATTTAACTCAATTTGTGGCAACGCTTGCATTTTTCTGTCAAAGTGACAAGAAGTATCTGCTAACGTCATGCTAGATAACGGTAAACGGCCTCATGACGTTATCTAGTATTCTATGTATCTTGAATAGGACCAGGAAAAAAACCGAAAAGATTCGACATTCCTGTAGCAGATAGAATTGGAGCAAGACGTTGCACAGTGTAGCTAGTTCGGCGGGGTGCAATAAAACCGACTCGGCTCTATTTCACTTAAAAAAAAAATTTTTTTAAAGGCGGAGTTTGATTACGAAATGTGAGATAAGGCAGTACGGCGTTATTTCTCTTTCAAAGTGAGATAAAACCGTACGGCCTTATTTCACATTTCGCAATCAAACCCCGCCTTTAAAAATGTTTTTTTAAAGTGAAATAAAGCCATGTCGGTTTTATTTCTTTTTCCATTTGGAAATAAGGCTGTACGAAAAATACGGCTTTATTTCTCTTTCGAAAGTGCAATAAGACCGTACGGCTTTATTTCACTTTCAAAAGAGAAATAAAGCCGAATGGGCGTTTATGGAAATAAGGCCGTACGGCATTATTTCACTCGGCTTTATTGCACCCCACCAGCAGGGTGACCATTGAACATTTTCAAAAAGGGTCCAAAAAAGGGGTTGCTTAAAAAGGGTCCCAAATAAAAAAATTACGCAAACACATAACAAAAGTAGCTAATTGTATTTATTTCAACAAAAACTAACAATTCATTGAGAATAACAACAACAAAACCATACATTTAACATAAAATTCATATAACAAAATGTTTGTATTTTTTGCTCTGACGTATCTGACAATTCGAAATTATCAACCTGGTGGTTGCTTTTCGATTCGATAAACGTAATAAAGTTTTAGATATATGAAGATTTTGAATGCGTAAATTTTCAACCTATCCGTTACTGCGTAATATTTTTGTGAAAAAAATAAATGTGGAAATTGCCCAAAAGCCGAAAAACCGAAACCGAATTTCGGTCGGTCTCTAATTTCAATATTATATCGTATATCAAAATGTATATTTTAAATTGCAAAATTAAAAGAAGGGTCCTATCATACTTTTTTATGGAAAAGTAGGGTCCCAACGGTCATGCTGCCCACCAGCTAGTTCATATAAGCTGTGGCCAAAAATAGTAAACGTTGTCCGATCTCAATGAAAGTTGACACTTTTGGTTTTTGTACCGAAAAAAACTTATGTATGAAAAATGGGAGTAGTCAGATAATTTTTTCCCCCACCTCCCTTATAACACTGATTACACTAGTTAACAACTATATTTTCTAAACTAATTTGGGGTCGCTGAACACGATGAAATCGCAATAATTTTTTTTTCCTTGGGACCAATGTTATTAAGGATTTAGTGAAAAAGGCCATATTAATTTTTTCAGAAAATAATGGAAAATTGCAATTTTTTTTTTTATTTTTATTTTATTTTTTATTTATTCTTAAATTTATCATTCCTGACTTTTTTAAACTTTTTTCATCAGAAAATGTGTGACATCGAAAGACGATATGAAGGCTTCTGGGATGAAAGTATGATTAGAGACTACTGCTGGTTCCTTTACAGAGAGGATCCGCCACAGAAAAAGCGACAAAGTTTTGGTCGTTCATCATTTCCTATCAATTAATGTAAAAAAGTCAGGAAAAATTAAAAAATTAAAATATCCTTTTTCACTAAATCCCTAATTACTTTGTCCAATTTTATCCGACTGCGCCCGAATCGGGGGCAGAAGTTGCACAATGAAATGCCCTATTGAATTAAAAAATAAAACGATTTTTGAAATTACTTCTGTCCGCAAAAAATCATTTTATTTTACTTCGATCTGAAAAATTGTCAAAAATGGTAGTAAAATCCAACTTCCGGCACCGATAACTCAGTCATTTTAAATCAGATGTTTATCACCTCATATTGGTTGGATGCGTAGTTTTATTATCTTAGCAATGGTGAAAATTACCTTCAATCAAAATTATCGTTCTTGAAATATTGTCAAGTAAGTGGAGCCATAACACCAAATTTGGAAAATTGGCAATATTTCGCGAACGACCCCAAGGAAAAACTAATTGTGATTTTCGTGTTCAGCGACCCCAAATTAGTTTAGAAAATATAGTTTGCACAATGTTATAAACAAAGATTAATTATTTGTAAAATAGTGTTATCAAAGCACAAAAAAATATGAGAAATTTTTGAACAATCTGGTTTAAATTTTGTAGGCAACTGTTTTTGGGCATAGTATTATCACGTACTAAAAATGGGCGTGGTCGAACAACTTTTACGCCCACCACCTGTAACCCTGATTATCAAAAGCGCAAAACATGATAAATTCTTAAACAATCTGGTTTAAATTTTGTAGGCAAATGTTTTTGGGCACAATATTATCACGTACTAAAAATGGGAGTGGTCGAACCTGTCCTTTGTGAAATTCTTTTGAATAATTGTTCATACTTACTTTTTATAACCCTTATATTAACTTGCTTTGGGAGGACTATATATATATATATATATATATATATATCCTCAAATATGCAGCGAGCTTTTTCATACACTTCCAAGTAAGCTAGAGAGCTCAAATTTGGTACAGATAGAACTCGGTTGACAATGCATTCTATTAAATTTTGGGGTCCACTAGAGGCGTAGGGGGCCGTGGGGGGACTCAAACCCCTTTTTTTTAAACATGGCATAACTTCCAATTCTTTCAACCTACAAAATGAAATTTTATAGGTTGGTGTGGGGGCAAAGGGGAGCGGGATGGAGCCAATTTAAAGTTCTAACTTTCGTATTTTTTAAGCTACAGGGCTCAAATTTTTTACTTAGGCTCGCATTGGGAAAAAGAGTAAAAAATGGGAAGAAAAAACAATTTAAAATAAAAAGCAGTAAAAAACAAGTTTTTTAAAATATAACCCTTTAACCGACTAAAAAGCAGAAAATAAATTTCCTTTAAATTAAAATCCTAAAATCCTTTATTTTAAATCGAAATTGAGGAAATTAATTTAAAGGAAATTTATTTTCTGCTTTTTAGTCGGTTAAAGGGTTATATTTTAAAAAACTGGTTTTTTACTCCTTTTTATTTTTTGTAAAATTAATACAAGATATTGTATTTTTTCGACCTTAATTTTGTATTATGATTTGGTTACTTCTGCGGGCTCTAGGTCATGCTTCCACTAAATTTTTGAAAAACTCGATTTATTTTTTAAAAACTGAACAATTTTTTTTAATTATTTTGGACTCCCTTGGTATCCGTCTTCAGGAAAAATCTAAGATTATAACAATAAACAATAGTAACAATATTAAAAGACCGAAAACACTTGTTGTGTGTGTCAAGCTAATACTAAATGTATGTTCTGTTTATGTTTCCTTATAATGTTTTCTTATTACGTGTCTGTAAATATGCGCGCATTTTTCGCGCTTTTTTCGGTGATACTCGTAAGATATTTTTGAAATTGTTAGTTAATTTAATTGTTTTCGGTGTTTTAATATTGTTACTATTTTTTTTTTTGGTTATAAACTTAGATTTAGATTTAGAACACGGACAAAAGAGTTTTTCAAAAATTGAGTTGAAGCATGACCAAGAGCCCGAAGAAGTAACCCAATCATAATACACAATAATTTTTAATAATCAAAACGATACTTTAATAAAGAATTTATGCACTTTGACTAAGAATATGGTAAACAAAACAAACAAAAAAGTGTTGCGAAATTGTGGTTATTCCAAAAGCTGGACCCAAAATCGTTATTTCATTAAGGAAGTTAAACTTAAAATGGTTTTTTCCATACCTTCTACAAAATTATTCATTAATTTTTTTTTTGTAAATTTAAAAAAAAAATTATTTTTTGTAAAAAAAACATGAAAAAATAGAAAAAACTTATTTTAAAGAAAAGAGGCAAGTTGTCACTGGAAAATTTTCTTATTTTTTATTCTACACACCTTTCGCTGCATGTTGCAAAAAAATAGCGGGGGTACTAAAGGGTACTTTTTTTTATTGATTATTAAAATAAAAAAAAATTAAATTTTTACAATTTTGTCTAAAAAACACGGAAAAATATTAGTATCCCGTTTTATTTTTTGGGTATTGTTGAATGTTAATTCAATTGTTAAATTCCATTGTGAAAAAATATGGTTAGTTCTAAGTATTTAGAAAAATCCAACAAAACAAAAAATGAAGTAAAAAAAAAAAAAATGGGGCCTTATGTGGGAAGTTGAACTGTAACATTGCAAAAGAAAGGTTAAAAAAAATATGAAGCAATGGATTTAAAAAAAAAATTTTGACTGCCGCAGAGAAAGCGGAAGCTCTAGTCAACTGACCCACACCCAGTTCTGAAATGTTTTCAGCTAATGGCGATTAAGTTCAGCAAGCTGTATGCTCAACACTAAAAATATTTTTTTTTCTCTGAAATGGATGATATTCCTATACTGTGTTCAATTTATCGGCAAATTGTTTAAAATTTCACCCACATTTTTGCTTAAACTTATTCATGTTGTTGTTCTTATGTGTTCTTTCAATTTTTGATCATAAAAGTTAATTAAATTATAATTGGAGCTTTTTGAAATTACGGCTTTATTTCACTTTGAAAGAGAAATAAGACCGTACGGCGTTATTTCTCTTTCAAAGTGAGATAAAACCGTACGGCCTTATTTCACATTTCGCAATCAAACCCCGCCTTTAAAAAATTTTTTTTAAAGTGAAATAAAGCCGTGTCGGTTTTATTTCGTTTTCCATTTGGAAATAAGGCTGTACGAAAAATACGGCTTTATTTCTCTTTCGAAAGTGCAATAAGGCCGTACGGTCTTATTGCACTTTTAATAGTAATTTAATTCAATTGAATCACCTAATAATAACTTAGGTCTAACAATGATTTTTCAAAAATTCAGGAATTCAGCTCTTTTTTATAATATTCAGATTAGAACTATTTGCCCTATATCCATTGAATTAGGCAATGTAGAGTTATCGTAACTAATATATTGGGAATATATTAGTTTCGTTTGAGACGTGAGGGATTCAGAGGTCTCAGTAAATTTCTAGCTAGAATGTTTGGGTGAAACATGAGCTTCTGCTTGTACTTCGAGGTAAATTTCGGAATTTCGTCTTTTACTGCAGGTATATTCAGGTCTCTGTGGATGTTAGTATTTTTTATATACCAAGGGGCTCTGGCAATTTGTCTCAGGATTTTAGATTGGACTCTCTGGAGTTTTTCCACGTTCGAGGGAGAAGCAGTGCCCCAGAGTTCAATTCCATATGTCCATATGGGTTTTATTATACTTTTGTATATTTGGACTTTGTATGTGAGATTTAGCTTTGATGCCCTTGAGATTAGCCAATTTAGTTCCAATTGCTTCAATTTGATCTGAGTGATTTAAGATTCAATATGTTTATGCCATGTGAGTCGGCGATCGAGATGCATTTCAAGATACTTGGTTTCGGAACTTTCAGGGACGACTTGGCCGTTTATCTTCAGAGCAGGACACGTGCCCCTTCTTAGAGTGAAGGTTAAGTGACAGCTTTTGGATTCATTGACCTTGATTTTCCATCGATGTAGCCAATTACTTAGAGTGTCCAAGTGTTTTTGCACGTATAGAGATGCCATGTCTGGGTTTGAGTGAGAGCACATGATAGCAGTGTCATCAGCAAAAGTCGATATGAGAGTTCTATCACTTTTGGGCATATCTGCAGTATAGAGAATATATAGCAGGGGCGCGAGGACACTGCCTTGTAGTACTCCGGCCAGTATTTCGTATTTTCGGGAGACAAAGTTTTTGTATTTTACTACAAATTTTCTATTCGTGAGGTACTTTTGAGTAGACAGTGCATATTAGCGGGAAGAATATGCTGTAGTTTGTAAATAAGTCCTTCGTGCCAGACTTTATC
Organism: Heteromyza rotundicornis; assembly: GCA_951394025.1. NCBI lineage: Eukaryota > Metazoa > Arthropoda > Insecta > Diptera > Heleomyzidae > Heteromyza > Heteromyza rotundicornis. The sequence goes on along the minus strand of OX596011.1, from coordinate 63,157,588 downwards.
GAAGGCCTGGGTGATATCGAGGAAAACAGCGGAGCAATACTGTTTATTTTCGAAAGTGCCTTTTATTGAGTCAACAATGCTGTGCACTTGATCAATAGTGCCATGCTTTTCGCGGAAGCCAAACAGGTGATCGGGAATCACTTGTTTTTCTAGAATTTTCGGTAGAATCAATTTTATTAAAAGTTTTTCGAAGAGTTTCGATATTACAGAGAGCAAACTTATAGGCCGGTATGAAGTCACATTACTGGGATCTTTTACAGGTTTGGGAATCATTGTAACTAGAGATAGTTTCCAATCATCTGGGTAGTGACACGTTCTGAGAATCGCGTTAAATATGTGCAATAAGTGGGTTATTACAACTGTTGGCAGTTCTTTTATCATTGTTGGCGTTATCAAGTCCGGTCCTGGTGCTTTTTTCGGGTCCAAGCTTTTGTTTATCGATTGTACAAGAGGTATTATGTGGGATTAATGTTGGTATTGGGATATCACCAGCTGTCGTGTTCGGGGTGAACACGGTTTTTAGGTGGTTGGCAAATGCTGCACCCTTTTCTGCATCACTTCTGGCCCAGTTTCCATTTGGCAGCCTTATATTGGGTTCTGTCAGTATTGGTTTTTTCATATTTTTTGCAGCTCGCCAGAGCGAGTAGTTTGTTGATTTTGTGGGTGCGAGATGTTCAACAAATAGCTGGAATTCTCTTTCGGATTTCCTCTCAAGCTGCGTTTTTAGAATTCGAGAGACATCATTAAGCTGTTTTTTCAGATTTGGGGATCTGTTGTTTTGCCAATCGCGACGTATTTTCCTTTTATTTTTTATTAACTGCTCTATGTCCTTTGGAGTACACTTTGCATAGCTGCTAGTTGAGCTTTTTGGGATTTGGGCGGGAGTGGCCGCTGCAGCTGCTTGGGAAAGCAAGAGTGTGAAATTACTAACAGCTGTGTGTATTTCAACTTTCGTTTTTAGTGACACATTAGGGATAATGTGGGAGCTTATATACTTTCGATATTTGAGCCAGTTTGTGAGTTTGCTGGTCAGTTTATCTGGTGGATTGGCCTCAGAACTTGGCGCATACTTTATTGTGATAATAGTATGCATATGGTCTGATGAGAGATCTAGAGAGGATTCAATAAACAATTGGCTCCTTTTTACAGTTTTGAAGACTGCAAAGTTAATGACATCGGGGGTTTTGCGACTGTCAGTTGGCCAGTAAGTTGGCGTGCCAGAAGAGATCACGTCAAGACCGAGTCTGTTGACAGTGTTCAACAGGAGCCTGCCCTTTGGCGATATAAGGCGAGAACCCCAATATGTATGTTTGGCGTTGAAATCGCCGGCAACGAGATACTTTTGTCCAAGAGAATGGAAAAAAGTCTGGAATTGTTGCTCAGATATTTTGTGTCTGAGCGGGCAGTATATAGCTGTTAATGTTAGGCCTTTTAAGTATTCATCGAGAGAAATACTTGTCGCTTGAATATATTCTGTGCAATAATTCTGGAGAGCGTAATGTTTTATACGACTTTTAATGAGAATGGCCGTTCCACCTCTAGCGTTTCCGCTTGGATGCTTTGTGTCATAGAGTCTGTATCCTGGTAAATTGAAAAAGTGTTTATCAGTGAAGTGTGTTTCAGAAATTATCGTCTGGACTCTATGCTGAACTCTTTCAAGAACTCTAGTTTGTGATGACACAGGCCGTTTGCATTCCAGAATGATATTTTTAAAACATTCATGGCTTAGACATGAGATGTTGTAGTAAAAGACTTTGATTCTTTATCATTTCTTGCATCATATTTTGCATACCAGACATAAATTGAGACATATTTTGCATGAATATTTGTAGAGTTTGTTCAAGGCTACTACTAGGAGGAGCAGGTTGCGCGTGCACAGTGGCAGAGTGGCAGAGTGACCGCACTGGCGTAGGAAACGCCTTGTTTTGTAAGTGGGTTTGCGAAGGATTGTGCAGCGGATAGCGGAGGAAATTTTTGGGTTTTCCATGTTTCATGTTTTTGCGTCACATTTTCCGTCTTTTTTATGAAGCTTTGATAGACTGAACAGCCTCTATAGTTAGCAGTGCGATTGCCACCGCAATTACTACATTTTTTAATAGTGGAATCCTCTTTTGTTTTTGTGCACGAACCTGTTTCGTGCAGGTCTCCACAAATTACGCACACGCTGGGAAGAGTGCAGTAAGACTTTGTGTGGCCGTATTCTTGGCAGTTATGACACTGAATCGGTCCACTGCGCTTGTGAGGCACTTCAATTGTGATTTTGCGATGTAGCAGATATCTGAGCGAGTATATCGGGTGGGGTTCACCTTTTTTGAGCAATTTTGAGTCGAACTCTAGTTCCACACGAAAAAGGGGTTGTGGGATTTTTTTTTGATTCTGGATATTGAATACGGACTTTATTTGGAAGCCTTCATCGCTTAGTGCAGTTTTGATTTCGTCGCATTCTACGAAAGGCTTGATACCTTTCAGTACGACTGAGAGGCCTTTGGAACTTTTGAGCTGGTAGGTGTAGTAGCTCTTTTTGAGTTTATCAAAGAGATTGACAATTTTTCTATAATTGGATTCGCTGTAAATTTGGATTTTTGTTTCGTGTACTTGTCCCCTGAGAATAGAAATCACGTGGAAATTATTAGGACCAATATTTTGAGTTATATTTTTGATGAGCGAATTAGAGTTTCGCTCACGCAGGTAGATAGATGAGGGTTTTTGCGATTTCGGCTTGGGATCCGAATCCTTTTCTTCATCAAGAATCGCATATCGATTTTGCCCAAGCTCGAGAGATGGTTTAACGGGATTCGTCTTTTGAATTTTTGCAGAATACTTAGAACTAACAATAATTTTAAACGTTGGAATTTAACAATTGAATTAAAGTATTATTAAAGTATTATTTTGATTATATAAAATTATTGTGTATTATGATTGGGTTACTTCTTCGGGCTCTTGGTCATGCTTCAACTCAATTGTCCGTCTTCAGAAAAAATCTAAGTTTATAACCAAAAAAAAAATAGTAACAATATTAAAACACCGAAAACAATTAAACTAACTAACAATTTAAAAAATATCTTACCAGTATCAAATATTAGTTCTTCCGTCGGAGTGAAAAACGAATTAATTACAAAATGGACACATAATAAAAAAACATTATAAGGAAACATAAACAGAACATACATTTAGTATTAGCTTGACACACACAGTTTATTGTTATAATCTTAGATTTTTCCTGAAGACGGATACCAAGGGAGTCCAAAACAGAGGTGTCAGCCGATGAAAAATTGTCGGCGGCGATCAGCTATGCCGATCAGCTAAGCCGGTTATTTGGCTAAGCCGATTTTCTTTTAAATAGATATGCTAAAAATTTTCAAAATACAAGTTTTTTACTGCTAAAACTGCTTAGCAATTTTATTTATTTAAATAAAAATATCAGAAAAATTTTTTTTTTTAACAACAACAAAAATTTTAAACAAAAAACCATCCTACGAAGACAAGTATGAGCTTTAGACCGTCATGCGCTTTGCTTTCTTTTACTTTTTTAAAAAACTTGCCGATCCTCGTGCTTTTTATTTTGCTTTTTTTGTTACAAAAAAGTTAGAGTTAAATAAAAAAATTCAAAAATTTCGGCTTAGCCGCAAGCCGTTTCTTAGCCGGTGTTAATAAATTTTATAAAAAGTAAGTATGATCAATAATTCAAAAGAATTTCACTAAAGACAGGTTCGACCACGCCCATTTTTAGTACGTGATAACACTATGCCCAAAAACAGTTGCCTACAAAATTTAAACCAGATTGTTCAAGAATTTCTCATATTTTTTGTGCTTTAATAATCAGGGTTATAACGGAGGTCGACGAAAAAATTATCTGACCACTCCCATTTTTCATACATAAGTCCAAAGCTGGGCATAGTTAATCGAGAATTTAACTTCGTTAACCCGGTAATAGTTAATCAAAAATGTAACTTAGTTAAATTAAAAAGTTAATTTCGTTGAAAAGTAAACTTCGTTAAAAGTTAACTTTGTTCTCAGTTTTTCGCCATTTTGAGAAATTTGAGAAATGGAAAATACGATGTATGTAAACATCCTGACGATGACTGAGAACGCCATTGTGTTTAGAATGGTCCATTCATACACTGAAACAAAAAAATCTCGGTTTTTGGTCCAAGTTACCCATCGTCGTGTCCAATAGTTCTTCCATCACTATGTCTGCGATAACCGGTGACCGAGATATTACAAGACATGTGCACATACAAACGATTAAAGAATGACCCTACCACCAGATTACAAACACGGAACAACGTTTTAGTCGAAAAACTTTTCAAATTAAATATAATTCCAATAAATGAAAAATACAAATTATTAACCAACACGGCTACTGCCCCAAGAATTTACGGACTACCCAAAATACACAAAGAAGGAACACCACTAAGACCAATATGCTCGTCAATAAATTCACCATCATACGGACTATGTAAATTCATCATAAACATTTTAAAACACTTGACAAAAGACTCAGAATACAATGTGAAGGACGCGGTCGAGTTTAAAACAAGGGTTAACAACACACATATACATGATGATGAAACATTAATATCATTCGACGTTGTTTCTTTGTTTCCGAGCATTCCGGTAAACACAGCCATGGACATTATAAGGAAGAAGTGGGACAAAATAACAAATTATACCGACATACCGAAGGAATTATTTTTCGACATATTAACTTTTTGCATCAAGGAAAACCGATATTTTAAACATAGAGACAAAATTTACGAACAACTCAAAGGAATGCCAATGGGATCACCAGCGTCACCGGTTATCGCAGACATAGTGATGGAAGAACTATTGGACACGACGATGGGTAACTTGGACCAAAAACCGAGAGGAGTTACAAAATATGTGGACGATTTATTTTGCATCATAAAGAAGAACAAAGTGAATGACACGCTAAAAACATTAAACAATTTCCATAGACAAATACAATTCACACAAGAAATGGAAAAAGACAAAAAATTACCATATTTAGACACAATGATAACAAAGACAAAAACACAATTAAAATAGACTGGTACCAAAAACCGTCAGCATCAGGACGAATTATTAATTTCCATTCGAACCACCCGAAACATGTGATCATGAATACGGCTCAGAATTTTGCTAGAAGAGTGCTAAAAATAAGCGATGCACAATATCATGAAGATAACATTAAAAAGATACAAAAAATATTACAAAAAAATAGCTTTCCTCACAAAACCACGATGGACATAATCAAAAACGCGATCAAGAAACTAGATGAGGGAAACTCTGAAAAAACTGCAAAAATTTACAAAGCAATGTCACACGTTCCAGGTTTTTCCAATAGAATCGTCTACTCAGACATATACGACAAAAATAAATTTAACATAGCTCTAAAAACCAACAACACATTAAATCAATTATATTCAAATACAAAAACAAAATTAGATAAATTAGACAAAGCTAATGTAATTTATAAAATACCATGCAATGGAGACGGATCCAGCATATGTAAAAAAATATATGTTGGAACGACAAAATCTAAATTCCGGACAAGATTAGCCGCACACAAATCTGACTACAAAACAAGAAAAGGAGCAATGGACAACAAAACGGCATTAGCAGCTTACTGTGTGTTTACTGGACACTCACCGAATTTGGAGAATGCGCGAATATTACAACAAGAAACAAATTACAGAAAACGATACACAATAGAAATGTTACATATTATAAACACTCCGACGGAAAAGCGAATTAATTACAAAACGGACACAGAAAAATGCGCGCATATTTACAGACACATAATTAGAAAACATAATAAGAAAACATAGACAGAACATATATTTAGTATTAGCTTGACAATCACAACAAGTGGACTGACATTGGATACTCGTAAGATATTTTGGAAATTGTTAGTTAGTTAAATTGTTTTCGGTGTTTTAATGTTGTTATTATTGTTTATTGTTATAATTTTTAGATTTTTCCTGAAGACGGACACCAAAGGGGTCCGAAATATCGAAAATAAATTACAAAATTTTTTTAAATAACATAAAAAGAGTTTTTTAAAAATTTTGTGGAAACATGACCTAGAGCCCGAACAAGTAACAAAAAATCATCATTTTAATTTCATGACAAAATTTGTTAATTTGATGAGAATTGCATCATTCCATTCGTTTTTCATGTCATATTGATACTATTTTTGTTAAATTGGTATGAAAAACAATAAATTGATATTATCACGTTTTACACTCCATTATCAATTCACAACATCAAACTTGCAACACCACTTATCAATTAATATACCATCAATATTAAGAAACTCACAAATTTACATGAAGCAATTAAGTTTCGATAAGAATTTTCTATCTCTTGTGTAAAAAAATTTTAAATCGATCAAGTAGGCTCTGATTCAAAAGTTGAATCTGAGAAAAAAAAGTAATCCTAATTTTTCCGCGTTCTCGTGAAAGTGCAACTTAAAAAGCGCAACTCGTAAAAAGTCTTACAAAAAAAGTGAAAACAAAGTGAAAAAGTAAAAAATATTGTATTTCAGGCTTTATTCGGAAATATTTCAATGTTTTTCATACACAATTTGCATAGTTCTGAAAGAAATTTTAGCTTTCAGTCAAAATGGGATCCCAACTGAATTTTTCATATCAAAATTCAGTTGGGATCCCATCAATTCCATTTTTTTTCATATCAAATTCTAGTTGGTATCGGATTAATTCACCACTTTTTATATCAATTCTGCATTATTCATATCCAAATATTTACTCATATCAAAATGATAAAGCAACAGCATCAAATTTGATATCATTCATTATCGGCCATATTTTGTCAACGAAAATTGAAGATTTGATGGTATTTTTTGCATTTTTTTTGGTTCGGTGTACATAAAAATGGAATATAAAATACTTCGAAATATATCGGCAAGTGTATTTAATTGTTTTGTGAAATAATTTTTAAATTAGTCAGTTAAAAAATAGTATAAATTCTAAATTTTTAAATTAAATGTCAGTTTAAAAATAGTATAAATTCTTAAATTTGACTTTTTTTTTACATTCCATAATAAAAAAAATTTTTTTTTGTTTTTAAGTTAACTAATGCTAGTTAATCGAAGAAATTTAACTTAACTAAATGAAAAAATTAATGGTTTTCGAAATTAACTGAAACGTTAAAAGTTAACCAAAAATTTAACTTCGTTAATTAACTATTAACTAATTAACTAGTTAATGCCCAGCTTTGCATAAGTCTTTTTCGGTACAAAAATCAAAAGTGCCCAATTTCATAGGGTCACAACATATTGTTTCCATTCAGATCTGTCATGTGCCATCGTTTTCACTTCGTTCCAGCTTTTGTTCGCCATTTTTGTTTCGGTGTCCAGAAGTCGTCTCCAAGTATTGGAAGACGACTTCTGGACACTTCTTCTACGGCTACCCTGCGGATTCCAGTCGATTGCGACTCTGGAAGTATCAGTGGGTGGTCGGCGCAGGATATGACCAATCTCTTTCGGATTTCCAATTCTATCGTTATTTGCTGTGTTTTTTCCCACAAGGCAGAATTGGAAATTGCCTCTGGCCAGAACACACGCAGTATTTTACGCAAGCAACGGTTAATAAAAACTTGTATAGCTCGAATTTCAAGTGCAGCTGCATTCCAAGTCTCACATCCATACAAAAGGGTCGATTTGACATTGGAATTGAATATCCTTAGCTTAGTGCGCCTCGAGATATGAGGTGAATTCCAAACCGGATGTAGTACACCAAACGCCTGCTTCGCTTTCTTGATACGATTCGCGGTATCCTCGCCTGATCCACCCGAAGATGAGATTATGCTTCCGAGATAGCAGAAAAATTCCATCTCTTCCAGTTCGATACCGTCGATTTGAGTGTTGGTGACTTTCTTGACTTCGTCTTGTATGAGCTGCAGCTTAGATTCCATATCGGAATATGTGTGCGACAACAGGCAGATATCGTCTGCATAATCAAGGTCCTCCAGGCGATTTTGCAGGCCCCACCTAACACCTTTGTCCGCTCGCATTGCATTCCTCATGACAACGTCTAAGACGATGTTAAATAGCAATGGCGATAAAACGCAACCTTGCCGCACACCTTAGTACCTTTATCCTATCGCTCAGATCTTTCCCGTGAAGTATACGACAGCTAACATTGTCATAAAGTGCACCAATAAGTTGAACCAGTTTACGAGTTTACACCTTTACACGTAAGAGCGCTACGGATTGCATGGTGGTGCAGTGTATCGATGGCCTTCTGGAAATCGATGAATACAAGATACAGCGGCGACCGCCACTCGACTGATTGCTCCACTATAACTCTCAAACTGTTGACGTGGTCGACACACGAACGGTTAGGCCTAAATCCAGTTTGATCGTTTCGGAGGTCCGGCTGTAATGCAAAAGAAATGCGCTTGTTGATGATGTGCGCTATCACTTTATTAACCATGCTTATCAGTGTAACTCCTCTCCAGTTCTTGCACTCCGTAAGATTACCTTTCTTCGGAATGTTAACAATTACACCTTCTTTAAGATCTTCAGGCAGGGACCCTGAACCCCAAAAATCCTCTATGATGGGCCTTAATAATTGGCGGCATAATATTAATCAATTGAATTACTGTAAAGGAAATGTTGAAAACTTTGAATCCAATTAATAAAATACAAAGTAGCTTAAAATTTGCACTCAAATTGAATATCAAAAATGCACGATTAATATTGGAAATGGAATGAAATAGTTGCACCTCTGCAATGTGCAATGTACAATGGGAAACGATTTGGATAAAGTTGAATGTATAACCGGGAAGTATGCAAATTTGTACTGCAATTTGACCTTAAAGATAAATAATCCCTGGAGTATTCAAATTTACATTTGAAGATAAATGGCAACCCCAGAAAGTATGCAATGTTGTGTGACAGCGCAGAAACATAAATAAGAAATAAGTAATCCTGGAAGCATGCAAGTTTGTGCTGAAAGATGAATTAAGCAACCCAGAAGTATGCAAAGAATTTGGCTGTTTGCCAAAAATAAATATTGCAATTTATTTTAATGTCAGAAAATGCCAATTTAACATTGAAAAGCAAATTAAATAGTTGCGCCTGTTCAATACACTATCGGAAACGAATTGGATGAAGTAGAATGTATAACCTCACCGATTGTGCAAATGTTTTCTGGGAAATGAACTCACCGAAATTAGGAAAATCACATTGGCTAGTAAAATTTATTATCTACTAAACCTTAGTGCATGCCCAGTAGCCAGTGTGACCAGAAGACTAACGAAAAAATATTCCATTTTTGTTTGAAAGTGGAATATTTATATTCCACTTTAAAATTTGTATATTCCTCTTTTTTATTCAACTTGGAAAATTAAATATTCCATTCTTATTCCACTTTGAACAATATATATACAAATTTTGTTCAAACAAAGATTTTAGAAAAAAAAACGACAAAAAAATAAGAAATTGATATTACACAAAAGTCAAATAACTGACGGTAGTACTTTTTGGATGACATTTGAGGCAAAACTCCTATTATTTTACAGTTGAAACTAATTTTGACTTTGAATATGCGCCTTAAAGTTCCTGCTTGTACCAGTGGAAAGCTTACCGATGATCTGCCGTAGATTAAGGTGCATTAAGATCGCACGAACGCGCGAACAAAATGCCCAAACAAGCATCGGGCAAACTCTGGCTTCCGATGCTTGTTTGGGAACATATATTCAGGCAGTGTGAACGGTTGTGCGAACGGAATTTTTGCGATTAGACTTTGCAACTAAAGTTTCTGCTGGCATTATAGTTTGTAGTTTTAAAAATTCGCAATCTAAGTTTAATTAAGTTGCACTTGAAGCTTGAAGCTTGTTAATTGAAGTTCTGTCATGTCAACATTGCTGGATTGCTGGCTTAATATATCAAGCGAATGAAATAAACAACTTTCTGAAAATGAAAAATTGCAAAAGCATAGTAAAACATCGATATTGAAACATCGTTGATATTGAAATCGGCATTTTTTCGATGTTGGGAAATTTTTAACATCGATTCCAAAACATCGTTTTTTGGGCGATTTATCGATGTTTTCAAAAAAATCGATGTATCGTTTGCGTCCCTACTTTCAATTGCATGAACTTCTGCTTGGAAGATGCTGGTCAGTGTGTCCATTGGTTCGGAGTATTTAGTACGTGGCCCGAATACCCCAGCACCAGTGCCCTCGACTGTTCTGGATCCATCTGTAAACCACATTATAGCATGGTCGCGGATACCATACTGTGAGTATATTGGACCATTCTTTCTTACTACTGAGCTTCACATCAACATTTTTTGTGAAGTTAAATTTTCTCATGTTATCGTTCCTTGGAGCTAATAGAAGCGAATACTTATTGGAAAGAGTGAATTGGTCCGCGCGCTCAATAAACCTTCCGTACCCTATGCCCTCCTAGTTATGCTCAGGCTAGTTCTTTTGGCCCACGGAACGGCCCCATAGGTGATGATTGGTCTCACCATTCCTATGTACATCCACCGCATTATGCGTGGACTACAACCCTAAGATTTACCAGCTATGCTCTTACACATCATGAGAGCTCTAATGGCCTTCTTTGTTACTAACTCCGTGTGTATCTTCCACGTGAGCTTACTATTTAGAGTTAATCCCAGATATTTCACTTCCGTTTGTTTCTCTATAACTTGCCCGGACAGCCGAAATGGCCTCCAGTACTGTAGTTTCTTCAATGTAATTGTGTTTTCGCTGGATTAATGTTCAGCCCCACAGATTTGCACCATTCCAGCGTGACCTCGAGACCTCTCTGTATTATATCACATAAGGGCTCCTCGTACTTACCCCTAGCCATTATGACGATGTCATAAGCATACCCCTGACACGTAAATCCCATATCAGTGAGTTTGCTGAGGAGCTCGTCCACCACCAGACTCCACAGGAGAGGCGCCCCCCTGGGGACAACCCCTCGTGGTAACTGCCTCAGTGGTGTTAAGGCCAGTTTGATATTCGACAGACCTGGTGCCTAACATCTCCTCGACCCAATGGCACAGAGTTGTGTCCACCCCTTTACCTAGCAAGGCATGTCTAACGCCCTCATGGGAGGTGTTGTCAAACGCACCTTCTATGCCTCCTGACCAGAACTTCTTCTCGAAGAACTATCTTCTATCTATTACTTTTTCCATCGTTTTTAAAAGAAACGACGTCAAGCAAATTGGTCTGAAGGATTTTGGTAGAGTAGGATCCTTCTTCCCCACCTTCGTGATAAAAAAAACCTTTAGCCCTACGCCAGTTGCTATGTATGTACCCTAAGGCCATGCTGCTTGTAGAAATCCTTCTAATCTCATGTATCATTTCAGGCCCTTCCTTCTGGAGAAGGGCCGGAAATATGCCATCTACACCTGAAGATTTGTAGGGGTGAAAGGTTCCAATTGGCCACTCAATCCTTCGTCTATCACAAATTTTGCTGGCGACTTCCCAATCTACTTTACTAGCTCTACGACCCATAGGCAAGTTCAGTGAGTCCGCCTTAGGTACGCTACCTGGGAAGTGAGTTTCAAGTAGCAATTCGGCCCGTTGAGACTCACCTTCTGTAAAGGTGCCATCTGCCCTTTAGAGAGCCAAGGTAGCTACGTTCCCTGTTTTGGCTACCACCTTGTACAGCCTCGCCGCTACAGGAGTATCCACTATGTTCTCACAGAAGTCCCTAAAGCTTTTCCTTTTTGCGCTCCTAATTTCTTTACTGTACATAATTAGGGTCGTGGTGTAACTCTGCCAGTCCCCGGTTCTCTTAGCTCAGATAAAGAGCTTCCTCGTCGAAGTCCGAAGATTTGACAACTCGTTGTTCCACCACTGCGCATACTTAGTACTACCAGTCCTACTAGGACAACTGAGGTTATATCCCTCGATCATAACGTTCGTTAATTCTACTACCTCCTGCTCCAGTTGAGGGTGATTGCCCGGCGGTCTGCCAGTACTGAGTGCCCCAGAACTAGAATTCATAAAGCCTTTATACTTGTCCCAGTTCGTACGCCTGGGGTTCCTTGATGTTAATTTGTTTGGTCTACTGCCTACAATGTCAAATACCACGATGGTCTGACATTGAGGGTTCCTCCGATACCCTCCAATTTCTAATATGTCTACTGATGCTTTGACTGCACAGTGTTATGTCTAACACTTCCTGCCTAACCCTTGTCACAAAAGTGGGGCTATCCCCAACATTAAGAATTTCTAGGTTAGTGTTATAGATATACACAAGAAGGTACTCACCCCTGCCGTTGCAATTCGTGCTACCCCATATCGTGTTATGGGCATTTGCATCGCACCCTAGGAGTAGTGGTATGTGCAGCTTAGTGCAATGCTCCACAAGCCGCTGAACCTCTAGTGGTGGAACTTCCTTCCCATCACCCGGGAAGTACGCCGACGCTATGACCACCGCCCGATCAGTTCCGCTTATATTAAGCAGAGTCTGAATCGGCACTAGGTCCCTGGTCAGGAATTCTGAAAGACAAAAGTAGTTAGTTTTATCCCTCAGTAACATGCAAGCTCTAGGGTCTTTGACCCTGGTATCCCGTAATACCTGGGCCCCTACACCTGTCAGTCCTCTCACCTGTCCGCCATAGATCCAATGTTCTGGATCAGTGCCGCCACAAGATGTTGTTTGGCAAACATCCTCGCGATTACAGCCGAAGCTGCTTTAGCGTGGTGGATGTTCACCTGGGCGAACCTGGCACTGACCCCCCCTGCTGACGTCCATCATGACGACTCCGGAGCCGACGCCCCGGATAGCAGCAACCTCTCCTCCTCTTCCTCTGTCGGATCCAAGATGCTGAGGACAGTGATATTACATTCACTGCCCTCCTCATCAGAATCCGACCCTTCCTAAATCGGAGGGGCAGGGGTCGCTCCAGCGTCAATCACCACAGGTGTCGCTAGTTCTGCTGACACTGTAGGTGCCGCGCTAACCTCTTGCCCCTCACGAACTTTGGAAGGACCATCCTCCGTTGGAGCCACCTCCGCTCCCACCTCCTCCACAGGTCACCTCTGCAGATGAGCCGAAACCTTCCCGAAGCGGTAGTTCATCTGCCCGCCACTCTCCAGGATGGCCTCGTCTGACGCCTCATCGATGCTCACTCTCAGGAGCTGGCCAGCACCCTCCTCCCGACAGCTGAGAGTCTTCCATACATTTGTATGAAGGCCCTCATTCTGAGCATCAATGAGCACCATCGTCACTTGCAGCGCCCGGCCGTGACCGGGTTGTCATCCGCCCGTGCACCGCTCACCTCACTCAACGAGACTGACTAACTTTTCTTCGGCGTTTTGTTGCCAGTTTTGTGTGGCCCATCCGCTGGGGCATTACGAGGCTGAGCCCGATGCTGAACCGCCAACTTCCTGGCCTCACTCGGCGCCAAGCACCTCTGGAGATATCGGATGTACCACCTCGTGCCGCACCCGCTAAGGCCTTCACGAAGTGGGTCATCTTTACCACCCGGCTCCGAAGCAATGGGAGTAAAACGCCGCCTCCTAGCTTCAGTGCGTGCTAGACCCACCCGCCATACCTGTCGTGCCATACCGGCCATTTCAGGTCGCCCACCCTCACGGATAGGCTCAGGCGACCCGGCACCTCCGGCATCTTTGACCGTGGCAGCTCTCCCTTCTGTGGGTAATAGCCTCAACCCTGCCTGACGTGCCCTTCAAGATGTGTCGAACAGCCCCGCTGCACCATCCCGACAAGAATTGCCGCCACCCCTTTTTGGTGAGCCATCCCAGATGCGTCAGGCCGCCCTGCAGCACGATCCGTACCATACTTGCCGATACGTAATCTCGCCGCGACAGGCGAGCCGACACCTCCGGCAGCGATGTCCGTGGCAGATACACCAGACCTTATATCCTGGCCCCTCCTATTCCATCCAGTCGAATCGTTGCTGGAACCTTGCGGACCAAACACTCAGTCGACCGGACCCCTCACCAGCGCCGGCGGCGCTCGCTTGGGACTCTTGTGGCGATGGCCACCCCTAAGCACTGTCCCACGACACGCGCTTTCTCTGACTTACCAACCTCAGCTCAATGGCCTTGATCAGTAAGCCTTGGCCGCCTCATACAAACTTACAACCACTCGTTGAACATCTCGAACCCACAAAATCCACAAACTACTCTCTCTGGCAAGCTGCTAAAAATATGAAAAAAACAGTTCTGGCAGAACCTCCCATACGGCTGTCAAATGAAAACTGGACCAGAAGCGATGCAGAAAAAGGCGCTGCTTTTGCAAACCACCTAAAAACCGAATTCACCCCGAACGAGACAACTGGTGATATCCCATTACCAATATTAATCCCACTCAATAACTCCTGTACAGTCGCGATTAAGAAAAATGAATTTATGGAGGCAAAAAAAAAATGCTTGGATCCAAAAAAAGCATCAGGACCAGCCTTGATAACGCCCACAATGATAAAAGAACTGCCATCAGTTACAATAACCCATTTATTGCACATATTTAACGCAATCCTTACAACATGTCACTACCATGATGATTGGAAACTTTCTCATGTTACAATGATTCCCAAACCTGTAAAAAATCCCAACAATGTGACTTCATACCGCCCCATGAGTTTGCTCCCTGTGCTATCGAATCTCTTCGAAAAACTACTAATAAAATTGATTTCACCCAAAATTGCAGAGAAACAAGTGATTCCCGATCACCAGTTTGGCTTCCGCGAAAAGCATGGCACTATCGAACAAGTGCACCCGTATTGTAGACTCAATAAAAAGCCCTTTTAAAAAGAAACAGTATTGCTCCGCTGTTTTCCTCGATATCACCCAGGCCTTCGATAAAGTCTGGCACTTATTTACAAATTACAGAATATTCTCCCCGCTAATATGCACTGCCTAGTTAAAAATTATCTCACGAATAGAACATTTGTAGTAAAATATAAAAGTTTTGTCTCCCGAAAATACTGGTCGAAATACTGGTCGAAGTACCACAAGGTAGTGTCCTCGCGCCTCTGCTTTATATTCTCTATACTGCAGATATGCCCAAAAGTGATAGAACTCTTATATCGACTTTTGCTGAAGACACTGCTATCCTGTGATCTCACTCAAACCCAGATATAGCAACTCTTTACGTGCAAAAATCTTTGGACACTCTAAGTAGTTGGCTATCACGATGGAAAATCAAAGTCAACGAATCCAAAAGCTGCCACTTAACCTTCTCCTTAAGAAGGGGCACGTGTCCAGATCTGAGGATAAACAGCCAAGTTGTATCTTGGAATGCACCTCGATCGCCGACTCACATGGCATAAGCACATTCAATCCAAAATCACCCAGATTAAACTAAAACAATTGGAACTAAATTGGCTAATCTCAAAGGCATTTAAGCTAAATCTCACATACAAAGTCCAAATAACTAAAGTATAATAAAACCCATATGGACATATGGAATTGAGCTCTGGTGCGCTGCCTCTCCCTCGAACGTGGAAAAACTCCAGAAAGTCCAATCTAAAAACCTGAGACAAATTTTCAGTGCTTGGTATTTAAAAAACACTAATATCCACAGAGACCTTAATATACTGGAAGAAAAAGACGAAATCCCGAAATTTACCAAGAAATACAAGCAGAAGCTCAAGTTTCACCCAAACATTCTAGCTAGAAACCTGCAAAGACCGCTGAATCCCTCACGTCTTAAGCGAAACTAATTTATTCCCCTATATTAGCCATTATGCCCAACTCAATGGACGAAGGGCAAAACACAATTTATAAATAGAATCCAGTGACATTTTTTTTTTTTAAATCCTTTTGAATTGTTATTGTTAGATTGTAACGTTGTTTATGCTGAGGTAAGGACTCGTCGGATGTCCAGGGCTTCGTACACAGAAAAATTTATAAGTTGCAGAGATTTTCTTCAAATTTTAACAGAAATTTTTATTTAATAACAAATAAAGTAAAAGTTACAGATTTAAGATTTAGGAGCGAACAGCGGCGTGTGGTCGTCGTTGGTTGGCGTTGTAGCTTCTCGTTGACCCGGATGACTGGAGATTATGATGGACTATCAGGTGTTGGTTGGATAATCTGGAAGTTGGTGATCGGTAGCCGCGTCGTTGAATTGGCGATCGAATGCTGATGAAACGATGCGTAGACGTGGCAATGGCGATCGGTGTTGGGCTTATGAAGCGGTGTGTAAAGGTGGGCGGTAGGTCTTGATTGATACGGCGCCAATGCGCAGTCGTTGTGCGCGAAAGGCGAGTGTGATGCGAGCGTTGTACGAGCGTGATGCGTGCGTGAGTTCAAAGGGGAACTTGCGTATGTATTACGTGGGCAAGGCTAGTACGAGCGCAGGCAGAGCAAGGTGTGAATCGTGGGTGTAGCTGAGCGTGAACAAATGAATATATAGGCACTGAGCGTCTAGCGTGACGTGAAAACTGGAACTCGTGGGCGTTAGGTACCGCAGACCAGATGGCGGAGAAATTCAACCGCTCTCTCTCGTGGAATCGGTACGTCGTACAATGTATAACTTCAGGAAGGGTGGTGCCTTGCACTCGGCCTCTGAATGATACGTGGAAAAACTTGACTTGATGTAGCACTCGCTGTGCCGACTGGTAACTTAGACTTGGAAAAAAAAACGGGGTGACGTGCTTGTCTTGGTTCATTTGCTCGCTAATGTTCACGACCCTTTGCTGTGCCTCTGCTCGGTTCGATGTCTCTGATTCGGAATCCGTAAAGAATAAGCTTTAAAATTCTATTGGTTATTCCATTTATAATTTTTATATTCATATGGTCAATGTTGAAAGGTACAATATAAAAATGTTGATTATTTATATGTCAATGTTTAATATAAAAAGGTTTATTATTGGGAAAAGAACGGATTAATTTATGTATTAATTTTCCTGTAACAAAACGGTGCATTAGCGTTAGTGTTATTTAGTAATTTGTAGTTGTTGCCGTTGCCGGCGGATTTAGGCAGAAGCGTCAGAGTATGACTTGGCCGATAATCAAAACTCACCCTTGCCATGCCATCATCTGAGCCCCTGTGATAAATCGAAATAATTAGGTATTTTTCTTGGATTTTGGCTGAAGGCACGAGAATCCCATGTGTGCCGAGAGGCAAAAGGATTTACACAGAAGCATGGGAGTATGACTTGACCGATAATCAGAACTCACCCTTGCCATGCCATCATCCCAGCCCCTGTGGTCAATCGAAGATATATTTATTTTCTTTTCATCTTGGTTACATGTGTGCCGAGTGGCAAAAGGATTTACACAGAAACATGGGAGTATGACTTGACCGATAATCAGAACTCACCCTTGCCATGCCATCATCCCAGTCCCTGTGGTCAATCGAAGATATATTTATTTTCTTTTCATCTTGGTTGCATGTGTGCCGAATGGCAAAAGGATTTCCACAGAAGCATGGGAGTATGACCTGACCGATAATCAGAACTCACCCTTGCCATGCCATCATCCCAGCCCCTGTGGTCAATCGAAGATATATTTATTTTCTTTTCATCTTGGTCACATATGTGCCGAGTGGCAAAAGGATTTACACAGAAACATGGGAGTATGACCTGACCGATAATCAGAACTCACCCTTGCCATGCCATCATCCCAGTCCCTGTGGTCAATCGAAGATATTTTTATATTTTTGATCGCGCGTATGCCGAGAGGCGAGAGGATTGAAGCAGAAGCGCAGGAGTATGACATGACCGATAGTCAGAACTTACCCTTGCCATGCCATCATCCCATCTCCTGTACCAATCGAAGAACAAGTGCTCGATAGCAACAAAGCTAATAAAAGCAAGTTAAATCAAAATATCAAATAAAATTTACGCTGCGCGTTGTGACTTACCTGATTCGGAATCCGTAAAGAATAAGACCGAATCAGGCTCGTGCACCGCTTTCTATACCCTCTTCTTTCAACAGTGACCGTTGGTGAATTGTTGCTAAGTTTTCCGTAGTTCGTCGTGGTGATTTGTTGCCTTGTGCCGTGTCGCTTTGCCCGCTATCATATCGCCATCCTACTCTTTCTCGTAGTTCCCTTATGTGAATTGCTGAGTCACTCCGAGTCGATTACTGATTACTTCTCCTTTACCAGTGTTGCCACCTTTCCGCTGTTCGCCCCTTTACAAGTTCCTTATGTACTTAAGTGTCTACATTGGCTTAAAGTCGTTTACATTGACAAGGTTATGAAAGTTCGTTTACATTGGTAAAGGAATATGAGGGTTCGTTTACATTGGGACAAAAGAATAATTCGAATGTATTTTTAGTATTAAATATTTAATATTAACTTTGATCTGACTTACGCGGTTTTTAATTCATTTCTTTTCTTCTTTTCTCTTTTTTTTTCCCGCTACTAAATAAAAACTGAAGTATAATAAAAATAGGCTTGGAATTCATTAAATACATCACAACATAAAGAAAATCTGTTGGAATGTGGTGGCCCATATTTTTGGGTCATCACACCCCCCCCTTACTTTGTCGGCCGATAAATGACGGTTACCTGCCGGTCTCGATTGATGCGGACCAAATAGTCCGTTGTCTCTTGTCGCACCATGAACCGTCGTCGTTGGCCGGGTCCCATGGTGTCTAGCACCCGGTTGATTCTCCTCGTGACCTCCTCGGGGTGTACAACGTCCTCTAGGGCGGTGAAAACCGGGCGATGAATTCCCTCCCCCATCGTGGGTGGTTGTGTCAGGATCGGGTCGTGGCTCGTTGTTGGCGATTCTTTCGTTCTTGGCGTCATTAACAGGGCCTCTTCTTCCTCGTCATGGTCGCACTCTAGATAGGGAGTGGCGTTACTAGGATCGTCGGTGATTTCTACTTCTGCACCCAATTCTAGCTCGGAATGCCCCATTAGTTCCATGATGGGAATTAATGTAGGAGAAACACTCCGCAGTCGTTCAGGTTGGTCTGCTGTGGCACGGATAACGCTCGAGTGGGCATGCATTGTTCGCTGAACCGGTGCTCCGCGTCATCTCCGTTCAGTGTGCGATACTCCTCCTGGATGTACTCGCGTACAAGTCGGGCGGCCTCTTCTCGTGGCCGGTCGGCGAGTGAATCGATCACCAAGAAACACGGTGTCTGACCCTCGTCTGCAATCCGTTTTCCTGCCGCGACATCGGGAAAACACACGATTATCAGGAACCAATGGCGTCCCAGGTTGATCGGGACCAGCACGTGACTTTTGGTGAACAAGTCCACCGTTTTTGTCCACTTACAGACAGGTTGGTGACGTTCGCGAGCGGTGTTGGCCCGCCGATAGATTTAGGAAGAGGAAGCTACTCATGATGTGAGTGGTGGCGTGTTGTGCGTTCGTGAGGACCTCGTTCCATGTGTGCGCCAGGCCCATGTCCACGATGACGTCATTCAGCCAGCAGTCGATGGCTAGGCGGCCGTAGTCCTGTAGACTGATTTTCCATTCCACCCGCCCTACACGGTAGGTGCAGAGCGTGGTAGCCCGGTGGGAATCGGATGGCGTTGCTCGTCCCATGAATTTCAGTGCTCCCTCGGGGTTGGCGGTGGGAGGCACATCGTGTGATGCTGCGGTCGTCGCCCGTTGGCGTGCCATTTTACTGGTGGATGGTCCGTGCTCAACATCGGGCTTGAGTGCCGGGTGTTCAAAGATGGAGGCTTCCTTCACCACCAGCTTCGATTTACGTCCCCGTGTCGGGATGTTGCGACCGCGCGTATTCGTGGGCTGACTTCTGGGCGGTGTCGGTATAGAGGCTGCGGTCGTTGGTGCCACGGTAGGTCGTACGCGTAGCCGATTCCCTCTGTGCAGCTCCTCTGTCCAGTTTTCCCCTAACGGACGTGCCCGTCGGCGTCCGGCCTCTAGTTCCTCGTATCGCTCTCGTGTTCGGTTTACACACTTCTTCCAGTGGTCGTCTTGCTCCATTTTGGTTTGAAGTTTGCAAATTGTGTCGCAAAGTTGTTCACTCGTGTTCAGACGTAGTTTGCAACTGATGATTTTCAAAACTGCCGTTTGCTTGTTGCGCCAGTGTTGCCTCACAATTTCCCTTTGTTGACCAATGTTGTATTTCTGAAATTTGAATAAGGCTTTAAATTCCTAGGCTGAGGTTAGATTGCAATTATTCGCTGGATTTCTATTGCTACATGTTGTTAGGTGCTATTTGCTACTGGGCGGCAGGTATGTTCCCTCTGCCGCTGCCACTTACCCCGTTCACCCTATACTCCACCTACGTCGCTGCCTTTGTCTCCACCACTCTCTCTTCCCTTAAACTCCCGCAGCTCGCCGATGTGTGCCGTGCGTACCTGGCCGTCGCTCTGCCTCTTGACCTTTACTATCACCGGTGAGGTGAAATCGATGACTTGATAAGGGCCGTCGAATTTGGGTGCTAATTTTGCAGCGAATCCTTCCACCGCCTTTGATAGATGATGCTGCTTGACTAATACCACTTGACCCACCTTTGGTTGCCACTGTCTCCTTCTCAGATTGTAGTGTCTGGCCTGATCCTGTGCTGCGCGTTCCAGATTTCGATGCACTAGATTGAACACCTCTCGCATCTTGTCCCCTCGTTCAACTGGCGTCTGCTCCAATTGTCCTGTACCCAGTGTCTCCTCGTCGTAGAGCGATTTTGGTAGTCTCGGTTCTCGCCCCTGGACTAGGAATGCAGGGCTATATCCTGTTGTTTCGGAAACTCCCGTGTTAATTGCTAGCATCACCTCCGGTAGTAATTCATCCCATTTCCGCTGATCATTTTTGGCCAACTGAGCCACCATCGTTTTTATGGTTCGGTTGGACCGCTCCGTCGCGTTCTCTTGTGGCGTATATGGGGCGGTGAATTGATGTTTCACCCCGAGTTCTCGCAGGAAAGTCTTGAATGCCTTGCTGGTGAACTGCGTTCCGTTGTCGGTCACCATGACTTTGGGCACACCGAATCGCGCCAGAATCCGCTCGCGAAACGCCTTCCGCAGGGTATCCGTGGTTGCTCTCCTCATGGGAACGATTTCTACCCACTTTGAAAACTTGTCGACGAACACACACAGCATCGTGTTCCCATGGGTGGAACGCGGCAAGGGTCCCACGAAGTCTGCGCATAGAATGGCCCATGGCTCCTCAGCTATTTGAGTTAGCATCCTTCCAGCCGGTTTCTGCTGCTCTGGCTTGTACTTCTGACAAATCTCGCAGCTTCGGATATATTTACCTACTTCGCGGAACATGCCCGGCCAGTAGTAGCGGTTTGCCAACCGTGCAATCGTCTTTCGCACTCCTAGATGTCCAGCTGTAGGGTCGTCATGGTTCTCGGCCAGGACTCGTTTTCGTAAATGTGTGCCAACACATAACTTCCAAGGGGCACAATCCTCATCCCCTACTCGTCGGGGAATGTGGCGGTATAGCTGCTCTCCTTGGATGACGTAGTCGGCAAACTTTTCAGGGTTCTGGATGACTTCGGCCTTCCGCTTCTTCAACCAGGCGCATTCTTCACCTCCTTCCGCGGTCGTGGTCGCCGACAGGAGAACGTCCCGGGGCTGTCGTGACAATGCATCTGCTACAACATTTAGTGCACCTTTCCTGTATGTTATCGTGTACCTGTACTGTTGAAGTTCTAGCGCCCACCGCGCGATCCTACCTGATGGACTCTCAATCGAGTTCAGCCACTTCATTGAGAGATGATCGGTGACGATGGTGAACTCATAGCCCTCCAAGTATTCTCGCATTTTCCGGACGCCCCAGACTATCGCGAGACACTCCTTCTCCGTTGGCGAGTAGTTAATCTCGGCCGCTGCTAGTCGTCTACTGGCATACGCCACCACTCTTTCCTGGCCATCGATATTTTGGGTCAATACTGCTCCCAACCCCTGGTCGCTCGCGTCCGTCTGCAGCGTGAATCGTTCCGTGAAGTCCGGGCATATTAACACTGGTGCTTCTGTGAGTCGTAGCTTTAGTTGGTCGAACGCATCCTGTTGCTCTCGTTCCCATTTCCATCGCCGGCTTTTCTTGAGCAAGGAGGTGAGTGGCTGCACCACCTTTGAAAAATCTGGTACAAAGCGGCGATACCACGACGCTATTCCTAAGCATCGGCGCAGCTCTCGTAGATTGGTTGGCGGCTTTAGCTCCTGGATAGCCGAAATCTTTTCCGGGTCCGTGTGGATCCCCTCCGAGGTGACCATATGTCCGAGGTAGCGTATTTCGTTCTTGAAAAACTCACATTTCTCGGTGTTAATCCGCAGATTCGCGGCCCGCAGCCGACGGAACACCTCCCGCAGATTCGTCATGTGCTCCTCGATTGATGTCCCCGTCACGATAATATCGTCCAGGTATGCGAAGGCGTGTGGCTCCATCTCTGGTCCGATGACTCCATCCAGAGCGCGCTGGAACGTAGCTGGGGCCGAATGCAGGCCGAAAGGCATTACACACCACTGGTAGAGGCCTCGTCCAGGCACGGTGAACGCTGTGTACTGCTTGCTCTCTGGAGACATAGGCACTTGCCAGTACCCATTCTTGAGGTCCAATGTGCTGATGACCTTTGCGTTCCGCAGCCTGTCCAAGATGTGTTGAATGCGGGGTAGTGGGTACGCGTCGGGTACTGACTTCGCGTTCAGCTGCCTGTAATCGACGCACAACCTCCACTTACCATTCTTTTTCCTCACCAAGACAATGGGAGCGCTGTGCGGGCTCCTGGCGGGCTCGATGCATCCCTGTTCGATGAGTTCGTCTATCTGGGCGTTAATGATGCCCATCATGGCCGGATTCTTTGGGTAATAACGCTGCTTAATTGGAGCTTCATCCCGCATTATGATTTTGTGACTAGTGATATTGGTGGTCCCTTGCAATGCTGTGAATAGTGGCAGTTCTTCCTCCAGAAATTTGCTGATTACCTCCTGCTGTGTATCAACCCCCTGTTGGTTGTCTCCTGTAGGCTGCATTCCTGGTATAATTCGCCTTTGCGTGCATTTCTCGTGTATCGTTGTTCTGTTGTCGGCTTCTCCTGCCGGTTGTATTTCTGGTGCAATTCTCCTTTGCGTTAATTCCTCGTGTGTCGCTGCTTTGTTGTTGGCATCACCTGCCGGTTGTGTTCCTGGTGCAATTCTCCTTTGCATTCGTTCCTCGCGTGCAATTTTAATTGTTCCTTGTTTTCCTAGTTCCTTTACTTTCTGTGTGTGTTTCCTGCGTGGCTTCTTCTTGCGTGCAGCTACTCCTCGTGCCTCCTGTGATACTTCCTCGTGTTTGACTTCCTTGGGTTCAGCGCCGCCTGCTGCTGGTGCGATTTCCTCTGGTGTAGTTACTCCTCGTGTTACCTCTTGATGTGTGGCATGGCCCATTTTCCGCTCGAATTCCGCGAGTCCTTCATATCCATCCTCTTTGAGCGTTCGAGCGTCCTCTATCGCTGGCTGCAGCGTGATGGAGCAGTCGCCCAGCGTGAAAGTGGCGTGAAGGCGTCCTAAGAAATCCATTCCTAGGATGCAATTATCTGTCGCGTTTGGTAGGAGGAGTAGGGGCATTCGACATCTCCGGTTTCCGATGGAAATTTCCAGTACCATTGCTTCCTCGATAGTTACCACTGAGTCGTCTGCTAGTCGAATCGCTGTCCAAACTGGGACCAAATTGTCCGGCGTGCAGAACTGGCGTGCCCACTCCCTGCACAGAAAACTCCTTGTTGCTCCCGTGTCAATTGTAGCCGTGACTTTCTCTCCGTCCAGAGCAATGGTGGCGGAGATACGGCGGCCATCACTCTCTAGTGTTCGTGCTGCGGGGGGTGTTCGGTGAAAGGGGCGCCGGTAGCCTCCCGCTCTCGGCCGGGCCCATCGCCGTTTCCCGCACGTCGTCTGCAGCAGTCAATTGTCCGGATTCCTCGCGCTCCACAATCCCAGCAATGTAGTACCACTGCGTTCGTGCAACGGTCAGCATAATGTCCTAATTCGTCGCAGCGATGGCATGTGCGTCTCGCGGATGGAGCCTGCGTTGCTGACTGGATCAACTGATGTCTCTCCTCCGGTACATTGGTGTCGAGGCGCAATCCCTCCATATCCTGGGCCAAGGCTAGTAGTTCTTCTAAAGTCTGAAAATCCTTTCTTTTTACGTACCAGCGATAGTCGATGTGGCAATTCCGAAATATCCGGTCCAATTTTTCCTGCTCGGTGTAACTCGCGTGCCGCATCATATCTTGCAGTGAAATTACGTAGTCTTTGAATGCCTCTCTTTGTCGTTGTACCCGCTTCCGGATGGCATCGTCCAGTTGCTCGAAATATCTACCTGGCAGGAAAAATCGCAGGAAATCCTCTCTGAACAAATTCCATGTCCTCCACTGTCGGTTGTTGTTCCGGTACCAAGTTAACGCTTTCCCAGTCAGGAGTTCGGGCATCATGCGTGGCAATTCATCTTGCTGGATATTGTAGGTGACCACCAGCTCCTCCACTCTCTCGACGAACGCTAACGGGTCACATCCTCCATCATAACGCACCGACCACTTTCTTACCTGGTCGATGATGGTGGGTCGCGGCTTAAAGTACCATGGGCCTCCTGTGGGTATATTAGTAGGTGGGTTGACCGCGGGGCTGTTCTCCTGGTGTCCTGTCGTGACTCTAACTGGTTCCTCGCGAATATTCTCCCTTATTGTTGGTGGTGGTGGTAGGGCTGCTGGTTCCATGTCTTCCTGCCGATTAATTCCAGTGCCGTTGCCGCGTGTATTCTCCAGTGTGACCAAATCCTCTTGGTTGGCTGTCCAGGTGGGCTTCGTCTTCCTCTCCAGCATCGATATTTCCCCATCCTCTGCTCCAGTGGATGGCTGAGAAGTCTCAGGCTGCTGGGAGTCCTCTTGGCCGGGCTCGAAATTGCGTGCATGCTTACTTTCCAATGCCGTGAGTCGTTCGATGTGTTCGGCGCTGGTGACTTCGTCCTTCACGAAGGCTGCAAATCTCCGACGTAGTTCCTCCACACTGCCGCTATCGTCGAATCCAAATTCTGCAGCGTAGGCGCGCAGATCGTCTCTCCGTAGATAATTTATCCATGTAGTCTTTACCATGGTGCTGTCTTCAGTCAATTTCTTCCGTTGTTAGTTGTTCGCTTCTCTGTGGTGACTCTTACTTGATTGTTGGTGGTGATGTTTTTATTGTTGTTTCTGCTCAGGGTCCCTGCTCGGGCGCCATCTGTAACGTTGCTTATGCTGAGGTAAGGACTCGTCGGATGTCCAGGGCTTCGTACACAGAAAAATTTATAAGTTGCAGAGATTTTCTTCAAATTTGAACAGAAATTTTTATTTAATAACAAATAAAGTAAAAGTTACAGATTTAAGATTTAGGAGCGAACAGCGGCGTGTGGTCGTCGTTGGTTGGCGTTGTAGCTTCTCGTTGACCCGGATGACTGGAGATTATGATGGACTATCAGGTGTTGGTTGGATAATCTGGAAGTTGGTGATCGGTAGCCGCGTCGTTGAATTGGCGATCGAATGCTGATGAAACGATGCGTAGACGTGGCAATGGCGATCGGTGTTGGGCTTATGAAGCGGTGTGTAAAGGTGGGCGGTAGGTCTTGATTGATACGGCGCCAATGCGCAGTCGTTGTGCGCGAAAGGCGAGTGTGATGCGAGCGTTGTACGAGCGTGATGCGTGCGTGAGTTCAAAGGGGAACTTGCGTATGTATTACGTGGGCAAGGCTAGTACGAGCGCAGGCAGAGCAAGGTGTGAATCGTGGGTGTAGCTGAGCGTGAACAAATGAATATATAGGCACTGAGCGTCTAGCGTGACGTGAAAACTGGAACTCGTGGGCGTTAGGTACCGCAGACCAGATGGCGGAGAAATTCAACCGCTCTCTCTCGTGGAATCGGTACGTCGTACAATGTATAACTTCAGGAAGGGTGGTGCCTTGCACTCGGCCTCTGAATGATACGTGGAAAAACTTGACTTGATGTAGCACTCGCTGTGCCGACTGGTAACTTAGACTTGGAAAAAAAAACGGGGTGACGTGCTTGTCTTGGTTAATTTGCTCGCTAATGTTCACGACCCTTTGCTGTGCCTCTGCTCGGTTCGATGTCTCTGATTCGGAATCCGTAAAGAATAAGCTTTAAAATTCTATTGGTTATTCCATTTATAATTTTTATATTCATATGGTCAATGTTGAAAGGTACAATATAAAAATGTTGATTATTTATATGTCAATGTTTAATATAAAAAGGTTTATTATTGGGAAAAGAACGGATTAATTTATGTATTAGTTTTCCTGTAACAAAACGGTGCATTAGCGTTAGTGTTATTTAGTAATTTGTAGTTGTTGCCGTTGCCGGCGGATTTAGGCAGAAGCGTCAGAGTATGACTTGGCCGATAATCAAAACTCACCCTTGCCATGCCATCATCTGAGCCCCTGTGATAAATCGAAATAATTTGGTATTTTTCTTGGATTTTGGCTGAAGGCACGAGAATCCCATGTGTGCCGAGAGGCAAAAGGATTTACACAGAAGCATGGGAGTATGACTTGACCGATAATCAGAACTCACCCTTGCCATGCCATCATCCCAGCCCCTGTGGTCAATCGAAGATATATTTATTTTCTTTTCATCTTGGTTACATGTGTGCCGAGTGGCAAAAGGATTTACACAGAAACATGGGAGTATGACTTGACCGATAATCAGAACTCACCCTTGCCATGCCATCATCCCAGTCCCTGTGGTCAATCGAAGATATATTTATTTTCTTTTCATCTTGGTTGCATGTGTGCCGAATGGCAAAAGGATTTCCACAGAAGCATGGGAGTATGACCTGACCGATAATCAGAACTCACCCTTGTCATGCCATCATCCCAGCCCCTGTGGTCAATCGAAGATATATTTATTTTCTTTTCATCTTGGTTACATATGTGCCGAGTGGCAAAAGGATTTACACAGAAACATGGGAGTATGACCTGACCGATAATCAGAACTCACCCTTGCCATGCCATCATCCCAGTCCCTGTGGTCAATCGAAGATATTTTTATATTTTTGATCGCGCGTATGCCGAGAGGCGAGAGGATTGAAGCAGAAGCGCAGGAGTATGACATGACGATAGTCAGAACTTACCCTTGCCATGCCATCATCCCATCTCCTGTACCAATCGAAGAACAAGTGCTCGATAGCAACAAAGCTAATAAAAGCAAGTTAAATCAAAATATCAAATAAAATTTACGCTGCGCGTTGTGACTTACCTGATTCGGAATCCGTAAAGAATAAGACCGAATCAGGCTCGTGCACCGCTTTCTATACCCTCTTCTTTCAACAGTGACCGTTGGTGAATTTTTGCTAAGTTTTCCGTAGTTCGTCGTGGTGATTTGTTGCCTTGTGCCGTGTCGCTTTGCCCGCTATCATATCGCCATCCTACTCTTTCTCGTAGTTCCCTTATGTGAATTGCTGAGTCACTCCGAGTCGATAACTGATTACTTCTCCTTTACCAGTGTTGCCACCTTTCCGCTGTTCGCCCCTTTACAAGTTCCTTATGTACTTAAGTGTCTACATTGGCTTAAAGTCGTTTACATTGACAAGGTTATGAAAGTTCGTTTACATTGGTAAAGGAATATGAGGGTTCGTTTACATTGGGACAAAAGAATAATTCGAATGTATTTTTAGTATTAAATATTTAATATTAACTTTGATCTGAGTTACGCGGTTTTTAATTCATTTCTTTTCTTCTTTTCTCTTTTTTTTCCCGCTACTAAATAAAAACTGAAGTATAATAAAAATAGGCTTGGAATTCATTAAATACATCACAACATAAAGAAAATCTGTTGGAATGTGGTGGCCCATATTTTTGGGTCATCACAAGATCTAAAAAAAACTATTTGGATAATTCAATAAATATCATACTCTGAAAAAAAAAAATTGTAAAAACATAAAAAGAGTTTTTAAAAAATTGAGTGGAAGCATGACCAAGATACCGAAAAAGTAACCAAATCATAATACTCCATAGTTTAATATAATCAAAACAATACTTTAATAAAGCACTCTTTCAGAATTTTTTCACTTTGACATATCGTGTTTTTAGTGTTAAGAATATTATAAACAAAACAAACAAAAAAGTTGCGAAATTGTGGTTATTCCAAAAGCTTGGCCCAAAATCGTAATTTAGTTCAGGAAGTTAAACTTAAAATTGTTTTTCAATACCTTCTACAAAATTTTTCACTAATTTATTTTTTGTGAATTTAAAAAAAATTTATATTTTTGTAAGAGCCTATTTACACTATCATTTCCATGACGAAAAATCTGACAAAGAGCTAATAAGAACTGCGGTAGTGAAAGCAGGATATAAAATTTTGCACCGAAAATCCACACAAAAAACGTAAAAGGTGGCAACTCCACCTTTTGCTTCGTTTATTTACATTTTCATATAAAAACTGTCAAATTTCGTCATGCCCATGTCAGTGTAAATTCTAAAAAAGCAAAAACATGTACAAATTTTTAAAAAAGGCGCAAGTTGCCTTTTTATAACCCTTATATATATATATATATCCTCAAATCTGCGGCGAGCTTTTTCATACACTTCCACATGAGCTAGAGAGCTGAAATTTGGACACTGATAGAACTCCGGTGACAATGCATTCTATTAAATTTTGGGGTCCATCAGAGGGGGCCATGGGGGGACTCAAACCCCTTTCTTTAAACATGGCATAACTTCCGACTCCTTCAGGCTACAATGATGAAATTTGGTAGGTGGGTTCTTATTGACAAAATGGCATTTTATACCGTTTGGAAAGGGGTGTGTGGGGGCAAAGGGGAGCGGGATGGAGCCAATTTAAAGTTCTTTCGTTTTTTTTAAGCTACAGGGCTGAAATTATGTACTTAGGTTCGCATACGGAAAAAGAATAAAAGAGGGGAAAAATAAATTTTTTTGTTTAAACGAAAGAGGGTTATTTTCTGCTTTTTAGTCGGTTAAAGAGTTATATTTTAAAAAACTTTTTTTTTTAATTTTTTTTATTTTCCATTTCTTCTACAAACTTTTCTTCGGGGTTTTTTTTTATGATTAATACAAATTTTTTTTTATTTTTCTCACAGTGTTGTTTAAACCTCACGGAAAAAATTTTTTGGTATCCAATTTAATTTTTTGGTATTTTTTCTCCTTATAACCTAGAAAATTGTGCATTAATTGATTTGTTTCTAGCGTTTATTTTAGAATTTGGTCGATTTTTGAAACATTTGATTGAAAATGTGAAAAATTATAAGAATTCTGTGTTTTACATCTCTTAGTGGGAGTATTTCAAATAAAACTCCAAACCGGCAATGAACAAAACAATTTCAGAGAAAAAAAATTATTAAAAAATGTCTACTTTTGGAGAAAAAAGAGCAACACATGAATTTAACTGAAAATTCACGTTGAACATAACTTTTAAAATGCCTATCGGCATTTGAACGTGAAAATCACTGTGAAAAAGTCTGACATTCAATTTCACCACTTTCCATTTTCACGTTCTCTATCGAATTTACACTTCACGTGAAAAGTGGTGAATACGAGTTCACGTAATACGTAATACTATGTTCACTGAATGTTCCCTGCGAAATATTTGCTGTTACCGAGAACACTAAATAAAACGCGTAAAAACAGTAATTTTTATCCATTTTTTTCCTAACTATTTAGAGTTTTTAATTTTCTTTGACATGGAAACATAAAATTTATTTGACGTTGCGTTGAAAGGGTGCTACACACAAAAAAAAAAGTAGGTAAATCTAACCAAAAAAGACGGTTAAAAATGCAGCAACCAAAAAACGTGGTAAATGGAACCAACTCAAAGTTGTTCGCGTACAATGAAAAATTGTTAGCGTACAATGAAAAATTGTTAGCGTACAATGAAAAAATGTTCGCGTACAATGAAAAATTGTTCGCGTACAATGAAAAATTGTTCGAGTACAATGAAAAATTGTTCGCGTACAATGAAAAATTGTTCGCGTACAATGAAAAATTGTTCACGTACAATGAAAAATTGTTTGCATATGAGCAATGAATGCATTCATTAGTAGTGTTTTGGTTGCAATCTTGTCGAAACTTGACGCTTTTTTATTTATTTGTTTGCAACCAAAACACAATTGATGTCGCATGTATTGTCTGAAAATATAAAATTTTAAAAATAAAAATCTGTAAAAAAGAAAAATAGAAAAAAAGAAAAATAGAAAGAAAATTTAATATTACAAAATTGAAATCTAAAATGCTAAAAATGAAAAAAGAGATAAACGAAAATCTGTAAAAACAAAAGAATAAATAAATGTAAAAATATATAATAAAAACCATTCTCAATATAATATTACATTTACTTACCCTTTTATGCACTTCACCCTTTGACCATACTGAACGCACTGATCGTATACTCGAATGACAAAACAAAAATCGTTGCTGTTGTAGTATGACAGACACGAAAGCACGCCGCTGAGCATGTATGAGCATGTGCTCATACATCGCAAGCAACCAAACTCAGCTGAGTTGCGTACCGCAATTGGGTCTTTACAATTTTTTTGGTTGGCGAACAAACAAAAATTTTTAAGGAACAACTTGAATTGTTTGCTTTACAAATTTTTTGGTTAAAATTTGAGATTTACAATTTTTTTCGATTAGCTAACCTGTTTTTGTAGTTAAAAATCATTTAACAATTTTTCGACGATTAGATTAACCACAAAAATTGTAGTTGTTGTTTGTGTTTTCCATATAAAATAAAAAATTGTTTTTTTACAACGTTTTTCGGTTAGATTAACCCATCTTTTTTTTTTCTGTGTATGTTTAGTATAATAAATGTTCACATTAATTTTCACGTGAGGTGTACAGCTAGCTTAAGGAATCAGGGGGAATAAGTCGGAAGTATTCTTCCTTGATTATCCTTCTATTAAATGTGACTAGAATTGGATACCTCCTGCTACCCCACCGGAACAACCTTTTTCAAAATGTCGAAAAAGGTATATTTTTATTTAGTAAAAAGTATTTTTACTGTGCAAGACCAAATTTGGATTGCCAATCTGATAACAGATTCTGAATGGTTTTGGTCTATATAATAATTCCCTCAAAGGGTTTTTCTGGATTAGCTGGAAAGGGCGAGTTATTCGAGGTAAAAAAAATACAACATGGTTAATTCACTTTTCTTAAAAAAAGATAATTTTTGTCAGAACTGGGTGTGGGTCAGTTGGCTAGAGCTTCCGCTTTCTCTGCGGCACCAGGTTGACGTCTTTGACGTAATTTTGACGTTTTTCGACCCAAATGACTTTTTGAGGTTTTTTGGTTTAAAAATTACGTTTTTTCATGTTTGAAGATTTAAAAATGTAATAAATTAGAATTACTTTCAAGTTAAAAAATACTTTGTATATGCAAAATGGGTTTATTGAATTATTATTAATTTTTTATATCATGAAATGAAATGGAAATGATACATATGTATATCATGAGTATTTGTTTCTATAATGTATTTTTTAACTTGAAAGTATGTATTTATGGTTTCAACATTTTTCAACCGAATTTGATTCTAAGCAGCTCGTTGGAAAGCTACTTGATTTAGAAAACCAATAAGATACAAATTTTTAAAGCGTAATAATTAAAAAAAAACTAATTCCAGTTTGCGATGTTTGGAGACAGCAAAACTTCACTGACATCGTTTTTCTGTCTGAGGGAAGCAGAAAATATGCAGGAATGAGAAATGTATTTTTTGGGCAACATTATTGTACACATATAGTAACGTAGCACTCTGTGGCCTCAATTCAAAAAAAACTTATATTTTTTTCGAAGTATATACTGTTTTGTTCAAACAATTTTACTTTTTAAGTACATATTTAAAAACAATAAAATAAAAAAATCATGTAAAAATGAAATTGCCTGCCTTTCAATTTTTATTTCATGACAAAATTTGTTAATTTGATGAGAATTGCATCATTCCATTCGTTTTTCATGTCATATTGATACTATTTTTGTTAAATTGGTATGAAAACCAATAAATTGATATTATCACGTTTTACACTCCATTATCAATTCACAACAAACTTGCAACACCACTTATCAATTAATATACCATCAATATTAAGAAACTCACGTAAATTTACATGAAAAAATAAAGTTTCGATACAAATTTTCTATCTCTTGTTAAAAAAAATTTTAAATCGATCAAGTAGGCTCTGATTCAAAAGTTGAATCTGAGAAAAAAAAGTAATCCTAATTTTTCCGCGTTCTCGTGAAAGTGCAACTTAAAAAGCGCAACTCGTAAAAAGTCTTACAAAAAAAGTGAAAACAAAGTGAAAAAGTAAAAAATATTGTATTTCGGGCTTTATTCGGAAATATTTCAATGTTTTTCATACACAATTTGCATAGTTCTGAAAGAAATTGTAGCTTTCAGAGAATTATTAACTAAAATCTTCGGTGGT
Source organism: Heteromyza rotundicornis (assembly GCA_951394025.1). NCBI lineage: Eukaryota > Metazoa > Arthropoda > Insecta > Diptera > Heleomyzidae > Heteromyza > Heteromyza rotundicornis. The sequence continues at coordinate 63,125,297 of OX596011.1, read as the reverse complement.
GCAACACAAACATATCGCCTTACCAACAACTGTTGTAATCGACGTTGTGTCGTGACGTCACTGGATACTGCTTGTTAAACGAATTCTTCAATTCCAATTCCTACAGCAATTAATCTCCTCAACAACCCTGATTATATTGTCATATAACATGTATTTATACTTCACTGTTAATTTAAAATTACAATAAATATGTAAATATTTATCACCATATGCGTTTTATTCGTGATAAATTTAATTTATGGTATGTAAAATTACGTTGCTATCCTATCAATTACAATTTTTTCATAACAAAATTGGTTCATATCATGTCAAAACGGGTTCACATCAAGTTGGTATCCCATCAAATCCTTTTTTTTCATATCAAAAGTCAGTTGGGATCCCATCAATTCCTCCTTTTTTCATATTAAAATTCAGTTGGGATCCCATCAATTCCATTTTTTTTTTCATATCAAATTCTAGTTGGTATCTTATCAATTCACCACTTTTTATATCAATTCTGCATTATTCATATACAAATATTTACTCATATCATTTGCATTTTTTTGGTGCGGTGTACATATCGCTCATTCCCTGCAATAAAGACACAACTCAAAAAATCCAATTGTTAGGAAAATACGATTTTAAATTTAAAATTTCACTATTTTGTATGAATTTTAGCTCTTAAAATGTTTTTCAAAAAGGTTAAAATACATAAAAAATTAAAGATATGAATTCTGTCAGCATGTAGATAAATATCTGAAGATCCTAGTAGCATTCATAGCGATATGTATATGTTTAGGTTATTCCAATGGGAAGCGTCTTTTTTAAAGTTTTGCAAAATCATTCACACTTTATTGAATTCGTTAATTCAGACTCTGTTGTCATTAACATTAAATGACATAAATAAGTTTTTATTCTAAAACGAAAAAACGCTCATTTGATGCCGTTGTAATACGCTATTGGTTTTAATTGGACGTTTGTCTTTCGTCTTGCAACACCTTTTCGCGATTTCAAAGAGAGTAAACGCTGTGTATATTAACAAATTCTTAAATATTGGTCTTCATATAACGATATAAATTCAGTGTAAACTGCAAAATTGAACATTTTTAAGCAAGCGTTAATGAGCTGCCAAAATTTGTATGAAAAATAATATACATGAACTGAATAAAAATATGCACCGATTTCGATGTGTAAACTATTGTAGAAATTTATATAAATGCCAAACATAAAGTTTCAGCTTTTTAATTTTTACAGTTTGCTTTGAAAAATGTTTTTATTTCGTGAAAACCCAAAAAAGTGAATATAAATGGCTAATGTAAGTTGAAAATATGGTATTATTGCGTTCAATTAAATTTATTTATCATTCCAGGCAAAATAATATACACACACTATGGTTTAGTTTCTTCATGTAATGCCGTATATACACTGAGCGAACAAACGCATAGTAGAATAAAATATTTTTTATTTAAATGTGATTTGAATATTTTAATATTTGGAAATCAGTATCTCATATAGAAATTCAATACGCGCGTATAAAATCGTTTCCTATAAATAAAAAACTTCATTGCCGCCAGACGGTCTTGAACCTACGACCTCTGCAAATTGGAAATAAGAAATTCACACTGATCTATCATAGGCACAAATCTTTCTGTGTCTAAACTGAAATATATATGAAGCAGAAAATAAACAACGTTTTTTTCTGAATTTCTATTTTTAGATTTGAAGTTTTCGAACATTTTTAGAAGGAAAAAATCAATGCTTGCTGAGCAATATATAATTGAAATTTCTATTTTTAGATTTGAAAACTTCAATTTATAAGACTTGCTGAGCAATATACAAACATTTAGACGCTTGTGAATAATGCCGGAAATAGACGAGTCGGTTAGAAAGCTCTTCAAACTCCAGAGGTTCCAGGTTCGAATTCCGGCAAAACTGAATTTGTGGAAAAGTTGTTACAAATGATTCTAAGGGAATTGGCAAATAAAAAAAAATAAATCAATTTCAATTTAGCTATTGCCCAAAACAATTGTCAGTCTAGTGATGACCATGGACAACCGGATTTTGCTTCATAAACCCAAGTATTCTTATAGACTAGTAAATTTGGGAAAAAACCCACAATAATTTGAAAAACTTTTTTGGATGATGTAATTGTGGCCTAATGTGTGAAGTTGAACTGTTACATTAAAAAAGAAAGATTAAAAAAAGGAAAAAAATATGAAGCAATGAACTTAAAAAAGAAAACTGTCACCGCCGGCGGGCTTGAACCTATGACTGCCGCAGAGAAAGCGGAAGCTCGAACCAACTGAACTAATGGCGATTAAGTTGAGCAAGCTATATGCTGACCCTTTAGTGTACACAAAAAAAATCATGTTTGAGAGAAACCATTCCCACCTTTAAGGAAATAACACAATGCTAGCGTTGCCACCAAACAGTGTTTTCACCTGTTACGGCTAAACATTCCAATTTTTAATTTTTTATTATGTATTTTGACGTCCTAAAACCGAGTATTTTTTACCGCAAAAATCTGGTTTCCGAGATATAACATTTTTTAAGCTTCGATTTCCCCTTATACAATTTTTCCATCACGGCAGGTTTTTGAGGAAAAAATTACAAGTTTCAAAATAGTAATTTAGCTTGTACGAGATTTTTATTTCCGCTCAAAGTTTATGTTTATGTACACTGAGGGAAAAAATAGTGAAATCAAATGAAAACGTATTTAAATCAAATATAAACGTATTTGACAGTGCTCCTAAGCTTTTTTTATTTAAATAAAATATGCGCGTATTTAAAAATGTATTAAATATGGAAATATTAAAATTAAATATAGAAATACTAGATTTTTTATTTGTTGTAACTGCAAAAAAAAATAAAATTTTTTTTTTACTTTTTTTTATTTGAACTTTTTAAGTTATTAATTTTTTACTTTATTTGCCAATTTTCTTACAATCATTTGTTACAACTTTTCCACGAATTCAGTTTTGCCGGAATTCGAACCGACAACCTCTGGAGTTCGGAGTGCGCTCTACCGACTCGTATATTTCCGGCATTATTGACAAGTATCTAAATGTTTGTATATTGCTCAGCAAGTCTTATAAATGGAAGTTCTCAAATCTAAAAATAAAAATTTTCATAATATATTGCTCTGAAGTTTTCGAATCTAAAAATAGAAACTCACGAAAAAAACAGTGTTTATTTTTTGCTTCATATATATTTCAGTTTAGACACAGAAAAATTGTGGCTGTGATAGATCAGTATGAATTTCTTATTTCCAATTTGCAGAGGTCGTAGGTTCAAGACTGACTTGCGGCAACGAAGTTTTTTATTTATAGAAAACATTTCAATACTCGCGTATTGAATTTCTATATGAGATACTGATTTCCAAATATTAAAATCATATTTAAATAAAAAATATTTAATTCTACAATGCGTTTATCGTTTATTGTTATTGTATTATTATTCTTTAAAATAGATTGGAAATTTGCGGTGTCAATTTCTAAAGATATGAACACTTGAATGGCAAATCCTTTTAATGTTTCACCCCATATCCAAAATGGATTTTGTTTAGACTCAAAAACTAGACGAAATAAAACAATTCTGTGGACGACATAGTGTTCAGAATCAAAAAATATTTAAGGATTAATAGGTTTGCTTTTTGGAGTACCACGTTCTATTTCACTGTAACTTAGAGTCATACTAAGTATACCCCAAAAAAATTAATATCACTGAACTAAACCATTCATATATTCTAAACAAAAAATCGGAAAAACATGAGAAATAGCTTGATTTAAAAATAACCGTTAGTACTAAAAGATGACGTAGTAATTAAAAAAAATTAGTTTACTCTTGAGAAATAACTGCATTTTGCAAATTCGACCAATTTTTAAGTCCTTGATCATGAAACCTACGTTTGGTTTAAGGAGTATCAAAACGATAAAATTTTGCAGGGTAGTGTTATCCCTTTATTTAATTTTATATTTAACTTTTGATCTCTCTATATATATATATCAATACATATATATGTATGCAATGTGAAACTTTAAAGAGAAAGTACTATATTTTTTGTTTTGTTATTAATTGTTTTTTTATATTAATAAAATATGGTACTAAACTCATAAAATGAACATAAAACCACACAAAAGACTTATTACTCTATTAAAATACATTCGATTTAACAAATAGTAAGGTCTCATATTGGTCATAAAGTCATATTGTTGTATAAAAAAAAACAATAGTCATGTAAATGTTGTTGCTTTTTTCCATACAAAAATTTTGACGACCAATACAACTCAGCAAGCTGTGTTTTTCGACTCTCATAATCACTGTTCCTCTCATTTTAAAGTTGTTGCCAAAAAAGTTGTAGGAATTTGTGAAAATTGGACTATGGGACTATTTTTAATGCATAATAAGTGCACGACTTGCGGAAAATATTGCAACAAAGATCGTGGAGACCACCAAAACTCTTCCGACCATCAACTTTGGCCAGATGGTCACTTGCACCATCGGGCACACGAATAGCGGGCCCAGATTTTTGATTTGGGTTGCATTACCACCTCCGCGATTGGTGGCGTGCACCCCGGGGCCAAAGAATTACGTTAGGTTCGACATTTTTAATGTAAGAAAGTTTATTTTGAAATGCGTTGTGAGCGCAACTATCGTATTTTTTCAAATATGATTATATGGCAATATGACTTTATGATTTCTTTTGAACTCCCTTAGTAAAAATTTTGTTCTTTTTATGATACCCTAACCGTTTTTTCTTCACAAATCTAGCATTTAACCATTGCTTCATATATATTTTTTTTAACCTTTCTTTTTCAATGTAACAGTTCAACTTCCCACATTAGGCCACAATTACATCATCAAAAAATTGCTTGCTATTCTTTTCAAAATTAAATAAAAGCTCAACATTTGTGTAACAGATTTTTTGTGTGTGTATCTATATTAAAGTGTTGAGCATATAGCTTGCTGAACTAAATCGCCATTAGCTGAAGACATTTCAGAACTGGGTGTGGGTGAGTTGGCTTTCCGCGTTCTCTGTGGCAGTCATAGCTGCATGCCCGCCAGCAGTCATAATTTTTTTTAAATCCATTGCTTCATATTTTGTTTAACCTTTCTTTTTCAATGTAACATTTCAACTTCCAACATAAGCAACAATTTTTTATTTTTTTAACTTCATATTCTCTTTTATTAGATTTCTGAATACTTAGAACTTTTTTTTTTTTTTTTATTAATAATTTTATTTAATTGAATCACCTAATAATAAATTAGGTCTAACAATGATTTTTCAAAAATTCAGAAATTCAGCTTATTATTATAATATTCAGATTAAAACTATTTGCCCTATCCATTGATTTAGGCAATGTAGAGTTATCGTAACTAACATATGGGGTTTTTATTACTTTCGTTTGAGACGTGAGGGATTCAGAGGTCTCAGTAAATTTCTAGCTAGAATGTTTGGGTGAAACATGAGCTTCTGCTTGTACTTCGAGGTAAGTTTCGGAATTTCGTCTTTTACTGCAGGTATATGCAGGTCTCTGTGGATGTTAGTATTTTTTATATACCAAGGGGCTCTGGCAATTTGTCTCAGGATTTTAGATTGGACTCTCTGGAGTTTTTCCACGTTCGAGGGAGAGGCAGTGCCCCAGAGTTCAATTCCATATGTCCATATGGGTTTTATTATACTTTTGTATATTTGGACTTTGTATGTGAGATTTAGCTTTGATGCCCTTGAGATTAGCCAATTTAGTTCCAATTGCTTTAATTTGATCTGAGTGATTTTAGATTCAATATGTTTATGCCATGTGAGTCGGCGATCGAGATGCATTCCAAGATACTTGGTTCCGGAACTTTCAGGGACGACTTGGCCGTTTATCTTCAGAGCAGGACACGTGCCCCTTCTTAGAGTGAAGGTTAAGTGACAGCTTTTGGATTCATTGACCTTGATTTTCCATCGATGTAGCCAATTACTTAGAGTGTCCAAGTGTTTTTGCACGTATAGAGATGCCATGTCTGGGTTTGAGTGAGAGCACATGATAGCAGTATCATCAGCAAAAGTCGATATGAGAGTTCTATCACTTTTGGGCATATCTGCAGTATAGAGAATATATAGCAGGGGCGCGAGGACACTGCCTTGTAGTACTCCGGCCAGTATTTCGTATTTTCGGGAGACAAAGTTTTTGTATTTTACTACAAATTTTCTATTCGTGAGGTACTTTTGAGTAGACAGTGCATATTAGCGGGAAGAATATGCTGTAGTTTGTAAATAAGTCCTTCGTGCCAGACTTTATCGAAGGCCTGGGTGATATCGAGGAAAACAGCGGAGCAATACTGTTTATTTTCGAAAGTGCCTTTTATTGAGTCAACAATGCTGTGCACTTGCTCAATAGTGCCATGCTTTTCGCGGAAGCCAAACTGGTGATCGGGAATCACTTGTTTTTCTAGAATTTTCGGTAGAATCAATTTTATTAAAAGTTTTTCGAAGAGTTTCGATATTACAGAGAGCAAACTTATAGGCCGGTATGAAGTCACATTACTGGGATCTTTTACAGGTTTGGGAATCATTGTAACTAGAGATAGTTTCCAATCATCTGGGTAGTGACATGTTCTGAGAATCGCGTTAAATATGTGCAATAAGTGGGTTATTGCAACTGTTGGCAGTTCTTTTATCATTGTTGGCGTTATCAAGTCCGGTCCTGGTGCTTTTTTCGGGTCCAAGCTTTTGTTTATCGATTGTACAAGAGGTATTATGTGGGATTAATGTTGGTATTGGGATATCACCAGCTCTCGTGTTCGGGGTGAACACGGTTTTTAGGTGGTTGGCAAATGCTGCACCCTTTTCTGCATCACTTCTGGCCCAGTTTCCATTTGGCAGCCTTATAGGGGGTTCTGTCAGTATTGGTTTTTTCATATTTTTTGCAGCTCGCCATAGCGAGTAGTTTGTTGATTTTGTGGGTGCGAGATGTTCAACAAATAGCTGGAATTCTCTTTCGGATTTCCTCTCAAGCTGCTTTTTTAGAATTCGAGAGACATCATTAGGCTGTTTTTTCAGATTTTGGGGATCTGTTGTTTTGCCAATCGCGACGTATTTTCCTTTTATTTTTTATTAACTGCTCTATGTCCTTTGGAGTACACTTTGCATAGCTGCGAGTTGAGCTTTTTGGGATTTGGGCGGGAGTGGCCGCTGCAGCTGCTTGGGAAAGCAAGAGTGTGAAATTACTAACAGCTGTGTGTATTTCAACTTTCGTTTTTAATGACACATTAGGGATAATGTGGGAGCTTATATACTTTCGATATTTGAGCCAGTTTGTGAGTTTGCTGGTCAGTTTATCTGGTGGATTGGCCTCAGAACTTGGCGCATACTTTATTGTGATAATAGTATGCATATGGTCTGATGAGAGATCTAGAGAGGATTCAATAAACAATTGGCTCCTTTTTACAGTTTTGAAGACTGCAAAGTTAATGACATCGGGGGTTTTGCGACTGTCAGTTGGCCAGTAAGTTGGCGTGCCAGAAGAGATCACGTCAAGACCGAGTCTGTTGACAGTGTTCAACAGGAGCCTGCCCTTTGGCGATATAAGGCGAGAACCCCAATATGTATGTTTGGCGTTGAAATCGCCGGCAACGAGATACTTTTGTCCAAGAGAATGGAAAAAAGTCTGGAATTGTTGCTCAGATATTTTGTGTCTGGGCGGCAGTATATAGCTGTTAATGTTAGGCCTTTTAAGTATTCATCGAGAGAAATACTTGTCGCTTGAATATATTCTGTGCAATAATTCTGGAGAGCGTAATGTTTTATACGACTTTTGATGAGAATGGCGGTTCCACCTCTAGCGTTTCCGCTTGGATGCTTTGTGTCATAGAGTCTGTATCCTGGTAAATTGAAAAAGTGTTTTTCAGTGAAGTGTGTTTCAGAAATTAGCATCTGGACTCTATGCTGGACTCTTTCAAGAACTCTAGTTTGTGATGACACAGGCCGTTTGCATTCCAGAATGATATTTTTAAACCATTCATGGCTTAGACATGAGATGTTGTAGTAAAAGACTTTGATTCTTTATCATTTCTTGCATCATATTTTGCATACCAGACATAAATTGAGACATATTTTGCATTAATATTTGTAGAGTTTGTTCAAGGCTACTACTAGGAGGAGCAGGTTGCGCGTGCACAGTGGCAGAGTGGCAGAGTGACCGCACTGGCGTAGGAAACGCCTTGTTTTGTAAGTGGGTTTGCGAAGGATTGTGCAGCGGATAGCGGAGGAAATTTTTGGGTTTTCCATGTTTCATGTTTTTGCGTCACATTTTCCGTCTTTTTTATGAAGCTTTGATAGACTGCACAGCCTCTATAGTTAGCAGTGTGATTGCCACCGCAATTACTACATTTTTTAATAGTGGAATCCTCTTTTGTTTTTGTGCACGAACCTGTTTCGTGCAGGTCTCCACAAATTACGCACACGCTGGGAAGAGTGCAGTAAGACTTTGTGTGGCCGTATTCTTGGCAGTTATGACACTGAATCGGTCCACTGCGCTTGTGAGGCACTTCAATTGTGATTTTGCGATGTAGCAGATATCTGAGCGAGTATATCGGGTGGGGTTCACCTTTTTTGAGCAATTTTGAGTCGAACTCTAGTTCCACACGAAAAAGGGGTTGTGGGATTTTTTTGTGATTTTGGATATTGAATACGGACTTTATTTGGAAGCCTTCATCGCTTAGTGCAGTTTTGATTTCGTCGCATTCTACGAAAGGCTTGATACCTTTCAGTACGACTGAGAGGCCTTTGGAACTTTTGAGCTGGTAGGTGTAGTAGCACTTTTTGAGTTTATCAAAGAGATTGACAATTTTTCTATAATTGGATTCGCTGTAAATTTGGATTTTTGTTTCGTGTACTTGTCCCCTGAGAATAGAAATCACGTGGGAATTATTAGGACCAATATTTTGAGTTATATCTTTGATGAGCGAATTAGAGTTTCGCTCACGCAGGTAGATAGGAGGGGGTTTTTGCGATTTCGGCTTGGGATCCGAATCATTTTCTTCATCAAGAATCGCATATCGATTTTGCCCAAGCTCGAGAGATGGTTTAACGGGATTCGTCTTTTGAATTTTTGCAGAATACTTAGAACTAACAATAATTTTAAACGTTGGAATTTAACAATTGAATTAAAGTATTATTAAAGTATTATTTTGATTATATAAAATTATTGTGTATTATGATTGGGTTACTTCTTCGGGCTCTTGGTCATGCTTCAACTCAATTGTCCGTCTTCAGAAAAAATCTAAGTTTATAACCAAAAAAAAAAAATAGTAACAATATTAAAACACCGAAAATAATTAAACTAACTAACAATTTAAAAAATATCTTACCAGTATCAAATATTAGTTCTTCCGTCGGAGTGAAAAACGAATTAATTACAAAATGGACACATAATAAAAAAACATTATAAGGAAACATAAACAGAACATACATTTAGTATTAGCTTGACACACACAGTTTATTGTTATAATCTTAGATTTTTCCTGAAGACGGATACCAAAACAGAGGTGTCAGCCGATGAAAAATTGTCGGCGGCGGTGGCTGGTCCAATTGCGGTCGGCGGCGGCTAGCCGATCTGCTAAGCCGGTTATTTGGCTAAGCCGATTTTCTTTTAAATAGATATGCTAAAAATTTTCAAAATACAAGTTTTTTACTGCTAAAACTGCTTAGCAATTTTATTTATTTAAATAAAAATATCACAAAAATTTTTTTTTTTAACAACAACAAAAATTTTAAACAAAAAACCATCCTCCGAAGACAAGTATGAGCTTTAGACCGTCATTCGCTTTGCTTTCTTTTACTTTTTTAAAAAACTTGCCGATCCGCGTGCTTTTTATTTTGCTTTTTTTGTTACAAAAAAGTTAGAGTTAAATAAAAAAATTCAAAAATTTCGACTTAGCCGCAAGCCGTTTCTTAGCCGGTGTTAATAAATTTTATAAAAAGTAAGTATGATCAATAATTCAAAAGAATTTCACTAAAGACAGGTTCGACCACGCCCATTTTAGGTACGTGATAACACTATGCCCAAAAACAGTTGCCTACAAAATTTAAACCAGATTGTTCAAGAATTTCTCATATTTTTTGTGCTTTAATAATCAGGGTTATAACGGAGGTCGACGAAAAAATTATCTGACCACTCCCATTTTTCATACATAAGTCCAAAGCTGGGCATAGTTAATCGAGAATTTAACTTCGTTAACCCGGTAATAGTTAATCAAAAATGTAACTTAGTTAAATTAAAAAGTTAATTTCGTTGAAAAGTAAACTTCGTTAAAAGTTAACTTTGTTCTCAGTTTTTCGCCATTTTGAGAAATTTGAGAAATGGAAAATACGATGTATGTAAACATCCTGACGATGACTGAGAACGCCATTGTGTTTAGAATGGTCCATTCATACACTGAAACAAAAAAATCTCGGTTTTTGGTCCAAGTTACCCATCGTCGTGTCCAATAGTTCTTCCATCACTATGTCTGCGATAACCGGTGACCGAGATATTACAAGACATGTGCACATACAAACGATTAAAGAATGACCCTACCACCAGATTACAAACACGGAACAACGTTTTAGTCGAAAAACTTTTCAAATTAAATATAATTCCAATAAATGAAAAATACAAATTATTAACCAACACGGCTACTGCCCCAAGAATTTACGGACTACCCAAAATACACAAAGAAGGAACACCACTAAGACCAATATGCTCGTCAATAAATTCACCATCATACGGACTATGTAAATTCATCATAAACATTTTAAAACACTTGACAAAAGACTCAGAATACAATGTGAAGGACGCGGTCGAGTTTAAAACAAGGGTTAACAACACACATATACATGATGATGAAACATTAATATCATTCGACGTTGTTTCTTTGTTTCCGAGCATTCCGGTAAACACAGCCATGGACATTATAAGGAAGAAGTGGGACAAAATAACAAATTATACCGACATACCGAAGGAATTATTTTTCGACATATTAACTTTTTGCATCAAGGAAAACCGATATTTTAAACATAGAGACAAAATTTACGAACAACTCAAAGGAATGCCAATGGGATCACCAGCGTCACCGGTTATCGCAGACATAGTGATGGAAGAACTATTGGACACGACGATGGGTAACTTGGACCAAAAACCGAGAGGAGTTACAAAATATGTGGACGATTTATTTTGCATCATAAAGAAGAACAAAGTGAATGACACGCTAAAAACATTAAACAATTTCCATAGACAAATACAATTCACACAAGAAATGGAAAAAGACAAAAAATTACCATATTTAGACACAATGATAACAAAGACGCAAAACACAATTAAAATAGACTGGTACCAAAAACCGTCAGCATCAGGACGAATTATTAATTTCCATTCGAACCACCCGAAACATGTGATCATGAATACGGCTCAGAATTTTGCTAGAAGAGTGCTAAAAATAAGCGATGCACAATATCATGAAGATAACATTAAAAAGATACAAAAAATATTACAAAAAAATAGCTTTCCTCACAAAACCACGATGGGCATAATCAAAAACGCGATCAAGAAACTAGATGAGGGAAACTCTGAAAAAACTGCAAAAATTTACAAAGCAATGTCACACGTTCCAGGTTTTTCCAATAGAATCGTCTACTCAGACATATACGACAAAAATAAATTTAACATAGCTCTAAAAACCAACAACACATTAAATCAATTATATTCAAATACAAAAACAAAATTAGATAAATTAGACAAAGCTAATGTAATTTATAAAATACCATGCAATGGAGACGGATCCAGCATATGTAAAAAAATATATGTTGGAACGACAAAATCTAAATTCCGGACAAGATTAGCCGCACACAAATCTGACTACAAAACAAGAAAAGGAGCAATGGACAACAAAACGGCATTAGCAGCTTACTGTGTGTTTACTGGACACTCACCGAATTTGGAGAATGCGCGAATATTACAACAAGAAACAAATTACAGAAAACGATACACAATAGAAATGTTACATATTATAAACACTCCGACGGAAAAGCGAATTAATTACAAAACGGACACAGAAAAATGCGCGCATATTTACAGACACATAATTAGAAAACATAATAAGAAAACATAGACAGAACATATATTTAGTATTAGCTTGACAATCACAACAAGTGGACTGACATTGGATACTCGTAAGATATTTTGGAAATTGTTAGTTAGTTAAATTGTTTTCGGTGTTTTAATGTTGTTATTATTGTTTATTGTTATAATTTTTAGATTTTTCCTGAAGACGGACACCAAAGGGGTCCGAAATATCGAAAATAAATTACAAAATTTTTTTAAATAACATAAAAAGAGTTTTTTAAAAATTTTGTGGAAACATGACCTAGAGCCCGAACAAGTAACAAAAAATCATCATTTTAATTTCATGACAAAATTTGTTAATTTGATGAGAATTGCATCATTCCATTCGTTTTTCATGTCATATTGATACTATTTTTGTTAAATTGGTATGAAAAACAATAAATTGATATTATCACGTTTTACACTCCATTATCAATTCACAACATCAAACTTGCAACACCACTTATCAATTAATATACCATCAATATTAAGAAACTCACAAATTTACATGAAGCAATTAAGTTTCGATAAGAATTTTCTATCTCTTGTGTAAAAAAATTTTAAATCGATCAAGTAGGCTCTGATTCAAAAGTTGAATCTGAGAAAAAAAAGTAATCCTAATTTTTCCGCGTTCTCGTGAAAGTGCAACTTAAAAAGCGCAACTCGTAAAAAGTCTTACAAAAAAAGTGAAAACAAAGTGAAAAAGTAAAAAATATTGTATTTCAGGCTTTATTCGGAAATATTTCAATGTTTTTCATACACAATTTGCATAGTTCTGAAAAAAATTTTAGCTTTCAGTCAAAATGGGATCCCAACTGAATTTTTCATATCAAAATTCAGTTGGGATCCCATCAATTCCATTTTTTTTTCATATCAAATTCTAGTTGGTATCGGATTAATTCACCACTTTTTATATCAATTCTGCATTATTCATATCCAAATATTTACTCATATCAAAATGATAAAGCAACAGCATCAAATTTGATATCATTCATTATCGGCCATATTTTGTCAACGAAAATTGAAGATTTGATGGTATTTTTTGCATTTTTTTTGGTTCGGTGTACATAAAAATGGAATATAAAATACTTAGAAATATATCGGCAAGTGTATTTAATTGTTTTGTGAAATAATTTTTAAATTAGTCAGTTAAAAAATAGTATAAATTCTAAATTTTTAAATTAAATGTCAGTTTAAAAATAGTATGAATTCTTAAATTTGACTTTTTTTTTACATTCCATAATAAAAAAATTTTTTTTTTGTTTTTAAGTTAACTAATGCTAGTTAATCGAAGAAATTTAACTTAACTAAATGAAAAAATTAATGGTTTTCGAAATTAACTGAAACGTTAAAAGTTAACCAAAAATTTAACTTCGTTAATTAACTATTAACTAATTAACTAGTTAATGCCCAGCTTTGCATAAGTCTTTTTCGGTACAAAAATCAAAAGTGCCCAATTTCATAGGGTCACAACATATTGTTTCCATTCAGATCTGTCATGTGCCATCGTTTTCACTTCGTTCCAGCTTTTGTTCGCCATTTTTGTTTCGGTGTCCAGAAGTCGTCTCCAAGTATTGGAAGACGACTTCTGGACACTTCTTCTACGGCTACCCTGCGGATTCCAGTCGATTGTTTAACGACGAATTGACGAATTATTAATTTCCATTCGAACCACCCGAAACATGTGATCATGAATACGGCTCAGAATTTTGCTAGAAGAGTGCTAAAAATAAGCGATGCACAATATCATGAAGATAACATTAAAAAGATACAAAAAATATTACAAAAAAATAGCTTTCCTCACAAAACCACGATGGACATAATCAAAAACGCGATCAAGAAACTAGATGAGGGAAACTCTGAAAAAACTGCAAAAATTTACAAAGCAATGTCACACGTTCCAGGTTTTTCCAATAGAATCGTCTACTCAGACATATACGACAAAAATAAATTTAACATAGCTCTAAAAACCAACAACACATTAAATCAATTATATTCAAATTCAAAAACAAAATTAGATAAATTAGACAAAGCTAATGTAATTTATAAAATACCATGCAATGGAGACGGATCCAGCATATGTAAAAAAATATATGTTGGAACGACAAAATCTAAATTCCGGACAAGATTAGCCGCACACAAATCTGACTACAAAACAAGAAAAGGAGCAATGGACAACAAAACGGCATTAGCAGCTTACTGTGTGTTTACTGGACACTCACCGAATTTGGAGAATGCGCGAATATTACAACAAGAAACAAATTACAGAAAACGATACACAATAGAAATGTTACATATTATAAACACTCCGACGGAAAAGCGAATTAATTACAAAACGGACACAGAAAAATGCGCGCATATTTACAGACACATAATTAGAAAACATAATAAGAAAACATAGACAGAACATATATTTAGTATTAGCTTGACAATCACAACAAGTGGACTGACATTGGATACTCGTAAGATATTTTGGAAATTGTTAGTTAGTTAAATTGTTTTCGGTGTTTTAATGTTGTTATTATTGTTTATTGTTATAATTTTTAGATTTTTCCTGAAGACGGACACCAAAGGGGTCCGAAATATCGAAAATAAATTACAAAATTTTTTTAAATAACATAAAAAGAGTTTTTTAAAAATTTTGTGGAAACATGACCTAGAGCCCGAACAAGTAACAAAAAATCATCATTTTAATTTCATGACAAAATTTGTTAATTTGATGAGAATTGCATCATTCCATTCGTTTTTCATGTCATATTGATACTATTTTTGTTAAATTGGTATGAAAAACAATAAATTGATATTATCACGTTTTACACTCCATTATCAATTCACAACATCAAACTTGCAACACCACTTATCAATTAATATACCATCAATATTAAGAAACTCACAAATTTACATGAAGCAATTAAGTTTCGATAAGAATTTTCTATCTCTTGTGTAAAAAAATTTTAAATCGATCAAGTAGGCTCTGATTCAAAAGTTGAATCTGAGAAAAAAAAGTAATCCTAATTTTTCCGCGTTCTCGTGAAAGTGCAACTTAAAAAGCGCAACTCGTAAAAAGTCTTACAAAAAAAGTGAAAACAAAGTGAAAAAGTAAAAAATATTGTATTTCAGGCTTTATTCGGAAATATTTCAATGTTTTTCATACACAATTTGCATAGTTCTGAAAAAAATTTTAGCTTTCAGTCAAAATGGGATCCCAACTGAATTTTTCATATCAAAATTCAGTTGGGATCCCATCAATTCCATTTTTTTTTCATATCAAATTCTAGTTGGTATCGGATTAATTCACCACTTTTTATATCAATTCTGCATTATTCATATCCAAATATTTACTCATATCAAAATGATAAAGCAACAGCATCAAATTTGATATCATTCATTATCGGCCATATTTTGTCAACGAAAATTGAAGATTTGATGGTATTTTTTGCATTTTTTTTGGTTCGGTGTACATAAAAATGGAATATAAAATACTTAGAAATATATCGGCAAGTGTATTTAATTGTTTTGTGAAATAATTTTTAAATTAGTCAGTTAAAAAATAGTATAAATTCTAAATTTTTAAATTAAATGTCAGTTTAAAAATAGTATGAATTCTTAAATTTGACTTTTTTTTTACATTCCATAATAAAAAAAATTTTTTTTTGTTTTTAAGTTAACTAATGCTAGTTAATCGAAGAAATTTAACTTAACTAAATGAAAAAATTAATGGTTTTCGAAATTAACTGAAACGTTAAAAGTTAACCAAAAATTTAACTTCGTTAATTAACTATTAACTAATTAACTAGTTAATGCCCAGCTTTGCATAAGTCTTTTTCGGTACAAAAATCAAAAGTGCCCAATTTCATAGGGTCACAACATATTGTTTCCATTCAGATCTGTCATGTGCCATCGTTTTCACTTCGTTCCAGCTTTTGTTCGCCATTTTTGTTTCGGTGTCCAGAAGTCGTCTCCAAGTATTGGAAGACGACTTCTGGACACTTCTTCTACGGCTACCCTGCGGATTCCAGTCGATTGCGACTCTGGAAGTATCAGTGGGTGGTCGGCGCAGGATATGGCCAATCTCTTTCGGATTTCCAATTCTATCGTTATTTGCTGTGATTTTTCCCACAAGGCAGAATTGGAAATTGCCTCTGGCCAGAACACACGCAGTATTTTACGCAAGCAACGGTTAATAAAAACTTGTATAGCTCGAATTTCAAGTGCAGCTGCATTCCAAGTCTCACATCCATACAAAAGGGTCGATTTGACATTGGAATTGAATATCCTTAGCTTAGTGCGCCTCGAGATATGAGGTGAATTCCAAACCGGATGTAGTACACCAAACGCCTGCTTCGCTTTCTTGATACGATTCGCGGTATCCTCGCCTGATCCACCCGAAGATGAGATTATGCTTCCGAGATAGCAGAAAAATTCCATCTCTTCCAGTTCGATACCGTCGA
The DNA here is from genome assembly GCA_951394025.1 of Heteromyza rotundicornis. Classification (NCBI taxonomy): domain Eukaryota; kingdom Metazoa; phylum Arthropoda; class Insecta; order Diptera; family Heleomyzidae; genus Heteromyza; species Heteromyza rotundicornis. Next base: position 63,108,739 of record OX596011.1, on the reverse strand, counting down.
TTTGAGTGTTGGTGACTTTCTTGACTTCGTCTTGTATGAGCTGCAGCTTAGATTCCATATCGGAATATGTGTGCGACAACAGGCAGATATCGTCTGCATAATCAAGGTCCTCCAGGCGATTTTGCAGGCCCCACCTAACACCTTTGTCCGCTCGCATTGCATTCCTCATGACAATGTCTAAGACGATGTTAAATAGCAATGGCGATAAAACGCAACCTTGCCGCACACCTTAGTACCTTTATCCTATCGCTCAGATCTTTCCCGTGAAGTATACGACAGCTAACATTGTCATAAAGTGCACCAATAAGTTGAACCAGTTTACGAGTTTACACCTTTACACGTAAGAGCGCTACGGATTGCATGGTGGTGCAGTGTATCGATGGCCTTCTGGAAATCGATGAATACAAGATACAGCGGCGACCGCCACTCGAATGATTGCTCCACTATAACTCTCAAACTGTTGACGTGGTCGACACACGAACGGTTAGGCCTAAATCCAGTTTGATCGTTTCGGAGGTCCGGCTGTAATGCAAAAGAAATGCGCTTGTTGATGATGTGCGCTATCACTTTATTAACCATGCTTATCAGTGTAACTCCTCTCCAGTTCTTGCACTCCGTAAGATTACCTTTCTTCGGAATGTTAACAATTACACCTTCTTTAAGATCTTCAGGCAGGGACCCTGAACCCCAAAAATCCTCTATGATGGGCCTTAATAATTGGCGGCATAATATTAATCAATTGAATTACTGTAAAGGAAATGTTGAAAACTTTGAATCCAATTAATAAAATACAAAGTAGCTTAAAATTTGCACTCAAATTGAATATCAAAAATGCACGATTAATATTGGAAATGGAATGAAATAGTTGCACCTCTGCAATGTGCAATGTACAATGGGAAACGATTTGGATAAAGTTGAATGTATAACCGGGAAGTATGCAAATTTGTACTGCAATTTGACCTTAAAGATAAATAATCCCTGGAGTATTCAAATTTACATTTGAAGATAAATGGCAACCCCAGAAAGTATGCAATGTTGTGTGACAGCGCAGAAACATAAATAAGAAATAAGTAATCCTGGAAGTATGCAAGTTTGTGCTGAAAGATGAATTAAGCAACCCAGAAGTATGCAAAGAATTTGGCTGTTTGCCAAAAATAAATATTGCAATTTATTTTAATGTCAGAAAATGCCAATTTAACATTGAAAAGCAAATTAAATAGTTGCGCCTGTTCAATACACTATCGGAAACGAATTGGATGAAGTAGAATGTATAACCTCACCGATTGTGCAAATGTTTTCTGGGAAATGAACTCACCGAAATTAGGAAAATCACTTTGGCGTGTATTCCTAGTACAATTTATTATCTACTAAACCTTAGTGCATGCCCAGTAGCCAGTGTGACCAGAAGACTAACGAAAAAATATTCCATTTTTGTTTGGAAGTGGAATATTTATATTCCACTTTAAAATTTGTATATTCCTCTTTTTTATTCAACTTGGAAAATTAAATATTCCATTCTTATTCCACTTTGAACAATATATATACAAATTTTGTTCAAACAAAGATTTTAGAAAAAAACAGAAAAAAAAACGACAAAAAAATAAGAAATTGATATTACATAAAAGTCAAATAACTGAAGGTAGTACTTTTTGGATGACATTTGAGGCAAAACTCCTATTATTTTACAGTTGAAACTAATTTTGACTTTGAATATGCGCCTTAAAGTTCCTGCTTAACCCAATGTATTTTTTTAAATGTCGTCCAAAAAGTACTACCGGTTCCGGTAACCAGGCTTTCCAAAATATCGGTTTCTGTTGCATAAAGTCAAAAAAGTGTTAATTTTAAAGTGAAAGTGAAAAAGACTAAATTACCTAACAAAAACTGGATGGCAAGAAAATTCAATTCAAATTCTGTTCTCAGGTTTAGAAAAATCGATTCCGCTTTCCAGACTTTCCAAAATATCAATTCCAAAACAGGTTATTTTTTAAAAATAATTTTTTAAAATCAGCAATTTCGTTATAATTGAACGGAGTCAGATTGGGCTTAGCAGTCCTAAGCAAAGTAAAATAAATTATCAAAATTGTATAGTTTGTGTTTAAACAAATTACTTCTTAAGAAAACAATCTATTCTATATTTTCTTGTGACGAAAAAATTACAAAAACAGAAAAGAAAATGTCCACAAACAGAAAAGAAAAGCACCAACAGACTTCATTTTATTTATGCAGATGCAAAGTGCTACGTTAGATATTTTATTCAAAATACATCAACAAAATTAAAAAAATTTGCTCTAAAACGCAAAACAAAGTGGAATATTTTTTTCCGAAAATATTCCTTTTTGAAAAAAAAATTTCCACTTTTATATTTGAATATTTTTTGAAAAAAAGTGTAATATTATTTTTCACTCTGGTCACGCTTCCAGTAGCTGTCAAATCAGTGTGTAATCTGTCAACTTAGTAGAGAACTTAAGTTAAGTTGGAACTTAATTTGACTTTGAATATGGCCCATTGAATTTACTCGGGAATACCACTGAAATTTAATATTAGTAAAGGCTAAAAATGTAATAAAACCACGTTCAGTCGAAAAGAAGATATGAAAAGCAAATAATTAAACGGCAGTTAGCGCAATGGAGAAGCCATCGGATGATAAGCTGTGATCAACACTCCACGGCTATATGTGGCATGTGTGCATGATATATCTCACCACGGTGCACAGTGATTTGTCTCCATATTTTTTTTATTTTTTTTTTTAAATTTATTTTTATTTATTGGATCTTCTAAAACTTAGAACTAACAATAATTTTTAACGGTACAAATTTCACATTAAATACAATATCACATTATAATGTACTAGTTGACCTAATCCAACGATTTGGACAACCTATGTAGTTATCATTCATAGGGGCGTCATCAAGGCGATGTTGACATCGATGGATGTTGGCATCGTCCTGATGGCGTCATATGCGGTATATTGGAGTTGCTGAGGGTTACGGGCTATCTATTCAAAAGCTATAGAATAGTTACACTTTAGACGTAGTGGTCGGGTGGGTCTAAACAAATTTCTAGCTAGAATATTTGGATGCAGCTTAAGCTTATCTTTGTACTTTGATGTACGCTTAGGGATCTCATCGGAAATTGTCGGTATTTGTAAATCTCGATGGATTTGAGCGTTTCATATAAACCATGGAGCTGCAACGATTTGACGCAGAACTTTCGACTGCATTCTTTGTAGTTTCTCAACATTTGATGGAGATGCTGTTCCCCAGAGCTCAATCCCATATGTCCATATGGGTTTAATTACGCTTTTATATAAAAGGATTTTGTACTTGGTGTTGAGTTTTGATTGTTTCGAAAGGAGCCAATTTAGTTCGATTTTTTTTAATTTGATTTGTGTATTTTTACCTTTGATGTGCCTTTTTCAAGTGAGCCTGCGATCGAGATGCATACCAAGGTATTTGGTTTCACGACACTGTGGTATTACACTACCATTTATTTTAAGGGTGGGGCAAGTATCTTTCCTTAGGGTGAAGGTTAGATGAACGCTCTTAGACTCATTGACTATAATTCTCCACTGAGCTAACCAATTTTGCAAAGTGATTAAATGCTGTTGCACGTGTTGTGATGCCATTTTGGGGTCTGAGTGTGAGCACAATATTGCGGTGTCGTTGGCAAATGTTGAGATGAGGGTCTGATCATAAGTGGGCATATCAGCTGTATAGAGTATATACAGCAGGAGTCCGAGGACGCTGCCTTGGGGTACACCGGCAAGAATATCAAATCTACGAGAAACGAAACTTTTATGTTTAACTACAAATTTTCTGTGGGTCAAGTAGTTGTCAAGCAAAATGTGCATGCTTGCGGGTAATAGTTTCTGCAGTTTGGATATCAATCCTCTATGCCATACCTTATCAAAGGCTTGGGTGATGTCGAGGAATACTGCTGGGCAGTATTGCTTTTTCTCGAACGTTTTTTTGATCAATTCAACAATGCGATGAACCTGTTCAATTGTGCCATGCTTTTCTCTAAATCCGAATTGGTGATTGGGTATTTCACCTTTAGCGAGTATTGTGGGTAACATCATTTTTATCAGAATTTTCTCAAAAAGTTTTGATAGGGTAGAGAGGAAACTTATTGGGCGATATGAAAGCTGGACATTAACTAGTTAATTCGTTAATAGTTAATTAACGAAGTTAAATTTTTGGTTAACTTTTAACGTTTCAGCTAATTTCGAAAACTATTAACTTTTTCATCTAGTTAATTTAAATTTCTTCGATTCTAGCATTAGTTAACTTTAAAACGAAAAAAAAATTTTATTATTGAATGTAAAAAAAGAAGTAAAAATTAAGAATTTATACTATTTTTAATAATCTACCTAGCCACACTGTTGAAACATTGTAAACACAGAACTCTTTCGTGTTGTTGACAAAAATTTAAAGTTCCAAGTCGAGCCCGCCGTCAAATGTATCGGCTTGGTCGGCGGCGAAATATTGAGTCGATTGTGTCGGCTCAACCGATATTGACATCGATTTGTTCCCACGCCGATTGAAGCCGATTATGGTCGGCACGAAACTGTTTAGCCGCCGCCCACATTTTCCAATCAACTTGGAACTCTGCGTAGTGACAAGAAAAAAAAAGAGCGTCGGCAAATTCATTTTGTAAAATTTTTACAAAGTTTTAATTATTTAAGTTAAATTTGCATATAGAGGGCTGAAATCGATCGAAAAAAGGGTCTGTGAGTGCAGGCATTCAATTGTATATTTATGCGTTTTCTGGAAAAAAAAATTTTTCTATAGAGAATTTAACTATTTAATTTAATTTTTAACGAAGTTAACCTTTTAACGCAATTAACTTTTCAATTCAACGAAGTTAAATTTTTGATTAATTATTTCCGGATTAACGAAGTTAAATTCTCGATTAACTATGCCCAGCTTTGGTAAAGTTACGCACTGCCACATTCAGTTGCTCCTCAGTTTTCAGTGACACATGTAGGGTAATGTGTGAACTTATATATTTTCTGAATTTAAGCCAATTCGTATACATACTGGTGAGTTTGTCGGGTGGGTTGACTTCTGAATTCGGCGCATATTTTACTGTGATAATAGTGGGTGTGTGATCAGACGAGAGTTCCACTGAAGACTCAATGGTTAGTTGAGTTCGTTTAAGGGTCTTGATTACTGCAAAATCAAAAACATCTGGAATTTTGCGTCTGTCTGATGGCCAGTATGTTGGCGTGCCTGACGAAACCACATCAAGGCCAAGTTTGCTGGTAGTATTCCATAGTAGTCTTCCTTTGGGCGAAATCAGACGAGAGCCCCAATAAATGTGTTTGGCATTAAAATCTCCAGCTACGAGAAATTTTGGGCCAAGGGTTGCAAAAAATGTCTGAAGTTGCTGTTCAGTTATTTTGGAGCTGGGTGGACAGTAAATTACAGATATTGTCAATCCTTTTATGTACTCATCAAGACAAATACTGGTGGCTTGCAAGTACTCGGTGCAAAATTCCTGTAAAACATAGTGTTTGATTCTGCCCTTAATTAGAATCGCTGATCCGCCTCGAACTTTACCACCTGGGTGTTTAGTGTCGTACAACTTGTATCCGGGTATATTAAAAATGTGTTTTTGGGTCAAATGGGTCTCTGAAATTAGCATTACATCTATACAGTATGAATTGAGGAATTGTATAAGTTCCAATTTATGTTGGCATAAGCCATTCGCGTTCCAGTCATGGTTTATTATTTATAAGGGTCTGGATTAGCATGTTTTGATTAAGTAACATCTCTTGCGTCATAGTTTGCATGCCGTTCATAAACTGCGACATTGTTCAAGGCCAATGTTCTGTTGAGCGGGTTGAATAACTGGTGGGTCTTGGTTATTGCCTTTGAGTAAATTTGTATATGAAAATGGTTGTTGTTGTGGTGCAGTCATAGCTCCATTCCCTTGGAGTGGTGGGTATGATTTCATCTGGGCAATATTGGCTGGAGTAGGGTTTGACATCGTCGCAGTTGTTGCCCTGAAGGGCTTCGTTTGGGAAGAAACCTTATTTTTAAGTGTTTTATAGACTACACATCTTCTATAATTTGCAGTGTGATTTTTACCACAGTTACTACAATGTCTAACGGCTGCATCGTTCCTAGATTTCGGTCATAATTGGGTCTGGTGCAAGTCACCACAAATAACACAAACACTGGGAAGTGTACAATATTTTTTTGTGTGGCCAAATTCCTGGCAATTTTGGCATTGTATTGGACCACGGCTTTTACGTGGCTCCTCAACACTGACTTTGCGGTGTAATAAATACCGCAGATTATATATGGGGTGGGGTTCGCCTTTTTTTAGAGTCTTGGGGTCAAATTCGAGTTCAATGCGGAAGAGGGGTTGGGGTAACTTATCTCTGTTTTTTATGTTAGATACAGATCTGACCTGAAATTTTCGATTCAGATGCTGCGGCTGCTGCCATTTCCGTTTTCTGCTGGGTGTAGGGTGTTGGGGTTTCGCATTGTTCTCGCCAAGGAACAGATGGTGATGCGAGAGAGCTTACGAAGAGCGCCTCTTCAAAATAGTGTTTTCAGCTAGAATAGCATTGTTAGCAGGAAACACAAGAGTGAGTTGCAATGCATTCTCAGAGAATGCAGAGGCTTTTAACTGCGGCGCTTTCGCGGGTGCTTCAGCATTGTTCGTGTTTTCCGACAAACCGGTTTGTGAGATTGAATCAAGTGGCGGCGTTCTCATCATATTGATCACTTTTTAATTTTGTTTATTGATTATGAGCTTGGGACAAAAATCGAAGGTTTTTCTGTAACCCTTATAGTTTTTGAATAAATCCAGAATTGTATGCTTGATTTTCTTATTTAATTATTATGCATATAATACAACTCTACAATTATATTTCGAAAAAGGTTTCTTAGCTTTAATAACGGATTCTAGTGGTCCTTGATTAGCTGATTTCAAATTTGGTAACCGTTTTTGGCTAGCAGTTGTAGTTTAGCAGGTACATTAATGCAAAAACATAAACAAAATTTTTTAATAAATTTAATATTATAACTATTGAAAAGATCAATACATTTTTATAATCTTGAACACTTTGTAAAGATAAATGCATTTTTTACTATATTATATTATGTATATTCTACTATTAGGGGTATTCACGGATTAGTGTACTTTTGTCGAAGTGACGTATTCACTTTTACCAAAAATTTTACCTGTATTCTCAATTTTAATAATTCTGTCACATTTTTTTTTTATTTGTTTAACATGAGCATTGCTTGGTAAAGTAACAAACCCCAAGAAATCCTGAAAAATCTGGAGAACCCGGGATTGCCAAAACCATTCGGTATTGACGCCTTAGTCAATAGGAAGAAGAGAGAAGAGTAAAATAGAGAAAAATTTAATCACATTGGATCAACAATATTTCAATTGAGCTTTTAGTTACTATACATACATTAATATCAATATATTAATAAAAGTACATGCATTCATCACATTTTTCCATTTTATTTACATTATAAACTTTAAAAAATTTTTTTTGATATAAAATCGTAATTTTAGGCTTACAAAAAAACATTTTTTTGAAAAAGTTGGTAAAAAATGGTGAATTTCTTTTTTTTTCTAAACGAAAACACATTAAACTTTAAAAAAAAAAATGTTCACTAACTTTTATATACTTTTTTTTTACAATCCATAATTTTTTAGTTTTTTACACTAAAACTTTTTTTTTTCATGGTACTTACAAATTTTTACATTGAAGTTTAATGCCCAGATTTTTTTTTCATTTTTAAATACAATAATAACATTTATCACAAAGCTATCAAAGAATAATTTTTTTTTCGAGCATTTGTGATAAAATTTTTCTAATTTGAAAATATTCCTGGACGTCAAAAAAATCGAATAAAAAAGTTCATATTCTTTTTAGTCAACGTAGTACCTTTCCAAAAATACCATATTTCATATAATTGATGACATCAAACTTTCTGAATTTTGTCTATGGGACAAATCACTGTGCGGTGTCGCGTGTTGAGTATGCAATAAACATCTCACCACGGCGCCACGTGTAATCTATGGAAGAAATGCTAACTGAAAGATAATAATGGAAACCCTAGAAAGTTTGCAATGTTGTGCGACAGTGCTTAAACATAAATAATGATGAACCTGGAGTATTCAAGTTCTCGCTTACAAATAAATCAAGGCGACCCAGAAATATGCACTGAATTTGGCTGTTTTCACGATTTGCACACGTTTTCGGGTGAATTTTCCGGGGTTTCTTAACCGACATAGAATGCGGCCACCGAGAAGAACAAAACAAAAGCAATTAAAATATATATAAGTATAGATAAGTTGCACCGGCCAAGCGCTACAAATTGGTGATTGTCGTATCACAGAAAGAAAAACAATTTTTCGATAAGAATCCCTTCCATCGTTTTTTTTAATCATAGAATTTGTGCAAACATTTTAGAGAAATGTCGTTGGACGCTGGCACGTCTGCTCCCAAGCAAGACGACGATGAAAATACCAGCGAAGAGTTTACTTCAATGGACTCTTCAGTGGTTGATCAGGGTGCTGTTGGAGTACATACGGTCACTGTGGTTAAAGTTCCTAGCCCGTTCTGGCGCGATAATCCAACCTGTTATTTCACTGTCGAAGTATCGCCATATCGTTACGCACCTTGATGGCGACCTTCTTGGCATTGTGGGCGACATTATCTACAATTCGGCTCAAGGCAAATATGATGCACTTAAGCATCGCATAATCAGCAGTCTGTCAGAGTCTCAAGAAACAAAACTTCGTCGCTTGCTTCGTGGTCAACCTCTGGGCGAAGAAAAGCTGCTGCAGCTTCTTCCAAATTTGTCTGCGGGCTAGTGCAACGAAAATGTGTTGCGCAGCCTTTTCCTTGAGAAGCTGCCCGAGAGCATCCGCGGTGTGTTGGCTATTAGCGAGCTGACAAACTTAGCGAATTTTGCTGAGCAAGCTGGCCGTGTCGCCCACAGCTTTCTGTCGTTAGACAACTTGGATCGATATACGAACATTTTGCGCGCCGAGCCAGACAACGCAATGGGGCAGTTGTTAGTGCACCCAGAAAACAAAAACTGTTGGGGCAGCAGAATTTTCGGCCAACCGAATGCTAGCGTCACAACATCTACTTTCAGATGTTGCAGCATCTTCTATCTGTTGTCCCAGCATCTACTATCTGACGCAGCAACATCTCTCTGATACTGCAAAAAGAATGTCAAAAATAATGCTAACGTGTAAGAGCGAGACAACAATTTACTTAAATTGTGCAAATGAAAAAAAATATACAAAAAAAAGTATTACGAAAAAGAATGCAAGAAAAAGAAAGCAAACGTGTTTGATGTTGTCTTGTAAAACTATAGAAATAATTTTATAATTTAATTTCATATATAAGCACAAGACTTTTAATGCGAAATAATTCTCAATTCTTACACGAATTTGATGGGCAACATACTTTTTACTGCAAATACATATGGTGTTTTATATCCACAATTAACGCGCTTTCATAAAACGCAATATTTAATTATTTCATTCAATTTGCAAAAAATTTAAAATGTTGAAATACGTGTTTTTCGGAAGTTAACAAAATAGAAACTATTCCGCACAATTTTTCGAAGCAGAAAACACTTCTTTTTGTTTGCAATTCATTATAGTTTAATCATAATTAGGTTTTAAAAATATTTTCTAGATGCGTAAAAGATAAACAAGATGGATGCATAATAGTGATTGACAAAATTTGATGAATAATAGTGATGGGCAATATACTAAAGGGGATGCCACAAAAATTTTTATTGTTTGTCAAATTAAAATTTTTGTGGTTTGGCAAAATTAAAAATGAACACTAATTGAAAGAGTGAATATTATTTCAAAAGAGTGTTATTTTAATTGCAAAATTTGTTAAAGAAATACGTAATGTAATTAAGGGACGCTATTACAAATTAATGTTTTAATGAAATATTTTATGAATCAATTTAAAACATATCGATCTTCATCGAAAAAAAAAGAAAATGTTTGTACATATTGATTAAAATAATCTCTATGGCCCCGAAATTGTCAAAAAAAACGTCCATTACCCCCATCTACAAAATTCTCGCATACTATACATCGCATACGATAACCTTTTGTGACATAAAGATAAAAGGTGTCAGATTGACCTGGCGTCAAATATTTTTGCGTGTGGCACGCATTCAAATAAATAGGGGTCAAAGGACGCCTGTGTGGCATGGGCTTAAGCCTTCAACTATTTTTCTGAATTAGTTTGCAGCCTTTGGCTGGTCAAATGTTTATTTTTGTGAATTTTGGTAAAAGAAACTTAGATTAAAAGGAAGAAATCAATAAATAAAAACACAAAAACACAAAAGTTAAAATAAAAATTTATTTCCAACACTGGTCTTTTGCTTCCTACATGGCATCACTGTTAGTTGTCACGGTTCACAAGCGAATTCAGTTGCTACATGCGAGTGTGGATTCGGTTGTGGTAGCTTTTTTATTTGAAATGTTCTGTCAGCTGAAAAGAAGTGTCTGCTTCAATCTCCTATTCTGTTGTTATATCCGAATTGAACATTTTAGCGTTTCTTCTGGTATTACAAGCGAATTTGGGTCTCTCTCAAGCGAAAACTAGAGCTGCAGACGAATATTTGTTACCACAACCTCGCGCCAAGCGATTATTTTTTTGTGTGTGGCTATAGAAAAGCTGACCAAGCAGGTGAATCATCGCAGCCGCAGCAACAGCCGCTCGGGTTGCTTTCATGCCGACTCACGTGCCGGCTCATCTACTCCAGAGGATAGTAGTGCTGGCGGGAATTTCTCGTTGCCTGGAATTTTTACCGAACTTGTTTACCCAACGCTACGCTAGTACAAGCGGTACTCAGTGCAATGGACTGACTGTTCAGACAGGGATTTCGCAAAAGAACTCTGGAAGAATCGGTTTAGTTAGCGTTTTCGTCATTTGCACATCGACATCATAATCATGCAATCATGCTATAGGTACATATGCGCTTACGATGATCGACCGTTTCTTACGCTGACTAGAGGCTGTACCACTGAAGGACATCATTGACAACACTATATTCGACAACTTTTACGCCTGCTCGAGCCACGATAACGTCTGACAGAGGTTCTTAATTCGAGTCGCAGCTATACGATGCGCTTGCAAAACTTATTGGCAGCAACAGAATACCATTCTGCTGCAAATGGTTGAACGTTGGAATCGATCCTTAAAGGCAGCCATCATGTGCCATGTTTGCCCTTCGGGTGAGCCACAAAGAAAAAATTAAAGCTTCTGCAGCAGAGCATGTATATGGAACCACACTCCGTATACCGGGTCCTTATGATGAACCTTACGAAGTCATCGACCACATATCAGACCATGTTTTCAAAGTCAAGGTTGACGATACTCCAGTTTCCATTACTACAGAGCGACTTAAATCAGCATTTTTCGAACGACACGTTACCAATCAGGACAGATCCGGACTCATTGTCACTGCAAGCAGCACCATCTGCTTCTACAGTTCCACGAGTTACGCTCAGGACATATTCAGCAGTGAGACGGGTACATTTCGCCAATCAGCAATACCCGAGTCACTCGTAGCGGAGTACTGTTGGAACTTGTAGTTGATGGCAGCGTCACCTAGGAGCAGTGATGCCAAATTGAGGGTAATTTCCCTCTTTGAGGGATTTTTTGATTATATTTGCCAAAAAGGGAAAAGGCACTTTTTTATCTATCTGAAGGAAAAAAGGGAATTTTTAACTTCCATTATTTTATATATATTTATACTTATATTTCAGTTTTTTTTATGAATGATGCAGCTTTGATTCTTGGAAAATTTTCTACAAAGTACCTTTTAATAATTTTTAATCAACGATGAAAATTTTTCCCTATAAATCCGATTTTTGAGCTTGCATCTGATTTTCTCAAACAAAAATTCACTCATGAAATGCTACAAAATCAAGATCCATTTTCATCTTCTCCTGTATGATAACATCAAAGGTATGTTCACCAAATTGATTAATGGTCTTCATGTAACGATAGAAATCGAGTGTAAACTGAAGAAACTGGTTATTTTTATGCAAGCATAAATGAACTGTCAAAATTTGTATAGAAAATAAAATACACAAATCGCATAAAAATATTCCACGATTTCGATGTGTAAACTATTGTAGAAATTTATACAAATGTTTTTCAGTTTAGTTAGTTTGAAAAAGATTTTATTTCCTTAAAAATAGAAAATTTAATGAAAATTCATTAATTTGTCAAACGGCGAAAAAAAGCGACTACAAAAATTCAAATTTTTCATAGCTCTAATTTGAAAATCAGCAGATTTTGACAGATGAGACCATGAAGGCTGGTTCGAGTTTGAAGCTGATGCATGTCCAGAACTTGGGGCGCCACATGTTACATGCGACAAAATTCGTTGTAGAGAATTGACATATATTTTTATTTGTGTGGAGCGAAATATTTTTGGACATTTAAATATTTGAATTTTGTAAACAAAGTTTAATGAAAATGTGAAAAAATTATTGTGAGTGATTGTGCAGCTAATATACATTGTTTTCAAAGCAACATAAAGGTCATTCCATTGCCAAAAAATCTCTCTAAAGTACTCAAAAAGTCAACTCTTTTTAGCTTTCTCTACACAGAAAAAAAAAAGATAGGTTAATCTAACCAAAAAACGTTGTAAAAAAACAATTTTTTATTTTATATGGAAAACACAAACAACAATTACAATTGTTGTGGTTAATCTAATCGTCAAAAAATTGTTAAATGATTTGCCAGCATGGTCGTATTTCGGCATATGATTCGCAATGTCATCGCTCGATGCAGAAATGCAACCATGCCGCAAATATTTCATAATTCTGAAACAGCATGACATTTAATACAAGAGAGAAAAATTATTATATATGGCTGTCTCGTTTTCGCTCTCAAAGCAACAAGTGCTGCATAATATATGAATAATTTATATTCGACACTTGACTCATGAAGTACTTGGTTCCATTAGTATGCGATACTATTATTGGTATTTTAGGGAAGTTTGTATGAAAATTGTTGGGTCGTAATAATAAAAACGTCTTAGAGCAATTGCTACGTGCATTTACTTTACTCAGAGATTTTATTTCAAATCAAAATTGAATGAAAATTATCGTAAAAATTATTAAGTATTCACAAGAAAGTATCCGGTTGTATCGAATACAAAAAAATCGAATTTTCGCAGCACTAGAAGATGGCGTCCAATTTGTTTACATTTTACATTTTTGATATTTCGAAAAGAATTTTTAAAATCAAATTATGACTATGTTATAATTAATTATTAACAAATATTGTGATTTTACGATTTTATAAATTGTGCAGAATGTTTTTCAAATCGTTTTTTCCCGGGAAAACATTAATTTCAATATTACAATATTATTGTAAACTTAATGAAATATTAAAATATTGCGTTTTGTGGAAGCGCGTTAGTTATAAGTAATGAATATTATATATATTCGCAGTAGAAATGATGTTGCCCGACAAATTTGTGTACGAAATGTAAATTATCGCGTTTTTAAAGTCTTGGGCTTACATTAAATTAATTTAAGCTTCATAAATATATTTCAATACAACACATCTACAGAAATACCAAACACATCAGCTATCTTTTTTTTGCATTCTTTTTCTAATATGTATCTATTTATTTTTTCGCTCAATTGGATAATTGCTTTCTCTGTCTTCCATAAAGTAATATACGAACAATTTTTAATTGTACGCCAACAAAATTTGATTGTACGCCAACAACTTTGAGTCGGTTCCATTTACAACGTTTCTTGGTTGCTGCATTTTTAATCGTCTTTTTTGGTTAGATTTACCTACTTTTTTTTTGTGTGTATATACGCTAGCCGGAATGGAAATTTTGTTTGTTTTTCGCTTCGTTTTTTTTACATAGGTAAAGATTTTGTCAAATGGACGTGTTTTAATCGGTCCCGCAGAAATATTCGAACTAAATTGTGAAAGAATAAAAGCAAACCTAAAAAAAATTACGCGAATTAGACGCTAAAAGAATTCAAGAAAAAGAGTGCAAGTGGCGAAGCCACTGCAAATAATAATAAACTAAACAAATAAAAAAGATTTATGTGAAAATTATGTCAGTGAAATATTCCCCACAAAAGACCAGCAATTCTCTCTCCGAGAATTCGTCATCCCGCGCAAAACAAGAGCTGGAATCAGCATCTAGTGGTAGTGAAAATACGGCGAATTCACAAATTAAAGCTTTTTCCATGCAACCAACAGGTGCGAGCAGTGCGAATGCATCGCAACCTGTGATTGTTACGCTCCCCGCCACACAACATGGCGCATGAATAGTGCATCTGCAGAAACAACTATAACAAAGAGTCGATCTGCAGAGGCACTCTTTGCTAACTCTCCCGCATCGCCATCGGGCTCTCTCTCATGGACCATGGAGTGTCAAACTCCTATACCCTACACCCAGCTAATATGACTGCATTTTTAGCATCACAATCCAAGTTGGCAAGTACAATTAATACCAATACTGCAATTGGTGCAATTGGTGCAAACCCTACTATAACACTGCGTTACAGTCGCCCAGAACTTTCGACGCCACCTATTACACGTTGTAGGTATGTCCAAGAAAATTACATCTGCGTACCAGAAATTTTGATTATACCCCCAAAATCTGAAGTTAGAAGAGGATAACTTTGGAAGCGTGAGCTCGATATGCACAAGCTATAGCTTGTTAAAAAGAAGAGAAACAGAAGCTTCAATCAGTGTATAAGTATGTGATGTATTTTTAATTTTTGTAAAAAAATGAGTATAGTGTTGTATGAAAAAAATTCTTAAATCGAAAAAAACCGTTAAAATAAATGTAAAAAAATTGTGTCTGAGCGATGTTTTCAGTAATAACTTCTGTGTTTTTCGCCATATTAATCAATTATACACTGATTAAAGCGTCTCTTTCTCTTCTTTTTAACAAGCTAAAGCTTGTGCATATCGAGCTTACGCTTATAAAGTTATCATTAAAAATAGGGTAACACCGACTAAAATTGGTTTTTCTCTTCTAACTTCAGATTTTGGGGGTGTAATCAAAATACCTGGTATGCAGTTATCATTTTTTTGGACATACCTACAACGTGTAATAGGTGGCGCCCCAAGTTCTAGGCTTTTTTTTTGTAACATAATGTCAGGATATAAAGTATAATGTTGTTTGAGTTAACACGAGAGACAGGCGCTTGCGTGTTCTTCTGTCGGAAGTTCACTGTCTTTGATCGGTTCGTCAGGGTTGTCGGTACGCTTCAAATTTTCAGTGTTGCTTACACTACAGAGAAAAATACTCCACGTGCGGCAGTGCAGACAGGCATGCACCACTACCTGCAAAAGCCAGACCCTATATTGCGACTTCGACCCTAAGACTCTGCAATCTGCGATATTTATTACACCGTAGAGTCAGTGTTGAGGAACCGCATAAACTTCGAGGCCCAACACAATGCCAAAACTGCCAAAAATTTGGTCATTCGAAAAAATATTGTACATTTCCCAGTGTTTGTGTTATATGTGGTGACCTTCACCAGACGCAATTGTGTTCAAGATCGAGAGAAGACGTAAATGTTAGACATTGCAGTAACTGCGATGGAGATCACACTGCTAACTACAGAGAGTGTTCAGTCTACAAAACCCTTACAAATAAGCCCTTAAGAGCAACATCTGATGAAATCATACCCACCACCCCAAGGAAATGGTGCTAGTGCCGCACCACAACAACAACAATTTTCATACGCAAATGTTCTCAAAGGCAATACCCAAGACCCTCCAGTTACTCAACCTGCTCAACAGAACATGTCGCATAAACATCTCATGTCTGCTGGTGGAATACCACCAGCAGACTCGGCCTTGATGTGGTTTCGTCTGGCACGCCAACATATTGGCCATCTGCTATTGATTTTGGTGCTATTGATTTTGCAGTAATAAAGAACCTTAAACGAACTCAACTGACTATTGAGTCTTCAGTGGAACTCTCGTCTGACCATACACCTACAATTATTACTGTGAAATTCAGAAGTCAACCCACCAGGCTGGCTCACCACCTTACGTTACCACCTGGCTTAAATTTAGGAAATATATAAGTGCGCATATTACCCTAAATGAGTTACTGAAAACTGAGGAAGAACTGAATGTGGCAGTGCGTAACTTTACCCAGGACCGTAGCCAGAAAATTTTTTCGGGTGGGGGGTCCAAAAAAAATTTACCAAAAAAGTAACACGACCTGATTGCCAAAAAAAATGGGATAACCAACCCTAATTTCTTATGTAAAGCTAGTAAATTTGCACGTGCCATACACGGGAAAATAAAACACTAATTTGAAAAATTAAATGTTTACTAAATATATTGTGTATATTTAGATGCAAAAATATATTATACGTTTTTATATGTAATTTTTTTTATAGAAGTTTGTGAAATATGTGAACTTTTATTAAATTTTGTTTGATGATGTAATTGTCACCTAATGTGTAAAGTTGAACTGTTACATTAAAAAAGAATTAAAAAAGAAAGAATAAAAAAAGTAAATTTTCGTCTTTTGTGTGAAAATTATTACAACGTGCACACCGTGATTTACGTTGAGGCTTTTGACAATTTATCGAAACGTGTCCGAGCTCGCCACAGTTATAGCACTTCACTGTTTTTGTTATTTACATATCGTTTCCTTTATTAGAATTTTCGCGTTCATTCTGTTTCGTTTTGTTTTTATCGAGATCGTTATCAACCGTTTGTTTTTGTTTGAATTCTTATTTTTGTATGCGTTGTGAAGGAATATTCTTTTCATATTCTTCCAACGTTTCGCGTAATTCGCGAGCGTATTTAGCTATCGCTGTTTCACTTAGTTTATACCGACGTCCGAGAGCACAGATGCGAAAACAATAATCGGTTACACTTTACGAATCACACCACACATGACATAGTGAATATCGGCTTCGTCGGGTGATTTTCCGAATTCTTTTAATAATTCATACGCGAAATGATTCCAATTGGAATGTAGCTTTTCAGATGAGTCGAGCCATAATCGAGCTACACCCTTCATTCGACTGTAAACAGCCAACAAGAGACACTTTTCGTCCCATTTGTACCCACATATGACACTGTTCACTCTTTCAATGAATTGTTCTGCTTTTGTCGCTAGCAACTTCTCCTTCGTCCGCGGAAATTGCTTCCATTAATCGTGTCTGCAATTCCACTTTTTTCCCCTTTGCATCTAAGTTTCGCTCACGTAGGCGAATTTTTAACTCGTTGTATTTTAAACTAGTAATACCGAGCATTTCTCCTATTTTTTCGTTTACTAGAACTTCCTTCGTTTTAACACGATTTCTTACTAGCTAGAAATGTTTAAAACTGACGTTTTTTTACCGTTATTACGAGACCGACCGAAATCGCTTTGTTTAATTTCGGCCGAAACCGAAATGGCCGAATTTTTATTTTTCTAATTTCGGCCGAAACCGAAATGGCCGAATTTTTATTTTTTTAATTTCGGCCGAAACCGAAGCCGAAAAAAAAAAAGAAAAAATTGTGAATTCAAATTTAATAAATTGTAAATAATTAAGCTGAAATCAATCATTTTAAGTTCAGATCAGAGATCCTCACTGAAAGACACTGTTTCATGAACCACAGTAAAAATGCATTGCCTTTCTTCAAGTTCAGACACATTCCCATTCACAACTTTGAATCTGAACAGACATTCGCGCACAGCGCACAAAAGGCAACGAGCAAAGTGAATATTCATCAAAGGCAGTGAATATACACCAAAGGCAGTGAATATTCATTGCCTTTTTGATGTCTCATTGCCTTTGAACGAAAGCAACGAACTCGAGAGAATTATTCGTTATTCGTCGCACGTTGCTCGTTGCTTCAAGAAAGATTTTCACTCAGTGTTGCATTGGAGATTTGATGAATGACACTTTAAGTAACCAATATTTGAAATAATATACA
Source organism: Heteromyza rotundicornis (assembly GCA_951394025.1). Classification (NCBI taxonomy): domain Eukaryota; kingdom Metazoa; phylum Arthropoda; class Insecta; order Diptera; family Heleomyzidae; genus Heteromyza; species Heteromyza rotundicornis. The sequence goes on along the minus strand of OX596011.1, from coordinate 63,090,774 downwards.
AACAAATTACAACTTTTTTATCATACAAAAATTCATTCATAAAATGCTTAATTAAAAAAGTTTAAATTCATGTATGATAATTTTAGTGGGTATTTTTTGTTGTACGTTGAGGGAAAAAATGTTTTATTTTGTGGGAAATTCCGAGCGAAGTCCATGGCATCACTGCCGAGAAGTGATGCAAATGCATTACTGCGTAGTATTGCAGTGTAAAATTACAAGAGTCCGCCTTCATGATTTTTGCAGTTGTTATTAAAAATCATATTGTCGCTATTGTGTAATCAAATTAACAAAATAAATATAAATATTTGATAATTAAACTGAGGTCATTCGTTTTTAAATTTTCGTAATCCGCTTCTTTCTGGCAGAAAAAAGTAAACAAAAAACAAGAAGTCTTCAGTGACGTCACGACAAAGTCACTGTTCACACGAAGGCGGTGGAATCTTAGTGTGTAACCATTTTTGACGCATCAGGTGTGTAGTAGGTGAAGTATTCTATGCCTGGGGGCTCTATAGTCCAACCGCGGCCTGTTGAAGTACATTTAGATGCGAACTGTGAAACTCGATTTGACATTTAAGCATAATTTAAATGGGAAATGCCATTTAATTGACGACTGTGCAACCGAACCTTAAAGTTTTATTCATCAAATCTCCAATGCAACACTGAGTCAAAATCTTTCGTGAAGCAACGAGCAACGTGCAACGTGCGACGAACAACGAATAATTCTCTCGAGTTCGTTGCATTCATTCAAAGGCAACGAGACATCAAAAAGGCAATGAATATTCACTGCATTTGGTGAATATTATGAATATATGTTTCTGGTGAGAGTGAACTTCGGAAGCATTCGCGTTGATGAGCCTAGTGCTTGCTTGCCTTTTCGGTATGTATGCGTAAGGCACATTCTCATTCATTTTTTGATAGTGTGGCTCAAAACTAGAAAAGTGAGCATTCATGCCGTTCACTGGTTCAGATCATGAATTAGATGAATTTAGAAGCAAACTATCAAATGCGTGGTAATCAATTGAAGGGGCAGTGTTCTCACTTTTTGCTACGGCGAGAGTTGTAGATATTCGATTTTAGGGGAGTAGATTTCAAGAAAGGGAGTAGATTTAATTTTTAGAATAATATAAATAATAATATAAATTCTACGGGAGTAGTAGAAATTACTGTCAAAGTAGCAGATTTCAAGAGAGAGGAGTAGATTAGGGTTTCTGCGTAGAGTAGTAGAGATTCTGTCATGGTAGTAGATTTGTAGAAAGAGTAGTAGTTTTGCATTGTATGCAACTCACATAATATTTTGAGGAGAAGATTTCTTACAATAGTAGTAGAGGAGTAGAAATTTAAAAATCATCCCGAGAGTAGTAGATTTGCTCCGATAGGAGAAGAGTGAGAACGCTGTGAACATAAAAATTCTTTCAAGAAAATAAGTTTCAAAGTTTTTAATTTTTCTTTTTTTAATACAAATTGGGGACATGTCTTCTTTGTCGCTTCTGATTCTTCGAAACTATGATCAATACTTAAATTTGTGTTACATACCGCTTTTATCCACTTGGTTGTCCCTTATGTATTTGGCCACGCCGAATCCAAAAATAATAATGAAAATTGCACAAAAATTTAATTTTTGGTGCATGCTGTAAAAATTTAATTATTATTTTCGTATTCAGCGTGCCAAAATGCATAAGAATTTGTCTATCAAGTATATTTATCACAAAAAATGTTCAGTTTTGTCTTTGTTTGTAATCTTTGTTATTTATTTGTTACATTTTTCGTATCAAACCGAAATTTTCGGCGGAAATATAGAAATTTCGGCCGAAAACGAAATTTGGCCGAAAACGATATTTTATTTTTCGGCCGAATCTGAATTCGCCGCTTTTTTGGGCCGAAAAGCCGAAATACCGAAACCGAATTTCGGTATATATATATATAGAGTACCGTTTTTCGCAATTTCACAAATCGTTGAAATTGTATTTAAGCGTTTTCGTGGGTTTGATAAAACTTTTTACATCGTTTTTCCCGTAGAACTTGTGTTATTGTAAAATTGTATATTGACCGTACTTTTTGTTGGTTTATTAAACACACCGTTTGTATAATACACTGAAAGAAAAAACATGTTTTAAAATTAAAAATTTTGTTTTCAATTTGCATTTTAAAACATAGTTTTTTCCGCGGTACATTTATGTTTTCATTTTTAAAACAAATACTTTCAATTTCAATCGTCTTGCTCTTTCGTTAGTCGTTTGAAATTGATAATACTGTTCTTCTTTTCTATTTCAAAAAATCATAGTATATTCCAAAAAATCAAAGTATAGTTTTAGGGTGTTTTTTAAAAAAATTCAAAGTATGCTTTTAGTACAACATATGTATATATATTACATTTAGACTCTGTTAAATAATGTTAACATTAGACCAACCTGTTGAGCGTTTAGCGCGCCATCCAAACACCGTAGGCGTCGGTTCGAATCCCGGTCTCGAATTTGAGAAAATAAAAAGTTAACTAAATATAAATAAATAAAATAATTGCAAACAAAAAAAATTTTTTTTATTTGGAAAAAAATGTTTTAAAATTGAACATTTGCGTTTTAAAATTCTTTTTTAGCACACGTGTTTTAAAATTGAACAAATCTGTACAAAGCTCTGTTTTAAAAACAAAATCGTTCAATTTTAAAACATTTTCGTTTTATTTTAAAACATTTTCCTCTTAGTGTACCAATATTTTTCTATAAAATTTGAGAGGTAGAGTGATTTGATGTAGAATTGCCTATCTTAAATTTTGTAAAACAATCTTAAAAAATGAACTATTAGAAAAGTTTATATGAACTGATCACCTGTCAAGAAAGAAATTTTGCTGAAAAATAGTTTAAAATCATTTTACATAAGAAATTAATGTTGGTTATACCATTTTTTTGGCAATCAGGTAGTGTTACTTTTTTGTTAAATTTTTTTGGACCCGAATATCATTGCAGATTTTAAAGTCGCCGAAAACCCTTTATTTTAAATCGAAATTGCTGAAATTAATTTAAAGGAAATTTATTTTCTGTCGGTTAAAGGGTTTTTTTAGTCGGTTAAAGGGTTATATTTTAAAAAGCTTTTTCTTTACTCTTTTTTTATTTTCCTCTTTTTTTTAAAACTTAGTTTCAATTAATTTAGAACACTCCTTAGATTTTTGTCCCAAGCTTATATGGAGACAAATCACTGTGCGATGGCGTCCTCAGTTTTTCTGCAGCACGTTTATTTTTATATATACCCTACACCTATTTGGCCATATTGGATCCGTCATCTTGCCAGCGACCCCAAAAACCCCCTATACAAAATTTCAAACTGGTTCCGCCATCTTGAATTTTTAAAATGCGACATCAAATTCGAAATCAGCGATCCCGAAAACCCCTTTATACAAAATTTCATACTGTTTTGATGAAATCTTAAAATTACGGTAAAAACACGATTTTCACTTATATGGAAGGTAGGCGTGGCAGTCGACCGATTCCGCCCATTTGCAATACCAACTCCTTCTAAAATGGATAAAACCATAATTTGGGATCCCTAGCTTTCTTCTAGTTCCTGCAATCGTGTTTACAAGAAAAGAAAAATATGGCCCAGTATGTGTAGGTTATATATAAGCTTGCCCGACTGAAACTTCCTCACTTGTTTTTCTATAATCCAATTTAGCAGAAAAATTTTCAATTCAGATCTTTCTGGCAATGCTTGCTGTCAGAAAAACGTAAACAAAGAACAGCTGTTCGAGTAACAAGAGGTATCTGTTGACGTCACGACAAAATGGCGATCCTTGCGGTAAACGTCATGTCATCATCTGTGTTATATCATTCTTGAGAAAAAACGGCCTAAAGAACTATGATGATGGCTTAAAATTTTGACGGTGCCACCCTGTGCTGTGCCAAAACTACATCAATTTCAATGCAGAAGTAGTCGAAGTTGAGGAATGAAAAAATCGATTATTGCCATATAAATAACTGGCTAAACAAAAATAGTAATTTGAATTTATTTAAATAACATTTAAAGTTACAAAAAAAAGGTTTTGTGAAGTGCATCTTGAATTACATTTAAGTTTCTTATATCAGCCTCCTAATTTGTAGTCATGGGACAAACTGTGTAGGTGCAGTGGAGTTGGTACGGTTGTGTTCTCGTCTGAACAATATTTATATATTGGAATTATATTTAAAAAAATAGATACGACCGGTATTAGCAAATGTATTAGTTCATGACAAAGTTTGTAGAGCTTTTCGGAAATTCTAAATTATCTAAATTTTCGTTGGTCCAAATTATTTTAAGAAAGTACACAAATTCAATATTTAATAATGAGTAGGAGCAGGCAACTGAAGTGATAATGAAAAATATATGCCTAAGAACACAAATTAGATTTTGGAAACAAGTTATTATTGAATATATCGTTAATGAAATCAATTAAAAAAGTAAATATTGGTTAATTACGTGCTAAGATCTAGTTAACGAGTTTACGACTGAGCATTGAGACTGAGCATTGAGAGGCGTAGGTGGTATGAATCAGTTGGGTATAGTTACATTCTTCATTTTCAGTAAGCTGAAGTGGTCACTTTTAGTGTAAATGCGTTTTTGCTCATAAACATTACAAGCTATCCCTAAAAGAAATACGTTTTAATTGTTTTGAACAATTTGCCAAAATCTTATTTGAGACCGCATATCTTTTCCAATGCGAAAAGAGAATGGAATAACTAAAAAACAAAAAAGGCATGGAATAGATAACAGGAATCCTGGGGACAAATTCGGTAATCATAGGCACGTAGGAACTGAGTTAAAGCTTTTCTAAAATATTTGTTGTGTAGGTTGTGAATTCCACCATTAGTTAAACCACAGAATTGTTTTCATTAACTAAGCTGATCTACAATCTTAGATTTAAAATGTGATGCAACATTAAGCAACACGGTTCGGTCCCTGTATTATCGACCAGTCAATTCTTGACCGATTTTAATATTTTTTTTTTAAATGTTAGTCCAAAATTTTTGATTTCAACCAATAATTGTTTAGATCATGGCAAAAGAAAGAAGGTAGTGCCGCTGTCACTTCTTAGCAGCCATCTTAACCATCTGACGTTTCAGCCGATTATGACATTTCGGGCTACCGGATTGTTGCGAAAAAATGCCAAATTTCAAAATTGACTTTTTGCCAAAATTGAAATGGCAAGGGCCATTTCTTGCCCATCCCAAAAATAAGTTTTGATGATAGTTTTGAAGATTCAGAAGCGACAAAGAAGACATAGCAACATTTTTTTTTTTTAAACGTTTAATGAAAAACTTGGAACTTATTTTTTTGAACAAATTTGTATGTTACTACAGGCTAGATCCATTAAACCTTTCAATTGTAGAGACATTTAAAATTTTATCCACAAGATTTTAAAAAATTTTTTAATTCCGAAAAATATTTCAATAATTTTTCAGCGGGTGGCAAAGCTGTTTGATTGGTTTCAAACAAACATACCTAAAAAACGGCATTTTAATCAAAGTAAGTGACAGCGGCACTACATTCTTTCTTTTGCCATGGTTGAGATATTTAACAATGAAATTTTCACTGCCTATTTAAAATGTACAGAAAATACGAGAAAAAGATTGTGAATGCACACATTGTTAAATGTCTTAGCAATCAATGATCGGAATTTCAAAGAAATATTAAAATCGGGTTAGAATTGGCTGGTCGATAGTACGAATCCTTCCCGAGCATTACTTGACATATGTTTTATAAACATTAACAAAAATTACTACAAATTAGAAAAAATTTGATTTTGGGGCACGTAATAACTCAAAGCTGAAATTTAAATTGACTGGATTTGCTTAGAAAAATACCAAAATTAACAAGATAAGAATAAAGAAATTCGTTTAAGAACACATGAATTTCAACTACATAATTTTTTAAACATTTTTAATGAGCATGACAAGAAAATTTCATTTTAAATTATAATTTTTAATTGTATTTTTGACTTATGAAATTAAGAACTAAAACCAAAAAAAACTAACAATTTCGGTTCCAAAATTAAAAAAAAATTCGGTTCCGATTCTCAGATTTTTAAAATATCGGTTTTGGTTCCATAAAATATAACGGTTGCGTTTCGGTTCCTGAACCGGTTCTTGGCGGTTGTAAGTAACTTACGAGGTTGCGACTTTCATACAAATTTGAATTTATTCGCATATACGAAGTTTTGATATTTACCGAATATGCAGTAGGCTGGAAGCACAGAGTCCGTTAGTTAAGTTCTTGGACCTCTGTAAAGTGGTTATGTTTTCAGGTTTGGATTATTTTTTACCCCGACGCAGAAGCACAAGAATTATCCAATAGGAATTAAATTTTAACAGTTTTTTAATAACGTACATTTTTTGCGACCCAATACGATCGGACCATTTCCAATATTTTATATATTTGGGTTTTGTTTTTACCAAAACATGAAAACTTTAACCGTGTTGGGGCGGGATAAGAAATTATACGACTGGGGCGAAATTTAAAACATATATATTATATAATCCCTATAGTTGTGGTGGGCAGTGAATGTCCATCCAGTGGTTTTTTCTATACTTCCCGAAAGGATAGACGGTTGAAATTTGGAACAATGGGGCGTGGCTCCCGCCCCTTTGATTAAAAACTATATTGTAAAAATTGGCATTGTTCCCCAGCAAACAATATTATGAGCGCTCGGAATTTAGAGTCCGAAAAGTATCTAATTTTTTAAGATTTTTTGAGCGCTCATAATTTAGAGTCCGAAAAGTAGGATTTCAATTGCTACAGTATTTTCGAATACTGTTGCTTACATTGACGCAGTGAAAACTGACATGAATCACCCGAAAAATTCCGAATGACGCACTTTGGGGCAGCTGTAATCTTACCTGACATGAATCACCCAAAAAAGTCCCAAGGACTCACTGTGTGGCAGCTGTAATCCCAACTGACGTGAATCACCCAAAAAAATGTGCAAGGACGCACTTGTGGCATGAAAAGCATTTATATGAATCACCTTACTAAACTTAAAAGTTAATTTGCGCAAACGAGCGCTTCCGAGGGGTTTCCAACTGTATATGAATCACCTTTTTTTTATGCATACAAAGCAATTTGAAGCAAAGGAAGTATTCAAAGCATTGAAAAGGCAGCAATATGACGGTATTGTGACACGAACACTTTGACGCGGTAAACTGTGCTCTAAGTATTTTCTAAAATGCTTTAAAGTAAGCAAAGTATTTCAAAAATAAATTGTTTGCTCCCTGTCAAAGCAAAGTATTCAGAACCGGATTTTTGGCTTTTGCTCCCTTTGCTTTTAAACCCTGCCGAAAAGTATCTCATTTTAGAGGATTTTATTAACCAAAATAACTTTTGAATTTCAAAATATGCTTTGCTTTTATCGGCATGAATGATAGAGGCACCGTAGCTCAGACGGTTAAGCATTAAGTTACGAAACAGGAGGCCCCATGTTCAAACCCCGGAAAAGGTAATGCAAATAAAATAATGTTTTGTATTCACTTACTTGCTTACATCTCACATTAGTTTTCTCCAACTTCATATCTATGGTTTTAATTTGCTCCGTTCATTCTTCGTTCCCTCACATCCTCACCCGGCCCAAACTGCGCTAATATTGAACAACCGTTACATCCATTTCACTTAATTTTAATGTGATGTAACTTTTAAAGTTTCAAAATTATTTTCGTTAAAAATCATTGTTTTTTTCGAAAGTAGAGCGTTTTTATACAGCCTTTTTTCATAGCAATACAATAAATAACAAACACAAAAAGCCAGTTTCAGAACAATTTCGAATCAGTTTGAAAATAAATTTTTTCACTGTATCCATAGTAAAAAATAAAAAACAAACAAAATAGTCAGTTTCAGAACCATTTCAAACAGAATTTTGGTTGTTTCCATAGCAATATAATAAATACCAAACAAAATCTAATGCTGTGAAATCTGGTTTTAAAATTAGATAGCGAATATCGCCTCTGTGTTCGCAGGCCTTACAGCAAATAAAATTTTTTAAAAAGTCTTAGTTTTTGTCTTATTTGGCTGATTATCGAACTTGCTCTCAGTTTGGAAGTGAAAAACGTGTACTCAAAGTTTCAATCGATTCAGTTTTCTATGCTGATCAAGAATATATACACTTCTCCATATCGGACACCCCTTCTTATGTGCGTTACAAACGTTGTGTCAAATTTAATATACCCTGCCACAGAAGTGTGTGGGGGTATAAATATCAATTACCCTGGAAAAGGCAAGCTTATTAGCTAGTTTTACATAAGTCAATACAAAACTTTTAAGACCACCCACAAATTTTTCCGTCACTGTGATACTTAAAAAATTTTTTTTTTTTGACTAAAATCTGAACATTGTAACCGCGTTGTGGGTGCACTAGATATTATCAAATCAAAATGATATTTGAAACAAGCCACACTTTCATCTACCGGTTTTTTAAAATTAAAAAAAAAATTTTTTTAAGGCGAATTTAAACTTTTTTTTACAGTGTTTAATTTAACGTTTGCAACGCACATAAGGAGGCGAGTCCGGAATGGAAAAGTATATATATTCTTGATCAGCATCACCCCTTTAGCCGATTTAGCCATGTCCGTCTGTCTGTCCGCACGATAGCGGTCGCAGTTTTGGAGATATCGACTTGAAACTTTGGAAACATGTTTTTCTAATTCAAAAGTAAGAGCAAAATCGAGAATCAGCCAAAGCAAACAAACACTAGAGTGGCAAAAAAAAGACAAAAAAATAACCATTTAAACGCTTTTTTTGTTGTTGTTTTCGCTAGGAAATGTTTAGAAATGGATTTTCGACATGGTCCGAGCTTCCAAAACCACATAAAAATGCCTCAAAATGGAGCCTCTCCTTTTCAAACCTCTACTGTGTGGGGGTATTTCAGATAGTCCACTCTTTAGTTTTTGTTTATTATTAAGCAAGAAACCAAATTCTAAATACTACATATACGAGGATTTAGCTTTTAAAAAATTTGGATTTTAACTTACAAGTTGGTTGCACAGCCTTTTTTTGCTTAAAATTCAATTTAACATAAATTTGGTTTGCAAAATCTCACTGAATGCGTAGGGCAATAATACGACTTTTGTCATCAAAAACATAAATTGATACAAATCTGAGTTACTAGGTTGAGTCACAAACAAGTCAATATGAGTTATTTCAAAAAAGTCATATTTATAGAAAGATTGATATCCAATCACCATCTTCTCGACGATCACAGGCAACGGGAATTCCTTTCCAAATCCACTGAAACTAATATACGTAATTACATTTTGACAATTCATACAACAATATTCGTAAGCTAATTCTACCACTACTGACAGTGTCATAATTAAAGCTAGGAAAATCCAGCTCGCCTGGAGGGATTATGGGCAAGAGGCGTTCCTAGCCACTTCCTAGCAATATATCCTTGGACAATAGTGTGCAAGGTATAAAAATGGTTATAGAAAAATCGAACACAAAATATATTTTGATGCAGCTGTTCCTAACAAACCTAAAGTGATTGCAAAAAAATTGTGTAAAAAAAATTTTAAAATTTTTTTTAATGATTTTTAGAATATTGATAAAAATTTACATTTTCGGCTGAAATTTCGAAATATCGGCCGAAAACGAAATTTTATTTTTTGGCCGAATCCGAAACACGGCCGATACAGCTTTTTTTTGGCCGAAAAACCAAAACCGAATTCGGTACCTTCTTAATCAAGGTATAAATGATCTAGACTAGCATTCGACAGCCCTGAGTTCAATACAAAAGTCAATAATGAAACGACAAATGCGAAACAAGCCAAAACTCGATATTGGCGTCCCTACAACTCTATAGTGCCAGTATCAATGAAAACGAATATTTTTAAAAGACAATAGAACTGGAATCCAAAAAAACAATGTTAATTAACAATAATCCGATTTATTTTCTATCGTACGAAGTAATAGTGATAAATTAATTTTAATTTTTTTAAATACATAATACTTTTTGATAAAACATTTTTTTTGCATATATTTGTTATTGTTTAAATAATATTTGATTGCTGACATTATAAGCTTCTCAAAGGTGTAATAAAAGTCAATAGGGAATTAATAAATATCATGGATAGGTATTGTATATTATTTGGACTTTTCCAAAACCTCGCCTTTCGGTGCGATCGTTTATGTGTATCAGACTTGGGAAATTGAGCGACCATTACCATTACCATTATCATTACAGGTAATGAAATTTTATGTCATTACCATTACCATTACTGCAATGGTAATTGTAATGGTAATGGTAATGAAGTAATGAAAATTTCATTGCAATGGTAATGAAATTACCATTATTTCATTGCGATAGTAATGATAATGAAGTAATGAAATTTCCATTACTTCATTACTTCATACCTATCTGCGTTTTTGACACTTTTTGGGCAAATCATGCCAAGTTTAATTGTAGCTACCATCAAGTGTGTCCATGGTCATTTTATGGATGATTAATGTCAGTTGCGATTAGGACAGCTTCTGAGTGCGTCCTTGGACATTTTTTGGGTGAATAATGTCAGTTGGGATTATAACAGCTTTTGAGGGCGTCCTTGGACATTTTATGGATGAATCATGTCAGGTGGGATTAGGACAGCTTCTGAGTGCGTCCTTGGACATTTTTTGGGTGAATCATGTCAGGTGGGATTAGGACAGCTTGTGAGTGCGTCGTTGGACATTTTTTGAGTGAATCATGTCAGGTGGGATTAGGACAGTTTCTGAGTGCGTCCTTGGACATTTTTTGGGTGAATCATGTCAGGTGGGATTAGGACAGCTTCTGAGTGCGTCCTTGGACATTTTTTGGATGAATCATGTCAGGTGGGATTATAACAGCTTCTGAGTGCGTCCTTGGACTTGGTGGGATTAGGATAACAACATATACATTTGGTATAACTTTTATTTGATATATTGCTGTTAAAAGTATTGCCTGACATGATGCATCCATAAAATGTCCAAGGTCGCATTTAGAAGTTGTTATAACCCCAACTGACATGAATCATTCAAAAAATGTACAAGGGCGCACTCAGAAGCTGTCCTAATCCCAACTGTCATGACTCCCCCCAAAAAAATGTCCAAGGACGCACTTAGAAGCTGTCCTAATCCCACCTGACATGATTCATCCATAAAATGTCCAAGGACGCACTCAGAAGCTGTCCTAATCCCACCTGACATGATTCATCCATAAAATGTCCAAGGACGCACTCAGAAGCTGGCCTAATCCCACCTGACGTGATTCACCCAAAAAGTGTCCAAGGACGCACTCAGAAGCTGTCCTAATCCCACCTGACATGATTCACCCAAAAAATGTCCATGGACGCACTCAGAAGCTGTCCTAATCCCACCTGACATGATTCACACAAAAAATGTCCAAGGACGCATTCAGAAGCTGTCCTAATCCCACCTGACATGATTCACCCAAAAAATGTCCAAGGACGCACTCAGAAACTGTCCTAATCCCACCTGACATGATTCACTCAAAAAATGTCCAAGGACGCACTCACAAGCTGTCCTAATCCCACCTGACATGATTCACCCAAAAAATGTCCAAGGACGCACTCAGAAGCTGTCCTAATCCCACCTGACATGATTCACACAAAAAATGTCCAAGGACGCATTCAGAAGCTGTCCTAATCCCACCTGACATGATTCACCCAAAAAATGTCCAAGGACGCACTCAGAAGCTGTCCTAATCCCACCTGACATGATTCACACAAAAAATGTCCAAGGACGCATTCACAAGCTGTCCTAATCCCACCTGACATGATTCACACAAAAAATGTCCAAGGACGCACTTAGAAGCTGTCCTAATCCCACCTGACATGATTCTTCCATAAAATGTCCAAGGACGCACTCAGAAACTGTCCTAATCCCAACTGGCATGAATCATACAAGCTACAATTAAACTTGGCATGATTGATAATTTCATTACCATTGCAATGAAATTTTCATTACTTCATTACCATTACCATTACAATTACCATTGCAGTAATGGTAATGGTAATGAAATAAAATTTCATTACCTGTAATGGTAATGGTAATGCGTAATGAAAATTTCATTACTTTACAAGTCTGATGTGTATATTAGATTTATGTTGTCTTTTTCTTCTTTAAAATAAAATATTTTTGCCTTAACTTTGTTTTTTGTTTACAAAATATCACAATAAGCGTGCTAGTCATAATTAATACAAAATAAGAAGTGCCAATTCTGATACAGAAAAGCGGTCGCTTTGTGCTTAATGAAATTGAAGTGAATCAAACTGCCGCACAGTCATACTATAAGTGCTGAAGACAATTTCTATGCATTCGGTTCTATTGAAAAAGCTGACATACGCAAATTTATTGCAATTAAAGTTCAGCCTCATAAGCCGCCAAAATTCTCGATAAACGTCATATATAGATTTTGGAGTCCTGATAACAATGCCTTCCTTGCTTTGCTCATATGAGTAAAACTTTTTTAAAACGCATTTAAAACTAATTTTTCTTGTATATAATAAAGGTAACAGTAGTAAGTAGTTAGGTAACATTCGCCAGTGAAAACGATGCAGGACCCCGAAATTCAACACAATATTTTTAATAAATGAAATTGTAATTCGTAATTATTTTTTATTTCCAGTGACGCGGTGTGCGGAAAGGTTTGAGTTATAAATAATCGGAAGTTCGAAGGACACTCCAAAGACTTTATTCCTCATTTGTAGAGGAACTGAGGGCATCTTCAGTTTGCTCAGTGCCAGAAACCAAAATAAAGCGACAAAGGTTTGAGCGTTGAAATTCATAAAAGCTGAAAGTAAGTAAAATGTCGGACTCAAACATAAAAAGTACTTTTGCGCCTCAGTTTCGGCCAGTTTCTGACAGTCAGAGTAAGTTCCAAATTCAATTTAATGTTACTTTACCATACGTAAAGACATGTCGTTTTTTTTTTAAATTAAACTAAATACATTAAACTTTAAAACTTATTGTCATTTTAGCACCACCGAATGAATCTATTCTGCATGTGCATATGCCCAATAAAGGTTTTCGAGCAATTCGCTTTAGAGAGGCCAATGACACAGTGGGCCAGGTCATCGAGCGATGTGTGGACAATATGGCACCAGGCAAAAGTCCAAATACACAGTATTATGCACTGCGATTACACAATGTCATCACCAAGGAGATGGTCTGGATGTCCCGATCGACACCTATGAGTCTGGTGATGGCTCATATATGGAATAAATCATGCCCGAACATTGAGTGCCCCAAATATGAGAAAATAATGTCACCGACGACTAAGAGCAATCATCAGTGGCATGAAAGAGGCCGAGGTATGGTAAACACTGTTTGGCGAGCAGAGTTACGTGTACGTTACATTCCGAACAACATACGCGAATTGTATGATCAAGACATGGTCACATGTTACTATTATTTCGACCAGGTAAGTAGGCATCAATTAGAGTTAAGCTTCTCTTCTCTAAAATCCCAATTTTACATTTTAGGTGAAACAGGACTACGTCCAATCAAGCTTAGCCTCGCCAAACATCGACCTATCGATTCAGATGTGTTGCTTGACCATTCGACATTACTTTAAGACCATGTCCACGAAGCCGCCCGATAAGAAACAACATGTGGAATATATAGAAAAGGAAATAGGTCTCAAGTTATTTCTACCCAGCTCTGTGATACTTTCAGTAAAGCCAAAGAATCTTAAAAAAATGATACAATCCGGATACAAAAAAGTCAACAACTATAATGATATTGAATATATCACCAAGTAAGAACATAAATATTAAATTACGCACATGTACAGTAGAGGAGTTCCAACAAAAATTTCGCTCGATCTTTTTTAAGGATTGTCTCAAATTCGGCCGATCCGTTTTTGGCAACCTGGCCAAAACGCACACAAGAAGGCGTGTCCGGTATGGAAAAGTATATATATTCTTGATCAGCATCACCTCTTGAGTAGATTTATCCATGTCCGTCTATCTGTTCGTCTGTCCGCACGATAGCGGTCGCTGTTTTAAAGATATCGACTTGAAACTTTGGGTACTTATATTTCTCTTCAAAACTGAGAGCAAGTTTGTGAATCAGCGAAATCGGACTAAAACTGGACGGGGCATATAACGAAAAAAAAGTCAAAACTTTCCAAGTCTCTTTTATTACTGTATTCTATTAAAAATGTTTAGAAATGGATTTTCGACATGGCTTCTAAAACCACATATAAATAGATCAAAATAGGGTCTTGACTAAATTTATTTTTTTTTTGGTGGATTTGATTAGAAATATTTAAACATATTTTGGACATGGTCCTAGGTTTCAAACCAACCTATAAGTGGGTCGAAATGGGGACCTGAGATCAAACTTTTATGTTTGAGTTACTTCTAAATGGGTCATATTGTGTGGGTTCGGCATAGCCGAAGAAAGTTCCTCTCTAGTTGTGGATCTATCTCTATTTTAAAATTTGTTTTTTTTTACCCTATACAAATAATTGGCCGGGAGGCCAATATCGGATTGGCCTTAAACATTAAACTTATATGTTTTGAGTCTATTGGCATAAAAAATTAGTTTTGAAAACTCCCTTACATCCTTGAACTTCGTGTGCAGGGTATTATCATGTTTTTAATCTACCCTATGAAATATTTTGCTGATGGTAAAAACTTAAATAGCTACGTAGTATCCGAAAAGGTTACATTATATTAATAATTAATAGGTCCAATCATTTATTATGGCATAACTTCTAAACTAATACAGCTAGCCAATCGATCATAAAAAGTCATAGCTCCTTAAAATGGAAAAATGTGTAAAGTTCCTAATTTTACATTTTAAATGAAAATATTTATAGAAAATGTATACATTTTTCCCTAACATCTTTCAGGTATTTTGAACTCTTACGATTTTGCTACGATACCGACGAACAGTTTACAGTAACACTGAGTTCTGCTTGGAATATATCGGGAGTGTTATACGTTGGTCCCTACATTGGTGCGTCTAACAAATTTTACTTGTCTTACCAATGCAGTGCACGAGAAAAGGGAAGCGAGCTTTTGAGAGAAAATTTGTGTGTATAAGCTCTCGTCTTAAATATGCTCTCGTTCATGTTAAAATAAAGCAAAAGTGTAATTATAATTGTTTAATTTTTATCTATTCGCAAAATTTATTTAATATTTTTTTCGCTCATCAATAATGTTTATGTTTTTGTGTATTTGCTCGAAATTTGCTTATAAAATGTAATGAGCCGATTTATTTAAATACGCCAAGACCTCAAAAATTCGTATGTTTTGATTGCACGTCTGCACGGGTTTCGAGGCGCTAATGACTTTATATAAATCGCTTTTAAACTGCCATGGTCATACCGAGTCTAATTTGTAATTCCAGCACAAATTACTCTCAAACTTAAGTAATTTCCCACACATTTGGTTAATTTGTGAATTTTCAAAATCCAAAGCAAATTTAATACAGCCCTGGAAACGGAATTTACCAGGAAACCTCCGTGCAACTACGAGCACCAACAAGATTGTGAGATTTTGGTTCTCACTCTCACACCGTTGAGCGAAGTTGCGTTTCAAATGAACAGTGGTGTGCTTGGTGGAAAACCTCTGTCACAACTACGTGTTGGTGCCATCTTGTATTAGAGTGGTTCAATTGCACCCCCCCAGTTTGTTCCATTATTAAAGAGTATTTATTTTTAGACGTGCTTGTAAAGCCCCAAAGTTTGGAAAATCGGGGTAGGGTCCACAAAAAAATGAATTAACTAATAATGCATTTTAAAATCAGAAAAATACGTGCAAAAAAGCATAATTATCAATTTTAGGCGGTCGCCCCCCCTCCCAGGACCAATAAATACAAATTTTTTTTTGGTCGTACAGAAAAAAAATTGACTACAAAAAACAATAAAAATACGTTTTAAACCCCATTTATTCTTAAAGAGGGCTTCCTTAGGAAGAGCGAGCGGGGACAATCAGTAATTGTTTGTATTTTTTTATTATTTTTTTTGTAAGAGCCTAAAAAAATAATATTTGGATATTTGGCTATTGGTGTTTTGTACGTTTTTTTTTGATTCAAAAATGCATTTTTAATTAAATAATTTTAAAGGACCCTACCCAGTTTTTCCAAACTTTGAATGAACTTAGTTTGTAAACCTAGTCTAAAAATCAATTTTTCGATTTTCCTCCGTCCCCTTAAAATGTGCTATTAACACCATATATGTAATACTTCTATATTGCTAGTATATTCAAATTCAATTCACTGGCATAACAGTACAGATACATAGTTATCTGAGCAAGAAAACCTATTGCGTTTGTGTCAAAAAGTGAAATATCAGTTTGAAGAAAACAAAGGGGCTGCTGAATAATTTTTTGAGTGAAAACAAAAAAACAAAAACTTTTTAAATTTTATATATTTGTGTGTTGTTTTAGAATTTGTGCTGTGAAAATATTTAACACAAAGGACCCGTGGATTCTTTCAAAGTTAACAAATGGAATAAATCAAATAATATCGTGCAAATCCTCTCCTGGAATCAGTTGACAAGTGTTAACACGTACAAAAATTGACCACGAATTCTGTGAATGCAGTTTTTTAAGATAGCCATAGCGTTGTTAAAAACACAAAATCCCATCGAGGGCCAAAAAAACCAATTAAACATTTGTAAAATTTGGTTCTAAGCGGCAGTAAAATTGGCCTCTGGGGTTGTGACTAAACGTTACCATAATTAACTTTTTCTTGTTTTAATTAAAAAATTATTTTACCGTTTTTAAATTTTTTTAATGTTTCCAAATTTTTTTTTATGTTTTGGTTATGGTTATTTTACCATTTTAAGCTCAGATCATGAATTAGATGAATTTAGAAGCAATGAATTTGAAGGGGCAGGGTTCTCACTTTTTACTACGACGAGAGTAGTAGATATTCGATTTTAGGGGAGTAGATTTCAAGAGAGAGGAGTAGATATGGTTTTCTGCGTAGAGCAGTAGAAATTATACGATGTAGTATAAATTTCTGTCGGGGTAGTAGATTTGTAGAAAGAGTAGTAGTTTTGCATTGTATGAGTAGATATCTTACAATAGTCTAATGCTTTGTATGAGTAGATATCTTACAATAGCATTAAAAAATATTTTGAGGGAAGTAGAAAAATCTACTACCGCAGTACTCTACTGTAGAAATTTAAAAATCATCATGAGAGTAGTAGATCTACACCAATAGTAGTATATGGGATTGAAACATGCTTGACAAGAGTTGGAATTATTTACTTAAATAACACTGATCGACAGTTTTTTGTTAAATGATAACACGTGGTTGTTCTTATGTATTTTGCAACGCTGAATACCAAAATAATAAAGAAATTTTTCCAGCACGCACCAAAAATGCACTTTTTGTGACGTTTGCGAAAAAACAGTGCGTGCTGGAAAAATTTCATTATTATAAGAATTTGTCTATCAAGTCTAGTTAACACACAAAAAGTTCAGTTTTGTCGATCAATGTAATCTTTCACAGAATTCGTGGTAAATTTTTTTACCACTTAAAGTTGTTCCCGGGAACCGTGAACAAAAAATGAATTTCCCAAAGTTTCATCCCAATCGAACCACCGCGCAACTAGAGACAATACTAGAAAAAAGGTGTAGGGTCCAGTACAAACAAAAATTAATTAATTATAAATGCGTTTTAGAATAAGAAAAATACGAGAAATGAACCATAATTAATTTCCGCAATTTCGATTTAAAATTAAGGGTTTTTGGCGACTTTAAAATCTGCAATGATATTGCGGAAATTAATTTAAAGGAAATTTATTTTCTGCTCGGTTAAAGGGTTATATTTTAAAAAACTTGTTTTTACTTTTTTTTTTCTTGTATTTTTCTCATTTTGAAGCATAATTTAATTTTTTTTTGTTGTGCATTTTTTCGTTTATTTGTTACAGAGGAAAATTTTGGTTCATTGGTCCGGCGGGGATCGACCACCCAAAATGGATAATTATGGTTTTTTCTGTTCATTTTCTTATTCTAGAACACATTTTTTATTAATAATTGTTTTTTGTACTGGATCCTACACATTATTTCTAATATTGAACCTTGGTTCGATTGGGATGAAACTTTGGGAATATACTTTTTTGGTCCAATAGCACATTTTAGGGGGTTGGGACGAAAGAAAAAAAATCAATTTGAAGATCCCCCATACGAAGCTGGACTGGCGTAGTGCCACACCACGCATGATACATACAAGATGACTCTCATTACTGTGCAAATGGTATTTGTGAAACTAACTTAGCTTTCGGCATTTATGGTGTGCATTCGGTTTTAAAAGTAGAAAATGTACAAATAAATGAGTGCTAGGAGCAACTGCGTACGTGTTTTTCCTAACCGAAAGTTCACCTCTGAAATTAAGTAATCTTTGAGCATCCCGAATGCGTTCCAGCTTGATTTCCCAGAATAATACATGTAAAACCATATACTTATTAAACGAAAATCAAAACTTAAACCACTTCTGCAGGCAAACCTTATAAAAGAAACGCCTTAGTGTCTAATAAAACATTCTAGAATTTGACATTTTTGAAAATTATGTGCACTATATAGTCGGCAGAATAACAAATTGACGTTGTTTCTATATATTTTTGCATGAGTTGCGTCAGTTCGATAAATTGACGACGGGTTATTCGTGATACTGGCGCGATATGTGAATTCGTTCCAATGATTTTTGTAATTGATATTATTGCAGATGTATTTAAAAAATATAAACTTTAGTGAGTTTAAAAATCATTTATATAAGTTTTGGAATACTTTCATTTTTCTTTACATTTTTGAAAGAAATAATATATAAATTTTGCGAAATAAGTAATACTCGTCGACAAATTCATATTTTAATTGTATGTATATAAAGAAGCTTGCAGGCATTTTTTTTTTTAAATTCTAACGTGTGCTGAGTGTTTGACTAAAATTGTAAACAAATTCATTTATATTTTGAAAAAGGGTTCCAAAATGGTAAAATATTTTTTTGTGGATGGAACATGAAATCTGTCTCAAATCATAATATGCACTAAATAGCTTTTTGCAAAAATGGTTTAGAATTTAATTTCACTGTGAATTTCACTGGGAATTTGTAATTTGTGCTATGTTGAAATTGTATTTTAATCAGGTTGGCATCGTTTACCAAGACTAAGAACAATTTGTTATTTCTGTTCACAAAGTGACAAAAGTTAAAAACAAAAATTCTTACAAAAAAATTTTAATTTCAAAAAAATTTTTTTAATAAAATTTAAATGTAAGAAAAATAATTTGTTAAGAAAAATAATTTTTGTAAAAATTTTATTTAAAAAAAATTAAATTTTTTGTTTTTTACTTAAATACAGAAGCTGTTTTGTTTTTGTTTTTTATTTTCTACAATTTTGGAAAAATGGACATAATTGTGTTTTAAAGTGTATCGGTGTATTTATATTATTTTTAAACTTCCTGCAAATAGCATTTCATGTGATCACAACAATCTAATGTTAAATTGTGAATTATTGAAGTTTTGTGCATACATACATGCATCCAAAAGACTTTTACCATGCGCATAGAAACTCTTTCAGTTGTGCGTATCAAAACAAAAGGAAAAAACCAAAAGTGCGTATTTTGGTTGCAAAAGTAATCTAACACTTTTGTTTATATTTCATTGACGGTCATTTCCTTTAAATACCGAGTGCCTGAAAAAAACATCAAACGCACAAGTACTTGTGCCGCACATTTTCCGCATGATCGTACCTTTTAACCCTTCCTTCATTGGAAAAAAAAAAGAGAAGCAGTGATACTTTCTTTCTTTGTAATGCACAGAAAGCATACCCAATATCGTGAGCTAAGCACCGGGATTTCGGGATCCCGGGATTGAATGCTTTAGTTTCTACGCGCTTGGTGAAACTAAAGAAGAAAGTCTTTTGGATGCATGTACGTATGTACAAAACTTCATAAATCCACAATGTTTTTATTAAATTGTTGTGAACACATGAATGCTATTTGCAGGAAGTTTAAAAATAATATAAATACATCGATACACATTAAAACACAATCGTATTATGTCCATTTTTCCAAAAATGTAGAAAATAAAAATAAAATAGCTTCTGCATTTTAGGTAAAAAAAAAACAAAATTTTTTCCGCATTTTGAGTGTCAGGCTGTTTTTAATATATAATTTTGTTGTATGCAATGAAAAGATCACATGAACAAGCAAACAGGAAAGTAGCAACATGAAAAAAGGAAACAGTCCAAGCATGGCTTGAGTCGTATAGCTATTTCAAAATTTGCCAGATTTATCATCAGCGACTCATTTAGTTGACTGCCAATTATGTTATTTTCAAACATACTATATATACTTTCACATATGCGGACGGTTACTAGAGAATTGCCGACTTTTCTTTGCGCTGAATGTCAAATTCTAAATGTTTGACATTACATTAACAAATCTCAGTCGCTTTCACTAGCCCCTCCCACGTATGTTTCAGTTTAGCATTTGAAAGAACAACAATAATAGCATTCCGTTAATTTCTTTCCATTTTTTTTTAATGAAATTTTTACGAAAATTATTTTATCTTTAAAAGTTAAATTTTATTGAAGAAACTCATTTTATTTTAAATTAAAATTTTATTAAAAAAAATTTTTTTAATTTAAATTTTATTGAAAGAATTTTTGTTTTAACTTTTGTCACCTTGCGTACAGAAATAACGAATTGCTCTTAGTCTTGGTAAACGATGCCCACCTGATTAAAATACAATTTCAACATTGCACAAATTAAAAATTCATTCAAATTAAAAAAAAACCCAAAACCAATATTAAAAAATGTTTACCCAAATTCACTGCGAACAATACAAACAACTTGCAACTAAGAAACAAAAGCGAAAATATGATCAATATATCTAAATTTTAAATATGCTTCGAAATAAAATAAAGCCCTAAAATTATAAACAAATATTTAGCTTAAGCGGGCTCAACTAAGTGAAACCCGCAGAAATGAAAAACGCCTTAAAAATGTAATTTGAATTAAAAATTTTTTTTAATATACAAAATGAAATTCATCCTCGATCTATTCATTATACAAACGTGTGAAGAAATGAAATCATGGCTTTGCCTTTAACTCTATCCCATTTATGAGAAACCAATTTGGGTAAAAACTGACCACTGAAACAAAATGTCTGACAAAAAGAAAATTAATAAAAAAACTCTTCAGCGTAAAAGACTGATAGCCGCTCCATCAGTCTTTCATGCTAAGCTTTCATGCATTAAAATTCGTTCACTTTGCATGACTTCTTCATGCACAATTTTTTCCAAGGCTTTTTCGCAAACCAATTTTTTTCAGGGTTTCTTTAATCTGAGTTTGTCATATACTACTTAGTAGAATCCTTTGGAGCTTCCATCCCGCACTGAGCTTTAGCGATGTCTGGCAAACAAATTTATCGTTACACCTTAGTGTACAGCTAGCTGTACGCAAGTGAAAATGTGCGATATTTTAATTTCCAACTAATTTCTCGAATTTTAAGTTATTTTAACAATTTGCATCCATCCATCACATCCATGACATTTTGAAATCAGTGCTACCAAATTAAACGTAAATATACCCATTCCCGTGGCGATTCAGTTCTTAGATTTAATATATCTACACTAGAGCTGTCCAAAAAAAAAAATTTGCCCGATCTTTTTCGAAAGTGGCTTAAATAATGCAAATACACCCAAAACTCTTAAGTTTGAAATTTCAAGCCGATCCGATAACGGAAACTTGGCCCGCAAAGGCCCTAAAGTTGGCCAAAACGGACTAACACTTGTTAGGGGAAAAAAAACACAAATTTTAAGTTCGTTTTAGATCAAGAAAAATACGAGAAAAAACCATAATAAAGCATTTTTGGCGGAAAGCCCCCTAGCATTAATTAAAAAACATTTTCGTAAAAATTTAAAAAAAATATATATATAATTAAAAAAACTTTTTAAAATAATAAAAATACAAGAAAAAAACCAAAATTTTTTGGTTGCTTTGATAAATTGGTTTTACCAATTCTGTTTAATAAAAAGATTTTGAGATTTTTTGTAACATTATAATTTTTTTTGCTCTTCTGGTGGCATCACTGTTGACCATCGCACTGTTTTCTATTCCGCCCGATGGAAGCGATGGCAGTCAGTGACATCTGGCGAACAGTGCTACCAGATGATCACAAAAAGTTATTATGTGGCAAAATACCTCCAAATGCTTTTTATTAAACAGAATTTTTAAAAAATATTTATGGGGAAAACCAATAATTTTGGTTTTTTTCTTGTATTTTTAACTAATTTATTTTTTTTTTATTTTTTAGAAAATGTTTTTTAATTAATTCTAGGGGGGTTTCCGCCAAAAATGCTTAATTTTGGTTTTTTTCTCGTATTTTTCTTGATCTAAAACGAACTTAAAATTTGTGTTTTTTTTCCCCCATACAAGTGTTAGTCCGTTTTGGCCAACTTTAGGGCCTTAGGTTACCGTTATCGGATCGGCTTGAAATTTGAAACTTAAGAGTTTTGGGTGTATTTGCATTATTTAAGCCACTTTCGAAACAGATCGGACAGCTCTAATCTACACCTGTGTTCCACATCTCGAATTAAAAAAAAAACTCAGTTATTTGACCTATAGTAGCAAATCGGCTAGTGCAACATAAAACTAATGAAATACACATAAGGGCAATTCAGTCTTACAGAAGTGCAGAAGTGCAAATGCAAATATTTATTGGGTATTTTTGAATCACAACAACAAAATATACAGATTTGCATTCGGCATAGCATATAAAAGCTACACGTTTTCTGTGTTGCATATTTCCTCGAGCGTAGGAAATGCAAATCTGCATATTTTATTGTTGTGGTGCAATAAATATTTGTATTTGCACTTCTGCAAGACCATTTGCACCAACTCTTGAATTGCCCTATAGTGTATTACGGATAGTATTTATGGTTTTATTGGGTTTTAATGTTACATGCGAAGAAAACAAACGATCTATTTTATCATTTTGTTTTGGTTTTGTCGGGGATCCTAAAAAAAATTAAACATCTTCAACGTACCAAATTAAGACCATACAACGTTTATTTGAGTTTTGTAAATTATTATAATATAATTTTACTATTTTGGAGCCCCTCGTTTTCACATCCATAAAAATGTTGGTATACATAAGATACAATGATCGTAATACTTATCGCTTTCGATTAAAAATAAATTTCAGCACATTGTAGATAGGTAAGCTCCAGTTCAAGTTCCAACCCGCTTCTCGAGCGCTTTTTGAGGTAACTTTTGAAGTTTCTTAAAGTAAAATTTTTCTTTCTATAGGAATATCCTATCAAACGCATCCTCAGGCAAATCTTAATAAGGTTGCTATGTTTGAAGACATTGAAAGAATTACAACTTACATTATACCAAAAGACAATACTCACCAGTCCACACACAAACAAAAACCATCTGCCGAAACATGCGGAGATCCGTTCATCGCTTCAGATTCAAAAAATACGGTGTGCAATTGTAGCAAAGTAAAGACACAGATTCGTATTACGATACGCGGCAACGACGAAGATTTACTCATAACTTGCGAGGGGTTGAATGTGAGTAAGGCAATCAAATCCATCACTTTTGTAAATTTAATGAATTGAGTATTTCCCAGACGGCCGAAAGCATTGCAGATCTTATCGACGGATATTGCCGTCTCATTAGCAAAATTAGTGAATGCACAATATGGGAGCGAATTAAATTCAAGTCCTCAAACGTCAGTGCTTCAAATTCTCTCGAAAGGTCTACCAACCTACAGTTAAATAAGGAAAGTAGCGACGAATTGAAAGACGGTAATGACAAAGAAAGTTCTGGATTTCTTGTAACGTCAAGTACAAAACCAATGCTGTCTGAAGATTATGCAGAAATTGGTTTAGTTGAGGAGGAAGGAGACTACTCAACACCAGCAGGTTAGTGGTATACTCTAATTTTTTTTTTTAACTACATAAAATTTATTTATTGAGTCTTCTAAAATAAAAAAATTAGAACTAACAATAACTTTGAACAAAATAATTAGACATTACATAACAGATTTAACATAGTACTAGTTGACCTTATCCACTGATTTGGACAACTTAATGTATGTATCAAGGCGATGTAGGCGTTGACTGGATGTCGGCATCTACAGGATGTCGGCATAGACGAACGGCTGCATCGACGAGGGTGTCCCTGAACTATCTATTCAAAGGCAATAGAATAATTTCGTTTTAGACGTAAGGGTCGGGTGGGTTTTATTAAGTTTCGAGCTAGAATATTAGGGTGCAATTTTAGCTTATCTGCATACTTTGTATTACGTTTCGGTATCTCATCAGATATTTTCGATATTTGTAAATCTCTGTGCATGTGTTCATTTTTTATAAACCATGGCGCTCCAAGTATTTGTCGCAGAATTTTTGACTGCATCCTTTGCAGTTTCTCAACATTTGATGGAGATGCTGTTCCCCAGTGCTCGATCCCATATGACCATATGGGTTTAATTATACTTTTGTATAACAGGATTTTATATGTGGTGTTGAGTTTTGATTGCTTCGAGAGGAGCCAATTTAATTCGAGTTTTTTTAATTTTATTTGTGTAATTTTAGCTGCGATGTGCTTTTTCCATGTGAGTCTGCGATCGAGATGCATACCAAGATATTTGGTTTCAGTACATTGTGGTATTTCACTATTATTTATTGTAAGCATGGAGCAAGTGTCTTTCCTTAGGGTGAAGGTTATATGTGCACTCTTAGACTCGTTGACTCTAATTCTCCACTTTGATAGCCAATTCTGTAAAGTGTTCAAATGTTGTTGAACGTGTTGTGATGCCATTTTAGCGTCTGAGTGCGAGCACAATATTGCGGTGTCGTCGGCAAATGTTGCGATGAGGGTCTGATCATAAATGGGCATATCAGCTGTATAGAGTATATACAGGAGGGGTCCGAGAACGCTGCCTTGGGGTACACCGGCAAGAATATCAAATCTACTAGAAACGAAACTTTTATGTTTAACTACAAATTTTCTGTGGGTCAAGTAGTTGTCAAGCAAAACGTGCATGCTTGCGGGTAATAGTTTCTGTAGTTTGGATATCAATCCTCTATGCCATACCTTATCAAAGGCTTGGGTGATGTCGAGGAATACTGCTGAGCAGTATTGCTTTTTCTCGAACGTTTTTTTGATCAATTCAACAATGCGATGAACCTGTTCAATTGTGCCATGCTTTTCTCTAAATCCGAATTGGTGATTGGGTATTTCACCTTTAGCGAGTATTGTGGGTAACATCATTTTTATCAGAATTTTCTCAAAAAGTTTTGATAGGGTAGAGAGTAAGCTTATTGGGCGATATGAACTCACGTTTGTAGGGTCTTTTCCCGGTTTTGGGATCATCGTGATCTGCGACAGCTTCCAGTCAGTTGGGTAGTGACCTATTCTTAATATAGCATTATATATATGCAATAAGTGACTAACAGCAATTGTTGGCAGCTCTTTCACCATTTTAGCCGTTATTAAGTCATGTCCTGGAGCTTTTTTTGGGTTCAACTTGGCAATATCGTCCATAAGTGCTTTTCTTCTGATGAGTAGTGGGTTATAGTTTGGCCTGGTTGCGAGCTGTGGTAACGGGTAATTTGCATTTGGGGGGTTGGGAGTAAATACATTTTGTAGGTGACTTGCAAAAGCAGTACCTTTTTCGGCATCACTTCTCGCCCAGTCTCCGTTGGGTAAACGAATTGGCGATTCTGCAATAATGGGTCGTTTTAAATTTTTTGTGGCACGCCAAAGTGAGCAATTTGTTGAGCTCGTCGGCGTAAGCTTTTCCATGAATTGATGCACATCATTTTCGTTTTTCGCCCTCAGTTAATTTTGTAGTTTTCGTGTAATGAGGGTCAGCTTTTTTTTCAAATAAGGTGATCTGAACTTTTGCCAATCACGCCTTACTGATCTCTTTTCTGTTAAGAGCGCAGCTATATTTTGTGGCACAAATTCCTTTTTTTGGGTAGTGTTATTGATTTTTGGGGTCGCTGCCAGTGCGGCGTTTGTAAGCAGAAGGGTAAAGTTACGCACTGCCACATTCAGTTGCTCCTCAGTTTTCAGTGACACATGTAGGGTAATGTGTGAACTTTTATATTTTCTGAATTTAAGCCAATTCGTATGGATACTGGTGAGTTTGTCGGGTGGGTTGACTTCTGAATTTGGCTCATATTTGACTGTGATAATAGTGGGTGTGTGATCAGACGAGAGTTCCACTGAAGACTCAATGGTTAGTTGAGTTCGTTTAAGGGTCTTGATTACTGCAAAATCAATAACATCTGGAATTTTGCGTCTGTCCGATGGCCAGTATGTTGGCGTGCCTGACGAAACCACATCAAGGCCGAGTTTGCTGGTAGTATTCCATAGTAGTCTTCCTTTGGGTGAAATCAGACGAGAGCCCCAATAAGTGTGTTTGGCATTAAAATCTCCAGCTACGAAAAATTTTGGGCCAAGGGTTGCAAAAAATGTCTGAAATTGCTGTTCAGTTATTTTGGAGCTGGGTGGACAGTATATTGCAGATATTGTCAATCCTTTTATGTACTCATCAAGACAAATACTGGTGGCTTGCAGGTACTCGGTGCAAAATTCCTGTAAAACATAGTGTTTGATTCTGTCTTTAATTAGAATCGCTGATCCACCTCGTGCTTTACCACCTGGGTGTTTAGTGTCATACAACTTGTATCCGGGTATGTTAAAAAAGTGTTTTTGGGTCAAATGGGTCTCTGAAATTAGCATTACATCTATACAGAATGAATTGAGGAATTGAATGAGTTCCAATTTATGTTGGCATAAGCCGTTCGCGTTAAAGAAGGATATTTTTATCGCATTCATGGCTTATTTTTTAAAAGGGTCTGGATTAGCAGGTTTTGATTGTGTATCATTTCCTGCATCATAGTTTGCATGCCGTTCATAAACTGCGACATGTTTTGCATAAACATCTGTAGTGTTTGTTCAAGGCCAATGTTCTGTTGGGCCGGTTGAATAACTGGAGGGTCTTGGGGATATCCTTTGAGTACATTTGCGTATGAAAATTGTTGTTGTTGTGATGCGGCGTTAGCACCATTTCCTTGGGGTGGTGGGTATGATTTCATCTGCGCAAAATTGGCTGGAGTAGGGTTTGACCTCTTTGTAGCTGTTGCGCTTAAGGGCTTCGGTTCGGTAATAACCTTATTTTTAAGGGTTTTGTAGACTGAACACCCTCTGTAGTTGGCAGTGTGATTTCCATCGCAGTTACTACAATGTCTAACATTTACGTCTTCTCTCGATTTTGGGCACAATTGGGTCTGGTGAAGGTCACCACAAATAACACAAACACTGGGAAGTGTACAATATTTTTTGGAATGACCAAATTCTTGGCAGTTTTGGCATTGTATTGGGCCACGACGTTTATGCGGCTCCTCAACACTGACTCTACGGTGTAGTAAATATCGCAAATTGTATATAGGGTGGGTTTCACTTTTTTGCAGAGTCTTAGGGTCAAATTCCAGTTCAATGCGGAAAAGTGGTTGGGGTAATTTTTCCTTGTTTAGAATGTTAGACACAGATCTAACTTGGAATTTTAATGCAATTAATGCCTCTTTTACATCGCCACATTCGACAAACGAGTCTACACCTCTTAGAACAACCGATAGACCTTTGCTACTTTTGAGCTGGTATGTGTAATAGCTCTTTTTACACTTATCGAAATGATCCACAATTTTGCGAAAATCTGCCTCATTATAAATTTGTATTTTTGTTTCATGGATGGCGCCCTTGAGAATAGCCATCACATGAAATCTATTGGCACCTACAATTTGTGTTATCAGAGTCACAAGGGAATTCGAGTTTTTTTCTCTGAGATAAATTGGTGGCGGCTTTGACGTCTTGGGTTTAGGGTCTGAATTATCCTCTTCATATAATAGGGAGTATCTATTTTGCCCAAGATTTATGGGCTGTATACTCAGCTTTGTCTTTAAAACCTTAGGCGTATTCGTATTTTTGGGAGGGGTCGTTTTGCGCTTTTGCAATGTAGGGTCTGGCTTTTGCAGGTAGCGGTGCATGCCAGTCTGCACTGCCGCACGTGGAGTGTTTTTCTCTGTAGTGTTTGCGCCAATTGCATTACTCGTATTTGCCGACTGAGGCTTATACAAAGGGTTTTTGTTCTCAAAGAACTTATTCTTTATTTTCAGTGAATATCTTAACAGGGTCTGGCCTAAGAGTATTAGTAGTAATTGTACTTGCCAAATTTGTTTGTGTTGCTAAAAACGCCGTCATATTAGCTGCCTGCTGGGTGTAGGGTGTTGGAGTTTGACACTGCTTGCTCCATGAGAGAGAGCCCGATGGCGATGCGGGAGAGTTAGCAAAGAGTACCTCTGATCGATTCTTTGCTATAGTTGTTTCTGCACTATTCATGGCGGGGAGGGTAACAATGACAGGTTGCGATGCATTCGCACTGCTCGCACCTGTTGGTTGCATGGCAAAAGCTTTTATTTGTGAATTTGCCGTGTTTTCACTAGCACTAGCTGATGCTGATTCAAGCTCTTGTTTTGAGCGGGATGTTGAATTCTCTGTAAGAGAATTCCTTGTTTTTTGGGGAGAATGATTTACTGACATAATTTTTTCACACAAATCTTTTTTATTTGTTTGCTTTATATGCAGTGGCTTTGATACGCCACTTGCACTCTTTTTCTTGAAATTGTTTTAGCGTCTATTTCGCGTAATTTTTGGAGGGTTTTGTTATTGTTTCACAATGTTATTTATTATTTCTGCGGGACCGATTAAAACGCGTCCGTTCGATAAAATCTAACCTGCATGAGTATACTCTAATGACTACCCAGCCAATAATTTTATCGTTAAAGAGCTCGTAAACGAAAAATTTTCGATCGAAATGCGGGCAAAACAATCGTAGGCGACACACGATAACGATACGGTTACGAGTCCGACTTCGTTCTTAATTTTGCATCGAAACGAGTTATCTCGTTATCGAACCAAAATGTGCTCGTTAACGAATTCGTTTGTTCGTTAAAAGACTCGTAAACGAAGTCGTTGAAGAATTCGTTAACTAAGTCGTTAACGAGTTCGATTATGAAGACGTTATATACGTAATATACGTAATGTCGGACATTTCTCGAATATTTTTGATCGAGAAAAGTTCGTAAAATACGATCTTCGTAAAAAGTTCGTACAATTATTGGCTGGGTAGTGTCCGACCGATTATTCGGCTTCGGCCACATTCGGCTTCTAATCGGCTTCGGCCAATATTAAGGCCGAAGACGAATGTACGGTGGAATGTCAAAAATATGTAAAAGGTGAACAATTTCTATTTTTTTTCATTGCAAACAAGAATTGCGAAGAAAAATCTACTACAGAATTTAGCAACCATGGAATTTTTTCAAATCTATACACCATTTTTGCCAATTTCGCGTTATAGTTTAAAATCTACCTTCTTTGGACACCTTCTTTGGACACCATCTTTATCAGCATCCAAAATCCGTTAACAAGCAATATGTCTGCTTTTTGGAGTATGTAAAATTAAAAGGACTTTGGCAAATCCTTTTAATTTTACACCCGATATGCAAAATACTCTTGTTTAGACTCATATTTAAAAAATCGAGGTAGAACATTTCTGTGGACGCCATCGTGTTTAGTATCAAAAAATCTTTTAGGATCCATAGTTTTGCTTTATGGAGTACCACGTTACTTTTCACTGTAACTTAGAGTTAAAATATAATCCAAAAAATGTATTGGTACTAAAATAAACCATTCACATATTCAAAACAAACAATCGTAAAAATGAGAAATAGCTTATTTTAAAGATATATGTTAGCACTAAACAATGACGAAAGCAATTTTTTTTTAAATTTTTTAACCTTTGATAAATTACTGAATTTTGGTCAATTTCAACATTTGCTTGATTCTGAATATCTCAGAAACCTGAAGTGATAGAACGCCATCTTGTTCAGCGTTAAAATCTATAAGAATGCTACGTTTGGTTTATGGAGTATCAAAATGTTCTAATTTTGCACTATTGAGTTTTTGATTGATCTAAATATTAATTTATTTAATGAATAAATATTTTACATAATCATTAATTTTCCATTTCCGTTCCCCATAAAAAAATAAGAAAACATTGTGTTAAATAAAATTAAACACAAACAAATATCGCGAAATAGACGCAGGAGTGTATCCGAATACATTCCAAATTGCAGTCGGCAATATCACAGCCGCTGCCAAACTAAAACACAAAAAAAACAATCAAAATAAAAAAATACCCGTGAAAAAATACGTATGGAAATAAAACATTCGCCGCGCAAAACAAGTTCGATCGCTAACAACGATACTCGATCTCACGAAGTCACGCTCAGAACACCGATTCATAGTGTTCCGACTATCACCGTTCCTGTCAACCCAACATCGGTGACGTCACCTACTGGCCCTCTCCCGTGGAGCCAACAGTGTGTTACTCCACACACAAACACAGGTAATTCTGTATCGCCAATTGCTCTGGTTAATTCTTTTGACATTAATCTGCAACTCCCTCATTGCGTTACTCCCGCTCCACAAACAATTGAAACCAACAAAAAAGCTGCTGATAGGCTCTCTACTTCGGCTAATAAAAATACAAAATCGACGACAGGGCATACAGGCATTGATATTTACTTCTCAAAGCGGAGGCTTACACCAACCCATAAGGGAAACATGAATTTCCCTGAAATTCTCAAGACAAATCTCGACAAACAGCCTCCCAAGCTGGTGCAGAATCGTTTCGCTATTCTTGCCGAAAAATCGATTACGGACCCAAAGCCGAATGCTCCAAAGCTCCCGCCAATCTACCTATGTGAGCAAAATTCAAATTTATTGTTAAAATTATAGATTCCTAGTCTTAGTTTGACTGCGAAACGAAACGGTTCATCAGTGGTAGAAATGGAAAAATCTGTCTGCTTTCCTGCTTTTTGCATATACAAAAAGACTGTGCAGTTGTGTGCAAAATTTGTAATGAAACTTGAGGATGAAAAAATTATTGAAATTCTTAATAGCCAAAAGAACATTGTGTATAATTGTACAAATTGCTTAGTTTCATCAAGTGATCTGGTAGCTGCTCACAATTTTACAATTTTATCTACTCAAATCCAATAACTCAAATCCAATGTTGGTGATTTTGTGGAGAATGGTGCTAAAAGAAAGAAAGAAAAGACAAAAAAGGTCAACAAACTCCCGCAAATAAACAACGTTGGCGCTGCTGCTGACTCGAGCTTGCGTTCGAAAACCGCTTCTGAGCACCAAGATGTTTCATTCAGCGGTGGGCTAGTTTCGCCTGGATCTTACGCAGATGCGTTCTCTTCGCCTGTTGTAGAAGCTGTCAATAGTCGTACCACCTCCGCCCCTGCACTTGCTGCTGTTCCTGCTGTCGAAGGTGCTCCTGTTGTAACTGATAATGCGCTGAATTCGCAAATTGCTCAAAACTCTCAATGGGTAATTAAGCGAAGATATGCTAAAACAAATAATCGAAATGCTATTGTTTGGGAGAGTAACCATGATGATTTGGAAGTTGTTGTTAACAAGAAGTGGGTTCATCTATCATTTTAATTTTTCATTTTTCCCATGATAATTGCAGCAAGAAGCATGTGGTATAACAATGGACCTTATTTGGGCTAAGTGTTTCGGTTTACGGCAGCCACCTTAACCTTACCTAACCTATCCCCCTGTTGAAAATATTAAGAGAGTTAATTTCAAATTGGAAATTTCTCCGTGTTGTTATGAAGCGATTTTTAAGCCTACTCTCTGGCAAGCTGATGTCAAAGTTCGTCCATTTGTGTTTTTCCCGAAAAGGGGAGAGCACCATCGCGAGAATTAAGTGCTGTAGTTACAACAACCCAGCAAACACAAAATTCGAGTGCAAATTTTCAAAGCTTTAAATTTAAAAAAATGTATTTTCAAAATATTTCTGGATTGAGAACTAAAGCCAAGTGTGTTTTTGCCGCTACATCTCAACTGGATTATGACGTTATCGTTTTGGTGGAAACGTGGCTGAATGGTGATTTTTTTGATGAAGAGTTCTTGGATACAAACATTTATCAAATTTATCGGAAGGATCGTGATGCAATAAAAACTGGATGGTGGAGTGTTAATTGCAATTAAGCGGTCTTTGCGTTCCTCGCTTTATTTTTTTTTATCAAATTCGTATACGTTGTTGGATCAATTATGTGTTTCCGTAGTAGGTGCTGCTGGTCAGCTTCTGTTATGTGTCTCATATATTCCACCTAACAGTTCCAATGAGCTTTATATTGCACATGTTGATAATATTGTTAGTTTAAGTGATCCAATTACTGATTCTGATCATTTATGTATCTTAGGTGATTTTAATTTAAGTAAAGTAATTTGGTCTCATATTGCCTGTGATGTTGTTTTAACTCCAAGTAATATTAATCAATCACATGAAATTAATTTGATTGATAGCTTTTTTAGTATTGATTTAGTACAAATTAATTTCTATACTAATATGTTAAATCGAATACTTGATCTAATTTTTATTAGTAATAATATAAAATGTGAATTATATGAATGAAATGTTTCCCATTGTCCTTCAGACATGCACCATGTTCCGCTGATTTTAAAAATTTAATTTATTGAATTTTTTAAGCTATCTTCTTTGGATTGTAGCACGAAGTTTAACTATAATGCTTGTAATTTTGAAACTATAAACAATATCATTGATGGCATTGATTGGAATACAATTTTTTATGAAATTGATATCTGAAATATGTTTGATATATTTGTAGATAAAATCTCTGAAATCTCTTTAGACAATACTCCATTTTAGCCGAAAAGTGTCCACAAATTACCGTAGTACACTAAAGGTTTAAAAAAGTTAAAAAATCTCCGAAATAAGTTTTACAATCTACATATAGAGCCACTGGTAATATTGAAAGCGAAGAAAAGTACAAACATTATATGAGGGAATTCAATTTTCTGGATAAGTTCTTATATAAGCAGTACATACTGCAATTTGAGGACAGGCTAAAGTCTAATCCGAAATCATTTTTGGGTTATATTCGTACAAAAAAATCGTATTCCTATGTTCCGACGTCGATGTCATTCAATGGAAAGGTATATAATACTATCTCAGACTCTGTAAATCTTTTTGCTGATTATTTCAAATCGAATTTCGCTTCCGGAATTAGCTTTAATTAAATGGAAAATTGCTTCCATTACTCCAATTTTAGTGGTGTCAAAAAATCATCTTTCTAATTATAGTCCTATTTCTAAATTGTCTAATGTTTCTAAACTTTTTGAGAGGATAAATTGTTTTTTTGCATTAAAAAGAACAATTTCTCCTTCCCAACACGGCTTTGTTTCTGGTCGCTCCACCGTCACAAACCTAGCTGTTTTTGTTGATTACTGCATGTCTTAATTTGTGGATATCAAGCTGACACGATATATACTGATATATCCAAGGCGTTTGATAGAGTTTCACACAGATTTTTAGTTGCAAAGCTTTCTAAGGTGGGGTTTCATTCGAACTTTTTGAATTGGATTAAGTCCTATCTTGAAAAAAGAGTTTGTTTTGTTAGTCTGGATAATAGTAGTTCTTATCCATTTATAGCTACTTCCGGTGTTCCACAAGGAAGCATTTTAGGACCTTTGTTTTTAATTTTATTTATACATTACATAAGTTCTTGTTTCATTAATTCAAATTTCCTGCTTTATGCAGATGATTTGAAAATCTTTTCCGGAATTCGAACTATGGTGGATGTGGTAACATTGCAATCTGAATTAAATAATTTATTTGTGTGGTGTAAAAATAATCAATTGTTTTTAAATCTTGCTAAGTGTTTTAACTTAACTTTTTCCAAACTACAAATAAATTTTACCTCTGCTTAGCACATCGACGATAAAAAGCTGGATTCCGTAAATGAATTTCTTGATTCTCAAAATTTTCTTTTGTTGGTCATCTAAATTATATTATTTCAAAAGCTTACTCGCTTTTAGCCTTCATTCGGCGTAACAGTGGTGATTTTAAAGATCCATATACTCTGAAGCTGAAGCTGCATTTGTTAGATCAAGGGTTGAATATGCCTCTTTTATATGGAATCCTATCTACACTGTCCATAATAATCGGATAGAACGTATTCAGAAAAAGTTTTTGAAATATGCCCTATTCTCGCTAAAGAATCTATTCCGTCATATGATGCTCGCTCTCGTCTCATTAATTTGAATTCCCTTGAAAACAGGAGAATGTTTCAATGCTTAGTGTTTGTGTTTGATATTATCAGTGGCAGTGTCGATTGTTCTGCTTTGTTAGAGCGAATAAAATTTAATGTTCCGTCTAGAAATTTGCGACACTTTAATGTGTTTATGATTCAGATCCATCGTTCCAATTATGCCATTAATGCCGCTTATTAGAGCTTTAGCTGAATTTAATCGGATTTCTGTTAGCAGTCCTGAGTTTGATTTTTCTTTATCAAAAGTAAATTTTAAGTTATTACTCAACAACATGTATTCGTAAGTTTTGTAAATTTATTTATACTTATTTATATCTAGACTGTAAGGATTTTGTGTCCATAGACAAAAATAAATGAAATGAAAATGAAATGATAATTCAAAAAAGAGCTATTACACATATCAGCTCAAAAGCTCCAAAGATCTCTCCGTTGTTCTAAAAGGCATTGACTCGTTTGTTGAATGCAATGAAATTAGAAGCGCTTTAAACGAAGAGAAATTCCAAGTAAAATCCGTTTTTAATATACAAAATCGAGATAAGATTCCCCAACCACAATTCCGAGTGGAACTGGAATTCGATCCAAAGTCCCTAAAAAAAGGGGAATCCCACCCAATTTACTCAATGCGGTATCTCCTCCATCGCAGTGGAAGAGCCTCATAAACGCAGAGGACCAATTCAGTGCCAAAATTGCCAAGAATACGGCCACACAAAATCTTATTGCACACTTCCCAGCGTGTGCGTAATATGTGGTGATTTCCACTCCACGAACAAGTGCAAAAACTAAGGAAGACGCAAATGTTAAAAAATGTGGCAATTGTGGTGGCAACCATAAAGCAAACTATAAAGGCTGTCACATCTACAAATCTTTCAAAAGCAAGGCTATTCCCAAAGCCGATGCTTTCCCTGCAAAACAGGATTTAAGAAAAATCCCAACAAATCCCTCATAAATGTAAATCCCAATATAAATCAAGGCGTTTCCTACGCCAGCGCTTTAAAAGGACAAAACTCAGTCCCCGTGTACACCCAACCTGCTCCCCCTAGCAGTTCTCTTGAACAAACTCTGCAAGTGTTCATACAAAATATGTCTCAATTTATATCTGGTATGCAAAATATTACAGTTTTAAATACTGCAAAGTCAATGACGTGTGGAGTTTTTCGACTGTCAGTTGGCCAATAAGTTGGCGTGCCAGAGGAGACTACGTCAAGGCCAAGTCTGTTGATGGTGTTCAACAGAAGCCTGCCCTTTGGTGATATGAGGCGAGAGCCCTAATATGTATGTTTGGCGTTGAAGTCGCCGGCAATGAGAAACTTTGGTCCAACAGAATGGAAAAAAGTCTGGAATTGTTGCTCAGTTATTTTGTGTCTTGGCGGGCAGTAACTAGCTGTTAATGTTAGGCCTTTTAAGTATTCATCGAGAGAATATATTCTGTGCAATAATTCTGAAGAGCATAATGTTTTATCCTAGTATAGTCGCGATTAAGAAAAATAAACTTGTGGAGGCAATACACAACTGCTTGGATCCAAAGAAAGCACCAGGACCGGTTAATAACGCCCACAATGATAAAAGTACTGCCAACGATTGCAATAACAAATTTATTGTACATATTTAACGCGATTCTCAGAACATGTCCCTATCCAGACAACTGGAAACTTTCTCAAGTTACAATGATTCCCAAACCTGGAAAAGATCCCAGTAATGTGACATCATATCCGCCTATAAGTTTCCTCTCTGTAATATCGAAACTCTTCGAAAAACTCCTAGTAAAATTGTTTTTACCCAAAACTCTAAATAAAAAAGTGATTTTCGATCACCAACTCGGCTTTCGAGAAAAGCATGGCACTATAGAGCAATTGCATCGCATTGTTGACTCAATTAAAAACACTTTTGAAAACAAACAGTACTGCTCCGCTGTTTTCCTTGATATCACGCAGGCCTTTGATAAAGTCTGGCATGAAGGACTAATCTACAAACTACAGCATATGCATTGCCTACTCAAAAACTATCTCACGAATAGAAAATTTGCAGTAAAATATAAAAACTTTGTCTCCCGAAAATACGAAATACTGGCCGGAGTACCACAAGGAAGTGTCCTTGCGCCCCTGCTATTTATTCTCTATACTGCAGATATGTCCAAAAGTGATAGAACGCTCATATCGACTTTTGCTGACGACACTGCTATCCTGTGCTCTCACTCAAACCCAGACGTGGCAACTCTATACGTGCAGAAACACTTGGACACTCTAAGTAATTGGCTATCACGATGGAAAATCAAAGTCAACGAATCCAAAAGCGGTCACTTAACCTTCACCCTAAGAAGAGGCACGTGATTAAATTAAAATAATTGGAATTAAATTGGCTAATCTCAAAAGTGTCAAAATTAAATCTCACATACAAAGTCCAGATATACAAAAGTATAATAAAACCCATATGGACATATGGAATTGAACTCTGGTGTACAGCCTCTCCTTCCAATGTGGAAAAACTCCAGAGAGCCCAATCAAAAATTCTGCGACAAATTACCACATCTCCTTGGTATATAAGAAACGCAAACATCCACAGAGATTTTAATATACCTGCAGTAAAAGACGAAATTCCGAAATTTACCTCGAAGTACAAGCAGAAGCTCATGTTTCACCCAAACATTCTAGCTAGAAACTAAGACCGTCCCTCACGTCTTAAACGAAACTTGTATATTCTCCAAATACTAGCTACGACAAATACGCATTGCCTAACTCAATGGATATATGGCAATCAAAAAAAAATCAAAATTAGTTTTAAGCTGAATTTATAAAATTAAGATGAATTATTCCAATCTATTGAAAAAGCATTGTTAGACCTAAGTTATCGTTAAGTGATCACAATGAATAAATAATATTAGAAAAAAACTAGAGAGTGGACTATCTTCGGCTATACCGAAGTTGAAATACCCCCACACAGTAGAAAGAAGTACCTCGAACATAAAAAAATGTGGTCTCAAGACCCTATTTTGAGCCAATTATAGGTGGTTTTGGAGCCCAAACCATGTCCAAAATCCATTTCTAAAAATTTCCAATCAAATCCGAAAAAAAAAAAAAATTGGTCTCAGGACCCCATTTAGACCCTTATATATGTGGCTTCGGAACCTCGGACCATGTCAAAAATACGTTTCTAAACATTTCCAATGGAATACAACAATAAAAAAGACTTGAAAAATTTTTACTTTTTTTTCGGTGTATGGGAGCCACGCCCAGTTTTTGTCCGATTTGGCTGATTCTCGAACTTGATCTCAGTATTCACGAGAAAAACATGTAAAAAAAGTTTCAAGTCGATATCTCCAAAACTGCGACCGCTATCGTGCGGACGGACAGACGGACAGACGGACGGACAGACAGACGGACATCGCTAAATCGACTCAGGAGGTGATACTGATCAAGAATATATATACTTTTCCATACCGGACACGCCTCCTTATGGGCGTTACAAACGTTGTGACAAAGTTAGTATACCCTGCCACAGTGAGTGTGGGGGTATAAAAATAAATGTTTTAGAAAAATGTTTTAATATTTTTTTCATTTTTTTTTTTTTTTTTTTTTTTTCTGAGTTTATCCCCTGCGCTCATAGAAAACGGTCGTGTATAGTCTTTGCTTTTCATTTCATTTCTACTTCATACAGTTTTCACTGTTGCAACAAGTGCGTTTCATTTACTACAACTTGTCTGTGGAAAATAAGTGACTCTCGGGCTGCGACCAGTGCAGTGCCACCATGGTTTCCTCTTCGGGAGGAAACTATTTTGCGATTCTAGATCAATCGCCAAAACGCAAAAAGAAGAACTTCAATTTGCTAAATAAAAGTGATTTCCCAACACTCAGTTCAAACCCAATTTTCAAGAAAAATTCAGAAAAACCAATACAATCCTTTAATATTTTTTTGATATCAAAAGCCCTTGAAGGTATCTCCTCAGACCAACCGGATAAAATTACATATACTCGTGAAGGCGATCTCCTTATATTAACTAAAAATGAGGCTCAGGCCAATAAGTTTCTAAAAGCAACCCAACTGTCTAATATCTGTTCGATTATATCAACATTACACCCAACTCTCAATACTGTCAAAGGAGTAATATATGCACCACCCTTAAAAGACTTAAATGATAATGAAATACTAGATGGTCTTAAATCAGTCTGTAGTAGCATTACAAAAAATTACAAAATTCATAGATGGAAAAGTTGTGAATACCCCTTTGCACATAATGTCTTTTAATCTTTTTGAAATTCCAAATGACATAAAAATCGGGTTTCCAAATTATAAAGTTGAGCCATACATTCCTGCTCCACTGCATTGTAAAAAATGTTTCAAACTCGGTCATACAAAAAATTGGTGTCAAAACGAACCTAAATGTGAAGTTTGTTCATCTAGCGTTCACGATCCAACCCCCTGTTCAAAGGTGGAATGCATAAATTGCAAGCATGATCATAGGTCTAATAATAGAAATTGCCCAAGCATTAAAGAGAGACAAGAAATTCTAAAAATAACAATTGCTCATATAAAGAAGCAATACAAATAGCCAACGGCAACACAAAACCCGCTATCCCTATTCCTACAGAAACATTAGAAGAAGCAACTGAAATAAGACAAAAAAGAATTAGACACACAAAAAATAACAACAATACTAACAACACAAACCCCAACAACACAAACCCCAACAACACAAACCCCAACCACACAAACCCCAACCACACAAACCCCAACAACTCAAACCCCAACAAAACATACCCACAGAAATTTCCCACTCTACAAACCAAAAACATTCAAATCCAACCACCACCAACAATTTAACAACCGAACCAAACACAATTTACTCTTACAAAACCAACATGATCACAACAAACACAACCACTCAAATAAACAAACCAACTTACAACCAAATACAAACTTCAACTGACTCACACCAAACCTTCTAACAAAATCAAACTGCCACACCTATTACTCAACGCCGTAACGAAATAGATACACACTTTTCAGACACAACTCCAATATCAGAAGAGGAAATGAACTAAAGTACTCTCTTCAGTAAATTCTGTTTACTGCTGAAGAGTACCAAATATTCATCTGCTTATGGTCCTGAAAATTCTCCAGTGGAATTTGAACGGATACCTTAATAATTTACATGAACTACAACTTCTGATAAAATCACAAAAACCGGATATTATAACATTACAGGAAACACATTTAAAATACAACCAAATAAACATCAGAAACTACGAATACACTACTTTTAACAACACAAACTCCTCACAAGCGAAAGGTGGCACTGCCATACTGGTCAAGAAATCTATTCAGCACAAATTTTTAAATCTATCTGCAAACTTTCAAGCTGTTGCTGTTGAAATCTCAGCCGACATTAAACTCACATTAATCTCAGTATATATACCACCTTCTGAGAGAATATTACTTTCAGACCTAATTGCCCTACACAACAACACCAATACGCCAATCATACTTTTAGGCGATTTCAATGCTGATAGCACGCTTTGGGGTTCCCCTAACACCAATCCAAGAGGAAAAACAATAGAATCATTTTTTATGCAAACAAATCTTTCACTACTAAACGACTGTTATCCCACCCATCTCTCTACGCACTCGACATTAACACACGTCGACCTCTCTTTCTCCTCTTCCAATCTTCTCCCATTCCTCAGATGGAATATAGACTCAAATCTACATGGAAGTGATCATTTTCCAATATGGATCACATTTCAAAACCACTCTCAAAATCCCTCAAATAACAACAAAATCAATCGCTTTAAGCTAGACGAAGCAAATTGGGATAATTTTCAATCCATAATAAACAATAGAATCAAAGACACAGATATTTCTCAAAACATTAACAAGGAAGCTGCAAAATTTCAAAAGCTTATAATTTCAGCCACTAACGAATCAATTCCTCACACATCCACACACCATTCATATATAAAAACTGTTCACTGGTGGAACAAACATCTAGGCAAACTCCGTCTAAATAAGCAAAGACTTTGGCATTTGTTCAAAAATCCATTATAGCTAACAATGGAACAATAATCACAGATTCCACAAATATAGCATCTCTATTTGCCAATGAATGGTCACACTACTCAAGTGATGAGACATTCAGTTTAGAGTACATTTCAAACAAAAGCAACTTTTCTACACAAATTAACTATATGCCGAGTAAAACTGCAAAGTTGATCGAATCAGAAAATTCTTTGTAATGATATCCCACAAGGATCACCACTGTCGGTGGTACTTTTCCAGATTGCGTTTGAAAAGCTAAATCAAATCATAATTAAACACAAATTTTTCACACACTGCATCTACGCAGATGATTTGTACATATTGTCTAAATACAAAGACGAATCCCTACTGTAAAACAATTTAAATAAACTTTTCTTAGACATAAACTTTTGGTCAAACCAAACTGGTGCCACAATTTCATT
Source organism: Heteromyza rotundicornis (assembly GCA_951394025.1). Taxonomy (NCBI): domain Eukaryota; kingdom Metazoa; phylum Arthropoda; class Insecta; order Diptera; family Heleomyzidae; genus Heteromyza; species Heteromyza rotundicornis. The sequence goes on along the minus strand of OX596011.1, from coordinate 63,050,148 downwards.
TCCTAAATGCAAAGCATTGCATATATGCAGGAAAAGGAACTGTACTCCAAATTATATAACTATAAACTCAAATGTAATTGAATATGTAGATACTTTAAATATATTAGGAATAGTTTTTAGTAATAATTATAAATGGTCTTCACATATTGAGTATATAAAAAAATCCCTTGTAAATAAACTTAACTTAATTAAATGTATAACAAGTTTTCACAGCAACGCCCATCCAAACACCACAATAAACCTTGTAAAAGCAATAATACTCTCAAAAATCGACTATGGACTAACATTATATGGTCACGCCGCCAAAACAACGCTCAGGAAAATAAAAACACCCTACCACGCTGCCGCTTGGTATAGCATAGGAGCTTTTCAGTCAACACCTATTATGAATATACTGACTGAAACTGGACTGCCAACAATAGAACAGAGAGTGAATACAGCAACAACGGTGATGGCCTATAAACTAGTTGTACCTCCTGAAAAGCATATAATTCCAGGCATAGATAAAATCGCACAACGAATAGCACCAAGAATGCCATCAACAATCCACCGCATCATATCAAACGCAACCAAAATTGGGATCCGAATAAACTCGCACATCAAATTTACGCCCCACCAACCCCCTTTGAATTTTAGCAATGACAGCATTATAATTTCCCTAATGCACCTTCCAAAAAATTCAACACCGGCAAACGTATACATTAGAAACTTCCACGCAACAATAGACAAATATGCCAATTGGAAGCTCTAATTCACCGATGGATCCAAGACAAACACAGGAACAGCATACGCAGTCATAGATCAAAACCACAACGTCGCTAGAGTTGTGCAGCTTAAAGAACATTGCTCCATATTCACTGCGGAATCTGAAGTAGTTCTGTATGCAGCAGCTCTGTGTAAAACAAGGAAGGGTAAATTTATTATTTGCACAGACTCCTTATCGACTGTCAAAGCTATCCAAAATACAACACACCAGAACGAAACGATAATTAAAACACGATACATCCTCGCACACCACAAAAATAAAATAAAAATCATGTGGATACCCAGCCACGTTGGAATTATTGGCAACAACATCGCCGACGAAGCTGCGAAATTTGCAACATCAGCGCCAGTCATTACACAAGAAACATACAACAAAAACGATTTTAAACGATCAATATCCATGTTTTACTCTAACGAACGTAGACAAAATTGGACAAACTACTCACACTACTACTAACTGACAAACCCAGGTGGAATCGCTCCTAGGCTCCCTACTAACTGCAGTAAGAAAGATTTACAAAAATATTCGAGATTACGTATGGGGCATACACTTATGACCCACCAACACTTAATGGAAAACGCTCCACGGCCGCCATGTATTATCTGCAATAATGATATAATATCCATTAAACATGTAGTAGTAGATTGCACAGTATTCAAATCCTACCAAAATTCATTAAATATAAACAACATTACCGATTTATTAAAAAATGCCACAGATAAACCTAATTATTAGATTACTTAAAGTAAGTCAAATTTATTTTATAATTTGAAATTTTTCCATAGGCTGAACACCTTAGCTGTTAGTGACTAGTCTTAAGTTTATTTATGTAATTTATTGCTAAATAAATTTTTAATAATAATAATAATAATAATTTTTTCATTTTTTTCATATTGAGCTTTGGCTTCGGCTTCGGTTTTAGCCGAATGTGAAAAAAGCGTACATTACCGTGTGGCGTGGCTTGGTGTGTGTTTTGGTCGAGACGAGTTGTTTTTGTCAAAATTTCTCGTCTATACCGTAACTCGTACTTAGTACAGCCTCGTCAAAAGGTGATCGTATATTAACATTCCATAAAGGAAAATACTTTCGGATGGTGTTATAATTTAATAGAATAACTTAAATATCAAAAAAAAAAAAAAAAAAAAAAGCGTAAGTTCGGCTTTGGCCGAAAAAACCACCTAATGAATAGTGTCCGACCGATTATTCGGCTTCGGCCCATATTTGAGGCCGAAGCCGAATGTCAAAAATATGTAAAATGTAAACAATAGTTTTTTAAATCAATCGCTCACAAGAAATTCGAAGAAAAATCTACTACAGAATTTAACAACCATGGAATTTTTTCCAATTTATACACCATTGTTGCCAATTCCGCGTTGTTTAAAATCCACCTTCTTTAGACACTATCTGGTTCAGCATCCAAAATTCGTAAATAAGCAATAGGTCTGCTTTTTGGAGTATGTAAAGTTAAAGGACTTTGGAAAATCCTTTTAAACTAGCATTTCTGTGGAGAAAGAGTATGTATGTGGACGCCATCTTGTTTAGTATCAAAAAATCATTAAGGATCATTAGGTTTGCTTTTTAACGTTCTACTTCCCTGGAATTTAGAGTTATAATAAACTCCAAAAAATAAATGGTACTAAAATAAACCGAAATTTTTTTTTAATGAATTACTGAATTTTGTCAATTTTACCATTTTTTGACTCCTATATCCTGAATTTCTCAAAAACATGACGTGTAGAACTAAGCCCGCCGTCTTGTTCAGCGTTATGACAATATTCATCGATAAAAAAATCCACCAACTGAAAGTTTCTAATGCCAAATTATTTGAATCAGGGATCGAAAATATCATTGATTCTTATGTATGAATCCGATTTATTGATACATATTCAATTTTTTATGTCTACCATGCCATCTATGGACATTAGAGTTGTTCTTATTTTTTTTTATTCGAAAATAATTTTTTTTTTGGAAAAAAAAAACATACCATAACATTTTCAGAAAAAAAAACCTTTAGGGGCTTGTAAAGCCCCAAAGTTACAAAAAACCAAAAAAATTAATTGGTTAAAATAGCGTTTTAGAATCAAAAAATACGATAAAAAAAAATAATTATCTATTTTGAGCGCTAGAACCTCGCGCTCCAATAAACCAAAATATTGCTCCATAGGTCTTACACAAAAATAAAAGTACAACAAAACTAGAGAGTGAACTTCGTCGACTATGCCGAGGCTGAAATACCCCCATACAGTATGATCCATTTAGAAGTACCTCAAACATAAAAAAAATGTGGTCTCAAGACCCCATTTTGAGCCATTTATAGGTGGTTTCGACAGGGTTGCCAACTTTCGAAGAGCCGGAGATTCGAAAAACTAGATTGGTTTTTGGCAAGACATCTTGAAAATTTCTAGGAAATCGAATACACCCAAATAAAAAATCTGGTGGGTTGACATGATGTCAATGTTATTAATGTCAAATGCAAATGAAGGGGTGAATGGATGAAGGTGGTATCACATCAAATATTTAGGTTTGATATCGACTCGAGAACGACTCGGTATCAAAGGTTTTTCTCTAATGTCGAACGTTTGAAACCGAGTCTGTACCGACTCGAGAATCATAGCTTTCTCAATAAAAAAGGGAGTTAGTTCTCGAGTCGGTTTCAAACATTAGTTCTCGATTCGAGAAAAGGGTTAGTTCTCGAGTCGGTTTCAAGCGTTAGTTCTCGATTCGAGAAAAGGGTTAGTTCTAGAGTCGGTTTCAAAGGATAATTCTCAAATCCACTTCAAATGAAAAGAGTGAAACGTGAATTAATTAATTTTAAAATTGTATTTTTGTTTTTATTGCATATGTGATAAGTAGAGATAATTTTTTTACACTAAACAAAATAAAAGGTACAGATATAATTCAAAAATTAAATTTAACATGAATCTCTAAATTATCGAGTCGGAAAAATGTGGGTCCTCCTGACAGGCCAATAGATTAGTACACATTATCCACCATAGTACCAAATTGAGGTTTTATTGCCCCCAGGTTTTTGAAAAAACATAATTTTATCACATTTTAGGACCCGAGGCGAAGGAATCATTAATACCTTGATAATTTAAAACTTGTATTTATTGAACAGAAACAAACCAAAATGCAAAAAAATGCAGCAATATAAAATGCTGACAGAAAATTTTATTAAATGAATTATTTGATTTATATCTTTAAAAATATTTATATAAAAAAATGTTCCCAAAATAGATGAAAACTTGTGAAACCCGGAGAAAATTCTGTTAAACCCGGAGCCTGGAGATTGACTCCCAAACCCGGAGTCTCCGGGTCAAAATGACCCTGTTGGCAAGCCTGGGTTTCGAAGACTCAAACCGCGTTCAAAATCCGTTTCTAAAAGTTACACTAGTTTACAAATTATTAAAAATTTCGTTATCTTCAACTTTTGATAGTCATTTCCTATGTAAAAAGCCACGCTGAATCCGAATATGAAGTCGAAAAAAATATAAGTAGAACAGTTTTTGAGATATTGCACTATTTGCATATTTTGCATTTTGAAACACATTATTGGAAATATCTCCGGTTTTGATTGTCCAACCACAAAAAGTTTAATATCGAATTAAAGGTAATTGTATTGACTACTTATCTCTAATACAAAACTTTAAAACTAGAATTTCGGTTTAGACAACAATTATGAATTTAACGACAATTTTTCAAAATTTAAAAAATAAATTCTGCTGTTATCGTTAATTTTAAGTAGAACAAAAATTTTTCATCAATGTTTCATTTTTGAATGTTGAAAGCCCATCTATTTCAAAGAAAAAGAACACTTATTTATTAAAATCGGTTGGAAAAAATGGAAGTTATAAGCATTTGAGTACAAAAACTTGAAATAAAATTTTTTTCTCTTTATCACGATTTTTTCAGTTTTATTGCAAATTGTAGGTACTAAACCTTACGTAAGTTACATTTATCATTATTTTGTGTATAATATCAATTTCTGGAGTGAGAAATCCAAAATAGTGCTCAACATTATTTCGATTCCAATATGCAACGTTCCCTTGCCAGCATTTGTTGCTGGAAACTTCACCTGACTCATCATTTCAATAGTAAAATTGCTCAGGGAAGAAATCTAATTGAGATGAGATGAAAATGAATCCTTAAAGGCATCTTCCAGCACGTCAGATCAATATGCCTGAAAATATTGGTCGGACCGAATCAACTTCTTTGTTTGCCGAGCAAATGTCAAATTCAATCAAGTCGCCAATCAATATACTATCATTCTACCTAGAATTTCTTCCCATGGGGTCCAAGGCTGGGGACCGTCGCACCCAAGGATATTGCAACGAAATGATGTTGGGAACGATTGTAGATTTCTCACTCTAGAAATTGATATTATACACAAAATAATGATAAATGTAACTTATGTAATGTTTAGTACCTACACACAAAAAGTAGGTAAATCTAACCAAAAAAGACGATTAAAAATGCAGCAACCAAGAAACGTTGTAAATGGAACCGACTCAAAGTTGTTCGCGTACAGTGAAAATTTGTTGGCGTACAATTAAAAATTGTTCGTATATTACTTTATGGAAGACAGAGAAAGCAATTATCCAATTGAGCGAAAAACTAGAGAGTGGACTATCTTCGGCTATACCGAAGCTGAAATACCCCCACACAGTAGGAAGAAGTACCTCGAACGTAAAAAAATGTGGTCTCAAGACCCTATTTTGAGCAAATTATAGGTGGTTTTGGAGCCCGGACCATGTCCAAAATAAATTTCTAAAAATTTCCAATCAAATCCACCAAAAAAAAAATTGGTCTCAAGACCCCATTTAGACCCTTATATATGTGGCTTCGGAACATCGGACCATGTCAAAAATACTTTCTAAACATTTTCAATCGAATACAACAAAAAAAAATTGTTACCTTTTTTTTCGGTGTATGGGAGCCACGCCCAGTTTTTATCCGATTTGGCTGATTCTCGAACTTGATCTCAGTATTCAAGACAAAAACATGTACCCAAAGTTTCAAGTCGATATCTCCAAAACTGCGACCGCTATCGTGTGGACGGACAGACGGTCAGACGGACAGACGGACAGACGGACGGACAGACGGACAGACAGACGGACATCGCTAAATCGACTCAGGAGGTGATGCTGATCAAGAATATATATGCTTTTCCATACCGGACACGCCTCCTTATGGGCGTTACAAACGTTGTGACAAAGTTAGTATACCCTGCCACAGTGAGTGTGGGGGTATAAAGAAATAGATACATATTAGAAAAAGAATGCAAGAAAAAGATAGCTGATGTGTTTGGTATTTCTGTAGATGTGTTGTATTGAAATATATTTATGAAGCTTAAATTAATTTAATGTAAGCCCAAGACTTTAAAAACGTACACAATTTGTCGGGCAACATCATTTCTACTGCGAATATATATAATATTCATTACTTAGAACTAACGCGCTTCCACAAAACGCAATATTTTAATATTTCATTAAGTTTACAATTATATTGTAATATTGAAATTAATGTTTTCCCGGGAAAAAAACGAGTTGAAAAACATTCTGCACAATTTTTAAAATCGTAAAATCACAATATTTGTTAATAATTAATTATAACATAGTTATAATTTGATTTTAAAAATTGTTTTCGAAGTATCAAAAATGTAAAATGTAAACAAATTCGACGCCATCTTCTAGTGCTGCGAAAATTCGATTTTTTTGTATTCGATACAACCGGATACTTTCTTGTGAATACTTAATACTTTTTACGATAATTTTCATTCAAATTTGATTTGAAGTAAAATCTCTGAGTAAAGTAAATGCACGTAACAATTGCTCTAAGACGTTTTTATTATTACGACCCAACAATTTTCATACAAACTTCCCTAAAATACCAATAATAGTTTCGCATACTAATGGAACCAAGTACTTCATGAGTCAAGTGTCGAATATAAATTATTCAAATATTATGCAGCACTTGTTGCTTTGAGAGCGTAAACGAGACAGCCATATATAATAATTTTTCTCTCTTGTATTAAATGTCATGCTGTTTCAGAATTATGAAATATTTGCGGCATGGTTGCATTTCTGCATCGAGCGATGACATTGCGAATCATATGCCGAAATACGACCATGCTGGCAAATCATTTAACAATTTTTTGACGATTAGATTAACCACAACAATTGTAGTTGTTGTTTGTGTTTTCCATATAAAAAAAAAAATGTTTTTTTTGCAACGTTTTTTGGTTAGATTAACCTATCTTTGTTTTTTCTGTATACAATTTGCAATAAAACTGAAAAAATCGTGAAAAAGAGAAAAAATTTAATTTGAATTTTTTGTACTCAAATGCTTATAACTTCCATTTTTTTCAACCGATTTTAATAAATAAATGCTCTTTTTCTTTGAAATAGATGGGCTTTCAACATCCAAAAATGAAACTTTGATGAACAATTTTTGTTCTACTTAAAATTAACGATAACAGCAGAATTAATTTTAAAAATTTTGAAAAATTGTCGTTAAATTCATAATTGTTGTCTAAACCGAAATTCTAGTTTTAAAGTTTTGTATTAGAGATAAGTAGTCAATACAATTACCTTTAATTCGATATTAAACTTGTGGTTGGACAATCAAAACCGGAGATATTTCCAATAATGTGTTTCAAAATGCAAAATATGCAAATAGTGCAATATCTCAAAAACTGTTCTACTTATATTTTTTTCGAAATGTTTAGAAAGTATTTTTGACATGGTCCGAGGTTCCGAAGCCACATATATAAGGGTCTAAATGGGGTCTTGAGACCAATTTTTTTTTTTGGTGGATTTGATTGGAAATTTTTAGAAATTTATTTTGGACATGGTCCGGGCTCCAAAACCACCTATAATTTGCTCAAAATAGGGTCTTGAGACCACATTTTTTTACGTTCGAGGTACTTCTTCCTACTGTGTGGGGGTATTTCAGCTTCGGTATAGCCGAAGATATTCCACTCTCTAGTTTTTCGCTCAATTGGATAATTGCTTTCTCTGTCTTCCATAAAGTAATATACGAACAATTTTTAATTGTACGCCAACAAATTTTCACTGTACGCGAACAACTTTGAGTCGGTTCCATTTACAACGTTTCTTGGTTGCTGCATTTTTAATCGTCTTTTTTGGTTAGATTTACCTACTTTTTTTTTTGTGTGTAGGTACTAAACATTACATAAGTTACATTAATCATTATTTTGTGTATAATATCAATTTCTGGAGTGAGAAATCTACAATCGTGCCCAACATCATTTCGTTGCAATATCCTTGGGTGCGATGGTCCCCAGCCTTGGACCCCATGGGAAGAAATTCAAGGTAGAATGATAGTATATTGATTGGCGACTTGATTGAATTTGACATTTGCTCGGCAAACAAAGAAGTTGATTCGGTCCGACCAATATTTTCAGGCATATTGATCTGACGTGCTGGAAGATGCCTTTAAGGATTCATTTTCATCTCATCTCAATTAGATTTCTTCCCTGAGCAATTTTACTATTGAAATGATGAGTCAGGTGAAGTTTCCAGCAACAAATGCTGGCAAGGGAACGTCGCATATTGGAATCGAAATAATGTTGAGCACTATTTTGGATTTCTCACTCCAGAAATTGATATTATACACAAAATAATGATAAATGTAACTTACGTAAGGTTTAGTACCTACAATTTGCAATAAAACTGAAAAAATCGTGATAAAGAGAAAAAAATTTAATTTCAAGTTTTTGTACTCAAATGCTTATAACTTCCATTTTTTCCAACCGATTTTAATAAATAAGTGTTCTTTTTCTTTGAAATAGATGGGCTTTCAACATCCAAAAATGAAACATTGATGAAAAATTTTTGTTCTACTTAAAATTAACGATAACAGCAGAATTTATTTTTTAAATTTTGAAAAATTGTCGTTAAATTCATAATTGTTGTCTAAACCGAAATTCTAGTTTTAATGTTTTGTATTAGAGATAAGTAGTTAATACAATTACCTTTAATTCGATATTAAACTTTTTGTGATTGGACAATCAAAACCGGAGATATTTCCAATAATGTGTTTCAAAATGCAAAATATGCAAATAGTGCAATATCGCCAAAACTGGCCTACTTAAAAATTTTCCGACTTCATATTCGGATTCAGCGTGGGTTTTTACATAGGAAATGATTATCAAAAGTCGAAGATACATTTTGCTGTAAACTAGTGTTACCAATCCAATCCACCAAAAAAATTTTTATTTCAAGACCTTATTTTGAGCATTTATATGTGGGCTTGGAAGCTTGGACTACGTTTAAAATCCATTTCCAAACATTTCCAATCGAATACAGCACTAAAAAAGACTTTGAAAATGTTGACCATTTTTTTTCGTTATATGGGAGCCACGCCCAGTTTTTGTCTGATTTGGCTGGTTCCCGAACTTGATCTCAGTATTCACGAGGACAACATGTACCCAAAGTTTCAAGTCGATATCTCCAAAACCGCTATCGTGCGGACGGACATCGATAAGGTGATGCTGATCAAGAATATATATACTTTTCCATACCGTACACGCGTCCTTATAGACGTCACAAACGTTGTGTCAAAGTTAGTATACCCTGCCACAGTGAGTGTGGGGGTATAAAAATAAATTATTGGTTGGCCCCACTCAATTCCCTAGTGAAGCAATATCACCCTTTTAAGAAAAATAAGGTGTTATTGACCCAATGGGCACGCTATCAGGGGCACCAATAATTTTGATTTTTTCTTGTATTGATTAAGCTATAGCTACGAGAGTTTAATTCCATTGCCATTTTCGATAATTTTTAAAATCAAAGTAAACTTTTTTATTCTATGTTATTATAAAAAAAAGTTTTCCTCCTTTTTCCACTTCTTTTTTCCCCTTTATAACTCTTTTTCCCGTATAATGTGGAAGTAGAGTTTTTCTTCATGTTGTTGTTGGAATTTTTTAAAACTGTAAATGAGGAAAGTGGTTGCTTTACTCAAGCTTTATTTTCTGTACTCGATCGCACGTGTTTGTACCGGTGCAACACAATTGTGTGAAAAAAATATTTAAAAAGTTTAAATACAGCTATTGCGTTAATTTCGATAAAAGTGGTGTTTTCTAAGATATCGGGAATATCTTTAATAATATTAGGTAGATTTTCGAATTTACTTTGCAGCTATATCAATTACTCTAACGAAAACAACAACAAAATATATGTTTTTTAAATCAATAAATTTACCCACTGTCGGGTAATTGGCACTTTTTGTTGGCTAAATTGGCACTTGATTTTTAAAAGTTTTTGTTGTTGGATTTCAGATATTATTGTCATTTTAAAGTATTTTATGCATTATTAGTATCTATGGCGTTGGTTTTGATGAAATTTGCAATATGGATATGATCGAATCGCAAAAACCAATCAATGATGTTAAAGTTAATGAATAAAAGTTCTGTTATTTTTATTTTTTTTAATACAGATTTGGTTTTTTTTATCAATTTATATTAAAGAAATCATAAATACATTGTGGACCCTAAAATATGAAGAAAATGTTATATGCTTTCAAAAATGAAGTTCGCCATAAGTGTATATAACATTTTCTTTATATTTTTGGGTCCACAATCGATTCCTACCTATTGGGCTCAAAGCAAGTTATTTATAAGCGTGGGTTATAATAATAAAGAAAAAGAAAAAGAAAGATTACAGAAAAAAAAAATAGGAAAAAAAAGAGAGTGGACTATCTTCGGCTATGCCAAAGCTGAAATACCAAGTTTAGAAGTACCTCAAACGTAAAAAAATTTGGTCTCAAGACCCCATTTATAGGTGGTTTTGGAGCTTAAACCACGCCCTAAATCCGTTTCTAAAAATTTCTAATAAATATTTTGAAGATATTTTGAAGAAATAAATTATATAAATTAAATTCTGGCTAAGTGCAAAAAGTTTTGTGCAAATAACAAAGTTTTGTGCGATATTTCCGTGAATTCCTGTCAACTAAGTATCATAACAACAAAAATTGCAAAATTTTTTTTTGTTTTTGCTTGTACTGTCCACTTTGACATTTCTTGTGTCACCAGCTTTATATAGATTCCACATTCAGAGCATACTTTCAGACATTTGTTTCAATATAATTTGAAAGTGCCTTTTCCCAGTCAACATTTTGTCTCGTTACAATTTACACTTTTTTTACACTTTTTTATTTTATTTTTTATAATTTTCGCATTTAAATATGACTTGCTCTTTCCGTAAGTGTGCCATTAAAGTCGATAACGAACGCATGGTCTCTTGTTGGCTATGCGATGGCTTTTATCACGTCAAATGTGCATCCCTTACTGGTAGAGTAGTCGATCTGATCGAGGGTAAAAAAGTACTTCGTTGGTCCTGCGAAGATTGCCGCGATACAGAGCTGGACATCTGTAAATTGGTACGTCAAGCCCGAAAGGGATTTAATGATGTATCAAAGGACTTAGCAGCTGCCCAGTCTAAACTGAAGTAGTATGAAATAAACTTTCAGAAGTATAAATGTTTGGATGAAACAGCTCCGAAACAAAATACTTCTGTTGGGCTTTTACCACCTGCCCCAAAGCCAATTTCAACTCCGACAACTCCATCCTTTTCCGATATGTTTGCTTCACCAGTTACATTTTATTCTCCTGATCCTGCGGTTTTGGAAATGAGGGAAGATGACGCTCCTGAGAAAAATATGAATGGAATCTCAAATATTGATAAAAATGTTTGTCCTTCCATAAATATTATTTCTCCAAAGGATTGTTTGCGGGAAGTACAAGAAACGAGAACCCCAAAAAGGCTTGTTGTTGTGCAACCTAAAAAATCTATTTTCGTGTCTAGATTTGCACCGGACACATTAACTGAAGATATTATATTTTATATTGATTGTAAATTCAATAATAATATAAATGCTTTTAAATTCAACTTTTCATACGCTAGAAACATTTCATCTTTCAAATTATCTGTGCCTGCAGAATTGTTTGATGAGATTGTGAATAAAAATTTTTAGCAGGAAAAAACTTTAGTTCGCGAATTCGTTTATAATGAAAAATCAAATCTAGTAAATACAGTTCAACTTCCTCAAAGAAAAATAAATTCTAATCAAAAAAACTAAATAAAATCCCGAATAATGTTGTTTGTCTTCTGTAACAAAATGTTCGAGGGCTTAATACATAGTTGAATTATATTTATATTAAAAGTTTCTATTGTAGTCATAATGTCTTGGTATCTACCGAAACTTGGCTTGAACCAAATTTTTTTGATTCAGAAATTCTGTGTGCTTGGTATCAAATTTTTCGGAGGGATTGTAAATGTAGGACTGGTGGTGGAGTCCTCATTGCAGTAAAAAACCTTTTTTCATCTGAGGAAATCATACTTTCAGATGTCTCTGACTTGGAATTTATTTGTGTACGAATTCGAGTTTTTAGTATCGATATTTTCGTAACTTGCTCGTATATCCCACCGAATTCCGATATTACCGTTTATCTAAGACATTTGTCGCTTATATCATTGGTTTACTCAAATGTTAAACCTGCCGATTCCATTGTTGTTTTTGGAGACTTTAATTTTCCGAATATATCTTGGAATTTTTGTAGCGATTCAAACCAGTTTCTTCCGTATTCTTCTCGTGACTGTTTAAATGACTTTCTGGATTCATTTTCAGATATGAGTTTACAACAAGTAAACGGGATTGAAAATAAGAATAGTAGAAATTTGGATTTAATTTATGTTGACGACTCTTCGAAGTTTTCAGTGCAACGCTGTGATGCTTTTGCATGTCCAGAAGATAACCATCACCCAACACTTGAATTATCTTTCGAATTTGTTCAAAACAACTCAGAACCATTTTCTACACCGTTGAAGTCATTTTTTTGCTTCAAGAATACAAATTTTTTAAAATGAACCAACTCTTATCTGAAACTAGTTGGGACATGAACTTTGAAGATGTTAACGACTTTGTATCAATTTTCAATTGTACGCTCAGCAAAATCTTCGAGATATGTGTTCCAAAGAACATTAAAAAGAATTCGAATGAACTTGGTGCTGTATGGTTTACAAAAGAATTGAGGAAACTTAAAACTTCGAAAACTCGAGCATTTAAAACATATAAAAGAACTTTAAACCTTCAATATTTATACCCCCACACTCACTGTGGCAGGGTATACTCACTTTGTCACAACGTTTGTAACGCCCATAAGGAGCCGTGTCCGGTATGGAAAAGTATATATATTCTTGATCAGTATCACCTCCTGAGTCGATTTAGCGATGTCCGTCTGTCTGTCCGTCTGTCCGTCTGTCCGTCTGTCCGTCTGTCCGTCTGTCCGTCTGTCCGTCTGTCCGTCTGTCCGTCCGCACGATAGCGGTCGCAGTTTTGGAGATATCGACTTGAAACTTTGGGTACATGTTTTTCTCGTGAATACTGAGATCAAGTTCGAGAATCAGCCAAATCGGACAAAAACTGGGCGTGGCTCCCATACACCGAAAAAAAAGGTAAAAATTTTTTATTGTTGTATTCGATTGGAAATGTTTAGAAACGTATTTTTGACATGGTCCGAGGTTCCGAAGCCACATATATAAGGGTCTAAATGGGGTCTTGAGACCAATTTTTTTTTTTTGGTGGATTTAATTGGAAATTTTTAGAAATGGATTTTGGACATGGTCCGAGGTTCCGAAGCCACATATATAAGGGTCTAAATGGGGTCTTGAGACCAATTTTTTTTTTCGGTGGATTTGATTGGAAATGTTTAGAAATGGATTTTGGACATGGTCCGGGCTCCAAAACCACCTATAATTGGCTCAAAATAGGGTCTTGAGACCACATTTTTATATGTTCGAGGTACTTCTTCCTACTGTGTGGGGGTATTTCAGCTTCGGTATAGCCGAAGATAGTCCACTCTCTAGTTTTATTGATGTTTCGGCAATTTAACAATAATTTATCGATATTTAATCGATAATTTCCCTTCCCGATCCATTTCAAAATTTGGTTCCAATTCTATTTTGTTTTGGTCCAATTTCATTTCGTCCCAGTTTCAGTATTTCTCAAGATAAAAGAAAATAATACAAATTTTGACGGCCATTTTGTATGAGAGGTAGGCGTGGTTTTCATCAATGTTGCCCAGTTTCGATTGCCAATCATTAGCAAGAGGAATGTCAAAGTTTGTAGTCGATAGCTCAAGCTACGGCAGTTATCGTGCAAAATGATAGACAGAGGGACATAGCCGAATCAACTCAGGAGGTGATGCTAGTTTTCCATACCGGATACGCCACCTTATTGGCATCACAAACGGGGTGACAAAAACAATATACACTAAGTGTGCAGGGTAAAAAAATGTCCACACGGCATCAGCAAGCAATGGCAAACTTACGACAGTATAATTTTTTTAAACCTTATTTGCATAATTATACCCCCACACTCACTGTGGCAGGGTATACTCACTTTGTCACAACGTTTGTAACGCCCATAAGGAGGCGTGTCCGGTATGGAAAAGTATATATATTCTTGATCAGTATCACCTCCTGAGTCGATTTAGCGATGTCCGTCTGTCTGTCCGTCTGTCCGTCTGTCCGTCCGCACGATAGCGGTCGCAGTTTTGGAGATATCGACTTGAAACTTTGGGTACATGTTTTTCTCGTGAATACTGAGATCAAGTTCGAGAATCAGCCAAATCGGACAAAAACTGGGCGTGGCTCCCATACACCGAAAAAAAAGGTAAACATTTTTTATTGTTGTATTCGATTGGAAATATTTAGAAACGTATTTTTGACATGGTCCGAGGTTCCGAAGCCACATATATAAGGGTCTAAATGGGGTCTTGAGACCAATTTTTTTTTTTGTGGATTTAATTAGAAATTTTTAGAAATGGATTTTGGACATGGTCCGGGCTCCAAAATCACCTATAATTGGCTCAAAATAGGGTCTTGAGACCACATTTTTATATGTTCGAGGACAAAAACTGGGCGTGGCTCCCATACACCGAAAAAAAGGTAAAAACTTTTTATTGTTGTATTCGATTGGAAATGTTTAGAAACGTATTTTTGACATGGTCCGAGGTTCCGAAGCCACATATATAAGGGTCTAAATGGGGTCTTGAGACCAATTTTTTTTTTTTTTGTGGATTTAATTGGAAATTTTTAGAAATGGATTTTGGACATGGTCCGGGCTCCAAAATCACCTATAATTGGCTCAAAATAGGGTCTTGAGACCACATTTTTATATGTTCGAGGTACTTCTTCCTACTGTGTGGGGGTATTTCAACTTTGGTAGAGCCGAAGATAGTCCACTCTCTAGTTTTCTAAATTTTCGCTTCTGAGACATAAATATCAAGTACTTAACAAAAAATGCTTCGATGAATATTCGAACGATTTGAAATCCAAAATGAAATACTATTCTAAATTTTTTATAACTTTGTAAATTCAAAAAGGAAAAACACTGGTTTTCCAACTACAATGAAATGGAATGATCGTGAGTCCAACATTCCACTTTCAAATATATTCAATGCCTCTATTGAAAGAGGTTATTTTCCGAATTCATGGAAAGAGTCATACATTATTCCTCTTTATAAAAGTGGAACCAAATCATTCGTATCTAACTATAGAGGTATTGCTAAACTTAGCACAATACCAAAATTATTTGAACAAGTTTTCACAAAGCAATTGGTTCACTCGGTCACAACATTAATGTCTCCATCACAGCATGGTTTTCTGAGAGATAGATCAACATCTACAAATCAAAGAATTTAATGACCCATTCGTTACCAAAAGCCTTTACATATCACTTGTAAGACCAATTTTGGAATATGCATCAGTCTTGTGGAATCCACAATACAACGGCCACTCTGATAGAATTGAATCGGTTCAAAAACAATTTTTATTATTTGCTTTAAGAAACCTTCGCTGGAATCCGAATCAGAACCTACCTCCATACGAAAATCGTTTAAAACTCTTGGACATCCCTACTCCCTATTTTCACTATATATTATGCACTTTAGCTAGACTTTGTTTTTATTGTCAATTCAAACTAGCTTTGAAATTTTTAACACAATAGAATTATTGAAAAATGGTTAATTGACTCTTAGCAAAAAAATTCAATTCCAAATAGGGTATACAAAAAAAAAAATTTTAAAAAAAAAACTTGCTAAATTTAGCACAATACCAAAGTTATTTGAACAAGTTGTCACAAAGCAATTGGTTCATTCGGTCACAACATTAATATCTCCTTCACAGCATGGTTTTCTGAGAGGTAGATCTACAAATTTATTGGAATTTTCTACATTAACAATAAAGGGATTTTCAAAGAATCTTCAAGCAGATGTCATATACTGATTTTAGTAAAGCTTTTGATAAAGTTAATCATTATCTGTTGATTGAAAAGCTTAAAAGATATGGATTCCCAGATCTTCTTTTAAAATGGGTAGAATCGTATCTGACAAATCGGAAGCAACAGGTGTTTTTCGAATCATCAACATCAAAAAGTATAGATGTCACCTCTGGAGTTCCTCAAGGAAGTCACTTAGGTCCTATTCTGTTTAATCTTTTTATAAATGACCTACCTTCTGCCATTAAACATTCGAATGTACTGTTGTATGCTGATGACGTCAAATTGTTTCTATCCTATGGCATCTTAGATCAACATAAGTTGTTACAATCAGATCTGACCAGTATAGCTATCTGGTGTGATAATAACTTAATGGAACTGAACTTGAAAAAATGTAAATTTATGACATTTGCTAGATGACACCAACTTTCATCGCTGTATCATATAAATAACTGTAATCTAGAAAAGGTTTTTACTTTTGTGGACCTGGGTGTTACTATGGATCCAAAACTTCGCTTTCATCTACATATTGATTTATGTGTGAATAAGGCGAGGGGTGTTCTAGGTTTCATAAAGAGATGGTCAAAAGAATTTAATGACCCATTCGTTACCAAAAGCCTTTACATATCACTTGTATGACCAATTTTGGAATATGCATCAGTCTTGTGGAATCCACAATACAACTGCCACTCTGATAGAATTGAATCGGTTCAAAAACAATTTTTATTATATGTTTTAAGAAACCTTGGACATCCCTACTCTAAAAAATAGAAGAACGATGCTTACTGTAACATTTTTGATTAAATTGATAAATGGCTCTCTGAATTCTACATTTTTGCTTCAGGAAATTGATTTTAATATTCCAACCCGTCGTTTCAGATCTTTCATTCCTTTGATATTAAGTATGTGCCATTCTTATTACGCGCAGAATGAACCTTTTCGTTGTATTTGTAGCGATTTTAATAGCCTGTATTCTGTCTTTGCCCTGTCAGATTCACTTAATAAAACTAAAACTTTTATTTTGAATGCACTTGATCACACTTAAGGCCTTTGTTGCTCTTTGAGTTTTTGGACCGCTTGGGGTCTAACGAAATGACAGGGTTGCCAAACTCCACAAAGATCGGCATTGTCGATTTTTGAAAGTGTTGTATTTTTGTTGTATTTCGTATTTAATTTGTATTTTGTATTTTGCTGAATTCACATTCGTTCCGTTACTGTTTACTTAACTGTTCTATTTGTATTTGATTTTTTATATTTCCTATAAAAAATAAAATACTTAAATTAATATTTGTAATCTTTATCTTTTGATTGTTTTGACTTTGTATTTTTGTTAAGTCTAATATCGTAAAGTAGAGAAAAATTATATTTGATCTAATTCTGATGATTTTAATCTGTAGCTGAAACGAATTTCAAGATCTGTTTACCCGCTATCGGTTGCACAGCGTAATCCGGATTACGGCTGTTCGGTCACCAAATCCGTGCGTCATGCGGATGTGCCCCTCGGTCGGTTGGGCGGGTAAGTAAGACCGTTAGGATTCGTCGTTAAAAAAAAAAAATCCACCAAAAAAAAATGTTGTCTTAAGACCCCATTTATATGTAGTTTTGGAAGCTGGGACCATGTCAAAAATCCATTTCTAAACATTTCCAATTGAAAACCGTAATAAAAAATGTTGGAAAATTATTTTTTTTGTCTTATATGGGACCCAGTTTTTGGCCGGATGGGCTGATTCTCGAACTTGATCTTGCTTTTGAAGTAAAAAACATATTGCCAAAGTTTCAAGTCGATATCTCCAAAACTGCGACCGCTATCGTGCGGACAGACAGACAGACAAACGGACAGACAGACGGACATGTCTAAATCGACTCAGGAGGTGATGCGATAGGGGGGATGGTGTGAAACACAAATTTTAAGTTCGTTTTAGATCAAGAAAAATACGAGAAAAAAAGCATAATTAACCACTTTTGTTAGAAACCCCCCTGGAATTATTAAAAAAAACATTTTCGTAAAAATTATAAAAAAAAAGTGCGTAAGTTTCAGTCGGTATACACCTGCTGGGCCATATTAGATCCGCCATCTTCAATTTTGAAAATGCGAAATCTGTGACCCCAAAAACCCCCCTATACAATATTTCATACTGTTTTAATGAAATCTAAAATTTCGGCCCCATTATTGGTTCCGCCATCTTGAATTTTGAAATTCCGACATCAAATTCGAAATCAGCGACCCCAAAGACCCACCATACAAAATTTCATACTGTTTTGATGAAATCTTAAAATTTCTGCAGCCATATTGGTAATTATCAATTTTGGCAATCCCGGGATTTCGGGATTGAAAAATTGCAATTTGCAAATTGCAGGATTAGTCCCGGGATTTGAAAAACAGAGAAAAATAACTTTTTTTGACAGAAAATTATGTAAAATCTATGGAAATCATATTTTTTAATAAAAATTTGTCAAAATGAATGAAGTTAAATTTTTAAAAACGGTTTTTACTTAAATTTTTTTAAATTGGCTTTAATATTAAAAAAACAATCCAACCCCTAATCGGCAATTTATTGCATGTGGTACTTTTATCGAAAATCTATCACAAAACAAACTCTTCCACTTACATAGAATATGCAAATTGTAAATGAAACAGTGATAAAATTAGCTTCCAATTTTATCTTAACTCATTATTTTCATAGAGAATTTATCAACAAAAAAAAAATCGTTTGCTGTAAAATTTCAAAATCACACATATTATAAATTTACGAGTTTAAGTTTCCTGTATATTTGGTCCCCTAACCAAATATACAGAAACTTAAACAAAAATAAAATGAAATGAAATCCATGTTTTTGTTCAAAATATATGGAAAATTTCACCAAATTCTGTAATTTTTAGGCAATCCCGGGATTTTTGTCCTTATAATCCCGGGACTTTCGGGACAAGAAAAAGTCCGGAATCCCGGGATCGCAACCCCTAAGCGGAAGAAAGAGGGTCATTCATGTTCATTGTAGAGCTAACCGATGGTTGAGAAACTACATTTAAAACTGCAGTTTGCTCTCCCAACATTGCAGCACAACTTATATAGGTGTTGTAGACTTCCCTATATTTTGGGTTTGCATTTCCCTGGTCTCTCCCTGCTGCGGTCATAAACACGCCCAATAATTTGTTTTAACATTCGCCCAAAGCTCCTTTAATATATTACGATAAAACTCAATGAAAATAGAGTATGTAAAATATCGCGAACGTTTTCAAAATATTCCCAGCAACCATAAATGTTCAAAATAAAAATGCACCAAAATCTCGAAAAAATTTCAAAAAGTTTAAAAAAAATCTCGAAAATTTGTGTACAATTTGTATTTTGGTTCCAATTCTTCTCCTGCTGTGTTGTTGTTTTCCCTTTGCGTTTGCTTTTAACTTTTAACCAAAAATAAATTTTTAGCAATTTGCTGCAAATTAGCAAGTTTAAGTACAAACAACGAAAAAGAGTACCAAAAAGAAACAAAAGATTCTACCTTTAAAGAAGTTAACCAAAATAGGGGCTGAATCAACGAGAATTTAAAAACCAAAACCAAAATGGACCAAATGATGAGCTGGGGGTGGATTCCAATTTCACGATAGAAATTTCCAACAGAATCCCAAGTCCCACAACAGCTGGCGAGAGTGGCTTAGCTTTGCCAAAATATTGGAAAATATAAAAACAAAAGAAAGAAGGGAAAAAATTAGCAGAATCAAAAATATCAGCTTTATTCTATAACAAATTGTTACCTTTTCGGCTCCAGAAATCGAGAGTGTAATCAAAAGGTTCGAGAATCAGCCGAATCGGGCAAAAACTGGGCGGAGCTTCCATATAACGAAAAAAATTGTCAACATTTTCCAAGTCTTTTTTATTGCTGTACTCGCTTGGAAATATTTACAAATATATTTTTAGCATGGTCCGAGCTTCCTAAACTACATAAGAATGGGTCAAAATGGGTCTTGAGATCAAACATTTTTTTTTGTAGATTTGATTGGAAATTTTCTGAAACGGATTTCGGACGTGGTCCGAGTCTTCAAAACCACTTATAATGGGGTCTTGAGACCAAATTTGTTTTAAGTTCGAGGTACTTCTAAATGGAATATACTGTGTGTTTCAGCTTCGGCATAGCCAAAGCATAGCCATAGCCGAAGATAGTTCACTCTCAAGTTTTCAAACACGATGAATTTGAATATGAATTCCCTTAATATTGTACCTAAATCAAGTACTTACCATTAAATTAACCATTAAATTAACCGGTTTTTTTTATAAATCGTATAGTTTTTATATATAAATGGACTACTCTAAACACAATGGCTCACTCAGTTTTTCGCTAAAAATGCAAAATCCGATCTGTACATAGTTTTTATAATATGACTCTTGAAATAATTAGCAACAAAGTAGTTATATAGCACTTTCGAAAGAAAATTGAACACTTAAAAATATTTTTAACCAAAAAAAAAATTTATACAAATCGAAATAAACAAATTTTGAAAAATATTCTTTTTAAGGGTGTTTTCGTTATCTGGCCAATTTTTCAAAAGCAATAGCACTGCTCACAGGTGTGGTAACAACGTCATTGATGGCTTTTTTGAAAGATCACAAGGTCCCATGTGCACTTAAGAGTTCTAAAGTTTACAATTTTTATGGTTTCTGATAAAACTAACCTCAAATATTGGAAAATATGATTTTTTGCAATACTTTTGAACGCTCCTGCGGCTTTCTGCAGCATTTCCTAATCTTGATGTTGGTCAAAAAATGTTATCACCTTTCCCATGCGCACTTAAGAGGGTCCGGTTCCAATCTGTTCAGTGGTTTGGTCAAAAAATGCAATTAGTTAGATGCATTTTTTGTGCTAATTTTGGAGGTACATAATTGATACATTTTGCTGTTAAGTTATAATCCTGGTATACAGTCCTTAAATCTAACATATTATTAATAATTTTTAATCATAAGATCATTATTATTTTCGTCTCTTCATGGATTTTTTCCACTTTTAAAAAGAGCCTAAAATACTGAATTTTGGTGAAAAACTTGAAACTAAACCAAAAACCAAAAGCAAAGTATTTGCCTACTTGAGAAATGAGTTATTTACAGTGCAGGCCGCCGTGTTATATTGCAATAATTGGGGAAAAAACCATTGTAACCATAAAAAGTAAGTTTTGTTAAGATCGAAGGTACAATGAAAGTGCATGCAAAAGCGCTGGGACACGTTTTTTTTGGTAATGCGACCGCGAATATTTTTTTTGCGAATTAATTAGTTTTTTTCGAAAGGGGATCGTGCATTCAGTATTGGTATATTTTTCGAGTATTCATTACAATGTTTTCATTTTCAAAATGTTGTGCTATACAGAATTTCGAAAAATTTGATCAAAATTAATTTTTTTTATATTGTGAAAACAATTTTTTTGTAAATGTTTCCAAGTGACAAAGAACAAATTGAGGTGAAAAACGCAGAACGGAATACACCCTTAATTGAAAGCGAACAAATTATTAAATTAGCAATTTTTCATTAGATTACTAGTTATAAATATGTATCGATTTTTATTTATTTAAATTTTCGTATTTCTAAATTTTTGTATTTCTGCCAATTTCAATTATATTTTAATTTTCTTTATTTTTTTTGTTTTAATATGTATGTAAAGTAATGTTGCATATCTGTTTGTAGAGTCCAACTGTTTCCTGTAATTGCTCTCCTGCCGACCAGGGGTATAAAGTGGCTACTGGAAACGTGTGGATTCTGTGTGTGCAGTATTACTGTTAGTTCACCAATTCATATTATTTTCAATTCACTGTTAATTGTAAGTCATTTATATATAATTAATTTTGTTTCCATTTTTTTCTGTTGATTATTTATTTTGTGTGTTGCATTCAAAAGATAAATCTTATATGCTAATAATA
The DNA here is from genome assembly GCA_951394025.1 of Heteromyza rotundicornis. Classification (NCBI taxonomy): domain Eukaryota; kingdom Metazoa; phylum Arthropoda; class Insecta; order Diptera; family Heleomyzidae; genus Heteromyza; species Heteromyza rotundicornis. The sequence continues at coordinate 63,028,182 of OX596011.1, read as the reverse complement.
AATACATAATAATAATAAATAATAATAATTAAAACTTATTATATTTAGTCCGAAACTACGAGTTGGATCGATCCCAAATAGTTCTCAATGAAACAATCGGAGTTGGTCAATTTGGCGACGTTCATATCGGGACATACCTTATCAAATCGAACTCAACGACAAAGCGAAGTTTTACACCAACTGCACCAGTCAATATAATATCTGAAGATATGAAATCAACTGTAATTCAAGTTGCTGTAAAAACGTCAAAAGCCAACGAAGACTCTGAAAAAATGGAAAAATTCCTGGAAGAAGCATGTAAGTTTAAGATCAATTTCTTGAGAAAAAAAAGGGTCATTTATTAAGTTGTAATGAAAATACACAATTGAAGGCAGTAATGTAAAAACTAAATTTTGAATTAGTCGTCATAAATCGAAAAAAATCAGCTCATAATTCCAAAAACAATTGTAAATGATGATGGATATTGTAAGTTTTATGTATTAATCACGATCACAACAGTCACAGGTAGGTAAGGACAGGCATTCGGATAGACATGCAGAGAAACAATGGGTATATATAATTTAATACAATTTTTTTTTATACATTTTCCAATAGAATATAATATTATTTACAATTTTTAATATTACTTAAAATAACATTACATTAAAAAATCTTTTCAGATATTATGCAAAAATTTGATCACCCGCATATAATTCGTCTCATCGGCATCTGTAGCGAATCGCCAATTTGGATTGTAATGGAACTAGCTAGGCATGGCGAGTTGCGCGCATATCTCAAAGCCAACAGTGACAAGTTTGTATTTTATTAAATGACCGATTCATTTTTAATTAGCAATGTTTTTAATCACGAAGTATTATCGTGATTACTTCTTTGTCAAGCTTCCCTTTTTCGATTTTAGGGAAGCATTCTGTTTAGCTTTTTCTAAAAATGAAAAAAAAACAAATAAAACATTGTGATAATTAAAGTAAAGGTAAAACAGCCGCCAGGATTTTTAGAAATTAGAGGTGGTTCCTTCAAAAAAAATTCAAATTTTGGGGTAAACTATGTTGTATTTTCAATTAAAAACAAGTGAGGAAGTTTCAGTATACACAAAATTTCGTACTATGTTGGATCCGTCATCTTGAATTATGAAATTTTGGTATCAAATTCAAAATCACCGACCTACCATTAGAGTCAAAAAAAAAATTTCCCCGATCTGTTTCGAAAGTGGCTTAAATAATGCAAATACACCCAAAACTCTTAAGTTTCAAGCCGATCCGATAACTGCAACCCGGCCCGCAATGGCCCTAAAGTTGGCCAAAACGTTCTAACACCTGTATGGGGGAAACAAAAACCCTAATTTTAAGTTCGTTTTAGATCAAGTAAAATACAAAAAAAAAATAATAAATCATTTATGCCAAATCAATTAAAATTAAAAATTTCGTAAAATTTAAAAAAAAAAAAAAAAAAAATGTTACAAAAAATTTTAAAATCCTTTTTATTACACAGAATTGTAATAACAATTTATCAAAGCAACCAATAATTTTGGTTTTTTTCTTGTAATTTTATTATTTTAAAAAGTTTTTTAAATTATTTATTTATTTTTTTAAATTTTTACAAAAATATTTTTTAATATATTTTAGAGGGGTTTCCGCCAAAAATGGATATTATTCTTTTTTATTCAAAAATAAACTAAACTATTGTTAAATTTCCATAAAAATGTTGCAAATTGAATTAAACTGCAAATAAACTCATAAAATAATGTTTTTTCTATTATGCAATATGCTCTATGCTCAGACTTTTTGAAAAATTAAAAAAAAAAAATTTCAAATGCAATACCGTCTATCAGACATACATAGCTGCTTGATTAAGACGAAATGTCAACATTTTTTGAGCATGAATCAATTAGAAATCATTTTTAATTAATATCGTAGAAGATGAGTTGATTACTTCTACCATTAGCGAATAGAACATTTTTTTCGCTCTCCTGAACAATTGTGTTTTTGCTGATAGAGAGTATAGAAAATATGCCTTCGATATGTAGTTTTTCAATGTCTATTTTTTTGTAATGTTTATTTCACCAAAGGTAGTATAAATAAAGAAGTGCCTTTAAAAAACTTGATTTGTGGAGGTTAGAGTCAAAATATTATGAGAATCATCATAAAATAAGCCAAAGTTCATTTTCAGGGGGTGACCCGGACAACTTTTTCCTTCCAAAGAGCGTAGTGTTGCCATATTATAACCGTTATATTATATATACCTTAGGGGTGTGTGGTTGACGAAGCTGTAAAAAGCCTCGTGGCGGATGCGGAGGCGAATCCGCGGATGTGGAGCCTGATGCAAATGCGGGTGTTTTAAACAACTTTTTCGAAAAAATTTAATTTTTTGGACTTTTAAATTTTGTGTTGTGTATTTTGACGTTCTGAAACTGAATCTGACAAAATTTTGCACAGATCGCCTGTAGTTTCCGAGAAAAAACCAAAAACCCAGTAAAAAAGTTTCAAAAAAGTGCAAAAAGCTATAAGTTGAAAAGACCGCATACATGCGGATGTCATGTCTCGGATGCGAATGCGGGTGCGGGTGTTTTAAATGTGTGATTTGCGGATGTCTATGCGGAGACGGATGCGGAGCTCCGTCACATCCCTATATCTCTTACTTATATAAAATTCTTTGTGAGTAGGTTTGTAGGTTTGTAGGTTTGTATCAGAGAATAGCGCAGAGTAGCTTAGCCCACAAGCTACCGGTAAGCTAACCGCTGTTTTAGCAAGTTGCGAATCCACTTGCCGCTCTCGAACACTTGCATCATCCGTCAAAAACTCGAATGATCTGGATAGGCGGAAGCACTTGGATAGCTTGTGTGCTCAAGTTGCGTTGAATGAGCAGTGCGCACTGCGCAGTACGGAAAATGTTCGTATTTTGTATTGTTAAGTTTCGTGCGACGTATAGGAAAATTTTAGAATATTGAATTCATTACGGAATGGTAAAAACAATTGTTTTAAAAAACTTACTTTCTATTACACCGTGCAAAAAATTTAATTTTTATGTACACATACAATTTTTCCACATAGAAAAATTGTTTTTAATAATGTTGTTGGCATTACAAAGTGCAACAAATTTTATATTTATTGGACACATGCTAATTTTTCCACTGAGAAAAAAATTTGTTAAATTAATGCAGTTACTTTTAGACAGTGCACCAAATTTTAGTTTTTTTGTACGCATGAAAATTTGTCCATAAAGAAAAAAATTATTCTAAGACTATTGTTTAATTATTTGTATAAAAATTCTTTGACTATTCAGTAAAGAAACAATATCTATAGCTATCTACTATAATGTAGAATGTATCTATGTATTTTATAAATTGTACTCGTAATATTTTGGGGTTCATTCACTGCGCAAATAATCGATGTTCTAATTGCAATTTTTAAATTAGCTGCTTTTACATTTTTCCCCCAATTCCAGGACATGAAAATACTGAACTCTTTACCAACGCGACAAGTCGCATCAAAAAAATGTGATCAGAAAATTGTCCGACCGCTGGCGCCTACACTTTTTTACGCTTTGTTTTCTTCGCTGTTACGAGCGAGAAATGTCGAGTTGCGACGAACTCCTTTCGCGATTTCCTATTCACAGCGCTGCTTGCGGCGATAGGCAAATGCCAAATGTGTCGCGCTGCGTAAGAATTTGTTTTGTTGCTGTCTCATTGTTGTTTGTTGAAGAATGCGTTTGCTGTTGCAATATATTAATAAAGAAACGACTGTGCATAATTTTTTATGATCAGCTTGTTAACCCTTTTGAAATCGCGAATTTTGGAATTTAGGAAAATCCCAAATTTATGGTTCCACTTGTCGTGTCGGTAAAAATTGCTGCAATTGTGAAAAAAATATGCAAAAGCAGCTAATTTTCTATGTCCTAAAAATATTTTCGTTTAGTTGTAATTTGAAAATTGCAATTGAAACATCATTTAGCAGTGAAATGGAATACGAAGAAGTTGTATTCCTTTTTTGTTATTAAAAAATGATGAAAGTGTTTATATTTTAATAAAATCAATCAGCTATAATATCTCACGAAATAATTGACAAATTGAATGCTACATACAAAATACGAACATTTTCCGTACTTCAAATAACCCACAAGCGCACACAAGCAACTTCAATGCGCAAGCTATCCAAGTTAATCTGACTATCCAGGTCATTCGAGTTTTTGCCGAATGGCACAAGCATTTTATTTTTTTCTCGTGTGCACTCGTACGAACTCGGATCCACAAGCACCGAACACTTGTGGCATCCGACGACACGGATTCGAGTTGGGAGTTGCTCTTGGGTTTTGGCGAGAAGCTTGAAACTGGTTTTCGGTGCACCTCTTCTCTGGTTTGTATGTATGTTTGTTCCCTTATAACTCAAGAAATACTTGACCGATTTTAATGAAACACATACCAAAATGTAGGTAATTTTATTGATCTCATCATTTGATTAGTGTTCGAAGTGGGCGTGGCAAATATTATTCTAAAATGCTATAATTTATGCAGTGTTTACCTGATTTCGTTGAAATTTTATATATGGTTTTGGGTAATGAATTGGTAATATGTTGATTCCGAAAATTTGCAGTCCGCCCACTGCCACGCCCTGAAATTTTTAAAGCTCTGTAACTCGGGTCCTATTCAAGGGATTTCGCTGAAATTTTGGATTTGGTGCTGGGAGGTGAATGGGCAGAGGGATGACTATTGAAATTTAAGACCCGCCCACTGCCACGCCCTAAAATTTTTAAAGCTCTGTAACTCGGGTCCTTTTCAAGGGATTTCGCTGAAATTTTGGATTTGGTTCTGGGAGGTGAATGTGCAGAGGGATGACTATTGAAATTTAAGATCCGCCCACTGCCACGCCCTAAAATTTTTAAAGCTCTGTAACTCGGCTCCTATTCAAGGGCTTTCGGTGAAATTTTGGATTTGGTTCTGGGAGGTGAATGTGCAGAGAAATGACTATTGAAATTTAAGATCCGCCCACTGCCACGCCCTAAAATTTTTAAAGCTCTGTAACTCGGCTCCTATTCAAGGGCTTTCGGTGAAATTTTGGATTTGGTTCTGGGAGGTGAATGGGCAGAGACTTGCAAAATCTATTTTTATTTAAGTTGCTTAAATAATACATATAACATTTCTACTAGAGACCGACCGAAATCGCTTTTTTTAATTTCGGCCGAAACCGAAATGGCCGAATTTTTATTTTTTTAACTTCGGCCGAAACCGAAAAAATAAAAGAAACAATTGTGAGATTTAATGTAATAAAGTGGGACATAATTAAGATTATCAGTAGGCTGAAATCGATCGCATATTCATAGTCAAATTTAGTAGCTGCTAAACTTTAGAACCGGCTTAGTAGCTGCCAGTTCAGTGTATTATCTGTCAACTTAGTAGATTACTAAAGTTAAGTTGGAGCTTAATTTGACTATGAATATGGGCCGATCATTTTAAGTTCAGATCATGAATTAGATGAATTTAGAAGCAAACTATCAAATGCGTGGAAATCAAGAGTAGTAGAAATTACTGTCAGGGTAGTAGATTTCAAGAGAGGGTAATAGATATGGGTTTATGCGTAGAGTACTAGAAATTCTACGAGTTGTAGAAATTTCTGTCGGGGAAGCAGATTTGTAGAAAGAATAGTACTTTTGCATTGTATGAAACTCACATAATATTTTGAGGAGTACCATAGTAGTAGGAAATATCTTGAGGGAATTAGAAAAATCTGCTACCGTAGTAGAGGAGTAGAAATTTATAAATCATTGCGAGAGTATTAGATCTACTCCGATAGGACATGTCTTCTTTGTCGCTTCTGATTCTTTGAAACTATGATCAATGCTTAAATTTGTGTTACATACCGCTTTTATCCACTTGGTTGTTCCTTATGTAGTTTGATACGCTAAATCCGAAAATAAACTTTAAATTTTTCCAGCACGCACCATTTTTCTGTTAAAACGCCACAAAAGTTGCATTTTTGGTGCTGTAAAAATTTCATTATTATTATTTTCTTACTTTTTCTATCAAACCGAAATTTTCGGCGGAAATATAAGAATTTCGGCCGAAAACGAAATTTGGCCGAAAGCGATATTTTATTTTTCGGCCGAATCCGAAACACGGCCGAAACAGCTTTTTTTGGCCGAAAAGCCGAAAAACCGAAACCGAAACCGAATTTCGGTCGGTCTCTAATTTGAAATTACAAAATTATTGTGAGCGAAGCTGTGGGTATAAGCTAGTATATTATAAAATCATTTGTATGTCTGTTTGTATGTTTATCTGTTTGTCTGTTTGTTGAGATTGGACGAAGGGGCGTGGCACCTCCCATCAAGGCCGTATTTAGGAGGGGATGTACGGGTTCGGAACCCCCCCCCCCCGAAATGGTTGACCTTAAAAAAATACATGGAGAAAAAAACAAAATATATTTTGATATATTTTCCCAGCAGCTCGAACAACAAGCACTACGATAAGAAGAACTTTTTAGGCACTTTTGTTTTCAAAAAACCCAAAAAATATAATCAAATTATTTGCTGCCAAAACAAAAGCCAAAAGAAAAAATAATTGGAAATTCGAAATAAATTATTACTTCTAAATTTGTAAAATGTATGTATGTAGGTGGAGTTCTTTCAGGTCTGGAGTTTACATCCAATTTGCCTAATAAAAATAATGTTAACGAGTAGCCTCCCAAAAAAGTGAAGACAATTGGCCATCATAACATTATGATAAAGCATTACCAAAATAAATTCAAATTTTTAAAAGTTCCTACAAAAAAGCTACTAAATGCATTAAACAAGCGCTACCTCACAAGAACATGCAATGTTAAAATTTCCCGATAGGTTATTTTATACCGACCTGAACGGAAAATCTGGATATCTTGTATGAATATCAGGGCAATTCCGTGTCAAATCGAAACAATTTTTAAAAAAACTACCATATCTTCGATTTTGATGAAATTTGGAAGGTAGGTAAATAACAGGGAAAAAACAATAAAATTTGGTTATTTTTTCAATATTCAAACTATTTAAAAAAAAAAATTTTTTGTATGGGTTTAACTTAAGATGGAGCAACAATTGGAAGAATCTTTTTTTGTTCAGAATCAAACAGGCTTATTGTATGCATCTTGGGATTTTTTTTACAGTATTTGCCATGTATATATTTCAGGGATACTCGGAGAGTGTAATTGTTATTTATCTACCTTCCGAATTTCTATAAAATCAGAGAGGTAGAGTGATTTGATATGGGATTACCTATCTTAAATTTGGTAAAATAATCTTATAAATTGAACTATTAGAAAAGATTATATGAACTGACTGTCGAGAAAGAAATTTTGATGAAAAATTGTTTTAAATCATTTTACATAGGAAATTAGTGTTGGTTATCACATTTTTTTGGCTATCAGGTAGTGTTACTTTTTTGTATTTTTTCGGTAATTTTTTTTTTGGAAATAAATTCCTGGCTACGGCCCTGCCTCCCATACAATATTGAATATTAAATATATAAAGACGAAATTTAACAAGGCTTTAGTGATTTTATTGAAATTTTAAGATAAAATTGTGTAAGTAATGGAATTTGCAATAGGACATAAGAGGTTGGATTTGGACAACGGGGCGTAGCACCTCCCATACAACAAAAAATATAATTTAAATCTAACTTAGTATCTTTTTGAGTGAATCATAACGGGTGGGATTACATCTGCCGCCAAGGGCGTCCTTGGCGAATTTTTGGGTGAAGCATGGCTGGTGGGATTACAGCTGCCACCAAGCGAGTCCTTGGACATTTTTTGGATCAAACGTGACGGGTGGGATTACAGCTGCCACCAAGTGCAGCTGTAATATATATGTATATATATTCATATATATACAGTGAAATTCCTATGTACGGACAGTCCTTATAACCGGACAATAACCGGACAATAACCGGACAAATTTCATGGACATTGCTTTTTCATTAATTTTTTCATAGAAATATCATTCCAATAACCGGACGCTCTAATAACAGTACGCGGACACTATATTTCAAACAATTTTGAACAATAATCCTCTAATAAACGGACTAAATTCAAAAAAATCCCAAACAATATTTTCAAAAATGTATAGTTAAAAGCACAAATTGACTGAAAAAGCCGCTCTCTATTTGACTCATACGGCATTAAAAGGGGAATCACAAATTTCGTTTTTATCCAATTGGTATTTTTGTTGATAAAAGCGTAATTGGTGATTCCCTTTTTAACATGTACGCACACATTAATGCAGTATGTGTCAAATAGAGGGCGCCTTTTTCATTAAGTTTGTTAAATAAGTTGCATGTGAATTGTATTTTTATAAATCCGCAGTACCATGCCACCAAAAAAAATATGCTGTTAATTAAAGAAAAAATTGAAATTATAAATTTTTTTTCCGTTTAGTTAGTTTGAAAAAGATGTTATTTCGTTAAAAATAAAAAATTGAGTGAAATATGTATATGTATATATATATGTATATACATATATATATTAAACCGCCTCGAAAAAAAAAGTGGCCTAGTAACTGTAATCCGTGAGGCGGTTTAATATATATATATAAATTAAACCGCCTCACGTTGTATGGACAAAAAAAAAGTGGCCCGGGTCACCCCCTGGAAATGTACTTTGGTCTATTTTATGGTGATTCTCAAAATATTTCGGCTCTAGTAACTGTAATCCGTGAGCTGGACAATTTACAAAAAACCTCAATAAATCATGTTTTTTACATGCACGTATTTCTTTATATTGCTTTAGGTCAAATAAACTATATGAAATAATAGAAATCGACAAACTACACAAACCCACACAAGTCCCTTAGTTTTGCGATTTTTTTTTTACCATTTTTTAGAATTTTTTTATAGTTTTTTTGCATTTTTGGTTCTGAAAAATAGTACAGAAAAACCCACAAAGTATTCTTCACAAATTTAAAAAATAGAATTCTATCAGAACTTTGTAGCTATTTCATCAACCTCGACATACAATATTCAAATTTCAGAACCAATAATTGTGAATTTACTTTAAGTTTGTGGATTGAATAATAAATATTCACAATCAACTTTATATCTGAAATCTAAGAAGACGCAAAAAAAACATTATAGCATGAGAAACAGACATATTTGGTGTTTCGAGTATTTAGTGACCTATAGTAAAATTTTACGGGGAACATTTTTCTTGAACACATTGACCCTCTAATTCCCTTATTTCTGTCACTTTTTAACCGAAACCCAAAAAAATGTGCAAAAAATCGATTTAAAGTGGTTAAAAAAAATCGCAAAAATATCGGACTTGTCCTGGTTTGTGCAGTTTTTCAATGTCTATTATTTCATAAAATTTATTTCACCCTAAATAATATAAAGAAATACGTGCATGTAAAAAACATGATTTATAGAGGTTTTTTGTAAATTGTCCAGCTCACGGATTACAGTTGCTAGGACTGAAATATTTTGAGAAATATTTAGGTTGTTAACCTTCTTTTTTTTTTAAATGTTAGCCCTTTTTTTGGTGGTTTGTCCACACAACGCTGCGGTCGTGAGAAGGAACCAGAGTCACTTACCATGATTCAAGAATTAAGAGGTTAGAGCACTCTCAGTAACTCTCAGCAACTTTGACATTCTAATTTTATCATTTGCTTTGAAAAAAATTTGTTTTTATTTTTTTGAGATTTTGTAGTGTGTGTATTTGTGCGGTTGGAATTCCAACATCCAGATTTGCCTTATATTTTCTATTCTCGGATAATTTAAGAACTACACAAAGCTTCCTTTGCAAAAATAAAGCGTATTTGAATAGTTTTTCATTGCACAACTCATTTTTTTTTCAAAAATATATAAATATTCAATTTGAAAATTAAATTTCGTTTTCTTTTGTTTTCAATTCTTTTCGGTTTACATTTTAAGCCGAAGATAGTCCACTCTCTAGTTTTTTCTTTTTTTTAATCTTTCTTTTTTAATTCTTTTTTAATGTAACAGTTCAACTTTACACATTAGGTGACAATTACATCATCCAACAAAATTTAATAAAAGTTCACATATTTCACAAATTTCTATAAAAACTAGAGAGTGGACTATCTTCGGCTATACCGAAGTTGAAATACCCCCACACAGTAGGAAGAAGTACCTCGAACATATAAAAATGTGGTCTCAAGACCCTATTTTGAGCCAATTATAGGTGGTTTTTAATTGTTTAAATATTATTTTTTGGAACCCGGACCATGTCCAAAATCCATTTCTAAAAATTTCCAATTAAATCCACAAAAAAAAAAATTGGTCTCAAGACCCCATTTAGACCCTTATATATGTGGCTTCGGAACCTCGGACCATGTCAAAAATACGTTTCTAAACATTTCCAATCGAATACAACAATAAAAAATTTTTACCTTTTTTTTCGGTGTATGGGAGCCACGCCCAGTTTTTGTCCGATTTGGCTGATTCTCGAACTTGATCTCAGTATTCACGAGAAAAACATGTACCCAAAGTTTCAAGTGGATATCTCCAAAACTGCGACCGCTATCGTGCGGACGGACAGACGGACAGACGGACAGACAGACGGACATCGCTAAATCGACTCAGGAGGTGATACTGATCAAGAATATATATACTTTTCCATACCGGACACGCCTCCTTATGGGCGTTACAAACATTGTGACAAAGTGAGTATACCCTGCCACAGTGAGTGTGGGGGTATAAAAATTACATATAAAAACGTACAAAATATTTTTGCATCTAAATATGCACAATATATTTAGTAAACATTTAATTTTTCAAATTAGTATTTTATTTTCCCGTGTTTTATTTCCTGTATTTTATTATGTAGATAATATTTCTTGTCATTTTGTCATTTTTGGCCGAAATTCCAATATTGAAAAATTTGGAGAACATTTTGATCACTAAACTTTCTTTTCCAAAGATTTTTTATTATTTTTTAAAAGAAAATATGAGACTGAATATTCTTTCAGTGGCGACATTTGAATGCACTATGGAAAAAATGAAGTTACATACTTTCTCAATGTTCGGAAATGTACCACTTTTCGGAAACTCTTCAAAAAGGTTTTACCGAAACAAACGCAGCAAAAAGTAAATCCATATCACTATTTTCAATAATATTTTAGCTAGCTGTTTTCAGAGTGACTCAAGCAAAAAAGTTGTTTGTCTATACAAAAAACAAAAAATATTCAAAGAAAAAAACAGTACTTTCGCGTACTGTTTTAAGTGTTTTGAATAGAGACCGACCGAAATTCGGTTTCGGCTTTTCTGCCAAAAAAAGCTGTTTCGGCCGTGTTTCGGATTCGGCCGAAAAATAAAATATCGTTTTTGGCCAAATTTCGTTTTTGGCAGAAATTTCGATATTTCCGCCGAAAATTTCGGTTGGATACGAAAAATGTAACAAATAAATAACAATGATTACACTGATCGACAAAACTGAACGTTTTGTGTGATAAATATTATAGACCGACCGAAATCGCTTTTTTTAGTTTCGGCCAAAACCGAAAAAATAATATAAAAAATTTTGAATTTAAATGTACATAATTAAGCGCATCAGTAGGGTGAAATCGATCATTTTAAGTTCAGATCATGAATTAGATGAATTTAGATGCAATGAATTTGAAGGGGCAGGGTTCTCACCTTTTGCTACGACGTTTCTGCGTAGAGTACTAGAAATTCTTCGAGAGTAGTAGAAATTTCTGCCGGGGAAGCAGATTTGTTGAAAGAGTAGTAGTTTTGCATTGTATGAAATTCACATAATATTTTGAGGAGTAGATTTCTTACAATAGTAGTAGAACATATCTTGAGGGAAGTCGAAAAATCTACTACCGTAGTAAAGGAGTAGAAATTTAAAAATCATTGCGAGAGTAATAGATCTACTCTAAAGTTTTCCATTTTTCCTTTTTCAATACAATTTGGGGTCATGTCTTCTTTGTCGCTTCTGATTCCTCGAAACTATGATCAATTCTTAAATTTGTGTTACATACCGATTTTATCCACTTGTTGTTCCTTATATATTTTTCATTGATATTTTCGTATTCAGCGTGGCAAAATACATAAGAATTTGTCTTTCAAGTTTAGTTTACACACAAAAAGTTCAGTTTTGTCGATATGTGTAATCTTTGTTATTTATTTTTTACATTTTTCGTATCAAACCGAAATTTTCGGCGGAAATATCGAAATTTCGGCCGAAAACGATATTTTATTTTTCGGCCGAATCCGAAACACGGCCGAAACAGCTTTTTTTGGCCGAAAAGCCGAAAAACCGAAACAGAAACCGAATTTCGGTCGGTCTCTAATAAATATACTTGATAGACAAATTCTTATGTATTTTGCCACTCTGAATACAAAAATAATAATGGAATTTTTACAGCATGCACCAAAAATGCAATTTTTGTGCAATTTTCATTATTATTTTCGGATTTGGCGTGGCAAAATACATAAGGAACAACCAAGTGGATAAAAGCGGTATGTAACACAAATTTATTCATTGGTCATAGTTTCGAGGAATCAGAAGCGACAAAGAAGACATGTCCCCAATTTGTATTAAAACTAGAGAGTGGACTATATTCGGCTATGCCGAAGCTGAAATACCCCCACACAGTAGGAAGAAGTACCTCGAACATAAAATGACCACATTTTGATCCACCTATAAATAGTTTTGGAGACCGGACCATGTCCAAAATCCGTTTCTAAAAATTTCCAATCAAATCGACCAAAAAAAAATTGGTCTCAAGACCCATTTTGACCCTTATATATGTGGTTTCGGAACCTCTTACCATGTCAAAAATACGTTTCTAAACAGTTCCAATCGAATGCAACAATAAAAGACTTGAAAAATTTTGACCTTTTTTTCGGTGTATGGGAGCCACGCCCAGTTTTTATCCGATTTGGCTTATTCTCGAACGTGATCTCAGTATTCACGAGAAAAACATGTACCCAAAGTTTGAAGTCGATGTCTCCAAAACTGCGACCTCTATCGTGCGGACGGACAGACAGACGGACATGGCTAAATTGACTCCGGCGGTGATGCTGATCAAGAATATATATACTTTACCATACCGGACACGCCCTCTTATGGGCGTTACAAACGCTGTGTCAAAGTTAGTATACCCTGCCACAGTGAGTGTGGGGGTATTAAAAAAGTAAAATTAAAAACTTTGAAACTTATTTTCTTGAAAGAATTTGTATGTTACATACCGTCTTCATCCATTCACCCCTTCACAGCGTTCTCACTCTTCTCCTATCAGAGTAGATCTGCTACTCTCGCGATGATTTTAAAATTTTTACTCCTCTATTACGGTAGTAGATTTTTCTACTTCCCTCAAGATATGTTCTACTACTATTGTAAGAAATCTTCTCGTCAAAATATTATGTGAGTTTCATAAAATGCAAAACTACTACTCTTTCTTCCTTTCTGCCCCTTCAATTGATTTCCAAGCATTTGTTTCTAAATTCATCTAATTTATAATTTGAACTAAAAATTATCGATTTCAGCCTATTGATACGCTTAATTATGTACAACTTTATTACATTTAAATTCAAAATTTTTTCGGTTTCGGCTTCGGTTTCGGCCGAAATTTGAAAAATGAAAATTCGGCCACTTCGGTTTCGGCTGAAAAAAATAATAAAAAATTTCAGCCATTTCGGTTTCGGTTGAAATGAAAAAAGCGATTTCGGTCGGTCTCTAGTTTTGAAGTACTTTTTATAAAAAAAACATGTACTGTTTAAAGCAGTACGTCTGGCACTCCTAATAGAGCGTGAGGGTGCATTTAGATCGCACGAACTTTAGTTGCGAAGTCTAATCGCAAACAAAATTCCGTTCACACTGCCTGAATATATATTCCCGAACAAGCATCGGAAGCCAGAGTCTGCCCGAACATTTTGAGCGAGCATTCGGCTTCTAACACAAGATCGCAAACCGGGCGTTTACCTCGACCGAATGAGCGGCATTTTGTTCGAAACATATATCGATGTCGTTCGACAAAACTTGCATCCCTACCTGGGAGGGAGCGACAGCACAAAATGGTTAACTATGATTGTTTGCACGTATTTTTCTTATTCTAAAACGCTTTTTTAATTATTTAATTTTCTTTACTGGACCCCAATTTTTTTTTAACTTTTGGGCTTTACAGTCGAAAAATCCATCTTTTTTTTTTGAAAATTTTACAGTTTGATCCTCTCCCATGAAGGAACGAAATGGGGAGGGGGGGTAGAGTTGGGTGCACTTCTTCAATATGCCGGCTGCTCTGGCTAAGATCATGGTGCTAAAAGGTGAAGAAAGTATGCTAAATGTAAATGCATACATCTCATTTGACAGGCTCAGAGGAAAAGAGCGATGAAATGGACTGATGCTCCATACATTTCATCGTTTTTATTTTGAGCGTGTCATTTTATATTTACGAAACTTGGTATATGTGAGTTTGCGGGGCCGCTGATTTCGAATTTGATGGTAAAATGTCCAAATTCAAAATGGGAGACCATATGGGTGACCAAAATTTCAGGAAAAAAGAAGATCACAAATCTTCTTATTTTCAAGCAAGGCTATTTTTATTTAAATTATATAAAAAAAATCTCTGTTTGTACTAGGGATGCCAATTTTCGAGACCTTTGCCAATCCCGGGATTTAAAAATGCAATCCCGGGATCCCGGTATTTGGATTTTTTTCAATTCAACCAAAAATTTGATTTAAAATGTTATATTACATCGAATAGAATAGCTTTTAATAAACCCATACTATAATATTTTTGAAATTGTGCAAATAATCTAACAATATTTAAGGTTTTTATGGGATATTTTTGAAATTGAATTTTTCACACCTCTGATTCGGAATATTAGAACAAAGTTTGAATAACTTTAAAATATGTAAAATAAAATACTGATTGGAATCGATTGGGTCTTTGTAATCTTGGGTTTCCGGTCAGAATAAGATCATTTTAATCATTTGTCGTTTGATCCACATTTCTCGACTAACTCTTGACCTGAATATTTTGTCGAACATTTTATGTATTTTTCGATCCGATTTCCATTTAAACAAAATGGAAATTAGTGCTTTATAGTCTACTAATTTGCAAACAGTTTGGAACTATTTTTTGCTTAAATTTGTTGATGTAATGAAACTAGTCCTAAATTTCCTTCATGCATTGATAGAAGTATTTGAAATGCGTATTGTATATTTTTATAAAACTCGTGTAGTTTATGTACGAGTATATCAATCCACCTTTAAACCATTTTATTTAAATTTTTTCATTAAAACAAAACAAATAATTTTTACAAACCAGTAAAATCAAATGAAACACAAACAAACGAAATCTGACATTTTCCTTAAAAAAATTTCACTGTGCGAGAAAAAAATCTTTTTTTTTCCAAAAAAAATCTGTTGTATGAAATTGTTTTTAAATTCAGACCAATTAGTAAAGATTTTTTACATACAGTAACGGGCAGTTAATTAGGTAAAGCCTTCTCTTATAATTCTTATTGGCTTCCTAAATTTTAAGAATTTTAACTTGGGAACCACTGAAAAAGTCAAATGGACACAGTTCAAATGAGTACCAGGACACCTTCAGTGAAAACATCATATTTAAAAATATAACTACTTTTCGACCTCTACTCCTCTATAAAAATTTCTAATGCAAAAATTTGCGCTATTCAAAAAAAAAAACAAATTGCAGAAGTTTTTTTTTGTTTTAAAAATGCTCCTAATATGAAAAATAGAATTCAAAAAAGGAAAAAGCACTTGTCAGCATACAAATTGGGGATACAATAAGTAGAAAACGGCGCTAGCCGAATTTTTTTTCTTATTATATTTCTAAATTATGGAAAAAAATTTAGATTTCAAGTGAAAAGATGTATTTTCTCTTGCAGTTATGTGCATAAAGATCTTCAGTTACTCAGTTACATTTTAAGAAAAAACAGAGTATATTTCAATTTATTTTGTAAAATCTGAAAAATCTGTTAAATTTATAAAAAAAATATGTAGTTTTGGGAGAAAATCTTAAAATCTGACAAAGCTCAAAAAATCTGTAAAAAAAAAGATAAATCTGTAAATATGGTAACACTGCCTCTAACATAGCTTTTTTTGACAATAGCTATGCTTTTTTATAGAACAAAAATTTAAATTAAACAGAAAATTTTTGGGTGAAAAATAAAAAATCCATTTCTAAAAATTTCCAATCAAATCCACAAAAAAAAATATGGTCTCAAAACCCCATTTAGACCCTTATATATGTGGCTTCGGAACGTCTGACCTTGTCAAAAATACGTTTCTAAACATTTCCAATCGAATACAACCATAATAAAAAAAGAGTAAAAAAACAGTTTTTTTAAATATAACCCTTTAACCGCTCATGTGTATGAAAAAGCTCGGCGCAGATTTGAGGATATATATATATGTATATATATATAGTCCGCCCAAAGCAAGTTAATATAAGGGTTATAAAAAAAACTTGAAAAATGTTTACCTTTTTTTTCGGTGCATGGGAGCCACGCATAGTTTTTATCCGATTTGGCTGATTCTGGAACTTGATCTCAGGAGAAAAACATGTACCCAAAGTTTCAAGTCGATGTCTCCAAAACTGCGACCGCTATCGTGCGGACGGACAGACGGACAGACAGACGAACATCGCTAAATTGACTCCGGCGGTGATGCTAATCAAGAATATATATACTTTTCCATACCGGACACGCCTCCTTATGGGCGTTACAAACGTTGTGACAAAGTTAGTATACCCTGCCACAGTGAGTGTGGCAATATATTTCAAAGGTTGATTAGTCCTACATAAACATAAAAAAACAAAATTGAAAAAATAAATAAAAAACTAGAGAGTGGACTATCTTCGGCTATACCGAAGCTGAAGTACCCCCACACAGTAGGAAGAAGTACCTCGAACGTAAAAAAAAGTGGTCTCAAGACCCCATTTTGAGCCATTTATAGGTACTTTTGGAGCCCGGACCAAGTCCAAAATTCGTTTCTAAACATTTCCAATCAAATCCACCGAAAAAAAAAAAATTGGTCTCAAGACCCCATTTTGACCCTTATATATGTAGTTTCGGAACCTCGGACCATGTCAAAAATACGTTTCTATACATTTCCAATCGAATACAACCATAAAAAAGACTTGAAAAATGTTAACCTTTTTTTTCGGTGTATGGGAGCCACGCCCAGTTTTTATCCGATTTGGCTGATTCACGAACTTGATCTCAGTAGAAGAGAAAAACATGTACCCAAAGTTTCAAGTCGATATCTCCAAAACTGCGACCGCTATCGTGCGGACGGACAGACGGACAGACAGACGGACATCGCTAAATTGACTCCGGCGGTGATGCTGATCAAGAATATATATACTTTTCCATACCGGACACGCCTCCTTATGGGCGTTACAAACGTTGTGACAAAGTGAGTATACCCTGCCACAGTGAGTGTGGGGGTATAAAAATATGCATTGTAACGAGAAAAAAAAACTAAATTTGTGATTCGTCCTGTTCCCCCCGAAATCCGAAAAAAATCTTCATTTTTAGAGGTGAGATAATGACTTGTAAAAGGGGCTAATTTCACCTCCCGGGGGCCGAACAAGTGGAATCACTTATTTAGATTTTTTCTAATTTTTTCTTGTTAAAATGCATATTTTTTTTTAAACTATTTATTTTTGTGTTTCTATCGGACTGAATCGACCTTTGACCACAATGCGCAAGGGTCAAACGTTGACCAATTTAAAATTTTTTCGATAAGGTTGTACCGTTTATTTTTGCCGTAATTTCTCTTGCTTCTTGAAGGTTCAAGGGTACCGGAGCGCACATAAAACCGGCTGTAAACGCTTTGGTTACTCTTATAGGACGGTTTCCTAGAGCATAGAATATTGGAAGTGCCGCTTCTTAATTTATACGCGTAGTTATCCAATTTCCGAAGTACAAATCCTTGTTCACAATAACACTTTTATTGGCTCCTTGAAGATCGCGCCAGTAGTTTATTACATTTGTTGGGTTAAGAGCAGTATATTTCCAACTTTTGTGAGTCCTGCGGTATTTGTCCCAACAGGGCAATTTCTCAATGAAGAAGTCTGCATCCGCTCCTTGATAATAACGCATATTTAACGATATTCTTCCCTGTAGATTAAAGCGTGGGACGCTCTTACTCTATTGCTACCAGCTTTCGACAGCTCTGAGTTACTTAGAGTCCAAAAAATTTGTGCACAGAGATATTGCAGCCCGGAATGTCTTAGTTAGTTCGCCAACTTGTATCAAGGTAAATTTGGAATTTGTTTTTTAATTGTAAAAATTGTTTTAAACTAACAAATTTTTGGAATTTTTTAAATACATTTTTCTAAGCTTGCTGATTTTGGTCTCTCGCGATGGGTATCGGATAATTCATATTATCACTCAAGCATGTGTATGCTGCCTATTAAGTGGATGGCTCCAGAGTCAATAAATTTTCGAAGGTTTACGACTGCCAGTGATGTTTGGATGTTCGGTAATTGCTATTCTATTGCTATTGATGTAATTATAATTGAAGATGTAATCGTATTTTATAGGTGTTTGTGTTTGGGAAATACTGATGTTAGGTGTCAAACCGTACCAAGGAATCAAAAACAGTGACGTTATTACAAAATTGGAAAACGGAGAGCGACTACCTTTGCCAGTCGACTGTCCACCTAGACTTTACTCTCTGATGTCGCAGTGTTGGGCTTATGAGCCGCTGAAAAGACCCAACTTCAAGACCATAAAGGAAACACTTTAGTAAGTTCATTATCAAAGCTGGGCATAGTTAATCGAGAATTTAACTTCGTTAACCCGATAAATGGTAATCAAAAATTTAACTTCGTTAAATTAAAAAGTTCATTTCGTTGAGAAGTTAACTTCGTTAAAAGTTAAATTAAATGGTTAAATTTTCTAAAAAAAAACAAAAAACATTTTAACTATATTTAAGTGATTGCCTGCACCCTTTTTCCCGGTTTCAGCCTTCTATATCCAAATTTGCTTTAAAATAAATTATCAACATTTTTATCAAAAGCGAAATTTCGTGTACAATTTATTTATATTCATATAAAGGTATACAAATTTTATTATAACATTAAATAATAACAATGAAACGAATAAAGTTTGGTTAAGAACAAATATCACAGGCACAAACACAATAGCGTTCTAAGTTTTTCGCCGTTTAGAGAAATTTGAGAAATGGAAAATACGATGTAAACATCCTGTCGATGTAAACCTCACGTGATGGCTGAGAACGCCATTGTGTTAAGAATGGTCCATTCATACATAAAAGTAGAATATAGAAAATGTTGGAGGAATCGCTAAAAAGTTAGTTTAAATGGTGTACAAAATATTATAATAAGTTCAGAGATACCTCTTCTCTTAAATATATGTCGAAATTTGGAAGAAAAAAGGGTCCAACAGATCAAATATTAGATAAAAAGTCACTAGACTTTTGCTTAATGACATGCCATAAATTAAATCTTTCACGCCGCAGATTTAATGTGTTCATAATTTCATATTTAAACATTCAGAAGAGGGCACCAACACTTACGGGTACCAATCTTCTTCTTAGCAATACTTGCTTTATAAAATATAAAATTATTATTATAATTCCTATTCTAACTAAACTCAGTGCGGTGTGTCCGCTTAAATGATGAAAGTTAAGCCCTTTCAAACTGATCTTCTCATTTTTCAATTCTGTAGTATATTTCTTCAGAAGTTCTATCTCACGTGTATGGTAGATTCCTGTTGACCCAAACGGTCCTTCACTAAATTGATGTTAATCTCTTCGTAATCGGTAGACTCAATGTTGTGTAGCGCAGCTCGTGTGATTCCGTTTATCCGGGCGTTACATCCAGCCTCCAATGTTAATACTCCTTGTCTCCGTAATTCCATATTTTGTTGAGATGTTTTCGTACATTGTACTTGCGCTGAAGACTTTTTGAAAACCTTGAATAATTAATTTCCTTTCCGCTGAAGATGGATCCAAAATTAAGTCATTCGCGCTTCGCTCGATTTGTCATTCACATCTCTCCAAGGCCAATCTCCTTCACAAATTAATTGATTGTCTAAGTTTCTACTACACGCAGTTAATGTAGTTTCGGACATCAAATGATACGAATCCATCCCGAAGCTATAAATGACGAGTTTGTGTCCGGAACATTTTCCAGGCAAAATCAGTTTCTCCGATATAGTTGCTTTAATCTTCTTGATTTAATCTTGTAGCTGTGCCGGGCATTCGTCTACCAGCGCCGCAAATTTGACGTATTCATATTTTATATTTGAACATTCTGACGAGGGGCACCAAAACTAAAAATCTTCTTAGTCGGCTTCAAGATAGCAATCCGCATGATTTAGATGACTTCTCGTGTTTGGTATCATCCAATAGAGGTACATTTTGTGTTTGCGTTTGAATTTATACCACTGACATCTGATACTTCTGCATCTGTATCGTGTGTGATGTGCTTTACGCCATCGGTATCTTCTTAGATCGTCGTAATTAGAATAAATACGGATGATGCGCTGTACTTTTTTGTTGTAATAACTTTGGCATCCTCTGTTTTGGTAACGGCCTTCCTGGTCACGCCTGCTGCGGTGGTGAATATCACACCGTTTCTTGCTCTCAAGATGACGTGTTCGTTGTAGTTTTTTTTTACCAAAATATGTATTCCTCAATTTTGGTTGTTCCTGGTGAACCTTCTCATCTTAAACTTAGTTGGGTTTGGGAACATCGCCATTGTTACTTCTTCTACATCGAAGTTTGATGTATTTATAACTTGCTCACATTGTATCAATGGGACGTCTTCCTCAGTGGCTGAAGCTATCATCTCATTATTAGTTTTGTATTGGCTGAGTTGAATGTAGTTTTACATAAAGCTGTTAGTAGTTACGCCATAGCATTCGGTTACGTTCCACTGTTTGTTGCTTTCTGTCGCTATATCTACAGATTTCTCCGCTGCATTTACATTTTCTGTCTTTTTTGCATTCTTTTCATCACCATTGTAAATGGTGTCTTCCGCCTCGCCTTTCAATGATGATCCATTATCATCCAATTTTGTCGTTTCTTTATACATGGTTGAACATGTTTCGTCTTCGTGGACTCTGTTTCATTAGAAGTGACTTCTTTAAGCTTCGAAAATCTTTCCATATTTGTTACAGCTGATAACACTTTCTTGTTTTGCAGCTGCTTTTTAATGACGCCAGACAGTATCCAATCAAATTTCGTGGATTGTCCCAATATACCTCCTTTTCTACACATTCCTTCCTCCAGGATATCGCCGTAGATATCAGCACCGATGACCATGTCTATTGTGCTTGATTTGTTGAACATCGGATCTGCCAATACATGATTTTCCCATTTGGAGATATCAAATTTAAATGATTGATCTGGTTGAGTACATGTAAGTGAAGGCAATACTAAAGCTTCCAACTCAATTACTTCATCGCTTAGAAATCTTGGCTTTATTACTAAGCATAATTTGAACTTTGATACTCCAACCACTGCATTTCCAAGACCATGAATATCCGTTCTCGTTCTAATTCGTGGTAGTGATAAATTTTGTGCTCGTACTTTCACTTGTGTGTTGCCAGTAGGGCCTTTGTTAGCATGTCACCAGTTATCATTGACGATGCTGTAATAGATTCCCCTTTCGCTTGTGACTCCTTATCCAAATGCAGCAACTGATGGTGCTTATATCCGCACTTCGTACATTTTATTTCTGATTACGGACATCTTGTTGCTATATTATGGCCAATGCCAGAGATCGCCTATCCATTATTGTCAGAGCTTGGAACTTTCTGCATTCTTCCGTCAAATGTCCAGTTGCTCGGCAATACATACAAAAAGTTCTCTGAGTATACCAGGTGTTTGTAGACCGTTGAAATTGTACCTCCGCCTTCTTCTGGAATTTATTATTACCGCCTTTTCGTTTGCTAACTGCTTCCAAAACTTGATAATGCATTACCAAAAATCCTAAGACATCTTCCAGAGTTTGAATCTCCTTCGGTTTTTTCACATTCTGCTCGTAAAATTTAAGACACCCCTTGTCTAGTTTCCGCACGACAATAAGCGCGATAAAAGGTTCCGCATCTACAATTGAAATGTTCATCCCTTTCAACGCGGCAATACATTCATTAGTCGTATCCAACTGTTTTTTGATATTCGATGCCGATTCATTGTTGACCATAGGTCAGGGATGATTTTTTTTTATACAATTGTACTTTTTTTGGTACCATTTCAAAAAAAAAAGTACATTGGTGCTACATTGACATTTTTGGTACAATATATGCGAAGTTTAATGATCAACTTATTTTCCAATTTTTTTTCTCAAATATTTTCGTTGTTTAAGGTTGGTTTCCAGCTCTAAAGTACTTGTCAAACTTAATTTCGAAAAAAGCTAAGAAATTTATAATTAAATTTCCTTTCGTAAATTTTCTTTAACTCATATCCACTTCGCTACAATTTTTTTTACCTTTTGGTAACGAAATGCGACACAGCCACTCTGTGCCCTCTTCAGAAATTCGGAATTGTTTCCAATTTCTTTAGAAAAGTTGACATTATAAGCTGTCAAATTTAGATCACAAACCAAAATAGAAAGCAAAAGTAAATGAATAGTGAAAATGATCCAAAAGGCAAAAGCGCAATTCAAATTTATGAATTAAAGTATGCTTATAAATATATGTAACTTGTTTACGTTTTTGAAAATTAATATACAAACTATTTTCATTAAAAAATTTGGACATGAAGTGTTGGTACTTTTATAACAGATTTGGTACTATTTTTTTTTTGCCTTTTTGTACAAAATGGAACAACCCAAATATCATCCCTTTCATAGGTTGATGTAATATCTTGTCGACTTCTGATGTGAACAACAGCCGTCGATTCTCGTATCACTGCTGAAGTAGCTCGAACGCTGCCGTGTAATTGGCATCTGTTATCTGGAGATGTTGAATCAATCTTCCAGCTTCGCCTTTGACTACCGCTTTAACCGATACGTTTTTTCCACGCTAGAGAATTGCTAGCAATTATGCACCATATTCATATATATGTCGAAGAAAGATGCCCACTCGTTGATGTCTCCTTGAAATGATGGAATCCTTATATCCTCTAGCTTTAGCTTTAACTGTGGTGTCGTTGCTTGCTGGTCACTTTGCTGCATATACTTTTTAATAAATATCCGAATCTTTGTATAGTCTTTCGTAAGATCATTGTAGAGTTCGAGTAACTCCTCTTTGAAGATGAAAGCGTCCAATAATTTCGAGTACAATAATTTTACCATCTCGTAATTTGCATTGATAGTGGAACTTATTTCTTCCATCCAGTGTTGTCACTTGTGGCGATTTATCGCCCTTTTGGCGACTTCGCAATCGATCGGGCGACGAATTTTAGGCCTGGGCGACATGGCGACCTTTTGGCCATATTTATTTCTATTTGGCGATTTTGCGGCGATTTCATTTTTATCTAACATCTTTATAATTTTTGTTGGCAAAATTAACTTTTCTCAAATTTTTCCTCATTAAATCAAAAAATAATCGATTAAATCGAACTAAAACAAGTGAGTAAGTTTCAGTCGGGCAAGTCCCTACACCCTACAAGTCCCTATACCCTACACCTACTGGGCCATATTGGACCCGCCATCTTGAATTTTGTAAATGCGACATCAAATTCGAAATCAGCGACCCCAAAAACCCCCCTATACAAAATTTCATACTGTTTTGATAAATCTTAAAATTTCGGTAAATACACGATTTTCACTTATATGGGAGGTAGGCGTGGCAGTCGACCGATTTCGCCCATTTGCAATACCAACTCCTTCTAGGGCCTAAAAAGGATACATCTAAAATTTAGGATCCCTAGCTTTCTGCTAGCTCCTGCAATCGTGTTTACAAAAAAAGTGGACGAATAGACGGATAGACAGGGAGGTAGTCGTGGCAGTAGACCGATTCCGCCCATTTTCAATACCAACTCCTTCTAGGGCCTAAGACGGATAAATACAAAATTTGGGATCCCTAGCTTTCTTCTAGCTCCTGCAATCGTGTTTACAAGAAAAGAGGACGGTCAGACGGACAGACGCTAAATCAACTCAGGAGGTGACGCTGATCAAAAATATATATACTTTTCCATACCGGACACTTCTCCTTCTTGGTGTTACAAACATCAGACCAAAGTGAATATACCCATATCTCATGAGGTGTTAGAAAAAGGTTCTTATTCTTTTTTGGTTTTAAGAAATATAATTTTTTAAAATGAAAATAGAAATTTATTTTTATTTATAAAATAACGAATATTTTTATTAGTATTGGATTCAGCGTACAATATTGTATCCATAAAATAAATATACTTAAAAATCTTTTTTTATTGAATTTTTAAATTTGGCAAATTTGGGCAACTTCGAAATGTGGAAATGGCGACGAGGTCCGAAAAATATCTGGCATCTCTGCTTCCATTTCTATTTTTGGCAAATTATCGTTGCATTCGGCCATTTCATTTCTGCAGTTTCGCACCTCCCGTACAAACATCTTCCTCAATTAATCTTCTTTGCTGCCAACTTCTACTTTTCGTTGAACTTTTCTAAATTCTGTAGTTTGCTGTGGCTCCTCCTGATCCAACTCCATATCTTGGATTAACGCATCTATTTGTTTTACGTTTTTCTCCGTTAATTTGGAGTAATCACTTGTAAAGTAAGCTTCATTCGTGCTTCCGTACGCTTTTATTTTGGCGTCGTTCTGCTGGAGTTTCTCCCATAATTGGGACAGATGTCTCCTTTCATCATTTAGTTTTGTTCCATAAAAACCCGTGCTGTCGCTTTTTTGAGTAATACTTCTCCTCTCCAATTTGCTTTTGGCGATGGAATAGTTTTTTTTTCCGCCATCTTTGACGCTCTATACAACGCATGTTTAATTACGATTTTTTTTAAACCAATGTCGAAGCCTTGGTTACGCTTTAACTGCTGTTTTGCCGTAATTTTCGCCTTTACACCATTTGATTTTTGTGTTTTCCTCCACTTCACATGTTCGAGTTCTTTGAGCTCCTTACCGCTCAATCTACAACTTCGAAGCAACACTTGTGGGTATTTTTTTAAACCAATGTTGAAGCCTTGGTTACGCTTTAACTACTGTTTCGCCGTAGTTTTCACAATTTGATTTTTGTGTTTTTCTCCACTTTACTTGTTCGAGTTCTTTGAGCTCCTTACCGCGCAAGATAACTTCGAAGCAACACTTGTGGGTTTTTAAACCAATGTTGAAGCCTTGGTTACGCTTAAACTACTATTTGGCCGTAGTTTACGCCTTGACACAATTTGATTTGGTGTTTTCTTAATGCTACTTTTCGAGATCTTTGAGCTTCTTACCGCTGGTGGGGGATAGCTAAAGATATAACCTCGAAGGACCAAAATAGATAGAATTATAGATTCTATCCACCGAAGAGAAATATCTTCTCCGGCTGAGTATTTGTCTGATACCGTTTTTATTGAATTTAAATTCGGGTTTATATACAATCTTAAAACTATTTCTTAAAACTATAGCTCACGCAGGTAGCCTATGGACGCTCGTAATTCGACGGACCTGCTTGTAACTGTAATTAGCGGAGGTACGACTCCTTACAATGATCTTCTTAGAAATACTTAAAATAAGGGATGAATCATTCATCAGTTCACTTCCTCGAGCTGTTACATTGTTGGGATGTATTTGTGTACTCTTTAGAATCGATAATATTCATATTTGAACAGAGGCGGTAATCTCGAAAAGTCAGTATCAGCCATTGGAACTAAAAAATGTGCCGGGAAAGATCTTATCTGGAAGGCTTTTTGCACTGACGACCTTATGATTAGAAATTTTTCAAAATTAACTCTATATCTTCCGAAATTTAGAAGGAGTTTCTATAGAGCCGCCTTATACAATTTACTGAAAAACATAATGTGTTAACACTTTCTTGGCCCGATTTAGCTACTACACGCCACTGCCGTTCAACACTGGCTTTTATAGAACTAAATAACGCAAAATAACTCAAAATATGAGAGCCCACTAAATGATTCGTAACTTCTACCAATAGAGAGCTATTGTCAAGTGAAACTTGATGAAGAATTGTCGAGTTGGTAGTGACGTGAAACAATTTCAAAAAAAACGTGCGTAAGGCAAGCAGACCGTTACTGAAGCAGTTGTGCGGAAATTTAAAGAATTTAAAGAAAATTAAAAGAATAACTTTTTTTTTATCTGTTAAGGAAAAATCATTTAAAATAGCTTGCTTTTGGATACAAAAAAAAATTTCACGGAAAAAATTAAAAACCTTTATTTCATAAGCAAAACAAGGTGTGCAATTTCTTTTCGATACGGTCCTTAGTTAATCGAAGAAATTCAACTTAACTTAATTAACTGAAACGTTAAAAGCTAAAAGAAATTTTGTTGTAACTTTGACCCGATTTTTAACCAAAAACACTCCATATTTTTGAATGATTTTTTTTGCAAGAAAGGGCTCTTGATGGACACAGAAGTTATGGCCCTTTTTTGTAAAACCAAAAATTTCCGTTTTTTACTGCTGTATTCTGAAGAAGCTCAAGCTCAAGAAGCCGAAGCTCAAAATGAATACAAAAAGAAAAATATTAAAACATTTTTCCAAAACATTTATTAAAAATGAGCTATAGCCCAAAAATAAATAATTTATTTTTAGCTCGACAAAATCTGAATTCAACGAAAATTTTAAACATTTTAAATTAGTGTTTTAGAAAATTCGAGAGATTTCCTTTTGAATGATACTTTAATGATCCATTAAAATTAAATATGTTCAACATTTTCTGAGTTTGTGCTCTTTTTATTTCATAAACTAAAAGAGTTACGATATTTTCTTTCAAAAACTATTCATCCGTCCAAAAGTTATGGTACTATATCTACTCAAAGGTCAGTTTTACACGTATTTGCCTATAACTCAAATACTAGAGCTGATGAAGGAAAACCGTTAACATATCTGAAATCAGCGCATCAAGTGCTTTTAGAATTAGTTATCAAATCTCTGGCACCAAAAAGTGTGTTGAGTTGTGTAATCAAATAGGCCTACAATGCACATAAAAATGTATCTGTGATAAAATGTATTTTGCAAAATTTGGCGTATTTCAAAACTGTATTTTCAGGGTTTTCGAGCTAAAGTCACATATTTATTTCTACAGCCACTTGTAGGGCTGTAGAATATACTTTAGTTAGTATATGAACGTAAGTAAAAAAATTTTTTTTTTAATTTGAAAGAATCATTTCAAAGTAAAAAAATTTTTTTTTTAATTTGAAAGAATCATGGGGGGGTTTTAACACTCAGAATTACCCCCTTCGACGCCCCTGTTTAGAGAAATGTGAGAAATGGAAAATACGATGTAAACATCCTGTCGATGTAAACCTCACGTGATGGCTGAGAACGCCATTGTGTTAAGAATGGTTCATTCATACATAAAAGTAGAATATAGAAAATGTTGGAGGAATCGCTAAAAAGTTAGTTTAAATGGTGTACAAAATATTATAATAAGTTCAGAGATACCTCTTCTCTTAAATATATGTCGAAATTTGGAAGAAAAAAGGGTCCAACAGATCAAATATTAGATAAAAAGTCACTAGACTTTTGCTTAATGACATGCCATAAATTAAATCTTTCACGCCGCAGATTTAATGTGTTCATAATTTCATATTTAAACATTCTGAAGAGGGCACCAACACTTACGGGTACCAATCTTCTTCTTAGCAATACTTGCTTTATAAAATATAAAATTATTATTATAATTCCTATTCTAACTAAACTCAGTGCGGTGTGTTCGCTTAAATGATGAAAGTTAAGCCCTTTCAAACTGATCTTCTCATTTTTCAATTCTGTAGTATATTTCTTCAGAAGTTCTATCTCACGTGTATGGTAGATTCCTGTTGACCCAAACGGTCCTTCACTAAATTGATGTTAATCTCTTCGTAATCGGTAGACTCAATGTTGTGTAGCGCAGCTCGTGTGATTCCGTTTATCCGGGCGTTATATCCAGCCTCCAATGTTAATACTTCTTGTCTCCGTAATTCCATATTTTGTTGAGATGTTTTCGTACATTGTACTTGCGCTGAAGACTTTTTGAAAACCTTGAATAATTAATTTCCTTTCCGCTGAAGATGGATCCAAAATTAAGTCATTCGCGCTTCGCTCGATTTGTCATTCACATCTCTCCAAGGCCAATCTCCTTCACAAATTAATTGATTGTCTAAGTTTCTACTACACGCAGTTAATGTAGTTTCGGACATCAAATGATACGAATCCATCCCGAAGCTATAAATGACGAGTTTGTGTCCGGAACATTTTCCAGGCAAAATCAGTTTCTCCGATATAGTTGCTTTAATCTTCTTGATTTAATCTTGTAGCTGTGCCGGGCATTCGTCTACCAGCGCCGCAGATTTGACGTATTCATATTTTATATTTGAACATTCTGACGAGGGGCACCAAAACTTACGCGTAAAAATCTTCTTTGTCGGCTTCAAGATAGCAATCCGCATGATTTAGATGACTTCTCGTGTTTGGTATCATCCAATAGAGGTACATTTTGTGTTTGCGTTTGAATTTATACCACTGACATCTGATACTTCTGCATCTGTATCGTGTGTGATGTGCTTTACGCCATCGGTATCTTCTTAGATCGTCGTAATTAGAATAAATACGGATGATGCGCTGTACTTTTTTGTTGTAATAACTTTGGCATCCTCTGTTTTGGTAACGGCCTTCCTGGTCACGCCTGCTGCGGTGGTGAATATCACACCGTTTCTTGCTCTCAAGATGACGTGTTCGTTGTAGTTTTTTTTTACCAAAATATGTATTCCTCAATTTTGGTTGTTCCTGGTGAACCTTCTCATCTTAAACTTAGTTGGGTTTGGGAACATCGCCATTGTTACTTCTTCTACATCGAAGTTTGATGTATTTATAACTTGCTCACATTGTATCAATGGGACGTCTTCCTCAGTGGCTGAAGCTATCATCTCATTATTAGTTTTGTATTGGCTGAGTTGAATGGAGTTTTACATAAAGCTGTTAGTAGTTACGCCATAGCATTCGGTTACGTTCCACTGTTTGTTGCTTTCTGTCGCTATATCTACAGATTTCTCCGCTGCATTTACATTTTCTGTCTTTTTTGCATTCTTTTCATCACCATTGTAAATGGTGTCTTCCGCCTCGCCTTTCAATGATGATCCATTATCATCCAATTTTGTCGTTTCTTTATACATGGTTGAACATGTTTCGTCTTCGTGGACTCTGTTTCATTAGAAGTGACTTCTTTAAGCTTCGAAAATCTTTCCATATTTGTTACAGCTGATAACACTTTCTTGTTTTGCAGCTGCTTTTTAATGACGCCAGACAGTATCCAATCAAATTTCGTGGATTGTCCCAATATACCTCCTTTTCTACACATTCCTTCCTCCAGGATATCGCCGTAGATATCATCCAGGATATCGCCGTAGATATCAGCACCGATGACCATGTCTATTGTGCTTGATTTGTTGAACATCGGATCTGCCAATACATGATTTTCCCATTTGGAGATATCAAATTTAAATGATTGATCTGGTTGAGTACATGTAAGTGAAGGCAATACTAAAGCTTCCAACTCAATTACTTCATCGCTTAGAAATCTTGGCTTTATTACTAAGCATAATTTGAACTTTGATACTCCAACCACTGCATTTCCAAGACCATGAATATCCGTTCTCGTTCTAATTCGTGGTAGTGATAAATTTTGTGCTCGTACTTTCACTTGTGTGTTGCCAGTAGGGCCTTTGTTAGCATGTCACCAGTTATCATTGACGATGCTGTAATAGATTCCCCTTTCGCTTGTGACTCCTTATCCAAATGCAGCAACTGATGGTGCTTATATCCGCACTTCGTACATTTTATTTCTGATTACGGACATCTTGTTGCTATATTATGGCCAATGCCAGAGATCGCCTATCCATTATTGTCAGAGCTTGGAACTTTCTGCATTCTTCCGTCAAATGTCCAGTTGCTCGGCAATACATACAAAAAGTTCTCTGAGTATACCAGGTGTTTGTAGACCGTTGAAATTGTACCTCCGCCTTCTTCTGGAATTTATTATTACCGCCTTTTCGTTTGCTAACTGCTTCCAAAACTTGATAATGCATTACCAAAAATCCTAAGACATCTTCCAGAGTTTGAATCTCCTTCGGTTTTTTCACATTCTGCTCGTAAAATTTAAGACACCCCTTGTCTAGTTTCCGCACGACAATAAGCGCGATAAAAGGTTCCGCATCTACAATTGAAATGTTCATCCCTTTCAACGCGGCAATACATTCATTAGTCGTATCCAACTGTTTTTTGATATTCGATGCCGATTCATTGTTGACCATAGGTCAGGGATGATTTTTTTTTATACAATTGTACTTTTTTTGGTACCATTTCAAAAAAAAAAGTACATTGGTACTACATTGACATTTTTGGTACAATATATGCGAAGTTTAATGATCAACTTATTTTCCAATTTTTTTTCTCAAATATTTTCGTTGTTTAAGGTTGGTTTCCAGCTCTAAAGTACTTGTCAAACTTAATTTCGAAAAAAGCTAAGAAATTTATAATTAAATTTCCTTTCGTAAATTTTCTTTAACTCATATCCACTTCGCTACAATTTTTTTTACCTTTTGGTAACGAAATGCGACACAGCCACTCTGTGCCCTCTTCAGAAATTCGGAATTGTTTCCAATTTCTTTAGAAAAGTTGACATTATAAGCTGTCAAATTTAGATCACAAACCAAAATAGAAAGCAAAAGTAAATGAATAGTGAAAATGATCCAAAAGGCAAAAGCGCAATTCAAATTTATGAATTAAAGTATGCTTATAAATATATGTAACTTGTTTACGTTTTTGAAAATTAATATACAAACTATTTTCATTAAAAAATTTGGACATGAAGTGTTGGTACTTTTATAACAGATTTGGTACTATTTTTGTTTGCCTTTTTGTACACAATGGAACAACCCAAATATCATCCCTGCCATAGGTTGATGTAATATCTTGTCGACTTCTGATGTGAACAACAGCCGTCGATTCTCGTATCACTGCTGAAGTAGCTCGAACGCTGCCGTGTAATTGGCATCTGTTATCTGGAGATGTTGAATCAATCTTCCAGCTTCGCCTTTGACTACCGCTTTAACCGATACGTTTTTTCCACGCTAGAGAATTGCTAGCAATTATGCACCATATTCATATATATGTCGAAGAAAGATGCCCACTCGTTGATGTCTCCTTGAAATGATGGAATCCTTATATCCTCTAGCTTTAGCTTTAACTGTGGTGTCGTTGCTTGCTGGTCACTTTGCTGCATATACTTTTTAATAAATATCCGAATCTTTGTATAGTCTTTCGTAAGATCATTGTAGAGTTCGAGTAACTCCTCTTTGAAGATGAAAGCGTCCAATAATTTCGAGTACAATAATTTTACCATCTCGTAATTTGCATTGATAGTGGAACTTATTTCTTCCATCCAGTGTTGTCACTTGTGGCGATTTATCGCCCTTTTGGCGACTTCGCAATCGATCGGGCGACGAATTTTAGGCCTGGGCGACATGGCGACCTTTTGGCGATATTTATTTCTATTTGGCGATTTTGCGGCGATTTCATTTTTATCTAACATCTTTATAATTTTTGTTGGCAAAATTAACTTTTCTCAAATTTTTCCTCATTAAATCAAAAAATAATCGATTAAATCGAACTAAAACAAGTGAGTAAGTTTCAGTCGGGCAAGTCCCTACACCCTACAAGTCCCTATACCCTACACCTACTGGGCCATATTGGACCCGCCATCTTGAATTTTGTAAATGCGACATCAAATTCGAAATCAGCGACCCCAAAAACCCCCCTATACAAAATTTCATACTGTTTTGATAAATCTTAAAATTTCGGTAAATACACGATTTTCACTTATATGGGAGGTAGGCGTGGCAGTCGACCGATTTCGCCCATTTGCAATACCAACTCCTTCTAGGGCCTAAAAAGGATACATCTAAAATTTGGGATCCCTAGCTTTCTTCTAGCTCCTGCAATCGTGTTTACAAAAAAAGTGGACGAATAGACGGATAGACAGGGAGGTAGTCGTGGCAGTAGACCGATTCCGCCCATTTTCAATACCAACTCCTTCTAGGGCCTAAGACGGATAAATACAAAATTTGGGATCCCTAGCTTTCTTCTAGCTCCTGCAATCGTGTTTACAAGAAAAGAGGACGGTCAGACGGACAGACGCTAAATCAACTCAGGAGGTGACGCTGATCAAAAATATATATACTTTTCCATACCGGACACTTCTCCTTCTTGGTGTTACAAACATCAGACCAAAGTGAATATACCCATATCTCATGAGGTGTTAGAAAAAGGTTCTTATTCTTTTTTGGTTTTAAGAAATATAATTTTTTAAAATGAAAATAGAAATTTATTTTTATTTATAAAATAACGAATATTTTTATTAGTATTGGATTCAGCGTACAATATTGTATCCATAAAATAAATATACTTAAAAATCTTTTTTTATTGAATTTTTAAATTTGGCAAATTTGGGCAACTTCGAAATGTGGAAATGGCGACGAGGTCCGAAAAATATCTGGCATCTCTGCTTCCATTTCTATTTTTGGCAAATTATCGTTGCATTCGGCCATTTCATTTCTGCAGTTTCGCACCTCCCGTACAAACATCTTCGTCAATTAATCTTCTTTGCTGCCAACTTCTTCTTTTCGTTGAACTTTTCTAAATTCTGTAGTTTGCTGTGGCTCCTCCTAATCCAACTCCATATCTTGGATTAACGCATCTATTTGTTTTACGTTTTTCTCCGTTAATTTGGAGTAATTACTTGTAAAGTAAGCTTCATTCGTGCTTCCGTACGCTTTTATTTTGGCGTCGTTCTGCTGAAGTTTCTCCCATAATTGGGACAGATGTCTCCTTTCATCGTTTAGTTTTGTTCCATAAACACCCGTGCTGTCGCTTTTTTGAGTAATACTTCTCCTCTCCAATTTGCTTTTGGCGATGGAATAGTTTTTTTTTCCGCCATCTTTGACGCTCTATACAAGGCATGTTTAATTACGATTTTTTTTAAACCAATGTCGAAGCCTTGGTTACGCTTTAACTGCTGTTTTGCCGTAATTTTCGCCTTTACACCATTTGATTTTTGTGTTTTTCTCCACTTCACATGTTCGAGTTCTTTGAGCTCCTTACCGCTCAAGCTACAACTTCGAAGCAACACTTGTGGGTATTTTTTTAAACCAATGTTGAAGCCTTGGTTACGCTTTAACTACTGTTTCGCCGTAGTTTTCACAATTTGATTTTTGTGTTTTTCTCCACTTTACTTGTTCGAGTTCTTTGAGCTCCTTACAGCGCAAGATAACTTCGAAGCAACACTTGTGGGTTTTTAAACCAATGTTGAAGCCTTGGTTACGCTTAAACTACTATTTGGCCGTAGTTTACGCCTTGACACAATTTGATTTGGTGTTTTCTTAATGCTACTTTTCGAGATCTTTGAGCTTCTTACCGCTGGTGGGGGATAGCTAAAGATATAACCTCGAAGGACCAAAATAGATAGAATTATAGATTCTATCCACCGAAGAGAAATATCTTCTCCGGCTGAGTATTTGTCTGATACCGTTTTTATTGAATTTAAATTCGGGTTTATATACAATCTTAAAACTATTTCTTAAAACTATAGCTCACGCAGGTAGCCTATGGACGCTCGTAATTCGACGGACCTGCTTGTAACTGTAATTAGCGGAGGTACGACTCCTTACAATGATCTTCTTAGAAATACTTAAAATAAGGGATGAATCATTCATCAGTTTACTTCCTCGAGCTGTTACATTGTTGGGATGTATTTGTGTACTCCTTAGAATCGATAATTAAATTGTCATTCACTAAATTGTAGACAATATTGAGGGAAAACCCTTTACAAATGAGGTTCCTTAAATTAGCTCATTATAAATAAGTGAACTGTATGTTATTAGGAGAGCATGCTTAATGACATGCCATAAATTCATATTTTCATATTTGAACAGAGGCGGTAATCTCGAAAAGTCAGTATCAGCCATTGGAATTAAAAAATGTGCCGGGAAAGATCTTATCTGGAAGGCTTTTTGCACTGACGACCTTATGATTAGAAATTTTTCAAAACGAACTCTATATCTTCCGAAATTTAGAAGGAGTTTCTATAGAGCCGCCTTATACAATTTACTGAAAAACATAATGTGTTAACACTTTCTTGGCCCGATTTAGCTACTACACGCCACTGCCGTTCAACACTGGCTTTTATAGAACTAAATAACCCAAAATAACTCAAAATATGAGAGCCCACTAAATGATTCGTAACTTCTACCAATAGAGAGCTATTGTCAAGTGAAACTTGATGAAGAATTGTCGAGTTGGTAGTGACGTGAAACAATTTCAAAAAAAACGTGCGTAAGGCAAGCAGACCGTTACTGAAGCAGTTGTGCGGAATTTAATAAACACGAAAAATTCGGGCAAAATTAAAAGAATAACTTTTTTTTTATCTGTTAATGAAAAATCATTTAAAATAGCTTGCTTTTGGATACAAAAAAAAATTTCACGGAAAAAATTAAAAACCTTTATTTCATAAGCAAAACAAGGTGTGCAATTTCTTTTCGATACGGTCCTTAGTTAATCGAAGAAATTCAACTTAACTTAATGAAAAAGTTAATAGTTTTCGAAATTAACTGAAACGTTAAAAGCTAAAAGAAATTTTGTTGTAACTTTGACCCGATTTTTAACCAAAAACACTCCATATTTTTGAATGATTTTTTTAGCAAGAAAGGGCATTCAATGACCTTTTAAAATTGGGCGGATTTTGGATGGACACTTGATGGACACAGAAGTTATGGCCCTTTTTTGTAAAACCAAAAATTTCCGTTTTTTACTGCTGTATTCTGAAGAAGCTCAAGCTCAAGAAGCCGAAGCTCAAAATGAATACAAAAGGAAAAATATTAAAACATTTTTCCAAAACATTTATTAAAAATGAGCTATAGCCCAAAAATAAATAATTTATTTTTAGCTCGACAAAATCTGAATTCAACGAAAATTTTAAACATTTTAAATTAGTGTTTTAGAAAATTCGAGAGATTTCCTTTTGAATGATACTTTAATGATCCATTAAAATTAAATATGTTCAACATTTTCTGAGTTTGTGCTCTTTTTATTTCATAAACTAAAAGAGTTACGATATTTTCTTTCAAAAACTATTCATCCGTCCAAAAGTTATGGTACTATATCTACTCAAAGGTCAGTTTTACACGTATTTGCCTATAACTCAAATACTAGAGCTGATTAAGGAAAACCGTTAACATATCTGAAATCAGCGCATCAAGTGCTTTTAGAATTAGTTATCAAATCTCTGGCACCAAAAAGTGTGTTGAGTTGTGTAATCAAATAGGCCTACAATGCACATAAAAATGTATCTGTGATAAAATGTATTTTGCAAAATTTGGCGTATTTCAAAACTGTATTTTCAGGGTTTTCGAGCTAAAGTCACATATTTATTTCTACAGCCACTTGTAGGGCTGTAGAATATACTTTAATTAATATATGAACGTAAGTAAAAAAATTTTTTTTTAATTTGAAAGAATCATGGGGGGGTTTTAACACTCAAAATTACCCCCTTCGACGCCCCTGCCATAAACCAAACGTAGCATTTCTTATAGATTTTAACGCAGAGCAAATTGGCGTTCTCAGAATTTTTCTATCACGTCTGGTTTCTGAGAAATTAAGGAGAATTTTTCGATAATTTATCAATATTTTTTCGATAATTTATCGATTTTTTATCGATATTTTATCGATAATTTTCAAATATTTATCGACAATTTTCCAATATTTATCGATAATTTTAGTTTCCTGATCCATTTCAAAATTTTGTTCCGGTCCAATTCCATTTTGTTCCGGTTTCAGTCCCATTTCGACCTCATTTCCAACCCAATGCAAAAAACCGCATCCAAATCGGTTCAGTATTTCTCAAGATAAACGATACCGTCCAATTATTCGCCAAAATAAGAGGCATCGATCGGTTAAGTATTTCTCAAGATAAACGAAAATAATATAAAATTGGCGATGTTTCCCATTTTCAATACCGTCCAATCATTCGCCAAAATAAGAGGAATCCCAAAATTTCTCGATAGCTCAAAAGCTACGACAGTTATCGTGCGAAATGACGGACAGACAGACATGGACTCAGGAGATGATGCTGATCAAATTAGTATCTTAAATTGACGAGCCTAGGTTAGGTTAGGTTAAGGTGGCTATCGGCACGCCGATACACTTAGAGCAAAAGCGGTCCATTGGGATACCACAGGATCCATATTCCCTTCCCCTATGCCCCAAACCATTTGGAGTTCAAGATGAACCTATGAAGGCCTGATATGCTAGCCGTAGAAAGATCACCTAGACTGTCGAGGAAGAATGATCCCAACTGGGTCCTCCTTGCTCGAGACAGTGCCGGGTAGGAGCAGAGAAGATGCATTACAGTCTCCTCTTCCTCCTCATCCATACAACTCCTACAGAAGTCATTAGCGAAGACCCCAAGCCTTACAGCATGGCGCCCAATCAAACAGTGACCAGTGATCACACCTACCACCTTCGAGATGCTGGCCCTAGGCAGTACGATGAGTCTCTTAGAACGCTTCAGATCCAGCATCGGCCAGATCTGTCTTGTTGTGTTACAAGTGGTTCCAGAGGCCCATCTATTGTTAGTCTTGGCGATAGAGTCAAGACGAAGCAGTAGCTAGCACGTGTTGAGCGGGATACCTAGCTTTACCTTATCTGGTAGGAGCTGTATTGTGGTACCCTGCCTTGCGAGTTCATCAGCTTTGCAGTTCCCAGGAATGTCCCTATGCCCCGGAACCCAGTCATCTCGTTAATAGATGTGCGACAGTCCGAGGCTACCTTTGATGTTAGGAGGACAGATTCCAAGGATTTGATTGCGGCCTGACTATCGGTGAAAATCGTAATATCCTGAGCAGATATTACGTTCCGCCGCAACCAGTTCATAACTTATTTTATAGCCACCACCTCTGCTTGGAATACACTGCAGTGGTCGGGAAGGCGAAATGAGAGACCTACATTAAGTTCGTCAGAGAACACTCCTCCACCGACTTTGTTGTCGAGCTTGGAGCCGTCCGTATAGAAGTGAATTTGATCCCTCTTCCGAGGCCACTGCTCCTCCCAGTCGGACCGGGACGGAATAGTGGTGCGGAAGTCTCTTGTGAAGGAGATTTATGGAAGAATGTAGTCAGTTGTCCCAGGAATGGATTTATTACAAACTAGAATTGAGGAGTGCCCCTTAGTAGAGTAGCCCCATTGATTTGTGGATCTGAGCCTGACCGCCGCCATAGCAGCCATTTGTTTGGCAAGAAGATCTAAGGGTATCAGATGTAATAAAATATCTAATGCGTCTGAGGGAGTGGATCTCAACGCCCCACTGATAGACATGGAGGCCATACGCTGGACTTTCGTCAACAACTTTCGATATATGACTTTGTCCAAAGCTGGCCACCATACAAGGATTCCATATAGTAAGATAGGCCTGACAATGGCCGTATAGAGCCAGTGAACTACCCGAGGTGACATACCCCACGTTTTCCCAATAGCTTTCTTGCATGAGTAAAGGGCAACTGTGTTGCCCTTCGTGTTGCAACTGTGGGCATGTTGTAACAAATCTCTCAGGGTTGCCAGGAACTTACCTCGCACAGCAATCGCAACATCATCCGCATAGGCGACTACCTTGCACCCCTCCTCTTCCAGTATTAGTAGTAGTTCATTAACCGCTACATTCCATAGAAGAGGAGAGAGGACACCACCCTGAGGTGTGCCTCTACTGACAAATCTCCTTGCTTCCGCATCACCCAGCTTTGCATTGACAATCCTGCTCGTGAGTAGCTGAAATATCAATTCTCTGAGTGAAGCATCGACACCTAGATTTGTTAGTGCACTGGTGATAGCTAGGGGGGTGACATTGTTGAAAGCTCCTTCTATGTCGAGGAAAGCTACCACGGTGTATTCCTTATTAAAAAAAAATTGTTCAATGGTGCCTACTAAGGAATGTAAAGCTGTTTCCACAGACTTCCCTTTGAAGTAAGCATGTTGCGAAGCCGACAGAAGTTTGCTGCCTATGCTACGACGAAGATGATTGTCGATGAGTCTCTCTAAAGTTTTCAGAAGAAACGACGACAAGCTAATTGGTCGGAGGTCCTTAGGACCAGTATTTTTTCCGAAGCCTAGTCGCCTCAGATGTGTCTTCGATGCTGCCAACGAAGAGTCTCCAAGAGTCGCGCTGAGCTTTTCTTACTACTTTTTTAAAAATCCTGAGACTATTCTTATAAAAGTCCCAGTCACAAGCAGCTCTTGACTTCTTTGCCTTGTTGTAGAGCTTCCTACACTGACTCCTAAGAGCTTTGACATCCTCAGACCACCATGGTGGTCTGCTCTTGCCCCTGGTTTTACCTGCAGGGCAGGATTTATGGAGGGCTTTGTTTAAGACCGATGTTAAGGTATCCACCATACTATCAAGGTTTGATTTAGTCAGTTCCTCAATAGGTGGAGAGGGAGGTAGTATTTCCGCCACTATTAATTTATATGTTTCCCAGTCCGTTCTTCTAAGATTCCTACAAGGTGTTTGGACTGAGGGGAGGTCGTTTAAACCGAATTGCAGATATCGATCAGAAAGGAGTGCTCGTTGGACACCTTCCAATCCGTAACCTTATCATACAGAAAGTCAGAGACAAGTGTTATGTCCAAAACCTCCTGTCTATTGGAAGTAATAAAGGTTGCTTCGTTATTACAGATGAGTAGGTTAGTGCATATAATGTAATCAAAAAGTGACTCACACCTTTCGTTTATGTCCGTGCTACCAGAGACAGTGTGGTGTGCGTTGGCATCACATCCGAGTATGAGCCCGCGCCTAAGTCTGCTCGCTTCATCGATCAACCTCCCCAGTAGGCCTGGAGGGAGGGGCCCTTGATGGTCATGGGCCAGATACGCCGAGGTTACCCAGTAGCTGGTTGAAGCCAGCTCCAGGTTTGCCACGACTATGTCTCGATCGCTGTAATTACAGAGCATACAAATATTAAGACTGCTCTTCGATAGGATACAGGATCTTGGAGTACCTTTATCCGATGAAGCATGCAGTCTGTAGTTGCCTGCCCTTAATCCAAGTATACGGTCCCCATAGACCCACGGTTCTTGGATAAGAACAATATCCTCTCCTCCTGTAGCCAGGCGAAGAAGAAGTGAGGCCGCAGCCAGTTTGGAGTGGTGAAGATTAATCTGCAATATTCTGAGCATCCTCAAAATAAGCAGACTTCTCCACCACAGTATTATTGGCCTCGTCTTTAGTATCAGAGGAAGCCAGCAGCTCTACCTCCTGATAAAGGCCAAACATCCCCCCAACAAATCTGAATCAGAAGATTCCTCGCCACTGTTAAGACCGTCGGGTACCGTCAAAGTGCCCGTCCCCTCCTCCATGACCACATCAGTAATACCGACTGCAGTCGTGGATTCGGTTGGAGCACACTTGTCCTCTGTAGCCTCGTCCTTCTTGTTCACTTTGAGGACTACATTAGTGAAGTCATAGTTGACTACCCCCCTAGATGCCGATAGGGGACCAAGAGACTCCGGAAGATTTGGGTTCGTGACTTTCAAAATAGTCAGAATTCCTTCAGCATCAGGAGGGTCCACGGGCAACCAGACGCGGGCCCTCGGCCGTGAAGGGATCATGTCCTTATCCACGGCTTCGAGATGCGCCCCAGGCCAAACCTCACCCAGCATCGAAGCGGCGGCTTTGAGCAGGGTCACGACTCGCTCGTCTGTACACGCAAAGAGCTTAACGCGACCCTGGAACCAGCCGGCGTTCTCAAAACTGAGAATCGGTCCAGGGTTGCCACTCAGACCCCTCATGAAGACTCCAAAAAGGCCGGACTCAATCCATCTCCATTTCTCAACAGAGTATCCCCCATCGTCATTGCTCCTGTCAATGACGGCCATAACGAGACTGCCCTTCGCTACATCGCTGTAGGACCGCTCAGCAGTGTTGTGCGTTTTCGTCATTTTGGCCATCTTGGGCGACTCCTTCACTGACCGCTGTCTTTTGGAGGTAAGCTCGCCCTTGACAGGAACCCTATCCTGGGCCAGGATTCCTTTAGCCCAGAGAATAGAAGCTTTCTGCTTCGCGGAGAGCGTATCTTCAGGAGCCTCTCCGACGCTGGCCAAAACTTTGGCAGCAGAGCGGCGGTGTTGATACGCCAACTTTGAAGGGGCAACACTTTTTTTGGTCGAAGCCCGTTGCCCCCGGGCCCTTGAGGTGCAAGGTCTGGGCTCCTCGTCCAACCGCCCAACAATCTTGTCACACAAAACTGAAGATGCGGAAGCCCCACCGACAGCCTTGTCACAAAAAGCTGATCATCGGCACGGGTTGTATGACTCCTTGTCTTTTGGTTTCAGGACTCTTCTGGGATACTTCCGAGAATCATTGACCCTAATCAGCCCCCACACCACGACAAGGTGAATAATCCTCGCGGAGGTTGACGAGCCTAACAAACTGACACAATTTCAGCAAATTTGGAGACCAAAAGTCCGGATGGGTGGCCGAATTCACATGGAATGATTTTTTGGAAATGGATTTTATTTCCGTACTTATTTCGCATTGCATTACTAAATTCACAAACCATATTCGATACAGTTTTTTTTTTCAGGAATCCAAATTTGTAGTTTGACGTTCCGGAATCTGAACCGATCGAAGAAATGATATTGGTTTCACCGACAATAAAATCCATTCGTGGCAAAGGATGTTTCAAAGTTTTTATTTAAAAGAAAGGAAAGCTAACAATAAATATAAAGAATTGGCCAATCTGTCCATCTATCTTTCAGTACGCCTTTCTGTGCAAAGATATTTTTTAAATGTACGTATACGGGTGTGAGCGAAGCTGTGCAAACGCCCATACGGCTTTTATTCTGCATTCAAGTTCCTTCTGCTGGCCTTCGGTCATTTATCAAGAATTAAGACACAAGGTACCTATAATCAAAACCGACTACGCTATCAACAATACTCCCGCATTCAAGTCCCTTTCGTAATTGAAATAACGCCGTACGGGCGCACAGAATAGTCTTGAATGTAGAAGTACGGTTGAATTGGTAAATGTGAAAAAATAACTCATATGTTGGGAATGATTAAAACGTGGAGTGCCTAAGGCCGCTGTTGCTGACTTAACTTTTCGTCGCCTTCTATTTCATTATTCGTTACCCTTTGTTATATTATTGTTCATTGTTTGTCAAGGTTTGTCTATTTATTTCCATGAAATAGAAGAAATGTTAGATAGATGCTTTTATATACGAATGCAATTTATTGATGCATATGGGTAATTCCATATCAAATCGACAAGGGTATTTTCACTTGTCCTCTCTGATTTTGATGAAATTTGGAAGGTAGGTAATTTTTTTTTTTCGAAGTTATTGAAAAAATACAGAAATTTTAAGGTCTTTAACTTTGAGTGGCTATATCTCTTTACTGAAGCAAGATGGAGCAACGATTGCAAGAATCTTTTTAGTTCAGAACAGGCCCGTAACCAGGAGTTCGGGGGGGGGAGGGGGGGGGTTGAAAATATTTTTATATTGATAAGTTTTTTGGTGATCAGTCGTAACATCCCAGTGAATTGAGATCGTCTGCTATTAAAATTATTGTCATTAAAATCGCGAGTAGTTGTTTTATTGTACGAAAATATGTACCGTCGCAATACAGCAATACAGCAGCACTTTCAAAACTTCTGTGGAAGCATCAATGAATGGAAATAAACAAAAAATCGCAATTTCCTTCTATTTTAATAAAAAGTGGATTTTTAAATTTCAAAACAAACCAACATAATATTGTCCACTAATCGTTAATATCTCGCAAGTGGTCGAAAATCATATTACCAAAGAATCTCTGCTGCATCTTTCCACATACTTAAAACAAACAAATTGTACATGAAACAGTCGGGACTGAAATAAGGCCGGAATTCCAATCCCTACTCCAGACATTGATATTTTATCGTACAGATATTCATGAAGATTTTCGAATTTATTAACATGGTTAGGTCACAAAAGACCAACGGTTAGGTGAAGCAAAGCCAAGAAGAAGTATCTGAAAATGTTAGTAATTCGATATATCCCTCATTCCCTGCAATAAAGACACAACTAAAAAATCATATTGTTTTGAAATCATGATTTGAAATTCAAAATTTCCATATTTTTTATGGATTTTAGCACTTGGAATGTTTTTAAAAAATGTTAAAATACATCAAAAATTAAATATATGAATTCTGTCTTTTGACAGCATGCCGATAAACATCTGAGGATCCTAGTGGCATTCATAACTCCAAAAACCCGAATTTTGAGTTGTGTCTTTATGGCCAGTTTGGTTCTTTTGTATATAAAAATGATTTATGTGAAGTTTGGAGCCATTCGGATAAAGAAAAGTCGGCGCGGAATGAACTTATTTTTCCCTTCCAAAAATTAAAAACATTGTGCTCGGATTTTGATGACATTTTATACTTTATCCGATTGGCTCCAAACTTCACATAAGACATTTTTATATTTCACAAATGAAAAACCAATTTTAAAATATAAATTTTAGTTACATTTTCTTGTCATCCAGTTCTTGTTAATAACTTTTATCTTTAAAATTTAAACTTTTTTGACTTTATGGAACCGATATTTTAAAATCTCTTGGAACCGGAA
Organism: Heteromyza rotundicornis; assembly: GCA_951394025.1. Classification (NCBI taxonomy): domain Eukaryota; kingdom Metazoa; phylum Arthropoda; class Insecta; order Diptera; family Heleomyzidae; genus Heteromyza; species Heteromyza rotundicornis. The sequence continues at coordinate 62,985,490 of OX596011.1, read as the reverse complement.
CCGAAACCGATATATTTTTAAATCTGAGAACCGGAATCAATATTCGTTTCGGTTCCAGTCCCTGCCTATGATATATTTTTAATTAAACCTCAATGCAAGATATAAAATATTCATCAACGGCTAAAGTGCCAGGATGTGAACGTGATGTCTGCTTCGGAAGTTTTGGAAGCTGTAGGTCCATTTGAAAAATATTTACGCCCAGTTTAGAAGCAAAATTAAAATTTGACTTAAAAATTTCTTCGGCATTTTTCCGATACTTTTGTACGGTACCCAATAATATGTTTGCATTTTTAAGCGGTGTTGTCAAATACATGGACTTTTCTTTTCAGCCCCCCAATGATACCAATATCGATACCGCGTGTGTGTCACACCACATGAAATAGCTTTATACTGGACATCTGCACAAATTTACTTACTTCTATTTCAAAAAACTGTACACTATTTCAATGTCCAAAATTTACTTCATTTATTTAAACACAAGCACTGTCGGTAGCATACTCTCCCATGACAAATAATGACTTGACAACATTTGTTTTGTTCTCATCAAAACACGTACTGTACTCGTTTTCTCCAAAACATCGAGTGCTGAAAATGATCAAAACAATGACAACAATGTCAACTCAAAGTACACCACGTACTTGATGTCAACTCGGACAAAACAAATTAAAATTTGAAAGACGGCAGCAATTTTAAACCAATACTTCATTACCAAGGACTTGGACATTTTTTGGGTGAATCATGTCAGGTGGGATTACGATAGCTTCTAAGTGCGTCACTGGACATTTTTTGGGCGATTCATGTCAGGTGGTATGGTTTCTATTGCACACTGCTTTTGTGAGTACACTGCAGTAATGATTTGAGAGAATTTTGTCTTGTGCTCACTTACACTCGCTGTCTCAGGACAAGACACCAATTTGTTTTGTAAGCATACGGGACACGACAGTTAATGTTTGAAAATGAAATGAATGTCTTGAACAGCGTTTCAAGCACATTCATGCAGATGTCTACTTTATACATAAACTTTTAATGCCGAGTGTAGGAATATAAATTTATCAATAGTTGCTGTGCATTTGATCTTAAAACACTCTCCGAGTACCTCTGAAATATATAAATGGGAAAAACAGTAGAAAGAGGAGTAGTAAAGTTGAAATTATTCAGAAAGTTATAAAAATATTTTAATAAGGATATTTTCAAAAAAATATTTCTACCTTATATCAAAAAACAACCCTGTAAATTTTTGTAAGCACTTAGTTAATAAGTCGAAGTACTTTTGGAAAAAAATAAGAAATAACAAAATATATATATAAAAAAAGCCATTCGAAGTTTTTTATTTTTTCAAAAACTTTGAAAAAATTCGAATTTTGAAAAAAAACCAACTTTAATTGTTTTTTCGCTATTATTTACCTACCTTCCAAATTTCATCAAAATCGGAGAGGTCGAGGGTAATTCTTTCAAATATCCATTTTTTTATCATATCATTTACATGATTTCTGTGAATGCAGTTTTTTAATATAGCCCTACCATTGTTAAAAAAAACCCGAACAAAAATTTAATTTTAAGCTCCGTAAATGTTACTTTGCAAAACAGTTGTCAATTTTTGCTCTAAGAGGCAGACAAAATTAAGTGACAGCACTCCTCTTTTTTCTCTCTGAGGTTGTGACTAAACGATGCCAAAATTATTGTTTTTAAATTTTCAAGTTTCAAGAAGCTGATAATTATTTTCAAAACTTCCTTATACTAATTTCCCTACATAGATCCGCCACTATATCCAACACGACTTATGATGCATGTTTCAGCCCATTTGAATGCGTTATCTCCCATGCTTCATATAACTTATCGAATATTTTGTTTGTTACAAACAATGGGCTCTCAAGATCCCATTATGACCTATTTATATGTGGTTTTGGAAGCTCGGACCGTGTCGAAAATCCGTTTTAAAACATTTCCAATCGATAACAGCAATAAAAATAGTTGGAAAATTTAACTTTTTTTTTGTCTTATATGGGAGGTCACTCTAGTTTTTGTCCGATTTGGCTGATTCTCTTACTTTTGAAGTGAAAAACATGTTCCCAAAGTTTCAAGTTGATATCTCCAAAACTACGACCGCTATCCTGCGGACAGACGGACATGACTAACTGATCGACTCAAAAGGTGATGCTGATCAAGAATATATATACTTTTCCATATCGGACACGCCTACTTATGGGCATTACAAACGTTGTGTTCAAGTTAATGTACCCTACCACAAAAATGTGTGGGGGAATACCAGGGGCATGGATTTGCTCCAACCGGAACTTTATTTTTAAGTCACAAAATATCGTTCCTTTCGGATTTCGTTCCAGTCATTTTTTTAAATAAAGTTCCAATTTTAAGTAAAAACAAGTGAGTAAGTTTCAGTCGGGCAAGCCGACTTATATATACCCTACACCCTATTGGATCCGCCAGAGATTCTCTGGATACATAACCAACGAATAAAGTTATCCAGGGAAAATTTTAACCAGTCAAATTTGACCGGCTAAAAGAGATATCCAGATCTTTTTCATACAAATTTACAAAATGTTCGACAATTAAAAAATCGATCGACAAACGCGATATATCGTTGGAAAGGTATCGACGAGTACTTTATTTACCTTTTACCGGCGATGCCTCCTTCAACTAGAAAATTCTGTTACAAAAATTAAAACATCCTGAATTCCAATTTTTTTTCTTACCCTCACAAATTTTCAAAAATCAATAAACTTTTGCCCTAGAAGTATTAAGCTTAATCCATTAACAAAAAAGTTACAGTGAAAAAGGTTAAAAATTACATAAAGTAAAACCAAAAAAGTACTCGAAATGCAGTTTTTAATAAAATTCAGCTTGAATATGTATACATGTTAGTTGATTAAAAGAAAAACAACGATTTAATACAAATTATTTTAAAGCGCCCTCCGCTTTTCGATCATTAAAACATAAAAAACTTGAATTACTTACAATAAATTTAATATATTTAGCTTAAAAACCGTGCCTTTATTTGGTTGAAAGCAAGTGCTCTTAAAACTTGTAGTTAATTTTTGGGTAAAAAAATGTTTATAGTTCCATTGTTAAACTTATCCCATAATTTCACCGCAAGTTAATTGTTGATCATATGGTATTTGCTTTACAAAAAAAGTTTCTGCAAAAATGAAACACATATTTTCTAACTTGTGGGCGGTAAATGTTGGCGTGGCGAAACCTATCCCACCTCACGACCCATAAATGTGGTGAGAATCAGTGCTGTCGTTTTCGCGTCTACTCGCGACAAACATACACGTCTCTTTTATATATATAGATTAGGCTCCAAAGTCGCGCAACAGGTGGACTTTTAAAAAAGGTTATACAGGGTGTCCGGCGCTTCAGTACAAATAATTTAATAGGTGATTCCTGGGGTCAAAACAAGAAAAAAATGCTACGGAAGGAGGGGTCCATCTGTCCCCAGTTAGGATCTACAGATGAAAGTATGTCAAAAATGGCACTCGGGGGTGTCATTACGTTTGAAGCCATACATATTGAACTAGTGCAGCTACTAAGCCGTCCTTGAGCGTTTTAGAAAGTCAATTGAATAACAAAAAAACAGTTTATTAAAAGAAAAAATATCCGACTGACATAATTAGCAAAGCTGCCATAGTTAATCGAGAATTTAACTTCGTTAACCCGGTAATAGTTAATCAAAAATGTAACTTCGTTAAATTAAAAAGTTAATTTCGTTGAAAAGTTAACTTTGTTAAAAGTTAAATTAAATAGTTAAATTTTCTATAGAAAACCAAAAAAAATTTTTTTAAAAACATTTTAACTATACAGTGCTAGCACTCACAGACCCTCTTTTCGATCGGTTTCAGCCTTTTATGCAAATATGAAATTTTTATAAAAAAGCGAAATTTCGTGTATGAAACAATTTATTTATATTTATATAAAGGAATACAAATTTTATTAGAATCTTAAATAATAATAATGAAACGAATGAAGTTTGGTTAAGAACAAATATCACAAGCCATCCTAAACACAATGGCGTTCTCAGTTTTTCGCCATTTGGAGAAATTTAGAGAAATGGAAAATACGATGTTCTCAGCCATCCCGACGATGGCTGAGTTAACTAATGCTAGTTAATTGAAGAAATTTAACTTAACTAAATGAAAAAGTTAATGGTTTTCGAAATTAACTGAAACGTTAAAAGGTAACCAAAAATTTAACTTCGTTAAATAACTAATAACTAATTAACTAGTTAATGCCCAGCTTTGATAATTAGTGTTAACTGATAACACTGTGCAACAATTTGGGCAAATTTTTTAGGGCCTCAACTACATTTTTGTGGTATTATAGTATTGTATGTGGGAGTGAAACCCTAGCTGGGTTTTGCGTGAAATTTTGTGAGAAAATTTTGAATTCGGGAAATAAAATGAAGAGAAATTTAAATATAAAGCGATGTGCAGTGTGCGGTAATGGCGGAAGTGTGCAAATGTTCCAACCGCCTCGTTGTGAAGCAAAGCGCCAGCGTTGGATATCGAACTGCGGGGTTGTCCTGGATAGCTCTTCGCGCGTTTGTTTGATCGGATAAGGGTTTAACTGTTTTGTTTACATTTTTTGACAGGACAGACCCTGTACTCAAAAATATATGAAACGTCACTCTTACTTTGATTAATATGCTTTGGTGCCCTAAAACTTCTGTTGCACAAAGTAATCAAATACAAAAAAATGTGTTTTTTTCACAACTTTTTTTATTAAATGACACTTAAAGATTTTTAATATCTTGCTTATATCCACAGCTTTGCTCGCAATAATTTTGTATTTTCACATAAATGTATAAATGTTATGCGATGTATTATTTAAAGAACTGAAATAAAAATAGATTTTGCCAGTCATCCCTCTGCCTATTCACTACTCAACATCAAAACCAAAATTTCACCGATATCCCTCGAATGGGGCCCGAGTAAAAGTTTTGTACAAATTTGGGGCAGATCACACATTTTCACAATCACCCCTCTGCACATTCACCACCCAGCACCAAATCCAAAAATTTCAGCGAAATCTCTTGAATAGGACCCGAGTTAGAGAGATTTACAAATTTTAGGGCGTAGCAGAGGGTGGAACGCAAATTTTCAGAATTAACATGTCATACATTCATTGCCCAAAACCACAAATAAAATTTCTGTGAAATCGGTTAAACACTGCATGAATTATAGCATTTGAAAAAAAAATTGCCACGCCCACCTCGAACGCCCTAAGTTAATGAAATGACCAATGAAATTACCTACATTTTGATATGCGTTTCAATAAAATCGGACAAATGTTTCTTGAGTTATAAGGGAACAAACATACATACATACATACAGACAAACAAACTCACAAAGCAAAGATAGAAAATATATTGTTAATTAACAAAAAATTCGATATTAGAGAATTTTCGACAGTTTTTTGAGAAATTGCATTTTATTTAAAAAGGCAATTTAGGTGTCATAAAAAAATATGAGTCAATAATAAAATCAGGAAAGAAAAGAATAAATATTTTCTTTTTGTTTTGTTTTTAATACTTCGAAAAAAATACCCGACTTTTTATTGTAAGGTAATTATAGTAAAATTTTTTTAAAACATTAATTTATTTTGTATCTTAATTTACCTACTGTATTATATTGAGAGAATTCTGCCGCTTTACTCTCTCAGCGCTGCACACAGTCGCAAAATTTGAATGTATGAATCTTGGCTGACACTGTTTTAAATTGATATACTACATCTAGACCGTTATTTAGACGTCGGACGGAATAACTTTTTATGGCAAACTCTTAGAGAACAACACTGGGCGCATTCAGCGGAGACAAAAGTTGTGGTAGCGCTACCTCTCTCAGCGCTCAATTTTTCTGAATGCGTTGCTACGTCAAACTTCAGAACAACAACTCAAAATTAAAAAAAAAAATTTTTTTCGATACATATTTTTTTTTGGAACTGGAAATTTCTGTAAATGATTTATTTATGAACGATGGACTAGGTATGGTCATATAGCGGGTCTTGCCCAACAGTTGCCTGGTCAGATGAGTAGATAACGTGAAGATAAAACCTAGAAACGAGCCATATTTCAAAGAGACGTTTCCTTGCCCAATTGTTTATTTATTTTTTTGCTGACTGAAATGTGATTTTAAATATCCCTTGACGTAGCTCACAACAGTTGTTCAAAAGTAGCATATAAAAGGTTGCTACCTAAATTTGTTGTCTCCGCTGAATGCGCCCACTGTATACAACTTTTTAAAGATACAATTCTAGTATTTTTTTAAATGACAACAAGCTAAAAATGTTTCCGAAAAATCGATTTTTTGACTTTGTGGTAATACAACTTTTTTATTGTAGCTTAAATTTAATAAAGTTGTATAATATACATTTTTGGGTATTCAGTTGTCTGTCGAAAGTGCCAAAGATGAGTTATATTATAAAAACGACGTAAAAATCGGATTTTTCATTTTAGCAATATCTGATGGCGAAAAACTGAGAACGCCATTGTGTTTAGAATGGTCCATTTATATATAAAAAAAACTATACGAGAATATAAAAGTTAAATCATGTCGGCCTTTGTTATTATTTAAATAAAAAGAAAAACCTCTTTAATTCAAATAAAAAAAAATGTTTTAATGAACTTTGTATAAAAGTGCATATTTTTAGTGCATATTTAAAAAACGTAATACCATGGTATCCAAATTTCGCAAGTAAGATTTATATTTAAAATCAATTAGTGTTAATGGGGAGATAATAGGAGAAAAAAATTATTGGAATCAAACTTAGTTTTTAAAAGGAGAAAAAAATTATTGGAATCAAACTTAGAACGCCATTGTGTTTAGAATGGTCCATTTATGAACGAGAATATAAAAGTTAAATCATGTCGGCCTTTGTTATTATTTAAATAAAAAGAAAAACCTCTTTAATTCAAATAAAAAAAAATGTTGTAATGAACTTTGTATAAAAGTGCATATTTTTAGTGCATATTTAAAAAACGTAATACCATGGTATCCAAATTTCGCAAGTAAGATTTATATTTAAAATCAATTAGTGTTAATGGGCAGATAATAGGAGAAAAAAATTATTGGAATCAAACTTAGTTTTTAAAATGGAGAAAATTACATTTTGAAACACAATAGTGTCTTTGAAAAAACAAATGTCTCAATCAATTCCTACCTTTTGGACCATCTCGACTGTTACACCCTATATAAGATAACTTTCAAATTTCTTGTGTTTTTTTTTCCTGTTGTACAGTGTTTATATGCTATGAAATATTATTTTCAGTGAAATTCTAGTGGAGGAGAAAATGAGTGACTGTGAGACGATGCGAAGAGAAAATCGTCGTGTTGCTGCCATGTCTTGGGGTGGTTCCGAAATAGAGTTGCTGCCATCAAAGCCACCTAGAGGTCTGCCGACAGGAGGTATGTCCATATTGGTGGTCAGGACCCCAAATTAACGAAACCAATTATACAAAAATAATGCATACACATTTTTTATATATCAAACTTTTTTTTGCGAAAAAATGCAATATTTTTCCAGATATTTAAATTTTATAAAATAAAAATAAAAGGTGAATATTTTCAGTTGTCAAACTGTCAACTGTCATAGTCTTTAAAAAAAAATTTGTGTCATAAAACTTGCTCGAAAAATTCACATACACAATTGATGAAGCATCATCTTTAACAAAAACAGAAATCCATCGATTAATATACTCTTCTGCATTTAAATTACACATAAAATCGTAAAAAATTCAAATAAATTTTTGTTACACTTTAATCAATTACACAAAAAGTACGATTACTTTGTAATCGTATCTTGAGTATTTTGAGTATCGTAATCGTACTCAAAATTTGTTGAGTACGATTACAAGTAATTGATTAAAAAATTTTAAGAGTACGATTACAAGTAATCGATTACATAATTTGTTATTACTTTTACTATTGGATCAACAAGAAGTAATACTATATAATACTTATTACATTACATTTTTATTTCGGTTTGGCCTGATTTTGGCATGGAAATTTTTTTTAGATATCCGCTAATTAAAAAAGTGTCAATTAAGTTCAATACTTCATTGACATCATCGGCCCCGGTCGAACGATTATTTTCTTTCGCAGGTCTCATCAATAGTCCGAGGCGACATGCACTTTCGGACAAAAATTTCGAAAAATTGGTTTTGCTAAAGGCTAATAAAGACTTTTTTAAATTTATTTAATTGAATATTGTGTATAGTAGGGTTCTAGCTCAATGTAACTTTATTTAATTAAGCTGCGAGTTTGTACAACAACAAATAGTATGCGAGCAGGTAGAAAGTATGGGCAGTGAAATGCATATAACTTACTTTCTACCTGTTGGTAATCGTAATCGCACACGCACAGCTCTGATTTGAACAAATAACTTTTAAACAAAAGTACATTCTTTATATGTAGTAGCAGAAAACTTCCAAGAAATTCCAATTTTAAGATGCTTTCGCTCTTTCCGCTTCATCAGATTAATCGGATGAACTAGAATCACGTGAATTTCACAAACTTATGGGATCATTATGTAGTTACATACTTCGTGACAATATTTCTGTAATCTCAAAAGTGAGCATCCGATTACTTTCGTTAGCGTTACAAAACTGTAGAACTAAAAAACTGAAAACCAAACTGAGTATATTATTCCAATTGTATGTTAAAAGCTTTTGCCATTGAACTTCCATCGCAGTTATTTCGTCTGTTATCTCCTCTTTATTTTTTATCAACGATATGGAGAAAATGTTTAGAATTGGCTTCACTCACGAGAATTTTGATACAAATTATGGAAATTTATTTATATTAAGGTAAAGGAAGATCATTTTCTGCCCTTCAGTCAGTTAAAGGGTTCTATGAATAGTGACATCGCTAGTTGTGCGAAAAATTCTGACAATATTGAGGTTATTATCAAACATCCAAATTTCCACTAGCTCTGGGTCTACTAGAAAATTATGAACTTTTGATATTCGCATTCAGCAAAGCTGCATCTTTTTGTGGAAATTTAATTTAAATATTTGTTTACTTTATTTCAAAAAAAATTTAAACGTAAAATAAAAAACCAATGAATTTTGGGGTTGATTAAATTTTAAAAGGATTCAATTTAAAATTTTGTAGTATTTATTCAATAATCTGCATTCTGTAAGAATTCAATTAACAAATCATTCCTAAAGGCGCAATTAGTCAAATCGTAAACGTATTTCCGTAAACGCAGCGTAAACATAAATTTTCTGCGATTACTCGACTGTCTCTATTCGCAGAAGAACAATTCTAACATTTCTCTTTCTGGCGCTAATTTTTGTACTATTCAACCAATTAATTATGCAGAATAGTTTTAAATTAAAACTTTTAATTTCAACAATTTTTTATTTAATTTTAACTTTTGTAAATAATGTTGACAATTTTAATTTATTTTACTTAAAATTGTACCACAGTGGCATTCCACTTTGTTACAAAGCAAACAGCTGACTCGATTTTACGTAAAAAATAAAATCTCCGCAGATTTCTGCGTTTACGTTTGCAGACGCTCTACGAATCGTTTGTATGGAGTTCGGGTAAAGTAGCTTCAGTCAGCTGATATCTGTGCTGCGATTTTACGATTTGACTAATCGGGCCTTAAGTGTTCAACCATTTTTCAGAATAAGTTCAGAAAGCTAAAAAAATGCATTTGCAACACTGTGGTCTTTTGCTTACATTCACGCTATGTCAAAAAATATAAGTGTATTTTCTCTAAAAGTATTCAACATTTGTAGCAATTGCTCCTCAAAAACATTAATTCTTTGAGTGCACTTAAACATTTTCCTAAATAGTGCACTGTACGTTCAATAACATCACATTTAATGTTAAAAATTAAAAAATATCTTTGGCCGACCATACATACACTAAAAGAAAATTTTAGTGTATTCTTAAAATAGAGTTTACAACAAAACATTGTGCTGAAAACCAATTTGAATGCAAGTTTATCAATATTAAAAATGTTTGTTTTTAATTTTTCAAATTAAACGTGTTTGCTTTAAAATTTGATTTTAGAGCATTGTTTTAAAATTGAATGACTGCGTTTTAAAATGAAATGTTAAATTTTAAAACATTTTCTTCTCAGTGTAGTGTTCTTCGTTTTTGTTGACAAATAATTCTTTGGACAACATAATGTTTTTTACAGTTTTAAAATCTAATTTATTTCTTAACTTTGATTTAATTAAAGATAAATCAGAACATTTTTTTTAGCAGCGTTCGAACTGTGAGGCAGTGACATTAAATTCTCTATAAAATTTGTTAGTTCCTGGAAACAGTTTTCTCCAATTCCATTTTGAAAACCAGAAACTCTCTCCCAAAAATCTATAATGTCCATGTCACTTTTAAGCTCAATATTTGAAAATCGTAACAATTTCCATTGAGTGAGAATTATCTCAGAAGCACATTCAATCAAATTTGAAAAAGTTGACACCAAAGGTAATAAAGTTATTTCAGACTCAGATAGAACTTTACTGGGAGTTATAATGGATAAGTCTCTTAAATCCTACCGAGAAAAATCAAGCAAAACTCTGCTTTACTTCCAATAAAAATTTTGTTGATAGGAAAATAATTTTTTTTAATTTTCTGCTTTTTAGTCGGTTAAAGGGTTATGTCCAAATATGACACTTGTACATGTGGTAATTTAAATTTCTAATATTATCTATAATAATCGCTAGTAATAAAAAAATGTCAAAGAGAAGATGTCTCTCACACATCTATAGTTATCGCTAGTAATAAAAAATGTCAAACAGAAGATGTTTCTCACACATCATAATCTATGTTTAGTAACACTCAGTTTGAGTTGAGGCCGTGTGGCCATTTACAATTCTAATGTATTCTATTATTATCGCTATTTAGAAAAGTACACACACAAGTAATAAATAGTTTATAGCCTATGCGGGGACGCTTATCGTGCCTCTGCTGATAATATTCTAATTCTGTCTAGTTTTAAGTGCATTTTTGTGCCTATATATTTAGGTGTTTTATTAAAATAAAATCAGTACCTTAAAAATACTCAAACGACGCGAACATCAGTTCGCACATTGGTCCTTCGAGGAAACGAGCTAGTGCAATTGGAAACACAGTCGTTGTAAAATTTTTAAAATTGTCTAACTCGCTAAAGTGCGAACGAAATTTTAAAATTTTAAATAAGTGGCGTTTCTCACGGCCTAAACAGTGAGATAAGCGTAACCGAGGCTTAAACAGCGGTTGTATACAGTTAACTAATACAAGTTTTTATTTTCGAATACAAAATGTCGAATGAAAAGCGAAAATTGTTACAACGCCAAAATGAGATTGGCGAGATGATCATCGTCATGAATGATAAGATGCAGCAGAAAAAGCTGCGTCAAACTACGTTGGATGAGACAACTTCCCACTTGGAAAAAATCTGGGATGATTTCCAGAGGATCAACTTGAAACTGCTGTCGATGGGAATAACAAATGAAAGTTATTTTGAGAGCAGATATTTCGAAGAGATTGAGAAAATAGTGTACGGAATACGTACACACATAAAAAATGCAGATGTCGACCTTACTATGCCGAAGCAGGCAACTGAGGCAGCTGGGTCTAGTGAAGGACAGCAGCAAGAAGGGCACAAGAGGGAACATCTGGATGGCAAGCCGGCAGACATTCTGATAAGAAAATTTTTCCGTCAAGTGAACAACATGAAATTATTGTTAGATGAAGGCATAGAAGATGATGCCGGCAGAGCGGAATTGGAATGCAGAAAATCTTGTTGGGAGCAGAAAATGCAACTCATAAATGCAATTTATACAAAATTGACATTTGATATGGGAGAAGACGATGACGATGTAGAAGAGCAAAAAGACCAAGTGGACAGGTCGTATAACGATGCTTCAATGGACTTAGCAAAGAAGATGCAGTCACTGGAGATAGTGAAAAGGCCATCAACTCTTAAACTGGAGGATATCAAAATCCCAACATTTTTTGGTGATATAAACGAATGGTCCTCTTTTTACGATATTTTCAAAAAATTGGTACATGAGGTCATTCAAATGTTGAGAAAATGTACCGATTGAAGTCATTAGTAAAGGGAGAAGCTGGAAGGCTAATTCAACATTTCAATGTTGTTGATGCAAGTTATGATGCAGCGTGGGAAATGTTAACACATCGGTACGCTAACCGGCGGTTGCTGTTTACAAAGTTGGTGGACAAAATGTTGGACCAGCCTGAAGTCAACAGCGAGGCAGCATCGAGTATAAAGCAGCTTCTCGATACAACAAATGAATGTGTTCATGCTCTGAAAGGGATGAATATCAAATTGGATGATGCGGAGCCACTAATTGCTCGTATCATCATAAGAAAGCTGGACAGAGACGGGCTGCGGTTATATGAGCAGAACGTGAAGAAAACTAGGGAGATACAAACTCTGAGCGATGTGATGCAGTTTTTGGAGCTGCAATATCAAGCGTTAGAAGCTGTAAAAGGAAAGAAGCTGATTGGAAATAGTGGAAGCAGTAGGCAACGAAGCAATCAGCAATCTACAAATTCATTTTATACGGGACAACTAAGCTGCGCATATTGTAACACAGTAGGACATAGTGTGAACAATTGCAGGAAATTCCTTGCGCTATCAGTGGCAGATCGACACAGCTGGGCAAAGAAAAGCAACGCGTGTTATGTATGTCTATACCATAAGATGGACAAGAAATGCAGCAATGGAGCTTCCAAATGCAAAAAGTGTGGTAAAAACCATCACATTCTGCTGCATTGGGAAACAACGTATGGTTTAAATAAAACAAAAAATGAACCAAGGCAGGAGTCAGCGACTTCAATGATGACAAAGGACGATGCATCACCGGCTGTACTTTTGGCAACGGCACAGGTACGAGTAAAAACAGCGCATGGAGAATTTCTGACCTTGAGAGCACTAATTGACCAAGGGTCACAAAAAACCGCATTGTCAGAAGAAGCTGCGCAAATATTGAATTTACCAAAGAAGAAAGTGAATTTAGAACTAGTTGGTCTTGGAAGCACGGTGGTTGGAGTAGCAAAGTCGAAAGTAAAGTTGGAATTCCGACCAAGGTTTATGAGCTACGAATTGTTCGTAATTGAGGCATTAGTATTGCCAAAGCTGGCCAAGGCGCATCCGGACACATCATTTAAGTATGATATCAATCAGTTGAAAAATCATACGTTGGCCGATCCTAATTTTAACAAATCAGACCGAATTGATATAGTAATCGGCGGCGACTTGTATCCAGAGATCTTAGAGGAAGGCATATTGAAATTGGATAAAATCCTGGGTCAATCAACAAAGCTTGGGTGGATATTATCCGGAGTACTCAACGTAGAAAGTAGGAGTAAGCAATTAACAGCAGCCGTGACAACTGGGTTGGAGCGATTTTGGGAGTTGGAGGAGATAAATGATTCGGTTATTCCTTCAGATGATGATGATTTATGTCTACGGCAATACAAAGCTACAACGAAACCAGATAGAGATGGCAGATTCATTGTTAACTTGCCGTTTAAAGAAGATAACGCCCTCGGAGATTCTCGAAAGCAAGCAATGGCGAGATTCCTGAATTTAAAGAAAAAGTTACAAGCAAATAATGCATTAAAAACGGAATATGTTAAATTCATGCGGGAGTACCAACACCTCGGTCATATGGAAGAAGTTAACGACAATCAGCGTGGAAAATATTATCTTCCTCATCAAGCGGTGGTTCGTGAGAGCAGTATTACGACTAAGGTTAGAGTTGTTTTTGATGCTTCGGCGAAAACATCAAATGGCAAAAGCCTCAACGATGTGTTACATGTGGGGCCAAGACTACAGAAAAATATATTTGATATCATGGTGAAGTGGCGAGTTTGGAAAAATATAATGATGGCAGACGTAGAGAAAATGTATCGTCAGGTAAAAATCGCGAAAGAAGATCAGAGTTACCAATACATACTTTGGAGAGAGAATAAGGCGGAACCGATAAAGTAGTATGAACTAACAACGGTCACATATGGAACAACTTCAGCACCATTCCTTGCCATTAGAACATTGCACGAGATAGCAAATCAATGCGACGATGCAGACATAGCTAAAATCATCAAGGAAGATTTTTATATGGACGATCTGATGACTGGAGCAGATACCATCGAAGAGTGCAGGCGAATTCGTAGTAAAATATCACATCAATTGGATAAATTTGGATTCCATTTGAGAAAATGGAGTTCTAATACCAAAGACATTATCGCTGACATTCCTAATACCAGTGAAAATGAAGTTCTGCAGATTCAAGAGGACGAGACGATAAAAACTCTGGGTTTACAATGGAGTCCAAAAACCGACGAGTTTATGTTTAGCATAGCTACTACCGAAGGAAGAACGGTGACAAAACGGCAAGCATTGTCATATCTTGCTCGAATATTTGATCCATTGGGCTGGTTGGCACCTATAACAATCGTTGCCAAGTTGTTCATACAAAACTTGTGGAAAATTAAAACAGAGTGGGATGACAAGTTAGACGACGTATTGACGAAGGAATGGAATAACTTCATACAACATTTGCCAGCAATAAAAACGATTAGAATTTCTCGATGAATGTTCCTGACGAAGAATGCAACGTTCCAGCTACACGGATTTGCAGACGCATCGGAGAAAGCATATGCAGCGGTGGTTTATGTGAAGGCAGGTTCCTCGGTAGAAATTGTAGTAGCAAAAAGTAAAGTAAATCCAGTAAAAAATAAAAAGACGCTGCCAAAATTAGAACTGTGTGCGGCTCATTTGTTGGCAAGGTTGTTGAACAAAGTCACAGACATCATCAAACGAGACTGCCAAATTTACGCTTGGAGCGATTCGATGATAACATTGGGCTGGATTAGAAATAAAAGAAGTAAGGATAAATTCGTGAGAACAAGGACAACGGAAATTAGCGCTTTGATTCCCACAGCTAAATGGAATCATGTCAGTACAAAGGAGAACCCAGCTGACATCGCATCAAGAGGAATTTCACCATCTAAGTTAGAACAAAATATTTTATGGTGGAGAGGTCCGACATGGTTGGTGCAAGATGAATATGATTGGCCAAAAGAAGCAGTTGCAGAAAAGAGTGTATTAGTAGCAACTACAACACTGACAGAGCAGCCAAATATACTACTTCAGTTGCAAGAAAGGTGCTCATCATTAAGAAAATTGGAAAGAGTTGCAGCTTATATTCTGAGGTTTAAAGGAGCATTGAAAGGAGAAAAGTTTCCGGCATATTTAACGGCAGACGAACTGCGAGCAGCCGAAACAATGTTAATAAAAAATCAGCAACTTGCAGAGTTTTCAAGCGAAATACGGTTATTGAAGAACAACAAATCTGTGGATCAAAAAAGTAAAATAGCGAATTTGAATCCACTGCTTGATAGCAAAGGGATTTTAAGAGTTGGAGGTCGACTGGAAAATTCGCATATTCGTTACTATCAAAAACATCCTATAATTCTTGGCAAATCCAGGTTGACGACTTTAATAATTCAAGACATTCACGTCAACACGTTACATGGCGGAAATCGTCTGATGGAGAGCTCGATTAGAAGAAAGTACTGGATTATTGGACTAAAACACATGATTAAGCAACGCGTGCGTGCATGTGTAAAATGCATTCGATACAGGAATGATACGGCTAAGCAAATCATGGGGAATTTACCTGAGAGCCGTACATCTATTAATCACCCATTTACACATACTGGCGTCGATTATGCTGGTCCTATTCAAATAAGATGTTCTAAAGGAAGGGGACAAAAGTCATATAAAGGATATATAGCTGTATTTGTATGCATGGCAACTAAAGCTATTCATTTAGAAGCAGTAAGTGATCTAATGACGGATTCATTCTTAGCAGCATTGCGAAGGTTTTTCGCAAGAAGAGGCAAAAGTCAACATATATATTCAGATAATGGAACAAACTTCGTAGGAGCAGCGAGAAAGTTGGATGCCGATTTTAAGCAAGCAATTAAAAATAATTCGGAAGTGATTGCTGTTTTGGAAGCAGATAAAGTTCAATGGCATTTTATTCCCCCGGCAGGCCCTCACTTTGGAGGGATTTGGGAGGCTAGCGTGAAGTCGATGAAGCACCATCTAAAAAGGGTGATTGGAGAAACTAAACTAACATACGAGGAACTGAGTACTCTTTTAGCTCAGATTGAAGCGGTTCTCAATTCAAGGCCACGTCATGCGATTGGCAATAATACAGACGAAGTTGACACGTTAACACCAGGACATTTTCTGATTGGCCAGCCGATTATTGGAACAGCAGAAGCGGTAGATGACCGTTCAATTGGATCTTTGGATCGTTGGAAATTAATACAAAAAATGAAAAAAGACTTTTGGAAAAGATGGAAGGAGGAATATCTTTCAACTTTACAACAGCGGTATAAATGGCAGAAACCGCAGCTAAATCTGGCTGAAGGCCAAATTGTCATTATCAAAAATGAAGATACGCATCCGGCAAGATGGCACCTTGGTCGAATTATAGAAACTCATCCAGGATCTGACGGGAGGGTGCGAGTAGTCACAATGAAGATACAGGATGGAATCTTAAAACGCCCAATTCATAAAGTTTGTCCATTGGAAACAAAAGAAGAAGATACGAAAACTCCAGTGGAACGAAGCAAAAGCTATTTAACTATGCTCAGTTATGCCAAAGAGCCGAAAAAGTAAAAACTGATAAATATAATATGGCTTCTGATGCTGCTGCTAGCAAGAAAGGGAGTTTGTACACAACCGTTAGGCGAACAGGATGCTTCTGGTGGATCGGTTCTAGAGTTGAAAAATAATACAGCGATATATTTGGATCATATCGGGATAATGGAGGTCGTAGCTTCATCTTGGAATTTGATGATTTATTACGACATGCACGCATTCTTCAAAGTAGTGGATCATGCTGACACGTTTTCAAAGAAAATTAGAAAAAGTTGTGACAAATTGCAAGCGTTTGAAGAGCAATGCAACACAGTCATCGACAATATTGAAATCAAAATAAACAAGGTAAAGGACACAAATAAATATCTGTTTGTACGAAAGGATAAAAGGAGAAGGAGAGCCCCATTGGAATTTGTTGGATCTATGTCCCATATTCTTTTCGGAATGATGGATGCGGATGACCGTGAATATATGGAAAGCAATATGAAGAACTTGTTAGACAACCAACATGATCTGCAGCATTTGATAAAGAGCCAAACTTCTGTTGTCGATTCAACAGTTAATATTCTTAAACGCACTACGGACGAAGTAAATCTGCATCTTAAGGAGTTACAGATGAGAGTAGACAATATCACTTCAACCATGGAAGAGAACTACTACGTATACCAAGAATCTGTTAAGTTCTTTATGATGACCAAACAGCTGAGCAACATAGTCGAAGAGAGCGAAACAATTCAGTCAGAAGTTATCGAACTTTTAATTGACGTCAATCACGGAAAACTAAACCCAGACTTGATCACACCTCCGCAGCTGAAATCAGAGATCCAAAAAATAAGAGAACATCTTCCAGAAAAACTGAAATTACCTGGAAGACAATCGAACGAGCTTCAAGCTATCTATAAATTGTTGAAAGCAAGAGGGGCGCTAATAGGAGATAAATTGGTAATCAGAGTTACGATACCGCTGCTTAACAGTTATTCGCAACTATACAAAATTATTCCAATGCCGATTGAGAGAGTTGGTGAGAGAATGATCTCTGCTATACGAGCTGAATTCATAATCTACAATTTTGAAATAGACTCATATCATTTAATGTCGGAAGTCACTATCAATCAATGTAACAAATTTTCGGACCAACATCTCGTCTGCGAAAACAGCTGGACATGGATTGAGGCTAACGACAATTCCTGCGAAATATCACCTTTAAAGCCGCTTAACGCGTACGACTGCACATTTATAGAAATGAAAACATCTCCATTCTGGAAAGAGCTTCACAGCAAAAACAAATGGCTGTTTAAGAACTTTAAAAGAACTGCAGCACAAATACAGTGTAGTTCAGCCCATCAGAAAATCATCGAATTACCGAATCAAGGAATTTTAACTCTGGAAGCAGGATGTACTGTGCGCATTCCAGGAGCCACGCTAATCGCACCCCATAATGTCGTTTCGGGTATTAACAACACATTTTCCACATCTTTGACGAAGGAAATTGAAAACTTATCCGAGCATTCCATGAAACCTCTAGGATCGGTTGTCATCAATCACACCAAGGAAATTGATCAACTCAAGAAGCAAATTTCCCAACTGCATGCGGATAATCTACATCTCAAAGGTCTAAACTTCCATAACCTCAGCGGGCATACTTCTTTGATTCTGGTAGTTTTGCTTATTATTAAATTAGCTATTTTTATCGTAAGAAAAATTATTGTCAAGAGATCGATTCCATCTATCGTCTTTTCTGCCCCCCGGCAGAATGTCCAAATATGACACTTGTACATGTGGTAATTTACATTTCTAATATTATCTATAATTATCGCTAGTAATAAAAAAATGTCAAAGAGAAGATGTCTCTCACACATCTATAGTTATCGCTAGTAATAAAAAATGTCAAACAGAAGATGTTTCTCACACATCATAATCTATGTTTAGTAACACTCAGTTTGAGTTGAGGCCGTGTGGCCATTTACAATTCTAATGTATTCTATTATTATCGCTATTTAGGCATAGGCTATAAACTAATAAATAGTTTATAGCCTATGCGGGGACGCTTATCGTGCCTCTGCTGATAATATTCTAATTCTGTCTAGTTTTAAGTGCATTTTTGTGCCTATATATTTAGGTGTTTTATTAAAATAAAATCAGTACCTTAAAAATACTCAAACGACGCGAACATCAGTTCGCACAGGTTATATTTTAAAAAACTTGTTTTTTACTCTTTTTTATTTATGTTTTAAGATTGAAAAATGTAATACATTTTTTTATATTATGATACATTTGAGTATACATCATGAGTATTTTCTTTCTATAAAGTATTTTTAAACTTGAAAGTATGAATTTATGGTTTAAAAATTTTTTAACCGAATTTGATTCTTAGCAGCTTGTTGGAAATTTAGAAACCAATAAGATAAAAATTTATAAAACGTAATAATTTAAAAAAATTAATTCCAGACATCAATATTTTCCTAAATAAAGTTACGTTGGGTCTATCAAAAGTGGTCCGATCGACGCAAAACTTCACTGACCGCGTTTTTATGTCTGAGGGAAGCAGAAAATGTGCAGGAATGAGAAATACATTTTTTTGTTGTGCTACATTATTGTACACATCTAATATCGTAGCTCTAGGGGTTGGTCCGAATCCACTAAATTGGGCCATTGCCCAAAATAACTGTCAGTTTAGTGATGACCATGGACATGGATAGATTACACAACCCAACAAGATTTTTCTCCATAAATACCTTACTTTGATTTATGGAGCATTCTTATAGATTTTTGGACGCTGAAGAAAATGGCGTTTTAATTGGCGTCTCTCAATTTTTCCATCACATCAGGTTTTTGAGGAATTCAGGATCAAAGATTAAAAAAATTGACAAGTTTCGAAATATTTGTTAAGCTTTTAAAAGATTTTCTTTTAAGTTATGAATATTTGAAAAAAGTAATACAATTTTTGATTATATGGTTTTTTTCTTTAGACTCAAATATAAAGAGGAGCACCCAAGGGAGGGTTTTGGGTGTTTGAACCACCCCTCCGAAATTATTTCGTTCCATTTTCAAATCTAAAAATACAATTTTTGTATCAAACTACAAGTAATGTTTTTATTCGATTTCAAATCAAAAAATGCATTTAAACTCTAAGACCACACAGTGAGGGCCATTTATTCGTGTAATAAAACAATTTTTGATTTCATCCGATGCGTTCAATTCTTAAATATTTATTTCATATGTTAATCTACTTAGAATTTACAAATAATATCTTATAAACTACCTACAAATACATACGAACATCTTAAAACTACCTAGGTACACGATGCGATTGCGGTCCCATCGTGTCTATAATTAACGGTCCGCCCAAGCAACGCTTTAATTATCTATTTCGCGGAACAAAGGGCCTCATTATCGGCCGAGACAGGTCCTATATAGTTGTGTACATTTGTATTTGTACACTTCCGATGTGTATGTGGAATTTACATCCAGACTGACCAACTGCTACCAGATGTGGAAATTACCCTTTCTTTATCACTTCAAAGAAAAGGACCATAAAAACTATATTGCGGGTATTTACAAAATCACCAACTATTGGTACCATTTCTGTAAACAGCGACCGCAACTACCTATGTCTTCGTAGCTTGGTGCCGTTCTTTAATTTGGCATAATTAAACATATTGCCTACTTTGAAAGACTCAAGTCTATTAATACTATTGTCCTCTCTTGGACTCATTTATATGCTTTTCTTACATATTTTCATTTTAGCCTATTTTCTTATTTTAGTGATAATTATACATTTGCCATATCAGGACTTTTTGTTGCTTAGTGCAGCTCTTTGATTAGGCATATTTAAACATCATATTTGAATCAAAATGCAATCCGTCTTGTTTATGAAAATTTCAAATTATCAAATTCCAACTTGAAAATAAGGTTATGTACTGTAATTTTCATGAAATCTACCAAAATGTTATATAACACCGCTCGACAAATATCAAGTTTTGGTAATGCACATGATCGGGACGAATAGATTCTGTTGGATTTAATTCTATACTCACTAGCTACTTAGGCTTTCAATCCCGAAGTGTTTTTGAAAATCCCGGGATTTCGGGATTTGAAATTACAATCCCGGGATCCCGGGATTTGTTCGGGATTTTCGGGATTTTCCAATTAAATACAATAATTAATATAAAATTAAAGAAAAAATTGTTGCAACAATATTTTAAGTTTAATTTCATTTTATTTCGACAAAGAAATAATATTTATTAAATATTACATTTAACAAAACAAATAATATTTAAAATAAATATAGTGGAACAAAAATTAATTCTTTTTAAATTACATTGTGTTCGATCAATGTCATTTTTTTGCCACCTGAATCCGATTATAATCATAAAATTCTGCCAGCTATACACGAAAAACTTATTTTCAGTAGTTTTAGTATTATAGCGGGAATTTATCCCGCTTATCCCATTTATCCAATTCGTAAAGTTTTCAATATACGGTCAACAAAATAATTTTAACATATATCATTTTGGTAAAAAAAAAATTGTTTAAATTGAAAAAATTTGATTCAGATCGATAAAAATTGTTTGTTAACCGTTATTGTCAAAAATTTTGTCAAGTTTTGTGTGTGTAGCACTAAATCTGCAATAGTGGGTTTTTATTATTTACCAATTAGATTGAATTTAAATGCACGGCTGTATTTTTGTGGAAAAACTTCAAAAATATCTTAAGCAATGCAAAAAAAATGCATTTTTTGAATCCCGGGATTCCAGACTCAAAATCCCGGGTTTCCGGGATTGAGAAAACGTCCGGGAAAACGTTCGGTATTCGGGATCCCGGGATTGAATGCCTTACTAGCTACTAACTTATCCAATTCAAAGTAGTTAATAAATTGAGTAAGAATATAAATTGAACAATTTTTGAAAACACCCCCCGAAAAAAATCCTGGGTGCGCCACTGCTGGGGACACAATCTTGGCAATCATCCAAAATCCTTTAAGAAGAAGTATGTATGTAAAATTAAAAGGATTGTGCCAAATCCTTTTAATTTTACACCCCATATGCAAAATGCTTTTGTATAGACTAGACGAGATACAGCAATTCTGTGGACCACATCATGTTCAGCATCAAAAAATATTTAAAATCTTTTGCTTTTTGGAGTATCACCTTCTATTTTACTGTAACTTATAGTTATAAAAAAATTAATGCCACTAAACTAAAACATTCATATACTCAAAACAAAAAATCGTAAAAATATGAGTAATAGCTTGTTTTGAAGAGAATCGTTAATACTAAACAATGACGTAAACATTTTTTTTTAAAAAAAAAAAAGGTTACTCTGGAGGTATAATTGCATTTTGGCAATTCCATTAATTTTTAAGTCCTTGATCCTGAATGCAACATTTGGTTTATGGAGTATCAAAACGTTAAAATTTAGCAGGGTAGGGTTTTCCCTACATTTAATTTTATATTTAAATACATATATATGTATGCAATGTGAAACTTTAAAGAATAAGTACTATATATTTTGTTTTGTTATTAATTGCTTTTTTATAGTAAAATATGGTAGAAAACTCATAAAATGAGTATAAAACCACTCAAAAGACTCATTACTCTATTGAAATACATTCGATTAACAAGTAATACAATTTTGGTTCTTTGAATGATACCCTACCGTTTATTCTTCACAAATCTAGCATTTAACCATTTTGACGTTTTCTGTCAGCATCACCTGGCAACACTGCTCACAAGTGACGTTGCCCACGTAAACAATACAGACATTCACAACAGAGAAGTGAAATGGAAGAATCAAACATCCATGATCATTAGAGCTGGGAAAAACCAGCTCGCGCTGACTTCATTGGTTGTTTTTTTTTTAAATAAGCTTATTTTCATACTTTTTTGCTATTTTGCCACAAAAAATTCCCTGCAAAAATCAAAAATACTAAAAATATCGTATTGAATAAAATTTTTCCTTGAAATTCCGTACGAAAATCAATCTTAGCGAAAAAGTAATAAAAAACGTTCCTGAATTTTCAGAAATTTTTGCTTAAAAGTGCTGTGTTTGAAAACATACAGCAAATTTTTGCATCCAAAAAAATTGTATACCCCCAGGTAACAAGTTGAAGCTATGGGTCAGTTTTTGCATCCATCAGTCCCAATATTAACTTTCATTGTGATGAATTAATATTGTAAAGTGGCACATTTTTTGAAACGGACCCAAAATTTGTTTTTTAATCAAGGTATAAATATTCTAGAGTCTAGAATCTAGACTATAGGCTATAGCCTTCAACAGCTTCAAAAGTCTCTGCCAAAACTCGATTTTGGCGTCGTTAAGAAACAACAGCATATATATAGAGTGCCAGTATCTCATAAATTCAATGAAAACTAGTAAGAGAATTATCTTCGGTCTGACCGAGGCTATAATACCCTGTACATGCGAGTACGATACATTCTGAGACCATAAGTTAGTAATTTTATCGAAAATCGGTATTTTATTGATAGTTTTTCGATATTTTATTCATAATTTTTCGATATTTTATCGATTTTTTATCGATAATTTTTTGATTTTTTATCGATAATTTTTCGATAATTTATCGATAATTTTTAAATTTTTTATCGATAGTTTTTCGATTTTTTATCGATAATTTTTCTAAGCTTTTATTTGTTAAGCTTTTAAAAGATTTTCTTTTAAGTTATGAATATTTGAAAAAAGTAATACAATTTTTGATTATATGGTTTTTTTCTTTAGACTCAAATATAAAGAGGAGCACCCAAGGGAGGGTTTTGGGTGTTTGAACCACCCCTCCGAAATTATTTCGCTCCATTTTCAAATCTAAAAATACAATTTTTGTATCAAACTACAAGTAATTTTTTTATTCGATTTCAAATCAAAAAATGCATTTAAACTCTAAGACCACACAGTGAGGGCCATTTATTCGTGTAATAAAACAATTTTTGATTTCATCCGATGCGTTCAATTCTTAAATATTTATTTCATATGTTAATCGCGGAGCATATGTTAAATACAGGAGCAGCTGAGGATTTCTGGGATAACGGATTTGTTCAGTGAACTGAACTCTTTATTTATAGTTTAAAATCTACTTAGAATTTACAAATAATATCTTATAAACTACCTACAAATACATACGAACATCTTAAAACTACCTAGGTACACGATGCGATTGCGGTCCCATCGTGTCTATAATTAACGGTCCGCCCAAGCAACGCTTTAATTATCTATTTCGCGGAACAAAGGGCCTCATTATCGACCGAGACAGATCCTATATAGTTGTGTACATTTGTATTTGTACACTTCCGATGTGTATGTGGAATTTACATCCAGACTGACCAACTGCTACCAGATGTGGAAATTACCCTTTCTTTATCACTTCAAAGAAAAGGACCACAAAAACTATATTGCGGGTATTTACAAAATCACCAACTATTGGTACCATTTCTGTAAACAGCGACCGCAACTACCTATGTCTTCGTAGCTTGGTGCCGTTCTTTAATTTGGCATAATTAAACATATTGCCTACTTTGAAAGTCTATTAATACTATTGTCCTCTCTTGGACTCATTTATATGCTTTTCTTACATATTTTCATTTTAGCCTATTTTCTTATTTTAGTCATAATTATACATTTGCCATATCAGGACTTTTTGTTGCTTAGTGCAGCTCTTTGATTAGGCATATTTAAACATCATATTTGAATCTTTGATTAGGCATATTTAAACATCATATTTGAATCAAAATGCAATCCGTCTTGTTTATGAAAATTTCAAATTATCAAATTCCAACTTGAAAATAAGGTTATGTACTGTAATTTTCATGAAATCTACCAAAATGTTATATAACACCGCTCGACAAATATCAAGTTTTGGTAATGCACATGATCGGGACGAATAGATTCTGTTGGATTTAATTCTATACTCACTAGCTACTTAGGCTTTCAATCCCGAAGTGTTTTTGAAAATCCCGGGATTTCGGGATTTGAAATTACAATCCCGGGATCCCGGGATTTGTTCGGGATTTTCGGGATTTTCCAATTAAATACAATAATTAATATAAAATTAAAGAAAAAATTGTTGCAACAATATTTTAAGTTTAATTTCATTTTATTTCGACAAAGAAATAATATTTATTAAATATTACATTTAACAAAACAAATAATATTTAAAATAAATATAGTGGAACAAAAAGTAATTCTTTTTAAATTACATTGTGTTCGATCAATGTCATTTTTTTTGCCACCTGAATCCGATTATAATCATAAAATTCTGCCAGCTATACACGAAAAACTTATTTTCAGTAGTTTTAGTATTATAGCGGGAATTTATCCCGCTTATCCCATTTATCCAATTCGTAAAGTTTTCAATATACGGTCAACAAAATAATTTTAAAATATATCTTTTTGGTAAAAAAAAAATTGTTTAAATTGAAAAAATTTGATTCAGATCGATAAAAATTGTTTGTTAATCGTTATTGTCAAAAATGTTGTCAAGTTTTGTGTGTGTGTAGCACTAAATCTGCAATAGTGGGTTTTTTTTATTTACCAATTTGATTGAATTTAAATGCACGGCTGTATTTTTGTGGAAAAACTTCAAAAATATCTTAAGCAATGCAAAAAAAATGCATTTTTTGAATCCCGGGATTCCGGACTCAAAATCCCGGGTTTCCGGGATTGAGAAAACGTCCGGGAAAACGTTCGGTATTCGGGATCCCGGGATTGAATGCCTTACTAGCTACTAACTTATCCAATTCAAAGTAGTTAATAAATTGAGTAAGAATATAAATTAAACAATTTTTGAAAACACCCCCCGAAAAAAATCCTGGGTGCGCCACTGCTGGGGACACAATCTTGGCAATCATCCAAAATCCTTTAAGAAGAAGTATGTATGTAAAATTAAAAGGATTGTGCCAAATCCTTTTAATTTTACACCCCATATGCAAAATGCTTTTGTATAGACTAGACGAGATACAGCAATTCTGTGGACCACATCATGTTCAGCATCAAAAAATATTTAAAATCTTTTGCTTTTTGGAGTATCACCTTCTATTTTACTGTAACTTATAGTTATAAAAAAATTAATGCCACTAAACTAAAACATTCATATACTCAAAACAAAAAATCGTAAAAATATGAGTAATAGCTTGTTTTGAAGAGAATCGTTAATACTAAACAATGACGTAAACATTTTTTTTAAAAAAAAGATTAGGTTACTCTGGAGGTATAACTGCATTTTGGCAATTCCATTAATTTTTAAGTCCTTGATCCTGAATGCAACATTTGGTTTATGGAGTATCAAAACGTTAAAATTTAGCAGGGTAGGGTTTTCCCTACATTTAATTTTATATTTAAATACATATATATGTATGCAATGTGAAACTTTAAAGAATAAGTACTATATATTTTGTTTTGTTATTAATTGCTTTTTTATAGTAAAATATGGTAGAAAACTCATAAAATGAGTATAAAACCACTCAAAAGACTCATTACTCTATTGAAATACATTCGATTAACAAGTAATACAATTTTGGTTCTTTGTATGATACCCTACCGTCTATTCTTCACAAATCTAGCATTTAACCATTTTGACGTTTTCTGTCAGCATCACCTGGCAACACTGCTCACAAGTGGCGCTGCCCACGTAAACAATACAGACATTCACAACAGAGAAGCGAAATGGAAGAATCAAACATCCATGATCATTAGAGCTGGGAAAAACCAGCTCGCGCTGGCTTCATTGGTTGTTTTTTTTTTTAAATAAGCTTATTTTCACTTTTTTGCTATTTTGCCACAAAAAATTCCCTGCAAAAATCAAAAATACTAAAAATATCGTATTGAATAAAATTTTCCCTTGAAATTCCGTACGAAAATCAATCTTAGCGAAAAAGTAATAAAAAACGTTCCTGAATTTTCAGAAATTTTTGCTTAAAAGTGCTGTGTTTGAAAACATACAGCAACTTTTTGCATCCAAAAAAATTGTATACCCCCAGGTAACAAGTTGAAGCTATGGGTCAGTTTTTGCATCCATCAGTCCCAATATTAACTTTCATTGTGATGAATTAATATTGTAAAGTGGCACATTTTTTGAAACGGACCCAAAATTTGTTTTTTAATCAAGGTATAAATATTCTAGAGTCTAGAATCTATCTCATAAATTCAATGAAAACTAGTAAGAGAATTATCTTCGGTCTGACCGAGGCTATAATACCCTGTACATGCGAGTACGATACATTCTGAGACCATATGTTAGTAATTTTATCGAAAATCGGTATTTTATTGATAGTTTTTCGATATTTTATTCATAATTTTTCGATATTTTATCGATTTTTTACCCAAAACTTCTGACATATCTTATTCCATATGTTGAAAATGATTTCAAAAAAGTTTTAAAATTTCTTCAGTCTTAACAAAAATTTTAAATTACACTTTTTTTGGAAAAATTAATATATTACATGCATTTACTAAAGGAGCATTTATGAGAAAACTATACAACTTTTTTGGAATCGGTTTATATACATGCAATAAGATATGTCAGATTTATTAAGGAAAAAATAATGTTAAATTCGAACGCAATTATAAAAAATGAATAAATTGCTATTTAAAAGGTAATTATTGGCGAAACCAACAGTGTTACGTACAAACCGACTTCATATTTGAGATCAGCGACCCAAAGTTAACTAACATAAAAAGTTTCATCAAAATCCAAGCACTATTTTCAATGTTTTTAATTTTTGTATAAGGACAAAGAAGTGCATTTCGCGTAGACTTTCTTTATCAGATTTATGTTGTCTTTTTTCTTTAAAATAAAATATTTTTGCCACAAGATTTTTTTTTTACAAAATATTTGCTTAAGCGTGCTTGCTTATTACGCCCGAATTTCATGCCTTGATTTGAAAATGTTTGTGCATTTTTTTCCGAGCTCTAATGATCATTGTAAATAAAGAGAGAGAGGGAGAGAACAAAAACTTCATATAAAAAAAATAACTCTCCATTCTCAGCGAGCTAAACTCAGAAAAGAGTGGAAAGCAAACTTCAATAACCCGTAAGCACAAACTACGTCAATGCAATCGAACGGAAATCTGTAAGCAATGGATTAAATATTGAAAAAATATTTGCATTTCGAAAATAAAAAAAAAAAGTATACCATTAGCTTTTTTGGTACAAATATGATGTTTTAAAAAATTATGAAAATTGGTTGACTGGTTTTTGCACCAACCCGTTACAAAGTTGTAATGTTATAAATAGTAAAAATTTCCATTTCCCGATGCATTTAAAAATGTTGTTCCAATTCCATTTTGTTCCTGTCCAATTCCATTTCGTTCCAGTTTCATTCCCATTTCGTTCCCGACCTAATTTCCAACCAAATGCAAAAAACCGCGTCCAATTCGGATCAATATTTCTCAAGATAAACAAAACTAATACAAAATTTGGCGGCCCGGGTTTCTAAAATGAAATCAGGGACGTACCCATGAAGGGGTTTGGGGTGCCAAACCCCCCCAAACATTTGAACACAACACGTCAACTTTAGAAAAAATCAAAAGATTTATTTAAAAAAAAAACGATCTACTGTTGATTTTAATTTTGTTTGCATTTTACAGTTTTTTTCTTACGTGCAAAATCGTGGGTAATTTACTAGTAAACATTTTTTTTAATTTTTAATTCAATGGAAACTAGTAAGAGAATTATCTTCGGTCTGACCGAGGCTATAATACCCTGTACATGCGAGTACGATACATTCTGAGACCATATGTTAGTAATTTTATCGAAAATCGGTATTTTATTGATAGTTTTTCGATATTTTATTCATAATTTTTCGATATTTTATCGATTTTTTATCGATAATTTTTTGATTTTTTATCGATAATTTTTCGATAATTTATCGATAATTTTTCAATTTTTTATCGCTAGTTTTTCGATTTTTTATCGATAATTTTTCTATTTTTTATCGATTATTTTTCGATTTTTTTATCGATAATTTTTCGATAATTTATCAATATTTTATCGATAATTTATCGATAATTTATATTTTATCGATAATTTTGCAATATTTATCGATAATTTTCAAATATATATCGATAATTTTAGTTTCCTGATCCATTTCAAAATTTTGTTCCGGTCCAATTCCATTTTGTTCCGGTTTCAGTCCCATTTCGTTCCCGACCTCATTTCCAACCCAATGCAGAAAACCGCATCCAAATCGGTTAGGTATTTCTCAAGATAAACGAAAATAATATAAAATTGGCGGCCATTTTGTATGGGTGTTATACGATGTTGCCCATTTTCAATACCGTCCAATCATTCGCCAAAACAAGAGGAATCCCAAAATTTGGAGTCGATAGCTCAAAAGCTACGACAGTTATCGTGCGAAATGACAGACAGACGGACAGACAGACAGACGGACATGGACTAATGGACTCAGGAAGTGATGTTGATCAAGAATATATATACTTTTCCATACCGGACACACCTCCTTATGGGCGTTACAAACGGTGTGACGAAAACAATATACCCTTGGACACTAGTGTGCAGGGTATAAAAATCGAAAAATTATCGATAAAAAATCGAAAAATTATCGATAAAAAATCGGTCTAGGGCTTTCGATCCCGAAGGCATTTCGCAATCCCGGGATTTTCGGGACTGAAAATTGCAATCCCGGGATTTTTCGGGATTTCTCGGGATTTGTTACTTTTACAAGCAAAATGCATTTTAAAAAAATTAAAAAAATGTTTTTAATATGTTTTATTGGGAAACTGATAGTTTTAGCTTAAATAAATAAACATTAATTTCAATTTATACAAATTAATGAATTTTTAATTTTCAGTATTTGAGATTCCGTTTCTTTAGGAACGACACAATTCAATTCAAAATATGCTTAAGTAAGGTTTCTGAAATTACTTTTGTATCAGTTTGCAGTTTTACTTAATTATTTTTACTAAGCAATTCATTTTTGTGCGTTCGCTAAGAATGAAAATTCAATAATTTTTTTTTCTTAAAGAAAAAATTTCAAGCACAAACAATTTTATTCGTAGTTTTTTAAATAAATTAAAAAGTTTTAAGTTTTGAGTTTTTTAATTAACTTTTTTTTCATTTTGGGGTTGTCCAAATGTTGTCAAAACCTATTTTTCTGCTTACACAATTTTTTTATATTTTATAAGCGATGACAAGTTTTTGTTTTTTATTGTATTAAACTTTTTTTATGGGCTAATTTATTTAAAATGTAGTCCCGAAAATCCCGGGATTTAGGAAAAAATATCCCGGGATTTTCGGGACTAAAAATGGACCGGGATCCCGGGATCCCGTATCGAAAGCCCTACTTCGGTCAGACCGAAGATAATTCTCTTACTAGTTTTTTAAGTTTTTAAATAATACCTCCTTTTTATTAAAATATTTTTTTTGCCTAAGTTTTGAAATATTTGTTATTGTTTTAGTAAGAATTGATTGCTGTTATTATAAGCTTCTCAAAAGTGCAAACAAAAGCCACTATAAAAAAACAAAGATATAAAAAATTCCACATTTTTTCACACATCTTCAATAGTACTGCAGATATTGACCAAACCTTTAGTGTTTTAAAAAATTCGTGAGATTTTCAACGATTTAAATTAATTTTCTAAAAATATTTGAATATGGGTAAAATTGAAAATTTTTAACATTTTCTGAGTTTATGCCCTTTTATCTCATAAACTAAAAGATGTTTCACAATATTATAAAACAGGTAATTTTCTTTCAAAATCAGTTAACATAATGATCCATCCAAAAGTTATGGTATTAAATCTACTCAAAAGTCAGAATTGCATGTTTTTGCGTATAACTCTTTTCAAAGTCAAATTTTGTTGAGTTGTGTAATCAAACTAGTACTTGTTGAGAAATTGGAATTTGAAAGTTTAACTTTTGAATTTTTTAACAAAAAAAATATATGAATAATAAAAAAAAAGTATAGAAAAGTTCAAACATTCAACTTTCAAATTACAATTTCTCAACAACTACTAGCTCGATTTTTAATTCCTTAAAGCTGGAGGAAAGATCAAGAAATGATCTTTCCAACAAAAATAAAGATTACTAGATTATTTGAACCAGTTCAACCGCTAAAGAATGTTTACTAATGAAAAGTAATTAAAAAGCGTTATGACATCTAACAAAAAATGGTGATGAGGTGGAGCAAAATCCAGCTAGGGTTTTACTCCCACATACAATACTATCATCCCACAAAAATTTGGTTGAGGCCCCAAAACTTCTGACATATCTTATTCCATATGTTGAAAATGATTTCAAAAAAGTTTTAAAATTTCTTCAGTCTTAACAAAAATTTTAAATTACACTTTTTTTGGAAAAATTAATATATTACATGCATTTACTAAAGGAGCATTTATGAGAAAACTATACAACTTTTTTGGAATCGGTTTATATACATGCAATAAGATATGTCAGATTTATTAAGGAAAAAATAATGTTAAATTCGAACGCAATTATAAAAAATGAATAAATTGCTATTTAAAAGGTAATTATTGGCGAAACCAACAGTGTTACGTACAAACCGACTTCATATTTGAGATCAGCAACCCAAAGTTAACTAACATAAAAAGTTTCATCAAAATCCAAGCACTATTTTCTATGTTTTTAATTTTTGTATAAGGACAAAGAAGTGCATTTCGCGTAGACTTTCTTTATCAGATTTATGTTGTCTTTTTTCTTTAAAATAAAATATTTTTGCCACAAGATTTTTTTTTTACAAAATATTTGCTTAAGCGTGCTTGCTTATTACGCCCGAATTTCATGCCTTGATTTGAAAATGTTTGTGCATTTTTTTCCGAGCTCTAATGATCATTGTAAATAAAGAGAGAGAGGGAGAGAACAAAAACTTCATATAAAAAAAATAACTCTCCATTCTCAGCGAGCTAAACTCAGAAAAGAGTGGAAAGCAAACTTCAATAACCCGTAAGCACAAACTACGTCAATGCAATCGAACGGAAATCTGTAAGCAATGGATTAAATATTGAAAAAATATTTGCATTTCGAAAATAAAAAAAAAAAGTATACCATTAGCTTTTTTGGTACAAATATGATGTTTTAAAAAATTATGAAAATTGGTTGACTGGTTTTTGCACCAACCCGTTACAAAGTTGTAATGTTATAAATAGTAAAAATTTCCATTTCCCGATGCATTTAAAAATGTTGTTCCAATTCCATTTTGTTCCTGTCCAATTCCATTTCGTTCCAGTTTCATTCCCATTTCGTTCCCGACCTAATTTCCAACCAAATGCAAAAAACCGCGTCCAATTCGGATCAATATTTCTCAAGATAAACAAAACTAATACAAAATTTTTGGGGTGCCAAACCCCCCCAAACATTTGAACACAACACGTCAACTTTAGAAAAAATCAAAAGATTTATTTAAAAAAAAAAACGATCTACTGTTGATTTTAATTTTGTTTGCATTTTACAGTTTTTTTCTTAGGTGCAAAATCGTGGGTAATTTACTAGTAAACATTTTTTTTAATTTGGTTGTGCGCGCCATAACTTTGCCAAAAAAATAGATGCCACTCTAAAAAAGGGCTCAAAATTTCAGAAATTTGATGTAGAATTCGATAGTGTTTTTTTTGTGAATTTTGAAAAGTGTTTTTTTATGGAACCTATATTTTTATCTTAAAAATCGTGTAAAAACTCTCTTTTGCGGTCCAGATATTCAAACAGATATCGGTGCGATATAGCTCCATTCAATTTGAAGAAATGTCCCATCATCATTAGGTCTGTCTGTATTTCTGTCTGTCTGTCTGTCTGTCCCTAACGCTAACCAATTCAAAGCGAAAAACTGAACTTAAAAATTTTTTTAAGTTGCTAACCTTCTTTTATTTAAATGTTAGTCGTTCTGAGCCACTTGCAATATATTCACACATATATTTTTATACCCTACACCTCATGAGGTATGGGTATATTCACTTTGGTCTGATGTTTGTAACACCAAGAAGGAGACGTGTCCGGTATGGAAAACTATGTATATTCTTGATCAGCGTCACCTCCTGAGTTGATTTAGCGTCTGTCCGTCCTCTTTTCTTGTAAACACGATTGCAGGAGCTAGAAAAAAGCTAGGGATCCCAAATTTTGTATTTATCCTTCTTAGGCCCTAGAAGGAGTAGGTATTGAAAATGGGCGGAATCGGTCGACTGGCACGCCTACCTCCCATATAAGTGAAAATCGTGTTTTTACCCAGTAGGTGTAGAGTATATATAAGTTTGCTTGCCCGACTGAAACTCACTCACTTGTTTTTTTATAAATGTTAGCCGCCTTCGTGAGGTATTGAACCCACTACGCAGCGATCGTAAGTAAGATGAAGTAGCCAACTAAACGCCTACTCACAAAAGCCACTTTGACTTATACAATACCTTTAGCTAATATCGATTAACTTCAGCAAGCTATATGCACGATGCTTTAATGTATATACACACACAAAAAATCATGTTTGACATAAACAAAAATAGCTTCGACCCGAAGTTGCCACCTTTAAGAAAATAACACTGCCCCAAGACTAGCGTTGCCACCTATTTACTCATTTTTCAATTACTTTCATTACGATTCCCACAAACCACTATAGCCTGTCTGATGCAGCTTCTTCTCAGGAATCCAAAAATGCCAAAAACTCGATTTTCATGAAAACGGACATAGGATGGTCGTGTGGTATCGATATTTGCCTATATTCCCAGTACCACATTAAGGTCTCCACACACCAACGCGAAATACCGCAGCCGCCGCGAAACTTACTCAAAAATTTTTCTTGCAAATGCGATATTCGAATAAAAAATATTTGTTTGAGGTGAGAAATTTCATAAAAACAAATAAAAATGTATATCAACTATAAATTTTGTTAGCAAGAACGAACTATCGCATTTTCAAGAAACATTTTTGAGCAAGTTCATTTAAGCGTGCTTGTCTAGGGAATGCTAAATGTGGCAAAAGAATCGATTGTTACACAAACGATTTTGCAAAAAAAAAAACAATCGTGAACTAATGGATTATCAAAGCACGTAATCGATTAATAGAACAGTATGAAATTTCAGTCAGTATGAATCGCTGATTTCGTAGGTATAGGGTATATATAAGTCGGCTTGCCCGACTGAAACTTACTCATTTGTTTTTTTTAAGTTCATTACTATATACATATTTTTTTTTAATCTTTGTTTTTTATGTAACAGTTTAACTTGCTACATTAGGCCACAATTACATAAAAAAAATGTCTTTCTCTTTTTGGGAAAAATTAATAAAAGTTCACATATTTCACCAATTTCTATAAAACAAGTGAGTAAGTTTCAGTCGGGCAAGCCGACTTATATATACCCTATACCTACGAAATCAGCGATTCATACTTCATACCTTCATACTGTTTTGATGAAATCTTAAAATTTCGGCCGCCATATTGGTTCCGCCATAATGAATTTTGAAAATGCGACATCAAATTCGGAATCAGCGACCCCAAAAACCCCCCTATACAAAATTTCATACTGTTTTGATGAAATCTTAAAATTTCGGCAGCCATATTGGTTCCGCCATCTTGAATTTTTAAATTCCGACATCAAATTCGAAATCAGCGACTCCGAAAACTTCACTATACAAAATTTTATACTGTTTTGATGAAATCTTAAAATTACGGTAAAAACACGATTTTCACTTATATGGGAGGTAGGCATGGCAGTCGACCGATTCCACCCATTTGCAATACCACCTCCTTCTAGGGCCTAAAAAGGATAAATCCAAAATTTGGGATCCCTAGCTTTCTTCTAGCTCCTGCAATCGTGTTTACAAGAAAAGAGGACGGACAGACGGATAGGGTAAAATCAACTCAGGAGAATATATATACTTTTCCATATCGGACACGTCTCCTTCTTGGTGTTACAAACATCAGACCAAAGTGAATATACCCATACCTCATAAGGTGTAAAAATTACATATAAACCAATAGAAAATATTTCTTTTGTATATTAGATATATACAAAATATATTTAGTAAACATTTAATTTTTTCAAATTAGTGTGTTTTTTCCTCGTGCATGACACGTGCAAATTCACTAGTTTTTTAATAGGAATGACCCTTCTTAAAATTTTTTGAGATTTAGAAAATCCGTTTTTGGAAATTTACACTTTTGGTAATGGTTATACCGCCAAAGATACTGAGTGTAGAGCCAAACAAAAAAATACGGGTCTTATGTTTTCATGAGTAGATCTCGCAAAAATTTGGTTTTCCATTTTTTAAGCGAGTGAGGTTTAAAAGATGTAAATTTCATGTAGAATGTCCCATATGACAATTGTGAATACCCTTAATATCAAAAAAATTGTTGCATTGTAATTATATATATTGTCCATTTCTGATTTCAGAATCATCTATGGTGATGTTACAGTGCAATGAAAATCCATCAAGCCCTCAGACATACATTATTGCACAGAATCCTGCGGTTTTGGCACGTTTGATGTTGGAAAACGAGAAACGCTGCATAAATCCGGCTGCTTACACAACACCCGCTTCGGTATTTAATACATTAGCTGTAGAAGTAGACGAAACTAAGACAAGTAATTTAACTGACCCCAAAGATTTAGCGTTAAAAACAAGCAAACTTCCGGCTTCCGAGTTACTGAAGCTGGATCCGATCGTCAATGAAAATAGTGTAATGGAACAAGCTGAAACGCAGAAACATGCACTAAATCAAAATCTAAACTCATATCGTTCTTTAAAGTCTAACGTGTCCGAATCCCTTCCTAGGTTATCATTACAAAACTCTTTTGGCTCGTCTGCCTCTGACTGCCCTAATTATACTGAAAATGTAAATCCTTCTTGTTGCTTACAAATGAACGAGGTTCATCCTCAAGTTACTTTGCGTAGCTGGAACGATAGCTCTGTAGCGGGACATTTAGACCAGGTTTTTGCTCAAAACGCGACTCTACTTGGGGAATCACAATCGCACAACAACTTCGTTGTCTATACACCGCAGTCGGATATGACAACTTTTAACCAAAAGCCGCAGTTTATAAGAAACACTCCAAACTTTATTACACGTCAAATTAACGCAACAGTCGATGTTGACGCATATAATAAACCCAATTTGACATGTACGCCACTCGCTGGTCGCCCCTGCTACGGCAGTTTAGAGAGAAATCAGATTGTACACATGATGAATTCGGTAAGATTACTGCGTTCAAAAGGTGGCAGTCTCGAAAGAAACCAGTCAATGGCAGCGACTTGCAATTATATGCGGAACCGCGGGGAGGGCAGTAATTGTGCGGAACCATCGTCGGCACATTACGGGTTTTCACATTCAACAAATCAGCCGAGCAGACTAGAACGTAATACTTCTTACCAGGCGTACTGCAGTCAGATGAAAACTTCTCTTGAAGCAGAGTCTTTTCAGGAGGAAATTTACGACTTCGGTGGACCGAACTTAAGAAGCTGCGATTCTATAATGAATAAACACGCTGGGTCGCCAGCGAATACTGACCCCGTTGTGGAGTTCACTCATGCCCCGGCTATTAATAAAATTAGGTCGAACTCCGTGTCCGCGCAGGTGATTCCTGCCCAGATGTGTGAATTAGAAATTGATTTCCAACAGATAAAGCCAATGTCTCAGCTAAGTTCGCTTCCACATACCTTGACTGCGAATGTGGTGGAACCCAGTAATACATTTTCAGTATGCTCACAAGACACCACCTATGTTGTTTGTCCATTGCCACATATGTCGACTGAGAATGCCAACGCAACTTATCTTGAACGAAAACAAGATTTTAAGGTTTGAATCTGAAATCAACATAATTTGAACTTCGTTTCTTTTTTGTTTGTTTGTTTTTAAACATATTTTCCTCTCCCGTTGAGGTTTATTGTTTTCTTATTTAGTTGTTGCGTAATTTTATAACCATTTTAATTTTTGTAGTTTTTGGTGTGCGTTATTATACATCTAAAAATGCTTGCTTTGGCAATGTTAAATTATAGTCTGAAGTGCTTAAATAGACTTACCTGTTGACTAATCTGATAGTGTCATGTGTTGGCAGTACGGTATATTCCCTAGAATTATTTTTTCTCTACTGAGTACTGATAACAGCTTCTGAAGGGTCTTAATCCACATAATAACTCTTTCAAGTGTTTTTTTTTTGAAAATTAACATTCTACAATAATTTCGTATATTTTTAACAAAATTATTCAAAATGTTCAGCTAAAATAGAATAATTTTGTTGAAGTTACATGACAACAGTTAATGTTAGAACTTTCTTTTAACAAAAGTAGGTTCTGATGACTTTTATAGTGAAACTCCATTCCACACTTTGCGCGTCGCTCCGCGCGTTGCGTTCTGAAAAATTGCTCGAGTTCGTTTCGTTCGCGTGAAGTTGAAACGCGGCGAACGCAACGTGGTACGGAGTTTCACCATTAGGCTCAAAAAACCCTTAAGTAAACCAATAACTTTCAGGCTCTGATATTAGATTAACAATCTTTCAAACGGTTAGAAAAAAAAGTTATTAGCTCTCGCGTTATTGAAATTCTCGGTATGATGCTGTAGTCTAAAAATTACTTTTGAATGGTTCAACACCAATTTTTTTATGGTAAATGAGGCGCTGATTCCTTAATTTTCCAAATTCAAAATTTTGTGTCGCACTGTTTACGAGATATGACATATGACCATTTCCCGTTCTAAAAGTCCAATATCAAAGTTCAAGGTAATCGATTTTGTTTTTTGCTTTACACAACCTTTTCTTATCAAATTTAAGTCGAAATAGGCTACGATAAATCAAAAAATGGATTTTTCTCATTTTTATACCTTACACCAAGTCATATTTTAATGGGTTTTAGCACACAAAGGAGTAGTTGTAAATTTAAATTGGCATTTGAAAAATTAAATATGGGTAGTGTTATTTTAAATTGAAGGAGTGGATGGATGAAGGAGGTATGTAACATTAATTTCAAAATGGGTTTTATTACAAAATTTAAGATGTTAGGTTCATCTCTTGCCCTGAATTCTTCCCAAATTTAAGTTGTAAAGTCGAATTTTTCGTTAGTTGCTATGGAATAAATAATCGTACACAAATGCTTAACGCGTCTTAATGCGTATTTAACTGTGCGTATTGTGTTTTATTATCTTTAAAAAAAAAATACAGAAATTAATATAAATTAAAGAAAATACCAAATACTTGTTCATCTAACCGTTCGTGAGTGTTACTTGTGAAGTGCTGAATTGTAGCCATTTGCAAAAAGATCTCCTTCACGGTTGCATATTAAAGTACAAAAATATTTCCCTCTTACAGGTATTTTACCAACGAAAACAAATTAAATAATCTTAAAATTTAAATTAACCGGAACATAAGTACTGACAATGTGGTCGGAGTTCGGAAGTTCTGAAGGCGTTATATAAATTTTTTATAAATATTTTAAATGTAAGAAATATTTAGTCATGAATTGAATTTATTAAATACACAAACTCGAAATAATTTTTATGTTATATACCGCCTTCATCCAACCACCCCCTTCATCCATTCACCCCTTCAGTTGACGCATTGGGTGCAAGATGGGCGGAAAGGGGCTTTACTCCCTTATTGCATGATTAGCTAGACAAAAATATTAGGAAATATTCTTGATTTGCAAAACACATTTTTAAAAGATAGTAGAAATGACCCTGCAAAAAAAAGCTATGAGGTTGTAGCTAAATGTTTGAAAAACCCCACAACAAATTTGCAGCTCAATTAGACCAATACTATTGGAGTTATTGATGATCAAAAACTTCAAACACGATTTTCTCATAATTAATTTTTCTGTTGACGCCCTTATTGCACCCAATGCGTAAATTGTAGCCATTTAGCAGAGGTTGGAGAATTTGATGATTCTGCTGCAGTACCAATTAATTCTCTAACTACACATAAAAAAGTACTTTAACTTATATAACTTCATATATTTGTAAACAAAAAAAACGATACAAAATAACAGTTTTTTTGTCCTAACCCGAGAAGATGTTAGGTTCATATCTTTGTTTGCAGGGAATGAGCTATATGTAAATAAATGTAAATAAAAAGTAATTATATGAAAACGTGGTAATTTTTATTTGATCCCATTTTTATACCCCCACACTCACTGTGGCAGGGTATACTCACTTCGACACAACGTTTGTAACGCCCAGAAGGAGGGGTGTCCGGTATGGAAAAGTATATATATTCTTAATCAGCATTACCGCCGGAGTCGATTTAGTGATGTCCGTCTGTCTGTCCGTCCGTCCGTCCGCACGATAGAGGTCGCAGTTTTAGAGATATCGACTTGAAACTTTGGGTACATGTTTTTCTCTTCAATACTGAGATCAAGTTCGAGAATCAGCCAAATCGGACAAAAACTGGGCGTGGCTCCCATACACCAAAAAAAAGGGTCAACATTTTTCAAGTCTTTTTTATTGCTGCATTCGATTGGAAATGTTTAGAAACGTGTTTTTGACATGGTCCGAGGTTCCGAAACCTATATGTGGTAAGGGTCAAAATGGGGTCTTGAGACCAAGTTTTTTTTTTGGTCGATTAGATTGGAAATTTTTAGAAACGGATTTAGGACATTGTCCGGGCTCCAAAACTATTTATAGGTGGCTCAAAATGGGATCTTGAGACCACATAATTTTATGTTCAATGTACTTCTTCCTACTGTGTGGCGGTATTTCAGCTTCGGTATAGCCGAAGATAGTCCACTCTCTAGTTTTTATTTGGATAGTTGTAAATAAATTCTTAAAATATGCCCTGCCCCTAATGAATTATGGATATATTCACTTTGGTCGGCAGTTTGGAACGCCGAAAAGGAACATAATAGGCATGGAAAAGTACACTGAAAGAATAATTTAGTGCACTGGTTTTTAAAACAGAGCTTAAAACAAATTTGTTTAATTTTAAAACACGTGCGTTCAAAACAAATTTTAAAACGCAGTCATTCAATTTTAAAACTTTATCAAATTTTAAAACAATTTCATTCAATTTGAAAATTTTTGTTCTCAATTTAAAAAAAAAATGTTCAAATTGAACGAGTTTGTTTTAAAATTAGATTTTAGTACATTGTTTAAAAATTGAGAAACTACGTTTTAAAATTTGTTTTTAGCGCACGTGTTCTGAAATTGAACAAATCTGTACAAAGCTCAATTTTAATAACCAAATAGTTCAATTTTAAAACATTTTCCTCTCAGTGTATATATGGACAATTCCAAGACAAAACGGCCATGACTCAAGGGTGATTTCTCCAATTTGCTTTCAATTTTGTGGGTCGATAGAAGAGCATGGCAGCGTAGTGCAGTTGGTTCAGTGGTTTCCTTCTGCTGTTTCGCTATCGAAAGGGATGAGGTTGAATCCCTACCCGGAGCGGTATACGGAAAAAGTATGCGTGACATGTTTTTTCTGTAAAGACCGCCACCGGAAGGGATGAACTTCAATCCCTACCCGGGCAAGATACAGATTAATTTGTGTGACATGCCACCTCTCGTAAACATTGGCAAATCTTTCGAGAGAATAACTTGCCAAGGAATGCTTCAATTTCCATCCACCGTTCGGATCCGGCATCCCTGCAATTATCATATACTTGCCCATGATAATTGCAGCAAGAAGCATGTGGTATCACAATGGACCTTATTTGGTCTAAGTGTGTCGGTGTTCCGGCAGCCACCTTAACCTAACCTAACCTAGAGGAGCATGACTAGTGAAGAAATGCAAAATATGAGGTTTTTTTCAATGTGTTTCAAAACCACACAAATACAGCACAAACCCAAAAAAAAACCCTTCGGAGTCTTATCGCGCTATTTTGAACTAAAACTTTTTAAACTAACTAAAATCAAAAATCCCCACGCGATAATTAAATTCCCTATTTGCCCGAAAAGCACAGTCGCGAAGCGTGGGATTTAAGACGACCCTCGCGGTATGGTATCCCCGACCGAACGAAACACACGAATACGCGAAAACCCGATAACTAAACTTTTCAAATCCCTCTCTGAAATATACGTATATGGAAACCGCAAATAACCGAACGTGAAATGGAAACGAAAACCCACTTACACACAAAACGGAAATCTGTCAAACGAGAGTATTTTAAAAAAAAATACTAATGACAAAAATCAAGTTCTTATGTGCACCTGGTTCACGGTACCACTCACTGACACACAACACGGAAATTTGTCAAACGAGAGCATTTTAGAAAAAAAAAACACTAATGACAAAAATTATGTTTTTATGTGCACTTGATTTACGGGACCAGACCGACCTGCCTGAAATCCCTCGCACGATTCATTAAAGAATCAATTCACCAGCTGGACTTCGAAAAAAATCAATGTCCAGCAACAACTTGGCTCAGGTGCGGGACGCCACAACAAAAATTGGAAGGGAAAGGGGAAACCAGGACCACAAAACCGACGGAGACCAACTCCACTATAAAATCTCGAAACACCAGTGGCCGACTTGCCACAACCGACTTGCCACAACTTGACAAACTCTATTTACATTATTTTTTTTTCTTTATATCTTTCGAATAAACCAAATGGCCGACCGCCACAGATAAAAAAAACCAAATACACAATTGCCACCCGCTGGTGGAAATAACACCAGCGCGGAAAAATACTCCCTTCGAAAATATCTCCTGCCTCAGCTCCACGATCCAACGAAGGTCCACAGCAACCAAAAAAAACACAATTTAAGAATCAAAATCAAAAATTAAAAACCACAAGAATCAAAATTAAATCCACAATTAAAACCGCACTACTCGAAAATTTAAATTTTGAAATCAAAAAAAGAAAACGCCAGTCCACTAATTCTGTTCGCACTCTTTTCCCTGCCTAAAAAGAACTAAACGAAATTAGAATATATGAGCGCCTATGACGCTCACTTTCCATTTATCTTCCCACATACATAGAGTGCGGCTTACGCAGAAACCAGTGTCCGTAGTCGGGGCTTTACCCATACCTATATGCGAAAAATCTCTTCAGATTTTTCTAGGTGTGTTTGGCAAATTTACATATACCCCCCTGCACCCACCAAAATGAAATATACATTTTGGCGGCACTCATGTACGTATAGGCGAAAGCATAAATGTTCTCAAATTCCTCTCCCTCAAACAGGTTCAAAAAGTACAAAAGCTTTAGTCCAGGTTTTGACAATTTACTATTGTAATGGCGAGGCTGGCAATACCCTCATCGGATCGCCGCCGCTCACTGAGCTAACTTAACGAAAGCAAAAGCGAAAAAAAGGAGAAGAAAGCAAGAGAACTTTGACAGCTCAAACAAAATATTCAGCTTTCTTCTTCCGCGCGCCGGTCGCATATCACCCGCGAGTGGCGAATTTGTTTTGCTTAGCAAATTAAGCAAAACAAATATATTTATATAGAAAAAATTAACATTCAATAAAATCGTGCAGTGCGTTCTTTCGGTTAGTGCGTGTGAGATTTTGTTCCTTCGATTTTGTTCGCCCGTCGCCCCGAACAAAAGGGAAACAAAAAACATAACAAAACAAACAATACAACAAAACAACAACAACTGTGCCGCGAATCCATACCGCGACAACCCCACCTCCACCTCCGCGAAAGTTGCTTGGTCTCCTGAGACCAGCCAACTTTCGAATCTAACCGGAGAAAATCACCCTGAGTCGATGTGCGGCCTAAGGTCCTGCACATGCCATGTCCCCTTTTCTCGTCCGTCTTCGTCTTCCAAAACATATGTCCACGGAGACACCCTCTTTTTAACCCTAAACGGTCCAACAAATTTCGGAGCTAACTTCGCTGCAAAATAGTTTGCAGCATCGGACAATACAAAATTACGTCTCCATACTAACTCGTGCGGTAAATACTGTACATCTCTACGTCTGAGATTGTAAGTCTTTGCTGTCTTGGCACTTGCCATTTCTAACTTCTTCCGTATGTCTTCCCTCAAGTCTGCCATTAACTTGGCCCGGTCCTCACTACTACTGTCCGGTTGGTCTGAGTCTCCCACTCGTCTATAATCTCTATCACCCCTGACCGCCATATTTCGGCCAAAATTCACGAAGTATGGAGACGCTCCCAAAACCTCATGCTGCGATGTTCGAATGCAGCACGCCACCTTTGAGAGATGAGAATCCCATGTCCGATGGTTTTCTGAAATATATGCTCTCAAAGTGGTCTTAATTATTTGGTTGATCCGCTCGGCCGGATTGGCCTGCGGATGATAGTGTGCAGTGTACCGCATCTGCACACCATACGACGCGCATAAACTCTGCAGCTCCTTGCTGCGAAACTGTGGCCCATTGTCGCATACAATGGACCTCGGAACTCCAAAGAGCAGGAAGACATTATCTTCCAACTCCTTGCAAACACTCTTTGCCGTTGCATTTCGCAACGGAAACAACAATGGGAATTTGGTGAAGTAGTCAACCACCGTTAAAATATAACAAAATCCCCGACTAGACTTCACCAAGAGTCCCACCAGATCTACGCAGATCATTTCCCAAGGTTCTAACTTCTTTGT
This sequence comes from Heteromyza rotundicornis, assembly GCA_951394025.1. Classification (NCBI taxonomy): domain Eukaryota; kingdom Metazoa; phylum Arthropoda; class Insecta; order Diptera; family Heleomyzidae; genus Heteromyza; species Heteromyza rotundicornis. The sequence goes on along the minus strand of OX596011.1, from coordinate 62,942,376 downwards.
CCTCTCTACCATACAACCAGCTGGCTTATTGTTGTCAGGTTTCACCCTCTGGCAAACCTGACAACCTTTAATATATCTAGCTATCTCTGCCTTCATTTTCGGCCAATAATATTTCTCAATTACCCTAGCGTATGTTTTCCTAACGCCCATGTGCCCCGATAATGGATTATCGTGACACTCGAATAAAATACTGCGCCTATCACTCTTGCCCACAACTCTCTTCCACTCGTACCCAGCACTAAACAAACTATTTGTCCCTGCCTTTATGTGTTTATATAACACCCCATTTTCAATTCTCCAAGCTGGGTAATCGAGTGGTTTATCCTCCACTTTCCTAACCATGGAATCCACCCATGGGTCTCTACACGCCCATCTACCTCCCCTACGACTGGGACACCTCTAGAAAGCATGTCGGGCACAACATGATCTTTCCCCTTACGATGTATGATTTCATAATCGTATTGCTGGAGCTTTAAAGCCCACCTAGCCAACCTACCGCAAGGATCTTTCAAATTGTTGAGCCATATCAACGAATAATGGTCGGTCACCACTGTGAACCTGACCCCTTCGATGTATGGCCTCAACTTCTCAACTGCCCACAAAACAGCCAAACACTCCTTCTCGGTAGTGGAATAATTCCTCTCGCACCTACTCAACGACCTGCTCAAATATGAAATGACCTTCTCCCCTTCATCAAACTGCTGTGTCAAAACGGCACCTATTCCAAAATCGGAAGCATCAGTTTGAACTACGAAGGGTCGTTCGAAATCAGGACAGCTCAGGACCGGCGCCGTCACTAGACGCTCCTTGGCCTTCAAAAAGCTGTCCTCACACTCCGGCGACCATCTAAACCTGTTCTTCTTCTTTAGAAGATCAGTTAGAGGTTTAACCAAATCTGCGAAATTCGAAACAAACCTACGATACCAAGAAATGGTGCCAACAAACGACCTGACTTCCCTTACATTTTTGGGCGCTGGAATTTTCAGCATTGCCTCAACTTTCTCGGGGTCAACGTGCAAGCCCTGTCGATCAACAACATAACCTAAGTACCGTAGCGAAGAAAGACAAAAATTACATTTTTCCCTATTCAATCTAAGCCCTGCCGAACAAATCCTCCTCAGGACCTCCTTCAGAACCTCAACATGCTTATCAAATGTATTTGTAACAATAATAATATCGTCCAAATACACGAAAACATGGGGTTCCAAGTCAGCCCCAAGGACCTCATCTATAAATCTCTGCCAAGTTGCAGGCGCATTGTGCAGGCCATATGGCATGCGCTTGAACTGGTAGAGCCCCCTACCCGGAACTGTAAATGCCGTGCAGGCCCTAGACTCCTTCTCTACTGGGATCTGCCAATAAGCGGATTTTATATCCAAACTAGAGAGATATTTGGCGTCCTTTAGCTTATCTAAACTAGCCGAAATATAAGGGAGGGGGTAACTATCTCGATCCGTATTTTTATTCAGTGTCCTATAGTCGACACAAAACCTATAACTCCCATCCTTTTTCCTAATCATCACAACCGGTGATGCCCAAGGGCTGTGAGAAATCTCAATCACACCCTTTCCTAACATATCCTCTATTTCCTCATCTATGCGCCTCTGAATAGCGGGCGATACCGGATAGTATCGCTGCTTGACTGGTTCCACATTTGGCTTTGTACGAATCCGATGTTCGACCAAATGTGTACAACCAAGTCCCTCAGGCATAGACCTAAAAACATCTGCAACAAACTCCTCAAGAACCGATTTTTCCCTAGTTGACAACGAAGACCTATCAACTATCGCCGCTACTGACGAGACCTCGACTTGGTCGGAAAACCTCCACTGATTCTTGGCCAAATCTGGCACTACACCGGCCTTAGACCAAAAGTCTACTCCAAGAATCAATGATTGGGGTAAATCCGGTATTACGAGGCATTCCACGAGGACCGACTTGCCCTCTACCTCGAAAGGGACCGAAACTACCCCCCTAACCGGAACCTCTTCACCATCAGCAAGCGCAACCTTGCTGACCGCAGACGCCAGTAAACGTATCCCCCAGGACTTTAATGTGTCCCAGCCTGGCCTACCAAGAATCGTCCTGGTGGCCCCCAAATCCAAAAGCCCTAACATACGCACTCCAAAAATTTTAACACCTAAATATGGCCTATTATCCAATTCTCTACCTGAAAGAGAAAAACTCAAACAAATTTCGGACGGACGCCTCTGAGGCCTATCACTATTTTCCCTAGCCAGCTGGTTGCCCGCAGGCAACCTACCTAAACCTCGCGAACTTCTTGCCCTGCTTCCACAAGAGCTCGCTCCCCATTTCCCGACTCTTCGCGGGCCCTCGGAGCCGCTCTCGGGGCCGCCTCCCTGTCCGAGCGCTCCTGTAATTGCCCTGCTCTCTGAGAGCATCGGGGGCAATCACGCTTCATCACGCCAGGCCGCTAGCAGCCGCGGCAAATAACCGCTTTTCGGCAGTTTACCGAAACATGCCCAAACTTCTTGCAGTTAAAGCACCTGAACGGACGCCTAGCCCGTTGAGGTGCCCTAATTCTCCGCTCCAATCTAAGATTGCGCAGCGGAGCCCTGACTGCAACCACTTCCGGCTCGGCCGAAACGTATGCCAAGTCTGGCTCCAGCAAGTCCTTGGACCGGCTGCTGGGCGGCGGTACGAATGCTTCCACATTCGCCCGCACAGCCTCCAGTTTCCGACCCAAGGAAACCAACTCTGAAAGACTCTCAGGCTCAGCCAAGCCCAGCTGAGTCTGATAAAAAGGACACAAATTAGCCCTGACCAGACCCAACATACGCTTCTCCGGCAAGGACTCGGACAGACGACGGAACAGACCCCTCATAACCGCTACATAAATGCCTATGGACTCAGCCCCACCTTGAGTCCTTTTCCTAATTTCGTCTAACAAGAGGTCATCATAATTATGGGGCAGAAACTCTAACTTCAGCTGAACGACCAATTCTCGCCAGCTGGAAACATACCTTCGGGCATCACGGAACCAAATCAAAGCACTATCCGAAAATAAATCTACTGCCCCTCTAAACAACTGGTCCTCACTGACCCCACGAGCGCCACAAAGCTCGTCTACTCGCTCCAGGAAGGCATGCAGAGATATATCCTCTCTCTGACCGGTAAACTTTAAATCCCACTTGGACAAATTTACAATTCCCTGAAACCCTAACATGCCCTCAAACAACAAAGCCTAAAACTGGTCATTAAAAAAAATTATTAAAAAAACTCAAAAAAAAATTACCAAAATTTAAAAACATTAATCCAAAAAAAAATTCATATATAAAAATAAACCAGCGTACCACGCTCACAGAATTAAAAAAAATTTAAATAAATAAAATCAAATTGAAAAAAAAATGAAAAAAACAAACCAGTAATTGGCAAAAAGGCGGACAACACCACCAAACACCAAAAATTACAAAAAAAAATTTTAAAAAAATAAAATGGAACGGACTCACCGAACTATCGCGATCTCCGCTGCTCCGACCAATTCAAAAAAAGCTAAATAAATAATAAAAATTAATTAGTCAAAATATAAAAAAAAAATATACAAAACACTAAAAACACCACCAAAAAAAATTATTTATTCAAATCAAAAAAAAATTTAATTTAAAAAAAAACCCGAAAAATCGAAAAAGAAGAAAAGAAGAAATAATACAAAAAAAAATCAATTTTCAAAAAAAATTATACAACAAAAATAATTTAAACTTATTAAAAAAAAAATTTTAAAAAAGTTAATATTTAAAAAAACTTTAAACAAAATAGCCCCACGTTGGGCGCCAGCTTATCGCGCTATTTTGAACTAAAACTTTTTAAACTAACTAAAATCAAAAATCCCCACGCGATAATTAAATTCCCTATTTGCCCGAAAAGCACAGTCGCGAAGCGTGGGATTTAAGACGACCCTCGCGGTATGGTATCCCCGACCAAACGAAACACACGAATACGCGAAAACCCGATAACTAAACTTTTCAAATCCCTCTCTGAAATATACGTATATGGAAACCGCAAATAACCGAACGTGAAATGGAAACGAAAACCCACTTACACACAAAACGGAAATCTGTCAAACGAGAGTATTTAAAAAAAAATACTAATGACAAAAATCAAGTTCTTATGTGCACCTGGTTCACGGTACCACTCACTGACACACAACACGGAAATTTGTCAAACGAGAGCATTTTAGAAAAAAAAAACACTAATGACAAAAATTATGTTTTTATGTGCACTTGATTTACGGGACCAGACCGACCTGCCTGAAATCCCTCGCACGATTCATTAAAGAATCAATTCACCAGCTGGACTTCGAAAAAAATCAATGTCCAGCAACAACTTGGCTCAGGTGCGGGACGCCACAACAAAAATTGGAAGGGAAAGGGGAAACCAGGACCACAAAACCGACGGAGACCAACTCCACTATAAAATCTCGAAACACCAGTGGCCGACTTGCCACAACCGACTTGCCACAACTTGACAAACTCTATTTACATTATTTTTTTTTCTTTATATCTTTCGAATAAACCAAATGGCCGACCGCCACAGATAAAAAAACCAAATACACAATTGCCACCCGCTGGTGGAAATAACACCAGCGCGGAAAAATACTCCCTTCGAAAATATCTCTTGCCTCAGCTCCACGATCCAACGAAGGTCCACAGCAACCAAAAAAAACACAATTTAAGAATCAAAATCAAAAATTAAAAACCACAAGAATCAAAATTAAATCCACAATTAAAACCGCACTACTCGAAAATTTAAATTTTGAAATCAAAAAAAGAAAACGCCAGTCCACTAATTCTGTTCGCACTCATTTCCCTGCCTAAAAAGAACTAAACGAAATTAGAATATATGAGCGCCTATGACGCTCACTTTCCATTTATCTTCCCACATACATAGAGTGCGGCTTACGCAGAAACCAGTGTCCGTAGTCGGGGCTTTACCCATACCTATATGCGAAAAATCTCTTCAGATTTTTCTAGGTGTGTTTGGCAAATTTACATATACCCCCCTGCACCCACCAAAATGAAATATACATTTTGGCGGCACTCATGTACGTATAGGCGAAAGCATAAATGTTCTCAAATTCCTCTCCCTCAAACAGGTTCAAAAAGTACAAAAGCTTTAGTCCAGGTTTTGACAATTTACTATTGTAATGGCGAGGCTGGCAATACCCTCATCGGATCGCCGCCGCTCACTGAGCTAACTTAACGAAAGCAAAAGCGAAAGAAAGGAGAAGAAAGCAAGAGAACTTTGACAGCTCAAACAAAATATTCAGCTTTCTTCTTCCGCGCGCCGGTCGCATATCACCCGCGAGTGGCGAATTTGTTTTGCTTAGCAAATTAAGCAAAACAAATATATTTATATAGAAAAAATTAACATTCAATAAAATCGTGCAGTGCGTTCTTTCGGTTAGTGCGTGTGAGATTTTGTTCCTTCGATTTTGTTCGCCCGTCGCCCCGAACAAAAGGGAAACAGAAAACATAACAAAACTAACAATACAACAAAACAACAACAACTGTGCCGCGAATCCATACCGCGACAGTCTTAAGCCATTTTTTTCGATTGTTTGGTGCTTAGATAATATCATTTAAATGGCCAAAAAGTTAAATTACTTCGCTAAATGTAATTAGACTCCGTCTGGTATCGCTAAGAACCTAGCAGGTCTGTGGAATGAATCAAATAGTGTTGAACGCAAATTAATTTCAGATCAGCTCCTAGAATCGATTGGCAATTGTGGAAAAAATTGGCAATTCGGCACATGCTAAGGAACGATTTGGTATAAAAAAACGGTTTTTGAAAAAAGTACCACTTACGATAAATTCACGATTTACTTTGAATCAGGAATTCAAAGAGATAATAAGCTAAGAGTTTATATAGAGTATTTCTCTTGCTCTTGATTTTCATCGCGTCTTCCTGTTTTTTCTTATGGCTATAGCAGCGTAGTTTTCATATGGATTTCAATGTCCTGTATATTATTTCATATAGCATTTTCTACATATCTTATGACATTGTTCTGCCCGTCAGGAATAGTCTGTGAACATTTTACTTCAAAAAATAATCTATATATATTAGAGTGGCAATTATTTTGGGAAATCGCTCCGATTCCCCAATACTCATTTTGTGAGGCTACTGAAAAAACTAATGCAGCCAAAATGTGAACTCAAGTGCATAACTTCAAAGCTATCCCTGGCTATTCAAAGTTCTGAAATTTTTGTGTTTTTGCCAAAATTTTGTATTGCATACACCCTAGTGCATAGGTGATACCTCCTAATATAAAATTATTTTGTGTGGCAAATAGATGCATCCTTCACCTTTCTAAAATGCCCAAAATAGCTTGGTTACACTCTGGCCCGTAGCCAGGATTTCGGTTTAAAATATTATTTTAAAGTATTTTTTTGATTCTAGTTTTGACCCCAACTATTTAATTGATAACCTTTTGGAAAATCAGTCGTAACATCCCAGTGAAATGAGATCGTGGATAATGCAATCAGTCTGTTATTAAAATTATTGTCATTAAAATCGGGAGTAGGTGTTTTATTGTACTAAAATATGTACCGTCGCAATAAAGCAGCACTTTCAAAACTTCAGTGGAAGCATCAATGAATAAAAATAAACAAAAAATCGCAGTTTCCTTCTATTTTTTTTTTTTTTAATAAAAAGTGGATATTTAAACTTTAAAAAAAAAAACCAACATAATATTGTTTACTAATCTCCAATATCTCGTAAGTGGTCGAAAATCATATTACAAAAGAATCTCTGCTGAATCTTTCCAAATACTTAAAATATGCAAATTATACATGAAACAATCGGGACTGAAATAAGGCCGGGATTCCAATCCCCACTCCAGACATTGATATTTTATCGTCCAGATATTCATGAAGATTTTCCAATTTATTAACATGGTTAGGTCACAAAAGACCAACGGTTGCAGTGTAAATCCCCTTTTATTATTATTAACATGGTTAGGTGAAGCAAAGCCAAGAAGAAGTATCTGAAAATGTTAGTAATTCGATATTTCGCTCATTCCCTGCTAAAAAGGAACAACTAAAAAAATCATATTGTTGTGAAATCATAATTTGAAACTTAAAATTTCCGTATTTTATATGGATTTCAAGCTTTTAAAAAAGGTTAAAATACATCAAAAATAAATATATGAATTCTGTCTTTTGACAGCATGCCGATAAATATCTGAGGATTCTAGTGGCATTCATAACTCCAAAAACCCAAATTTTGAGTTGTGTCTTTATGGCCAGTTTGGATCCTTTGTATATAAAAATGACTTATGTGAAGTTTAGAGCCATTCGAATGAAGAAAAGTCGGCGCGGAATGCATTACTTTTTCCCCATACAAAAATTAAAAACGGGAGTGGGTCAAAATTCCTCTTGCCAAAATACACCGTGTCGAAATTCACCCTCACAAAATTCCCTTTTCCAAGATTAACCCTTGTCGAAATTCCTCTTTTTCAAAATTCTCCTTTTTCAAAATGCACCTTTAGAAAATTCACCTTTACAAAATTCACCTCTACAAAATTCAAATTTAAAATATAAATTTTATCTTTTTCACTTTCACTTTAAAATTAAACTTTTTTTACTTTATGGAACCGCTATTTTAAAATCTCTGGGAACCGGAACCGAAACCGATATATTTTTAAATCTGAGAACCGGAATGGATATTCGTTTTGGTACCAGTCCCCTGCCTATGATATATTTTGAATTAAATTCAATGCATTATATAAAATATTGTTCAACGGATGAAGTGCCAGGATGTGAACGTGACGTCTGCTTGGTTTCGAAGCAATATTAAAATTTGAATTCAAAATTTCTTCGGCATTTTGCCGATACTTTTGTAGGATATCCAATAATATGTTTGCATTTTTAAGCGGTGTTGTCAAATCCATGGACTTTTCTTGAAGAAAAACCGACAACGGAAGAGTAAGACTGAATAGTTTGTCACAAACAAGAAGGCTGACAAAAAATTGGACTTTCCGAACATTGGTTCTGAACAAAAAAACAAAAGGATTTTTAGATGCTTTTTGTGGAAATTTCAGTACGAATATACTGGCAACAATGCTTTAACGATAACGTTTGAGTGCCATTACTTCCTGATATTCAGTAAAAAAACTGAATAATTTCGGGGGGGCTTCAGCCCCTCAAACCAAGGCTACGTGCCTGGTTACAGTTCACTCGAGAGCGCCCGATTTGGCTGATTTTTGTTGTTGTGTTCTTCGCGGTCATCCCACTCGTGAAGAACAGTCAAATTTTTTGCATATTTTCTGGGGTCGTCATAAATTATCTTTAAGCGCAAACTGTCATACAGAATTGCATACTTACAGGGGTCATCATTATATGACGGTTGAAATTCCTAAACCTCATTTTATATTTACAAAACTTGATACAGGGCGGTTTTTGGGGTCGTTGATTTCGAATTTGATGTTAATTATGGTTGGTGAGTTCCCCCTTCTCCCCTCCCTCCGCAGGGTCCTAAAAATACATTTCCGAGTAACGCCGGGCATATTAAGCTAGTAGTAATATAGATATAGATTTGACCCGAACTAATGTTGATAACAATACAATTACAATACATGTTAATAACGCACACAATTTGACTTATTATTTTACTATTCGTAAAAATGATAACACTGTGCTACAGTCAAAATGAGAAATGAGATATCTCAACAGTTTCGGGTAGTACTAGGCCTTATGTATCAAACGAATTTCGCAGTTATATGAAGTAGGCCTAGGACCCAGTACTTCCCAAAACTGTTAAAACAACTCATTTCATTACAAAATTCTTAATTTTTTCGCACAGTGTAATAAATAACTATTTGGGTTGTCACATCTAATAATATATCATTTTGGTATGAATTGTAGAATACAAAGGAAGGCATTCAGTCCAAGCTGCAGAAACAACAAAAAGATAGCGTTAGTGATAGTAACTGGCTTCGAAAGGAGGAGGTAAGTACAATATAATATAATATAGTATAATACCATGAATTTCAAATTCATCCCCAAAATCTGGACTTATGTTAACTCGAATTTTAATTTTAAAAGTGCTATGGGAAAAGAAAAGATAGACATTTAAAAAATGATTAAGATGATTAGTATGGGCATCATTTTAAAAATTTCTTGTATATTTCATTACTAGAGCTTGGAAAAATCAGCACCAAAATTTCCAAAACAAGCAAGCAAATTCCGGCGAAATAAGCGCGAAATATGCACGCATAAGCACGCTTAATATAATATTTTGAAAAAAAAATCACAATTTTATGGCAAAAATATGTTCAATAAGGACAACATAAATCTAATATACACAATAACGATCGCACCGAAAGGCGATGATTTGAAAAAGCCCAAATAATGTTATTATGATATTTTAAGATTTTTCATTATTTCCATTAGAGACCGACCGAAATTCGGTTTCGTTTTCGGCCAAAAAAAGCTGTTTCGGCCGGCTTTCTGCCAGATTTCGTTTTTGGTCGAAATTCCGATATTTCAGCCGAAAACAAGGCCAAAAATCTACATTTTTAGTAATATTAAAAAAATCATTTTAAAAATGTTAAAATAGCTTTATACACTATTATTTTGCAATCAATTTAGGTTTGTTAGGAGCAGCTGCATCAAAATCTATTTTCTTTAACACATACATTTTTATACCCTACACCTCATGAGGTATGGGTATATTCACTTTGGTCTGATGTTTGTAACACCAAGAAGGAGAAGTGTCCGGTATGGAAAAGTATATATATTCTTGATCAGCGTCACCTCCTGAGTTGATTTAGCCCTATCCGTCTATCCGTCTGTCCGTCCTCTTTTCTTGTAAACACGATTGCAGGAGCTGGAAGAAAGCTAGGGATTCCAAATTTTGTATTTATCCTTCTTAGGCCCCAGAAGGAGTTGGTATTGAAAATGGGCGGAATCGGTCGACTGCCACGCCTACCTGCGTGTCTGTCCGTCTGTCCGTCCTCTTTTCTTGTAAACACGATTGCAGGAGCTAGAAGAAAGCTAGGGATCCCAAATTTTGTATTTATCCTTCTTAGGCCCTAGAAGGAGTTGGTATTGAAAATGGACGGAATCGGTCGACTGCCACGCCTACCTCCCATATAAGTGAAAATCGTGTTTTTACCGAAATTTTAAGATATCATCAAAACAGTATGAAATTTTGTATAGTATGGTTTTCGGGGTCGCTGATTTTGATGTCGGAATTTAAAAATTCAAGATGGCGGAACCAATATGGGGGCCGAAATTTTAAGATTTCATCAGAACAGTATGAAATTTTGTTAGGGGGGTTTTTGGGGTCGCTGATTTCGAATTTGATGTCGCATTTTTAAAATTCAAGATGGCGGATACAATATGGCCCAGTAGGTGTAGGGTATATATAAGTCGGCTTGCCCGACTGAAACTTACTCACTTGTTTTATAATAACATTAGTAGAAAAAAAAAATAAACGTGCTGCAGAAAAACTGAGGACGACATCGCACAGTGATTTGTCTCCATATAAGCTTGGGACAAAAATCTAAGGAGTGTTCTAAATTTATTGAAACACGTTTCTAGATGTATTTTAGGTCCGCTGTCAAACTGTGATCGATTTTTCTATAACCCTTTTTATACCTTGCACACTACTCTCCAAGGATATATTGCTTTTGTCCCACCGTTTGTAACGCCCATAAGGAGACGTGTCCGGTATGTAAAAGTATATATATTCTTGATCAGCATCCTCCTGAGTCGATATAGCGACATGTAACAAAAATTTCAAACTGGATTTTTTTTGCAAAAGTGAAGTAGCTAGGAACGTCTCTTGCCCATGATCCCTCCCTGTATTGATAGTTTCTAATCTTAAATGTTAAATTCCAGATAGTTGGCTTCTAAATTCATATAATTCATGATCTGAATTTAAAATTAACGATTTCAGCTTACTGAAACGGTTAATTATGTACTACTTTATAATATTTGATCTGTTTTTTCGGTTACGGCTTAATTTCGGTTTCGGCCGAAAAAAAATGAAGAAAAATTTCGGCCATTTCGGTTTAGACCGAAATTTTAAAAAGCGGTTTCGGTCGGTCTCTTATTTCCATATTGATTTTTTTTGCATTGTCTACACTTTTGAGAAGCTACAATGTCAGAAATCAAATATTGCTAAAACAAATATTTCAAAACTTAAACAAACTAGAGAGTGGACTATCTTCGGCTATACCGAAGTTGAAATACCCCCACACAGTAGAAAGAAGTACCTCGAACATAAAAAAATGTGGTCTCAAGACCCTATGTTGAGCCAATTATAGGTGGTTTTGGAGCCTTTTGAAGCCATGTCCAAATCCATTTCTAAAAATTTCCAATCAAATCCAAAAAAAAAAAAAAATTGGTCTCAGGACCCCATTTAGACCCTTATATATGTGGCTTCGGAACCTCGGACCATGTCAAAAATACGTTTCTAAACATTTCCAATGGAATACAACAATAAAAAAGACTTAAAAAATTTTTACCTTTTTTTTCGGTGTATGGGAGCCACGCCCAGTTTTTGTCCGATTTGGCTGATTCTCGAACTTGATCTCAGTATTTACGAGAAAAACATGCAAAAAAAGTTTCAAGTCGATATCTCCAAAACTGCGACCGCTATCGTGCGGACGGACAGACGGACAGACAGACGGACATGGCTAAATTGACTCCGTCGGTGATGCTGATCAAGAATATATATACTTTTCCATACCGGACACGCCTCCTTATGGGCGTTACAAACGTTGTGACAAAGTTAGTATACCCTGCCACAGTGAGTGTGGGGGTATAAAAATGCTTTTGTAAAGTATTTATTATATCGATACCTTACAGGCAAAACATCGTATCCAACAAAAAACAAATTGTTCAGGAGGCGAAAAAAACGTTTCACAGCCGTTCGGTTTTATTTTTTTTTTGGATATTTTTTGAAAAACAGCAATGAAAAGGCATTAGTTTAATAACTGCTTTGTCAAATTATAAAAATCGTGCGTATATCCTTAGGAATTGCACTTACGATGTTTTTTCGATCACAGTTTTGAGCTGAAAATATTGAAATTACACTTACGATTTCGGTGCTTTGGTACAAAATATTGCAAAATGTAAGTTTATTATTGGCAAATTTTAGCTGGTTAATATCATAGTAACAATAAGGATATTCATTTAAAGATTAGACAAACACATTTCGTTTGATGTTTTGTTTGCAACCAACGTTTAAGTAACGAAAAAAAAAAAAAAGGTTTAGCTCAGCTAGGATTCGAATGCTGGACGTAAGGTTTATAAGTTACGCACATACACGCTGTGCCACTGACCTACTTTCGTTCTGGTCGATAAAAACAAAGCTTATATCGAATTCGCTTAAACGTTTATTAGAAACTAGTTTTTAATTTACAGCAATTTAAAAACGTTTCCAATAAAAGTAAATTGCAATACTTTTATTGGAAACGTTTTTAAATTGTTACAAATTTATTTATTACTTGCGGCAAAACGACTTAATTTGGAGCAAATGTTTTTTGTTTGTTTTTTCGTTTAAGTTTGTATTCAAAAGTAGTATATTTGCAGCAAACATTATCCAAACATAATTATTCTTTGAGTGTAGGGTGGGTCAATAAAAATGTGTTCTTAAACTTTTTTTTGTTTCTTTTAAAGTGGCTTATTTTAACATCCTGGGGCGAGCAGGTGGGACCACTACTAATTCTTATTGTAATTTTTTGTTCTTGTTACAAAACATATTTATATATATGAGGTAATTAAGTTGAATTGGCCCTTTCCGTCTGTCCGTCCTTCTTATTGGTAAGATCGGTCCATACTTTGGATTCATATTTTTATATCTTAGAAGGAGTTGGTATTGCAAATGAAATTGATCTACTACGTCGCCTAGCTGCCATACAAGTGAAAAATCATGTTTTGTAACATAAATAATATTTATAACATATTATGTTACCCAATTTCACTGAAATCGTACCAAACTAGGTATATAGGAGTTTTCGTCGGTGATTTCGAATTTCGAAGATGGCGGATTGGCTATAATCAACTGAAACTTTTTTATTTTGTTTACATTTTTTTAAATTGGGACGCGACGGTCAAACGTTGACCGACCTAAATTTTTTTTTCCATATATTCAGCTAGATGTATGATTTCCGTACTATTACATTTTGATCCGCGAAAATTTTTGTTTTTCGGCCCACCCTAGTATCTATAGATACACCTCCTAGTGTACGTTAAGAGTACATGAACTATAATTATTCGCGCAAGTAAGGAAACAAGTGGTTTTTAGGGTCGAACTTTGCATTTTCATCAATTTCAAAAATTTATCGTAACCAACATTTTCACAGTTGTAGTTACGATAAAAATTTTTTTTTGCATTTCTGACGAATAAATGCAATTATTTTATATAGTTTGCAGATACATGGCGGAGCATATTAAGATGACAAAAATGAAATAAAACCATTTTCGGAAAAACTGTTGGTTACGATGTTTTGTCTGTAAGGTATCGATATAATACATATGTTTGCATTGTATGCATATATATTTGTATTAAAACTCAAATTGTCCTGTATATGTATTAATTTAAAAAAAAATACAATATAATTGACCTGTAATAGTGAAGAGGAGAAGTGGAGAATAATCACTCAAAAAGTCCCGTTTACCCTGTTGCACTCTTTTGTATCGTTTTTCACTCAAGTGCACAATGGGCCAGGAGACGGCAAAAAGTGGCCAGATTTTCTTCGAACTTGTGCTAAATTTGGTGTAAGCGATTTTCGGAGTCTCTGATTTCGAATTTGATGTTATAATTTCGAAATTCAAGATATGACGGCCAAAATTTCAAGATTTCATCGAAATAATATGAAATTTGGTTTAGGGGGTGTTTTCGGAGTCTCTGAAAATGACTAACACGGGTAAGAACCACACCTACCTCCCATAAAAAAATGGCCACAATATTTGTATTATTTTCGTTTATCTTGAGAAATACTGAACCGATTGGAATTAGACCGGAACAAAATGGAATTAGAACAAAATGTTGAAATGGATCGGGAATGAAGTAGAAATGGAAATGATCGAAAATTGTCGATAAATATCGAAAAATTATCGCAAAAATATCGAAAAATAATCGATGAAATATTGAAAAATCATCGATAAATTGTAAAATATCGAAAAACTATGGATAAAATGCAGACAAATTTTCGATAAACATTACAGAAAATTTGTCTAAGAACCCATCGTACTTGCTGGATATTTTAGCTTCAGTCACACCGATAATTCTCTCCCTAGTTTTTTTTAGTTTATGGAACCTAATGAGCTACTATTCTTTAAATGTGAGTATAAGAACCGAAAGAACCACAAAAACAATAATCAAATGTTGAACAAAACTCAAATTTTAAAAGAGTTTTGAAATAAAATGGGGAATAATGAGGATAAATTGAAAAATTCGCTCATAAAAGGAATTTTTTTAATGTATTGTTTTACTATTTGCATTTATTATTTTTTACATATATTTTTACATATATTTCCCACATAAAACAAAAATTAAACCTAAAAAAAACCATAACATCATACAAAACAAAATTACTGCGGCAAATTACAAAAAAATGTTGGTGTTACGCGGTTTTGTCAGTGGATGACCCAAACTTGGGAAATTGAAAAAGGTCGCAGATTGGTTTGTAGTGCACTAAATAATTATAATAATTTTTTTAATTTATTTGTAGGGTAAAAACTCTTTAAAATTGACAGTATGTGTAGTTTGTGCATATATCGATAAAGTTTCTTCCCTAAGTACATGACCTTTCTACCTCACTCGTGATCACGGCAAAACGTGTTTATTTGTTTTTAGGGGTGCTGCGAACATTTTTTGGGTCAGTAAATTTGGTGATAATATTTTCAGTTTTTGCATTAGGAAATTGATACTTTCTGGTATTATCCCGCTGATATTAACCCAGTGGTCAAAAGAAGGTGTCTGCAGGCATGCCAGTATGCCTCTTTAGAAGCTCGGATGCCTTCCCTCCCCGCTTCCAATTTTTACTTCTTTTTTATATGAAACGGGACAAATAAACAAGCCTACGTCTGTCGCTTCCATGCGTATGCGGAGTTGGAGGGTGTCTTTTTAATTTCCCTCCTTTTTAATTTTCCTCGTTCTGACGCTATATTCGCCTTTGATTGGCTGAGCTAAAAAATTGCCCAAAATATATATTGGGAACATCTATTTTTAGAATTTACCTTTTTAGATCATTTTAAATTAAATTTATATTTTTCACTCATTGTAAATTAGATTTTTGGTATGTAAATGTTATATTTTATAATTCTGATATTATACTTTTGAAATAAAGAGTTCATATACATTTTTATTTACTTACTCCGGTTTGATCGAGCTGAGAATTGAACCCGGGACACTTGGCTACTGACAAGGCGTGTGCGACCTTTTAGCACGTTCGTCTACTGATGGCATTATTTTACTATGATCTATAATATACGCATTAGATGTTATGTATTTTTTGTAAATGTGTCATCGTATTTTTGAATTTATATGTACATGTATCAATCAGGTGGCAACTTTAATTTTAGATGTCAGTTTTACATTTTCTCTTTGTTCTTTATCCTTTGTACTCATCGAATGTACTCATAAATAATCAGTATGAATTTAGCAGTCAAAAAGACAATATCGAAATAAACTTTACTTTAAAACTTAATTGATTCTTCTGGTCATTCCTGACAGAAATCAGAAGCGGGATTAGAATTGTGGGGAAATCGGAAGCATTAGTGAACCTAAGGGCCGTCCGTATTTTAACGAAGATAAAATAAGTAGAACGGTGAGAACGGTTATGAACATTAAAGACTTTACGATCAGTCAGCTAAAAGAAAAGCTAGGAGCTCGCGGAGTAAAAACGACCGGGTCGAAGATAGAACTTTTTGCACGTTGGCAAAAGTTTATTTCTGAGTGTGATGCTACGGAAAAAGCATCGGAAATGGATAACACAGATGATCAGTTAGGTGAAGTTGAGAAACGAAGTTAGTAGTCTTCAGCGGACTTTGGAGGCTCTAGCGCGTCATTTTCAAAACCTCGAAAATGCGTCGAAGCTGTCTCATGAATGGGCGCCGCAGACTGTTCCAGAAACGCGTACTACTTCGCAACACGATTTGAATATGCTAACGACAATTCATGCTCAAACAAGTCAGTCGGAGCTGACAAACGAACAGGCGCCGCAATTGCAGATTGTTCCAGAAACAACAGGTGGCTCGCGAAATTTGAATGTCAGCCAAGCAACAGCGCAATCGTATGTTTGTGGTGCGCAGAATGAAAACCCACCCTTATTGCGCGAACGGAGAGTTATGTCAAATGAAGACATTATGTCACATTTCTCTCTAACGAATAGTGTGGGTGGCATTGACAATAATTTTACGATCACAGTGACAACATCAACTGTAACGACGCCAATAATCGAACGAGTAGAGCAATTGAAACATGTATATCGATGGCATGAGAAGTCTGTCCCAGGGATCATTTTTGGGTTGTTCCATTTTGTACAAAAAAGCAAAAAATATAGTACCAAATCTGTCGAATCTGTGGGACACATCAATGTCCCAATTTTGTAATTAAAAATCTTTTTAAATATGAACAGAAATGTTTATTAATATTCAAAAACGTAAACAAGTTATATATCGATACCTTAAAGCACAACCATCCTATGTCCGTTTTCATGAAAATCGAGTTTTTGGCATTTTTGGATTCCTGAGAAGAAGCTGCATCGAATAGGCTATTTTGGTTTGTGAAAATCTGACCGGAAGTGGTTAAAAAACAAGGAAATAAGAAAGTTATATGTCCACAGTAGGATTTATTTCGTGTGCACAAAGGCGCAATGTCCAAATTTTTAGTTGTTGTCTTGGCTTATTTCATAAAAATATAAAAAAAGGTTATTGTATTAGATTTTTGACACATGAAAATTCCTTCATTTTAATTTTCAAACTGAGAAATTTGATTGTTTGATATGAAATAAAAAATTTTTGGTTTGTGTTTTTGATAAATAAACAAATTAAATTTCAAAGAGCGCAGTTATACTATGTCCCGAAAATTGTATTGGACATAGTATAGTTGTGCCTCTTAGCACTCAAAATAATAAAAATTTTTATGAAAACCAATTTGAATGTCACAGAAGAATACCATTTAATTCAAAACCATGCCGAGTTTTCACTTAAAAATTTTTTCAGCACTCTAAAGATGGATTAAGCTACATAAGAAAAATATTGGTCCCAGAAAACAGAAGTGCAATAATAACGAAAAATAAATTAATAAACTTATTTTTCGTTTTCTACAGTTTGGGAAAAATGGACATAGGATGGTTGTGCTTTAAGGTATCGTTATATTTATAAGCATACTTTAATTCATAAAGCTTTTACCAAAGAAAGTTTAATAAAAAAAAAAATTTTTTTAAATTACTTTTAATGTTACATAAATGCAACGTTAAGCTTCGTTTCCAGCTCTAAAGAAACGACTCAAGAAAAATTTGGTAAATTTGGTCTTATGCTGCAAAATTGTATTGGGGCAGAATTGATTGACCGATGACAAAACAAAACTTTGCATTGCGCTTTTGCTTTTGGACATTGCCGCTGTTCTTCAAGTTTGTCAACTTTTCTAAATAAATTGGAAACAATTCCATATTTTTAAAAAGGGCACAGAGTGGCCGTGTCGCATTTCTGTAAAAAAAAGTCAACAAAAATTGTACCGAAGTGTATACGAGTTAAAAAAAATTTACGTAAGAAAATTTACAAATCAATTTCATAGCTTTTTTTTAAATTAGGTTTGACAAGTACTTTGGAGCTGGAAACGAACCTTAAACAACCAAAATATTTGAGAAATAAAATTGGAAAGTAAGTTGATTCAATTAATTTTTTATTAATCTGATATCTTTGCATATATTGTACCAAAAATGTCAATGTAGTACAAATGTACTTTTGTCTTTGAAATTGTACCAAAAAAGTACAATTGTACCAAAAAAATCATCCCTGGTCTGTCCTGTTTGCAATCCAAAGCAAATTTAAGGGTGTTGCAAAACCGTGGATCGACGCGCAGCCAATTTTTCAAGATTGGACTCAATTTGTTATTTCGTTTTTAGACGATTTTCCTTGAATAGTGAATACCGCAGATATTCATATACAGTTGATGAACACTCGTGTGACAAAAACGGAATCGGTGACGGAATTTTATTTTAAAATGTTAGCTCTAGGACGTCGTGGACACCTAGAAGACAATGCGATAATGCGTTATATTATCAACGGGCTAAATGACGATGGCTTGCGCAAAACTCTAACAGCCATGCAGTTTGTGAAGTGTTCCGATTTATTGAAAGCTCTTAACAACTCGGTTGTGAACATACGAAAACAAAATGTTTATGTGAATACATTTTCGTCGGTAACGGTTATGCCAAAACAAAATAATCTTGAAATCAAAGCAGAGAATAAGAATTTTTCTAAATCTGGTTCGTTGTGTTACAATTACCATGAACGTGGGCATATCGCGAAAAATTGTCCGAAACCTCAAAAGAAACCGCGGTTTGAGAATTGTGCTGTAACTACACATGAAAGACTGGATATTTACTATGCAGAAACAAGATCCGAAATTGAGAGAAATCGTTAACATCATCTCTGGTCAAATTGAATCAAATCAACGGAAAAAGTACGAATCAGACTTTATACTTAAAAATCACAGACTCTACAAGAAGGGCGAAGACAAAAGCATGTTATTGGTTGGTCTCTAGAGAGACCAGTCAAATTGACTGAATTTGACTAAAATAATGTCACTGAAAAATAATTCAAAATGTGTTTAGAAGTTTTCAAAAAACAAAGAATTTTTTATCATTTCGTTTTAATTAGTGTTTTTTAATATTCGAAGAATCGGGAAGCATAAAATGAGCTTCATGCTTATATTGCGTTATGCATGCAACCAGACTATGGGGACACATAATAAGGTGCAGCTTATGTCCGGAGGTGGTGAAATGAAAAGACATCGCAAGAGCAACGGCAGTACCATGGGAAGCAGTCGTCGAGTTAAAAATCCGTGGGAAGTTCGGTTTCTGCTTTATTCCTTACAGAGTACCGAAAAAACTGTTTTTGACCAATTTGACTGAATTTGACGTCAAGTTGACTGTTTTTGACGAATTTGACTGTAAATGACTGACAGTCAAAAAGTCATTTTACATCTCTATTCCTGACAAGTGTGTTTTTTGAAAAGTATTTTATTTACTTCAAACATAAATTTGATTGAAAAATTTTTTTTTTCATAACTTTGAGTTTTTTTTATACAAATTGCAGAAATTTATCGTAATAATTCGAATTAAAAAAATCAAACACATTATCGACTCATTAATGCGATTACATAACGGCAAACCGTTAACAGATCAAAAATCAGAGTACAAAAATGTAAAAAAAAAAAAACGAAAAAAAAATTACTATAATCAGGATTTGATCCCACGATCCAAAAACATAAAATATCTTCAAAATATTTAAGCGTATTGCGTAGCAAATCCATTGACACATCCTCTCTCCCTTTTGGCGCAGGCATACTGGCATGCCTCCGTTAACAGAAAAAGTTTTCCAAAATAAGGACTATCTCACGAATAGAAACTTTGTAGTAAAATATAAAATCTTTGTCTCCCGAAAATTTACAACTAGAGATTGGGTTGGGCGAACAGTGGCGTTGGTCGTCGACTTTGTGGCGTTGCAGCTGGTCGGTGGCGTTGGCAATTTGTTGACTGATGCTTGACAGGATCACGGTGCGTAGATACGTAGCGATGGCGATGTAGGCGTTGCGATGCGTGAACGTGAGGGTAGTAGAGCATGCAAGGTGGTCGAGGTGTCCAGGGTCTTCGTGACGAGGTTCCACACCGAGATCTTCGTGATCTGAGCAGGGGTGTAGCACCGCCCACTGGCGTTGATGATATTTACAAATACGGCCACTTGATGGCTTCGACAAATTCCGTAAATTTCTGTCACTCGATGGCGTTGACAAAACTCACTTAATGGCGTTGACAAACTTCTCCAGATTTAGGCCACTCAATGGCGTTGATAAAACTTCTCCAACTTAAGCCACTTGATGGCGTTGACAAACTTCTCCAGATTTAGGCCACTCAATGGCGTTGATAAAACTTCTCCAAATTAGGCCACTCGATGGCGTTGACAAACTTCTCCAAATTTGGCCACTTGCGGGCGTTGACGAAACTTCTGCGGATTTAAGCCACTCAATGGCGTTGACAAAACTTCTTCAAAATTAGGCCTGGAAGCCTTTACTTGGCTTCCAGGTCTTTGCTGAGCATGCTCCTCTACTTGCTATCCTTCACGTTGCCTCCACGCTTGATGATCTCGCAATTAGCCTGATTCGGAGTATAAATCCCAATAGCTCCATTAGATAATAAGTAATAGAACTCTCAATAATTTATTTACATATACATGACAGTGTAAATATAAAAAAAGTGGTAAATTGAAATAATGAGGAATGGAGAAAAGGAAAAAATTAAAGTTTTTGATTAACTGCTGAAAGGAATTTTTAATTAAATGTGAAATAATGGCTGAAATGTAATTTTTGGTTAACATTAGCAAATTTTGGAGGTGAGAATGTAATAAAAAGTTAATATAAGAAATGAAAGTCGCCCTTGGGCCGTTATGGTGGAATTCTAGTTTTGGAAATAATGGTTGGGAACATGGCAGATATCGAATAAATCCGGCGGCCACTATCCCTACCATTATCCTTGTTCTTTTCTATAAAAATGCTGAATGATGGTTGGGAACATGGCAGATATCGAATAAATCCGGCGGCCACTATCCCTACCATTATCCTTGTTCTTTTCTATCAAAACGCTGAATGATGGTTGGGAACATGGCAGATATCGAATAAATCCGGCGGCCACTATCCCTACCATTATCCTTGTTCTTTTCTATCAAAACGCTGAATGATGGTTGGGAACATGGCAGATATCGAATAAATCCGGCGGCCACTATCCCTACCATTATCCTTGTTCTTTCCTATAAAACGCTGAATGATGGTTGGGAACATGGCAGATATCGAATAAATCCGGCGGCCACTATCCCTACCATTATCCTTGTTCTTTTCTATAAAACGCTGAATGATGGTAGGGAACATGGCAGATATCGAATAAATCCGGCGGCCACTATCCCTACCATTATCCTTGTTTTCTTCTATTATGTTCAAAGTGCTGGATGATGGCTGGGAACATGGCAGGTATCGAATAAATCCGACGGCCACTATCCCTACCATCATCCGAGCTTCCATTCTTTTGTTCTACTTCTAAAGCTACCCTACGATACCACTCACCTGATTCGGAATACAAATCGCAATAGACCGAAATCAGTGCTCGTCTTTAATATTCGTTAGTTCACCAATTCTTGTTGGTGATTTGTTGCCATTGGTTTTTGTCGCGAAGCGTGGGGTATTGTCGCGTAGTGCCTATCGTCGTCTCCCTTTTCCTCATGTGATTTCCGATCACCTTTTCTATCGGAGTGACCAGGTAGTTGTTTGGCCGTCTGCGGTGACCATTGTGCTATTTCTCATGACCGGTGTGACCACCGTGCTAATATCGTGTCGGTGTGACCAGGTGTGACTGTCGTGCCACTGTTCGCCCCTAAATTAAGTACTACAATAATTGAGGGTTGTTTTCAACATTAATTATTAAATAACTATCTTCATGACTTATTTTATTTTATATAATGTGCTCGCATTTTCAAAATGCCATAAAAATAAAAAATGAAAAGCAATCAAAAATTATTTGTTATTGTGACGACTCTTAATTTTTAGGGGTCGTCACACCCCCCCTTTACTTCCGCGGCAAGAAATGGATTGTCTCGGTGCAATGCCGGCCCAGAGCAACCAGGTAGTCACCCTCCGCTCGCCGTATGCGGAATCGGTGTCGTTTCCCCAGGATTCGTCGTCCTCTGACCTGTAGGATGCGTCGCTGGACGGCCGGAGGGAGTCCCAAAAACGGATCTTCGTCGGATGCGTCGTTGGTCGGTGGTGGTGACGGTGGGGTCCTTGATGGAGTTCGTCTGACTGGCGATTCCCTGTCGGTGGGTGGTGGGGCCGACGACACATGTGGACTGGACCACTCCATCAGCTCTTCGGTCGTTGGCAGTTCTAGCTGTCCCTCACTTGCCTCGTCATAGTGAAGGACCAAGTAGGGTGTGCGGTCGGCCTCGATATCTACCATCGCCCCAATCTCCTGGTCGACTAACATTATTTCCTCGGCCGTGGCTGGTACCCGAGTGTGATGGCACTTTGGTCCGACATGCGATCTTCTTCGTCTGCGGCTATGGTCGTATTTATGGCGCCCTCGTTGGTCTCGATGACAGCTGGGGCCGGGGTGGCAGGTGCGCTGTCCTCGATTGGTGACATCTCCTCGCCATTAGTGTCGCTGTCCGTAGCCACGTCTGGCAAGTCGAGGGTGGGAGCCCAGTGGTCGGCTTTGGCAGCCTTTTCGCGAATCATGCGGGCTAGCTTTCGTTGTCTTCGGTGTTCATCGTCGTTCTTGTGCCATGCCCTGACGGGCACGGTCGGGTAGGTGTAGTCCTCCACCGGTGTGGTGAAGAATTTCTCCGCGTAGTGGAGCGTGAACACCCCGCAGTCTGAGGAGTTGGTTTGCTGAGGAACTTGTAGTGCAACCACCGGTAGTTCGAGGATGCGGCGGTCGTCTGGGGCTGCGCCGTGGCGGGCCGTGTACTCGCATTGTAAATATTCGCGAATCAGTTGGGTGACCTGTGTTCGCGGCTGGTTTGCGAGTGAGTCGACCACGAGTATGCATGGTCTTTGGGTTGGTTCCGCGGCTCGGTTACCCGCTACTACGTCCAGGAAACAGACGTCCGTCAAAAACCAGTGCTTGTCCTGATTCACCGGAATTACTACGTACCTTAGTGTGAATAGGTCTACTCGCTTCGTCCAGCGGTGGACGGCCTGATGACATTGTGCTGCTGTTTGGCTGGCGGCCTGTAGGAGCCTGGTGACCAGGAAACCGCTCATGAACTCGGTGTGTTGGCGCTGTTCATGGGTGAGCACGTCCTGCCACAGATGGGCCAGGCCGGCATCAACTATCACGTCGTTCAACCACTGGCCCGTTGCTAAACGCCGGTAGTCTTGCACTGACACGTTCCAATTGGCTGTGCGTGAGGTCAGTGTACACAATTCGGTGCTCCGGTGGTAGTTCGGCAGTGCTTTTGTAAGTTCGGTGGGGGTCGTGGCTGTCGTCGGGGCTACTGCGCGTCTGAGCTCTTCAGTGAAGGTGTTCAAGCGTGGTGACGGCTTCACTGTTGTCGCCGATGGTGGTCTGGTGGCCAGTGCTGGTGTGGCTGGTGTTCCTGTGCGTTGCCGTGCCGCAGTGCTGGTCGATGGACCTTCATCCAGGTCGGCCCCTGCTGGCACTGTTTTGCGACCTGTCGTCGGTTGTGCGCTGGATAGTCGTGGGCTTCTGCCGCGTCGTGGGTTGGCCTGACTGCGTGTCACCATGCCTCGACCGCGTGTACCTCCTGGTGGTCGTTCGTCATTCGGCGTTCCCCTGTCGTGGTGACGTAGTCGCAAGCTATTCGGCCCTGTCCTCTCCTCCGTCCATTCGGCACCCAATACTTGGGTACGCCGACGTTGGGCGCTCAGGACGCGGTAGTGTTCCCGCGCCTTCTCCACACTTTGCTCCCAACGTGATGGCTCTCCCATCGTTCAAGCTTTGTTTTGTATGCGTTTTCTCCTTTTCGAAAAATTTTTGAAAAATTCAAATGCGTCGTGGCTCTTGTCGTTGTGAAACTTGCAAACTGAATGACGCTTTCTCCGAAGCTTCGGGACGTTGTCTTGTCGTTTCTATCGGCTATCTCTTTCGCTCTCATGTGTATCCTCCTCGTCCTGCCACCTGTCTGATCGTGCGGTTGCCATCTCGTAAATGGTGATGCCAGTGCGATCCCGTCTGTCACAATCCCTCGGTGTGTGGATTTCCTAAAGCTATTTATCAAATATATTTATATTTATATTTTTTTATACTTCATTATAAATTCATGTTGTTGCAATGGCAGGTATTTTCCTCTGTCATTGCCATCTTACCCTTGTTCATTAACCTTACCAACCTACGCCGTTGCCACTGCCTCCGGCGCACTATTTCTCTCCTGGAACTCCCGCAAATCACTTATATGCGCGTTCCGCTCCTGGGAATCACTCCTGGGAATCACGCGTCTGGGTCATCTGTCCAGTGCCCACTGTAGCCTCGTCATACAGGGACTTCGGTAAACGAGGTTCACGACCCTGTACTAGGAACGCTGGACTGTAGCCGGTCGTCTCTGACACTCCTGTGTTTATCGCCAGCATTATTTCTGGCAGGAATTCGTCCCACCGCCGTTGATTGTTTGTCGACAGTTGTGCCACCATCGTCTTGATGGTCCGATTCGACCGCTCGGTGGCGTTTTCCTGCGGCGTGTAGGGCGCCGTGAACTGATGCCTGACTCCCAGCTCCTTCATATATCTACCGAAAGCCTTACTTGTAAATTGTGTTCCGTTGTCCGTCACCATCACCTTTGGCACTCCAAACCGCGCCAGAATTCGCTCCAAACCGCGCCGGAATGCTTTCCTGAGTGTTTCCGTTGTCGCCTTCCTCATGGGGATAATCTCCACCCATTTGCTGAATTTGTCCACGAACACCAGCATCATGGTGTTGCCGTGTGTTGACCTGGGTAGCGGTCCCACGAAGTCTGCACAGAGGATCGCCCATGGTTCTTCTGCGATTTGTGTCAGCATCCGCCCGGCTGGTTTCTGCTGCTCCGGTTTAAATTTTTGGCAGCTCTCGCAGCTGCGCACATATTGGCCTACCGCTCGGAACATACCTGGCCAATAATACTTATTTGCTATGCGTGCAATTGTCTTCCGGATTCCGAAATGTCCAGCCGTCGGGTCGTCGTGGTTTTCTGCTAACACCCGCTTTCGAAGTGGTGTGGCGACGCATAGTTTCCACGGTGCGCAATCCTCGTCGCCTACTCGCCGCGGAATATGTCGGTAAAGTTGATTTCCCTGGATCATGTAGTCGGCGTATTTGTCTGGATTCTTCGTCACCTCCTCCTTTCGCCTTTCTAGCCACCGACAGCATTCATCCTCCTTCTGCACCGCCTCTGCAGTCCTTAGTACATCTCGGGGTTGGCGTGACAGCGCATCTGCTACCACATTTAATTTCCCTTTCCTATATTGGATAGTATACCTGTATTGCTGCAGTTCCAATGCCCAGCGAGCAATCCTCCCAGACGGACTTTCAATGGAATTTAACCATTTCAAAGACAGGTGGTCGGTGATCATCGTGAACTCATATCCCTCGAGGTATTCCCGCATTTTCCGTATGCCCCAAACAATGGCGAGGCATTCCTTTTCGGTGGGCGAGTAATTTATTTCCGCCGCCGTTAATCTCCTGCTGGTGTATGATACCACAAGTTCCTGGTCCTCCACCATTTGGGTCAATACCACGCCTAATCCTTGATCGCTGGTGTCCGTCTGCAACGTAAATCGCTGTGAGAAATCTGGGCAGATGAGCACGGGCGCCTCCGTGAGCCGCAGTTTCAGCTGCTCGAATGCTTCCTGCTGATCCTGCTCCCACTACCATCGACGGCTTTTTTTTAAAAGTGCGGTTAGTGGCTGCACCACTTTCGAGAAATCCGGTACAAACCTTCGGTACCAGGATGCGATGCCCAGGCATCGGCGTAATTCCCTTAAATTTGTGGGTGGTTTCAGTTCCTGGATTGCTGTAATCTTCTCAGGATCTGTATGGATTCCATCTGGCGTGACGATGTGACCTAGATACCTTATTTCTTGTTTAAAGAACTCACATTTTTCTGTATTGATCCTCAAATTTGCAGCTCGTAGTCGTCGAAACACCTCGCGCAGAGTTACCATATGTTCCTCCAAGGATGCCCCTGTGACAATAATGTCATCCAGGTAGGCGAACGCGTGCGGCTCCATTTCCGGCCCGATGACTCCGTCCAGGGCGCGTTGAAAAGTTTCTGGCGCTGAATGTAAGCCGAATGGCATAACGCACCATTGATAGAGGCCTCGCCCAGGCACGGTGAACGCCGTATATTATTTAATCCCAGGTTCCATTGGCACCTGCCAAGTTCAGAGTGCTGATCACTTTCGCGTTACGCAACCGATCCAGGATGTGTTGAATGCGAGGCAGCGGGTAGGCATCCGGCACCGATTTGGCATTCAATTGCCTGTAGTCCACACATAAGCGCCACTTCTCATTCTTCTTCTTCACCAACACGATCGGTGCACTGTGGGGGCTCCTCGCCGGCTCGATGCATCCTTGTTGTATTAGCTCATCGATCTGCTCATTTATGATTCCCATCATCGCAGGATTCTTGGGGTAATACCGCTGTTTTATGGGCATTTCATCTCTCATGATGATTCGATGGCTGGCGATGGTCGTGGTCCCCTTCAGTTCCTCAAATAGCGACAGCTCCTCCTCCAGAAACCTGTCTATCAATAATTGTTCACTTTCCTTGTCACCTATTACCTGAAGCCTTTCCTCCTTGTTCCGACATTTCGCAGGTTGGGATCCGCACCCTTTTGTCCAGTTTTGCGCAGGCTGTGAACTGCATCCTTTATTCCAGTTTTGCGCAGGCTGTGAACTGCATCCTTTATTCCAGTTTTGTGCAGGCAGTGAACTGCATCCTTTGCTCCAGTTTTGCGCAGGCAGTGAACTGCATCCCTTATTCCAGTTTCGCGCAGGCTGTGAACTGCATCCTTTATTCCAGTTTTGTGCAGGCTGTGAACTGCATCCTTTATTCCAGTTTTGTGCAGGCTGTGAACTGCATCCTTCATTCCAGTTTTGCGCAGGCTGTGAACTGCATCCTTTATTCCAGTTTTGCGCAGGCTGTGAACTGCATCCTTTATTCCAGTTTTGCGCAGGCTGTGAACTGCATCCTGATTTCTTCCAGTTTTGCGCGGGCTGTGAACTGCATCCTTTATTCCAGTTTTGCGCAGGCTGTGAACTGCATCCAGATTTCTTCCAGCTTTGCGCAGGCTGTGAACTGCATCCTCTATTCCAGATTTCTTCTGCCCCGTCCTTATGGGTGTTGTGCCTTTCCGGCTGGCGCCGTCGGTTAGTCGCCTGCTGTCCTCCTGCTCCATGTGCCCGGCTGCAACATTCTCGAGTGGAGTACCTGTATCCCTAGCCTGTAAATGCATTCTTACCGTGTGGGCTCCGAGTGTCATTGTGGCTTGAATCTGTCCCAGGAAATCCAATCCGAGGATGAGAGGATCTGTTGAGGTGTGCAACACTAACACCGTCATCTCTGTCGATCGGCCTCACATGGCCACTTCCAATACGAGCGCTTCCGTGACTTCAATCACCGACCCGTCGGCCAGGCGTATGTCGTACTCGATATTCACCTTGTTGAACGGTGTCCAAAATTGTTTCGCGTACTCTCGGCAGATGAAACACCGTGTAGCCCCTGTGTCGATCGTCGCTGTTGCCTCCACACCATCAAGGGTGACTAGTGCGGAGATCCGACGTCCATCGAAGTTTAGTGCTCGTGTCGCGGAAGGGGTTCGATAGTCGGAGCGCCGGCCGCCCCTTGCTCCCTGCCGGTTCCGCTGTCGTTTCCCGCCTGTCTCCTGCAGCATTCGAATGTGCGCACTCCTCTCCGGCCGCACTCCCAACAATGCAATACAAAATTTCCGGTGCATTCGTTTCTGAAATGCCCTTCCTCTCCACATCGATGGCATGTTCGTCGGGAGGGCCTTGGTGAACCAACTGCTTCTGCTAGTTGGTGTCATTCCTCCATTGACCTCCTTGGGGTGCTTCGAGACGCACTGGTGTCCTCCTGTAGCCCCTCTAAATCCTGGGCCAGTGTCAGCAGTTCGTCCAACGTCGTGAAATCCTTGCGTTTCACGTACCAGCGATAATCTACATTGCTGTTTCTATAAATTCTGCTTAGCTTGTCCACCTCCTCATAGTTGGCGTGGCGCGTCATATCTTGTAGGGTGATAACGTTGTCCCTGAAGTTCTCACGCGGTTTCAGCACTCGCTGGCGGATGGCGTCATCCAATTGTTCGAAGTAGCGCCCCGGCAAGAAGAATGACAGGAAACTGCTTTTGTAGGACTCCCACGTTGTCCACTGGCGGTTGTTGTTCCGGAACCAGGTGAGTGCCTTCTCGGTGAGCAGCTCTGGCATCATCCTTGGCATGTCGTCCTTGCACACATTATACGTAATCACCAGTTCTTCAATCCTCTCGACAAATGCGATGGGGTCCGGGCCGCCGTTGTAGCGCACTGTCCACTTCCTTACCTGTTCCGTAATTGTGGGTCGTGCTGGGTGATATGGCCATGGATATCCCGTCGGTGCACTCGCCGTTGCATTCAGTTGTGTCTTCACCAGCACCTCTTGTCGGCTGATCTTCACTGGCGGTGGTACGAATGACATATTCGCCTCCCATTTCCTACCCTGGCTGGTAGTCGGTGCCATGTCCAAAATCTCCTTCAGCGGAGGTGGCAGACTGCCCTCTTCCGAACTGGCCTCGTGATACTCCTCCTCTCCTGCTTCATCATCTGCTGCGGCGCTTGACATACCTGCGTCCTGGCTGCGTGCATGCTTGGCCTCCAATTCCACCAAGCGCTCCATATGCTGGCTGCTGGTCAATTCGTCCTTCACAAATGCCACGAATTTCTTTCGTAGCTCTTCGACGCTGCCGCTCCCGTCGAAACCGAATTCCACGGCGTATGCGCGTAGCTCATCGCGTCGCAGGTAGTTGATCCATGTTGTTTTTACCATTTTGGTTTTGCCTTGTTCGTTGCTGTCCAATGTGTGTCCAATTGTTGTTGGCGAAACCGCTAAATTTTGCTGCCTCCTGGTGGTGGTTTCCTACTTGATTATTGGGTGGTGGTTTTTTTTTTAGTCTGCTTCTGTTTACAGTCCCTGCTCGGGCGCCATCTGTAACGTCGCAAAGGCTGGGGTAATGACTCGTCGGATGTCCAGGGCTTCGTACAGAAATAAATTTATAATTTACAGAGAATTTAGTATAACAGTGACTTTATTCAATATAATTCAAATAGGAAATTTTAACGAAATTTTCAACTAGAGATTGGGTTGGGCGAACAGTGGCGTTGGTCATCGACTTTGTGGCGTTGCAGCTGGTCGGTGGCGTTGGCAATTTGTTGACTGATGCTTGACAGGATCACGGTGCGTAGATACGTAGCGATGGCGATGTAAATTTCTGTCACTCGATGGCGTTGACAAAACTCACTTAATGGCGTTGACAAACTTCTCCAGATTTAGGCCACTCAATGGCGTTGATAAAACTTCTCCAACTTAAGCCACTTGATGGCGTTGACAAACTTCTCCAGATTTAGGCCACTCAATGGCGTTGATAAAACTTCTCCAAATTAGGCCACTCGATGGCGTTGACAAACTTCTCCAAATTTGGCCACTTGCGGGCGTTGACGAAACTTCTCCGGATTTAAGCCACTCAATGGCGTTGACAAAACTTCTTCAAAATTAGACCTGGAAGCCTTTACTTGGCTTCCAGGTCTTTGCTGAGCATGCTCCTCTACTTGCTATCCTTCACGTTGCCTCCACGCTTGATGATCTCGCAATTAGCCTGATTCGGAGTATAAATCCCAATAGCTCCATTAGATAATAAGTAATAGAACTCTCAATAATTTATTTACATATACATGACAGTGTAAATATAAAAAAAGTGGTAAATTTAAATAATGAGGAATGGAGAAAAGGAAAAAATTAAAGTTTTTGATTAACTGCTGCAAGGAATTTTTAATTAAATGTGAAATAATGGCTGAAATGTAATTTTTGGTTAACATTAGCAAATTTTGGAGGTGAGAATTTAATAAAAAGTTAATATAAGAAATGAAAGTCGCCCTTGGGCCGTTATGGTGGAATTCTAGTTTTGGAAATAATGGTTGGGAACATGGCAGATATCGAATAAATCCGGCGGCCACTATCCCTACCATTATCCTTGTTCTTTTCTATAAAAATGCTGAATGATGGTTGGAAACATGGCAGATATCGAATAAATCCGGCGGCCACTATCCCTACCATTATCCTTGTTCTTTCCTATAAAACGCTGAATGATGGTTGGGAACATGGCAGATATCGAATAAATCCGGCGGCCACTATCCCTACCATTATCCTTGTTTTCTTCTATTATGTTCAAAGTGCTGGATGATGGTTGGGAACATGGCAGGTATTGAATAAATCCGACGGCCACTATCCCTACCATCATCCGAGCTTTCATTCTTTTGTTCTACTTCTAAAGCTACCCTACGATACCACTCACCTGCTTCGGAATACAAATCGCAATAGACCGAAATCAGTGTGAGGGCTCGTCTTTTATATTCGTTAGTTCACCAATTCTTGTTGGTGATTTGTTGCCATTGGTTTTTGTCGCGAAACGTGCCTATCGTCGTCTCCCTTTTCCTCATGTGATTTCCGATCACCTTTTCTATCGGAGTGACCAGGTAGTTGTTTGGCCGTCTGCGGTGACCATTGTGCTATTTCCCATGACCGGTGTGACCACCGTGCTAATATCGTGTCGGTGTGACCAGTTGTAACTGTCGTGCCACTGTTCGCCACTAAATTAAGTACTACAATAATTGAGGGTTGTTTTCAACATTAATTATTAAATAACTATCTTCATGACTTATTTTATTTTATATAATGTGGTCGCATTTTCAAAATGCCATAAAAATAAAAAATGAAAAGCAATCAAAAATTATTTGTTATTGTGACGACTCTTAATTTTTAGGGGTCGTCACAACTCTTATATCGACTTTTGCTGACGACACTGCTATCCTGTGCTCTCACTCAAACCCAGACATGGCAACTCTTTACGTGCAGAAACACTTGGATACTCTAAGTAATTGGCTATCACGATGGAAAATCAAAGTCAACGAATCCAAAAGCTGTCACTTAACCTTCACCCTAAGAAGGGGCTCGTTCCCTGCTCTGAAGATAAGCGGCCAAGTTGTCCCTGAAAGTTCCGAAACAAAGTATCTTGGAATGCACCTCGATCGCCGACGCACATGGCATAAGCACATTCAATCCAAAATCACCCAGATGAAGCTAAAACAGTTGGAACTAAATTGGCTAATCTCAAAGGCATCTAAGCTAAATCTCACATACAAAGTCCAAATATACAAAAGTATAATAAAACCCATATGGATATATGGAATTGAGCTCTGGGGCACTGCCTCTCCCTCGAACGTGGAAAAACACCAGAGAGTCCAATCTAAAATCCTGAGACAAATTGCCAGTGCCCCTTGGTATATAAAAAAACACTAACATCCACAGAGACCTGAATATACTGGAAGTAAAAGACGAAATCCCGAAATTTACCACGAAGTACAAGCAGAAGCTCATGTTTCACCCTAACATTCTAGCTAGAAAACTGCTCCGAAAAACATAAACATCTTCTACATATTTAAGCACATTGCGTAGACAAATTTTAGCAAAATTGGTCCACCAGTATTAATTTCCATATATAAATATCTGGGTATAGCTTCCTAAAAACATTTGCAATATTCCAAATTCGCTAGAAATAATACGGAATATGTCACCCCCTTTATCCAGCTACAATCCCAACCAGCATGATTCACCCAAAAAATGTTCTGTAACGAACTTGGTGGTTGCTGTCATATTTGAAACATACGTAGCTTGGATAACTTATGTATGTAACTCCATTCGAAATTTACTTAATATTAAATAGTTATTAAAAATACAATTTACACATATTTTATATCGTATGGGCGCTGCCACGCCCCATTGTCCCAACCTCATATACCGCAGTACATGTTGATACCTATAGAATTTATCCTCAAAGTTTCAAGATAGTCGGTTCAGCCGTTTAGCCTTGATGCTAGGACAAATATGCGACATAGACGTTGCTTGTCCAACTTCTACTTACGCACTAAAGTTTTAGAGCGAAACTTGTCGACGCTGACGCACAAACACATGGAAAGCAGTGAGCGATAATAAGCTGAGAGAGCTACGCACGGCATGTTTTTTCTATTTTGTTTTTTCTTTTGCTTTTGATTTTCATGTTTTCCATCTCTTTCTAACGCATTAGCAGCTATGAGAATTTCAATGTTCTGTATATCCTTTCCTATGGCATTTCTGAATTTTTTACCTATATTTTATGAACATACTGTGAAAATTTCAGCTAAATCGGATAAAACGTGTGGGAGGAGTTTCGGAACAAAAAAAAAATCAAATCATTTTATAATCTATATATATATATACAGGGTGTAACAGTCGAGATTGGCCAAAAGGTAGGTATCGATTGGGGACCCAAAAATATGAAGAAAATGTTATGTGCACTTATGGCGAATTCCCCACCCACTTCATTTTAAAAATCAAACAACTTTTTCGATGATAAAAATTTTTGTTTTCAGGTTTTTGTCAATAACTTCATTTAAAGTTTTCCAACAAAATTTGGCAAATGGTTTCATGGTTTCAACCTTAAGCTAAATGCAACATATCGGCGTATTTGGACAAAGGGGCCCATACAATTCAATACTTCAAAGTGCCATTCTTTGCCTCCCATTGAATATTCTTCAACGGGAAACGGGAAATGCCTTTTATGCATCATATTGGAATTGGACAGCGGGTCGTGGCACTTCCCATATTTATTTATTATTTTAAAAAATGTTACACTTTGGCTTCCAATAAATATATTTGACAAAATGCTGCTGCAAAATGTAAAAATGTAATATTTATCAAGTACCATCTGAGGTCACATTAGTTTACCGTTTTATATAAAATTACAAAAAAAGATACGACACTGAAAAAAAGTTTTCGGTAAAATAAACCGAAAAAAGTGTTTAACGTAAATTTTTTAACCGAGCTGGTAGGTAGATTTACTCGAAAAAAAATGGTAAAAAAAATTGTTCAAATAACTGAAAATAATTGTTGTTTTACAGAAATTGTATGTTCTTTTACTGCAATTGTTGGTTACATTTGAATTTTCACCAACTTGTGCAATTTACCATTCGTGAATCTTCAGTTGAATCGTGGTTATTCAAAGAAAGAAGATTTCTCTATCATGTTATGAATGTTTTGCCTTATAGAGGCAGCTTGATCTCAGCCAAACAGAGTTTTTTGCATGTTATACAGCATTTTCTGAAATTTGTTTTCAAATGACAAAAAAAAACTAATATAACGAAACAAGTTTTATGGTTTTCTTACTAAAAAATGTGTAGCGTAACAAATTTTTGCGGTAAGTTTACAATTAAAATAGTACACCAACAAATTATTAAACTTACCTCCATCCATACTAAAAAATGTGTAGCGTACAAAATTTTTGCGGTAAGTTTAAAATTAAAATAGTAAACCAACAAATTATTAAGGTAAACCTACCTCCATCCATCATCGGTTAAATTACGAACCCTTTTTGTAGTTATACCTATAATGAAGTACACCAACCACTTCTCATCGGTTAGATTAACCGACGATAAAGGGTTGGAGCGTTTTTAACCGTCTTTTTCGGTTAAATCTACCGACTTTTTTTTTTGTGTGTATGAACTAAGTAGATAATGACCCCCTAATTAGTTTTCGCAAGTTCCATAAATACCATTTGGCCACTTTTCGACGTCAAAGCATACTTTGAGTTGCTTTCTTCCACTTCGCTTCTTTATCGTCGTGAATTATTGCGCATTGATCTATTGAATTTGTCGGTTATATTTGCTCCGTAAAAAAAAATTGATTTAAGTAATAAAAATAAAGACTAACATCATTGAACATCATATGTGGGGTCTGAAAGTTGAAATGGCGAAAAAATTAACAAAAACGGAATTGATTAATGCTTTGGATGCAGCAGGAGTGGCTCATTCTTCTTCTGCCAGCTTGTTGATGCTTCGCGGTTTGTGGGTTAGCAAAATCTATTAAAAATTACGGCGACGCACCCGCTGAAGAAGTGTCTGAAAATCTTGATGATGAGGTGGCTGGTGCTGCTAACGTTGCTGATGCAGGCGTTGACCGTAACGATGACAATTTGGACTACAAAATCGATATATTGGAGAAGGTGAAAAATATGTTACTGCTTCAAAGAGAATTAAAGGCATTGGAGGAGGAAACTACAACATCTTTCAATTGTGGATGTGGATGGCATTGTTTCAAAGTTTTCAGGCGATAATGCATATCCTGTTGAAAAGTGGTTGTATGATTTCGAAAATGCAGTGAAAATTATCAATCAGAGTAGGGCAATTCATTTAAAGTGGGAAACCCCTCGGAAACGATTCAGTTGTGCAGATGAGCAGTCAAAATATATGAAATTTTACAGTTCTTTTAAGCAACTGCGCGTTTTCGAGGGGCTTCCCACTTTAAATGAATACCCTTAGTGATAATTTCATGTGCATGTGCATGCAGCGCTTATTGCCTGGTACCGCCTTTATTTTTTGCTTACATATACTGCAAAAAATTATGTGTCAACTAATGATGTGTACAGGGAGTTGTATAAACATCACGGACTGCCAAACGAAAGCAAAATTTGTTACGTGTTGTCCATGACGGAGATTGCGGCGCAGGGTGATCTTGGTGAGGATGAAATGATTGAGGGCTTGAGGGACGGCACTGCATATGCCTCAATGCTATACACTGCCAAGAGTTTGGATGAGCTGCACACACAAAAAAAAAGTCGGTAGATTTAACCGAAAAATACGGTTAAAAACGCTCCAACCCTTCTTCGTCGGTTAATCTAACCGACGAGAAGTGGTTGATTTACTTTAATGATTTGTTGGTTTACAATTTTTAATTGTAAACATACAGAAAAAATTTGTTTCGATACATATTTTTTTAGTAAGAAAACCATTTAAATTTGTTGGCTTACAATTTTTAATTGTAAACATCCAACAAAAATTTGTTTCGATACATATTTATACCCCCACACACACTGTGGCAGGGTATACTCACTTTCTCACAACGTTTGTAACGTCCAGAAGGAGGTGTGTCCGGTATGGACAAGTATATATATTCTTGATCAGCATCACCTCCTGAGTCGATTTAGCGATGTCCGTCTGTCCGTCCGTACGATAGCGGTCGCAGTTTTGGAGATATCGACTTGAAACTTTGGGTACATGTTTTTCTCGTGAATACTGAGATCAAGTTCGAGAATCAGCCAAATCGGACAAAAACTGGGCGTGGCTCCCATACACCGAAAAAAAGGTAAACATTTTTCAAGTCTTTTTTATTGTTGTATTCCATTGGAAATGTTTAGAAACATATTTTTGACATGGTCCGAGGTTCCAAAGCCACATATATAGACCTCTAAATGGGGTCTTGAGACCAATTTTTTGTGGATTTGATTGGAAATTTTTAGAAACGGATTTTGGGATTCCGGGCTCCAAAACCACATATAATTGGCTCAAAATAGGGTATTTCAGCTTCGGTATAGCCGAAGATAGTCCACTCTCTAGTTTAATGCTGTATTCGATTGGAAATGTTTAGAAAAGGATTTTCAACATGGTCCGAGCTTCCAAAACCACATTTAAAGGGGTCAAAATGGGGTCTCGAGATTACATTTTTTTCTTGGTAGATTGGATTGGAAATTTATAAAAACTGATTTTGGACGTTGTCTCCAAAACCACCTAGGCTCAAAATGTTGTAATGTTCGAGGTACTTCTAAACCCGAACACACGCGCACAAAAATATGATGTGCTCGTGTGCGGTCAAGCTGAGTCTGTTGCAGTTAAAGCATTCTTTGATCAAACAGGTTTCGCGTGCGTGTGAATTGTCGAACGTATCTGTGTGAAAAATACGATTATCTTCGGCCTCGCGAGGCTATGGAGTGCCGACCACTGTTCTAAATGGATCATACTGTGTGGGGGGTATTTCAGCTTCGGCATAGCCGAAGATACTCTCTAGTTTAGACTAAAAATGTTTTTCGTAAAGTTGATCATAGTGAATAAAAAGAGAGAGAGCACAAAAACTCCATATACAAAAAATAACTCCATTTTCAGCGATCTATACGCAGAAGAGAGTGGAAAGCAACATACAATAATGTTCTGCAAGCACAGACTATGTCAATGAAATCGAACGAAATCTGTAAGCATAGGACAAAGTTTTGAAATATAACTTAATACCAAAAATTAAGATATTTACCTTTCGAAAATCAAAAAAAAAAGTATCCTATTCTCTTCTTTGGCCCAAATACGATGTTCTAAAAAAAAATTATGAAAATCGGTTGGCTAGTTTTTGCTCTTACCCGTTACAACCAAATTGGCGTTTTCAATTTTATAAATAGTAAGGATAAGGATTTCGAACGATTGCTACATAGATTGTTCATTGCCTCTGTCTGCCATTGAAACCATATTGCATAATTGTTACTTTAAATGCCCAGAAAAAAATATTGAAAAGCTATTTGAAATTTGTATTAAATTGAATTCCGATCAACCGGTTTTCTCCCATCCTCGTAGACTATCTTATAAGGATAAACTTGAAGTACAAAGGATTGTTCAAGAATTGTTAGAGAAGAAAATAATTCGACATAGTTTTACTCCGTACGCTTCGCCAATAGTTCTAGTAAAGAAAAAAAATGGCGAAACAATAATGTGTATTGACTATAGGGATTTAAACAAAATTACTGTTAGGGATAATTAACCCTTAAAGTCCTAAGACCGTCTACAGAAGGTCATCACTAAAATGCAATTCTATTCAAACTCAATACTTTTCACGCTCTAAGCGTTAGACTTTATTCATCGGATTGAATTTACCTATCGAATGCTGTCGGTTTCAACGCGATCCGGTGACAGTTTTGAAAGCTACAGCAACTGCTGTCAAAAATTTTGTAAAAACAGGCGCGAAAATTACTAAAAATTTTCGTGTAAATTCAAATTAAAAAAAAAATACTTCGCAACTTGCTCAATCGACTCCGGAATTTTTTTGGTAAGTTGGTTAAGGTGTATTTTGATATTTTGTTGGTAGTTTGATTTGTGAATCAAAATTGTGATTCAAATCGAGTTTTTTGTGAAGACCTTCTGTAGACGGTCTTAGGACTTAGAGGAAAAAAAAATTTACACTGGGGCAAGAAATGATAACATCTTTTTGCCTGATAAACCAAACATTGGAGTAACAGGAAATGTTGTAATCAAATACAGACGGTCTTCAATCTTTTTCACCTGGCGCTTCCAGGTAACATTTTTTTGATAAACGGACTTGAAATTCGTGTTTTTCAGCCTAAAATCATCCTAGAACCAAAAATTCTCATAACAAAATTCCTCGTATTTCGATTCCAGGACTTTAAGGGTTAGTGTCCGACCGATTATTCGGCTTCGGCCACATTCAGCCTAAAATTTCATATTCGGCCTATTAATCGGCTTCGGCTAATATTAAAGCCGAAACCGAATGTACTGCCAAATATTAAAAATATGTAACAGGTGAACAATTTCTATTTTTTTTAATCAATCACTGCACACAAGAATTGCAAAGAAAAACTACTACAGAATTTAGCAACCATGGAATTTTTTCAAACCTATACACCATTTTTGCCAATTTCGCGTTATAGTTTAAAATCCGCCTTCTTTGGACACCATCTATATCAGCATCCAAAATCCACTCTTGTTTAGACTCATATTTAAAAAATCGAGGTAAAACATTTCTGTGGACGCCATCGTGTTTAGTATCAAAAAATCTTTAAGGATCCATAGGTTTGCTTTATGGAGTACCACGTTACTTTTCAATGTAACTTAGAGTTAAAATATAATCCAAAAAATGTATTGGTACTAAAATAAACCATTCAAAACAAACAATCGTAAAAATATGAGAAATTGCTTCTTTTAAAGATATATATTAGCACTAAACAATGACGTAAGCACTTTTTTTTTAAATTTTTTTACCTTTGATAAATTACGGAATTTTATCAATTTCAACATTTTCTTGCTCCTGAATTTCTCAGAAACCTGACGTGATAGAACTCCATTTTGTTAAAATCTATAAGAATGCTACGTTTGGGTTATGGAGTATCAAAACGTTATAATTTTGCACGATTGAGTTATTGATTAATTTAAATATTAATTTACTTAATGAATAAATATTTTATAATCATTCACTTACTAAGGGTTCATTCAAATTTAGCCGAATATGAAAAAAAAGAAGTTCCACTTCGGCCGAAAAAACCACCTTCGGTCAGACACTATGGATAATTATCCTTTGCCTCTTATTGAAGATTGCTTGGAGTATTTAGGCGAGAAGAAATTTTTAAAACTATTGGACTTGAAAAGTGGTTTTCATCAGGTGTGAATGGCAGAAGAATCAATAAAGTTAACATCATTTGTTACGCCTAATGGACAATTTGGATATATTATGATGCCATTTGGTCTCAAAAACGCCCCTTCAGTATTTCAAAGATTTACATCATTCATATTAAGAGACTTCATTGAAAGGAGTTGGCTGATAGTTTGTATGGACGATATTCTTTTGGCCACGGCTGAAGTAGATGATAATTTGTCAATTTTAAGATCTGTTTTGAAGAAATTGGCTAAACATGGTCTTGAACTGCGATTGTAAATGTGCAAATTTTGTTACGTAAGTCACCATGGCGTTGAACCTAACGGGGATCATAAGTAAACTATTGCTAAATATCCCTTACCAAAAACTGTTAAGCAGCTGCATTCATTTATTGAGCTATGTTCCTATTTCAGAAAGATTGTTCCTCAGTTTTCAAATATTGCTAAACCATTGTACGATTTGCTAAAGGAAAATGTTAAAATTGAATTGGACGAAAATTGTTACTGATTGTAACTCACTTGCTTTGACTTTGAATAAAAAGACTCTTAACCCACGGATTGCAAGAGGGCCCTTGAGTTACAGACTTACAATTACACTATTCAACACAGAAGTGGCTCTAATATGGGTCATGTTGATGCTCTAAGTCGAAGTAAGATAGTATTAGCCGTTAATGAGGAAGACATTGAATTTCAGTTGCATGCCACTCAAAGCACGGACCCAAATATTATAAAAGTACGTCATCAATTGGAGCCATCGAAACTGTTTGATATTACCCAGCAAACATTTGGGTTTGATATCGACTCGCGAACGACTCGGTATCAAAGCTTTTTCTCTAATGTCGAACGTTTGAAACCGAGTCGATACGGACTCGAGAATCATAGCTTTCTCAATAAAAAAGGGAGTTAGTTCTCGAGTCGAGAAAATGGTTAGTTCTCGATTCGGTTTCAAACGTTAGTTCTCGATTCGAGAAAAGAGTTAGTGCTCGAGTCAGTTTCAAACGTTAGTTCTCGATTCGAGAAAAGGGTTAGTTCTAGAGTCGGTTTCAAACGTGAATTCTCAAATCGACTTCAAATAAAAAGAGTGAACCCAGCCAACACAGTCTCAAACGTTAGAGAAAAACCCTATTTCCCCCTATACCCCCGGCAGGCCCTCACTTTGGAGGGATTTGGGAGGCTAGCGTCAAGTCGATGAAGCACCATCTAAAAAGGGTGATTGGAGAAACTAAACTAACATTCGAGGAACTGAGTACTCTTTTAGCTCAGATTGAAGCGGTTCTCAATTCAAGGCCACTTCACGCGATTGGCAATAATACAGACGAAGTTGACACGTTAACACCAGGACATTTTCTGATTGGCCAGCCGATTATTGGAACAGCAGAAGCGGTAGATGACCGTTCAATTGGATCTTTGGATCGTTGGAAATTAATACAAAAAATGAAAAAAGACTTTTGGAAAAGATGGAAGGAGGAATATCTTTCAACTTTACAACAGCGGTATAAATGGCAGAAACCGCAGCTAAATCTGGCTGAAGGCCAAATTGTCATTATCAAAAATGAAGATACGCATCCGGCAAGATGGCCCCTTGGTCGAATTATAGAAACTCATCCAGGATCTGACGGGAGGGTGCGAGTAGCCACAATGAAGATACAGGATGGAATCTTAAAACGCCCAATTCATAAAGTCTGTCCATTGGAAACAAAAGAAGAAGATACGAAAACTCCAGTGGAACTAAGCAAAAGCTATTTAACTATGCTCAGTTATGCCAAAGAGCCGAAAAAGTTAAAACTGATAAATATAATATGGCTTCTGATGCTGCTGCTAGCAAGAAAGGGAGTTTGTGCACAACCTTTAGGTGAACAGGATGCTTCTGGTGGATCGGTTCTAGAGTTGAAAAATAATACTGCGATATATTTGGATCATATCGGGATAATGGAGGTCGTAGCTTCATCTTGGAATTTGATGATTTATTACGACATGCACGCATTCTTCAAAATAGTGGATCATGCTGACACGTTTTCAAAGAAAATTAGAAAAAGTTGTGACAAATTGCAAGCGTTTGAAAAGCAATGCAACACAGTCATCGACAATATTGAAATCAAAATAAACAAGGTAAAGGACACAAATAAATATCTGTTTGTACGAAAGGATAAAAGGATAAAGAGAGCACCATTTGAATCTGTTGGATCTATGTCCCATATTCTTTTCGGAATGATGGATGCGGATGACCGTGAATATATGGAAAGCAATATGAAGAACTTGTTAGACAACCAACATGATCTGTAGCATTTGATAAAGAGCCAAACGCACTACGGACGAAGTAAATCTGCGTTTTAAGTAGTTACAGATGAGAGTAGGCAATATCACTTCAACCATGGAAGAGAACTACTACGTATACCAAGAATCTGTCAAGTTCTTTATGATGACGAAACAGCTGAGCAACATAGTCGAAGAGAGCGAAACAATTCAGTCAGAAGTTATCGAACTTTTAATTGACGTCAATCACGGAAAACTAAACCCAGACTTGATCACGCCTCCGCAGCTGAAATCAGAGATCCAAAAAATAAGAGAACATCTTCCAGAAAAACTGAAATTACCTGGAAGACAATCGAACGAGCTTCAAGCTATCTATAAATTGTTGAAAGCAAGAGGGGCGCTAATAGGAGATAAATTGGTAATCAGAGTTACGATACCGCTGCTTAACAGTTATTCGTCGCAACTATACAAAATTATTCCAATGCCGATTGAGAGAGTTGGTGAGAGAATGATCTCTGCTATACGAGCTGAATTCATAATCTACAATTTTGAAATAGACTCATATCATTTAATGTCGGAAGTCACTATCAATCAATGTAACAAATTTTCGGACCAACATCTCGTCTGCGAAAACAGCTGGACATGGATTGAGGCTAACGACAATTCCTGCGAAATATCACCTTTAAAGCCGCTTAACGCGTACGACTGCACATTTATAGAAATGAAAACATCTCCATTCTGGAAAGAGCTTCACAGCAAAAACAAATGGCTGTTTAAGAACTTTAAAAGAACTGCAGCACAAATACAGTGTAGTTCTGCCCATCAGAAAATCATCGAATTACCGAATCAAGGAATTTTAACTCTGGAAGCAGAATGTACTGTGCGCATTCCAGGAGCTAATCACACCCCATAATGTCTTTTCGGGTATTAACAACACATTTTCCACATCTTTGACGAAGGAAATTGAAAACTTATCCGAGCATTCCATGAAACCTCTAGGATCGGTTGTCATCAATCACACCAAGGAAATTGATCAACTCAAGAAGCAAATTTCCCAACTGCATGCGGATAATCTACATCTCAAAGGTCTAAACTTCCATAACCTCAGCGGGCATACTTCTTTGATTCTGGTAGTTTTGCTTATTATTATATTAGCTATAGTTGTCGTAAGAAAAATTATTGTCAAGAGATTGATTCCATCTATCGTCTTTTCTGCCCCCCGGCAGAATGTCCAAATATGACACTTGTACATGTGGTAATTTACATTTCTAATATTATCTATAATTATCGCTAGTAATAAAAAAAATGTCAAAGAGAAGATGTCTCTCACACATCTATAGTTATCGCTAGTAATGAAAAATGTCAAACAGAAGATGTTTCTCACACATCATAATCTATGTTTAGTAACACTCAGTTTGAGTTGAGGCTGTGTGGCCATTTACAATTCTAATGTATTCTATTATTATCGCTATTTAGAAAAGTACACACACAAGTAATAAATAGTTTATAGCCTGTGCGGGGGTCGCTTATCGTGCCTCTGCTGATAATATTCTAATTCTGCCTAGTTTAAGTGATGTTTTGTGCCTATATATTTAGGTGTTTTATTAAAATAAAATCAGTACCTTACAAATACTCAAACGACGCGAACATCAGTTCGTACCGACTCGAGAATCAAAGCTTTCTCAATAAAAAGGGGAGTTAGTTCTCGAGTCGAGAAAAGGGTTAGTTCTCGAGTCGGTTTCAAACGTTAGTTCTCGATTCAAGAAAAGAGTTAGTTCTCGAGTCGGTTTCAAACGTTAATTCTCAAATCGACTTCAAATAAAAAGATTGAAACGTGAATTAATTCATTTTAAAATTGTATTTTTGTTTTTATTGCATATTTGATAAGTAGAGATATTTTTTTTTTCACTAGACAAAATAAAAGGTACAGATGTAATTTAAAAATTAAATTATTAACGTTTCACTTTTTTATTTGTTGAAGTAACCTTTGAAAACGAGTCGAGAATCACATTAGTTATCGACTCGAGAAATAGGGTTTTTCTCTAACGTTTGAGACTGTGTTGGCTGGGTTCACTCTTTTTATTTGAAGTCGATTTGAGAATTCACGTTTGAAACCGACTCTAGAACTAACCCTTTTCTCGAATCGAGAACTAACGTTTGAAACTGACTCGAGCACTAACTCTTTTCTCGATTCGGTTTCAAACATTAGTTCTCGATTCGAGAAAAGAGTTAGTGCTCGAGTCAGTTTCAAACGAAAAGACATTATGGGGTGTGATTAGCTCCTGGAATGCGCACAGTACATTCTGCTTCCAGAGTTAAAATTCCTTGATTCGGTAATTCGATGATTTTCTGATGGGCAGAACTACACTGTATTTGTGCTGCAGTTCTTTTAAAGTTCTTAAACAGCCATTTGTTTTGCTGTGAAGCTCTTTCCAGAATGGAGATGTTTTCATTTCTATAAATGTGCAGTCGTACGCGTTAAGCGGCTTTAAAGGTGATATTTCGCAGGAATTGTCGTTAGCCTCAATCCATGTCCAGCTGTTTTCGCAGACGAGATGTTGGTCCGAAAATTTGTTACATTGATTGATAGTGACTTCCGACATTAAATGATATGAGTCTATTTCAAAATTGTAGATTATGAATTCAGCTCGTATAGCAGAGATCATTCTCTCACCAACTCTCTCAATCGGCATTGGAATAATTTTGTATAGTTGCGAATAACTGTTAAGCAGCGGTATCGTAACTCTGATTACCAATTTATCTCCTATTAGCGCCCCTCTTGCTTTCAACAATTTATAGATAGCTTGAAGCTCGTTCGATTGTCTTCCAGGTAATTTC
Organism: Heteromyza rotundicornis; assembly: GCA_951394025.1. Classification (NCBI taxonomy): domain Eukaryota; kingdom Metazoa; phylum Arthropoda; class Insecta; order Diptera; family Heleomyzidae; genus Heteromyza; species Heteromyza rotundicornis. Next base: position 62,899,043 of record OX596011.1, on the reverse strand, counting down.
AGTTTTTCTGGAAGATGTTCTCTTATTTTTTGGATCTCTGATTTCAGCTGCGGAGGCGTGATCAAGTCTGGGTTTAGTTTTCCGTGATTGACGTCAATTAAAAGTTCGATAACTTCTGACTGAATTGTTTCGCTCTCTTCGACTATGTTGCTCAGCTGTTTCGTCATCATAAAGAACTTGACAGATTCTTGGTATACGTAGTAGTTCTCTTCCATGGTTGAAGTGATATTGCCTACTCTCATCTGTAACTCCTTAAAACGCAGATTTACTTCGTCCGTAGTGCGTTTGGCTCTTTATCAAATGCTACAGATCATGTTGGTTGTCTAACAAGTTCTTCATATTGCTTTCCATATATTCACGGTCATCCGCATCCATCATTCCGAAAAGAATATGGGACATAGATCCAACAAATTCCAATGGGGCTCTCCTTCTCCTTTTATCCTTTCGTACAAACAGATATTTATTTGTGTCCTTTACCTTGTTTATTTTGATTTCAATATTGTCGATGACTGTGTTGCATTGCTCTTCAAACGCTTGCAATTTGTCACAACTTTTTCTAATTTTCTTTGAAAACGTGTCAGCATGATCCACTATTTTGAAGAATGCGTGCATGTCGTAATAAATCATCAAATTCCAAGATGAAGCTACGACCTCCATTATCCCGATATGATCCAAATATATCGCTGTATTATTTTTCAACTCTAGAACCGATCCACCAGAAGCATCCTGTTCGCCTAACGGTTGTGTACAAACTCCCTTTCTTGCTAGCAGCAGCATCAGAAGCCATATTATATTTATCAGTTTTTACTTTTTCGGCTCTTTGGCATAACTGAGCATAGTTAAATAGCTTTTGCTTCGTTCCACTGGAGTTTTCGTATCTTCTTCTTTTGTTTCCAATGGACAAACTTTATGAATTGGGCGTTTTAAGATTCCATCCTGTATCTTCATTGTGACTACTCGCACCCTCCCGTCAGATCCTGGATGAGTTTCTATAATTCGACCAAGGGGCCATCTTGCCGGATGCGTATCTTCATTTTTGATAATGACAATTTGGCCTTCAGCCAGATTTAGCTGCGGTTTCTGCCATTTATACCGCTGTTGTAAAGTTGAAAGATATTCCTCCTTCCATCTTTTCCAAAAGTCTTTTTTCATTTTTTGTATTAATTTCCAACGATCCAAAGATCCAATTGAACGGTCATCTACCGCTTCTGCTGTTCCAATAATCGGCTGGCCAATCAGAAAATGTCCTGGTGTTAACGTGTCAACTTCGTCTGTATTATTGCCAATCGCATGAAGTGGCCTTGAATTGAGAACCGCTTCAATCTGAGCTAAAAGAGTACTCAGTTCCTCGTATGTTAGTTTAGTTTCTCCAATCACCCTTTTTAGATGGTGCTTCATCGACTTCACGCTAGCCTCCCAAATCCCTCCAAAGTGAGGGCCTACCGGGGGAATAAAATGCCATTGAACTTTATCTGCTTCCAAAACAGCAATCACTTCCGAATTATTTTTAATTGCTTGCTTAAAATCGGCATCCAACTTTCTCGCTGCTCCTACGAAGTTTGTTCCATTATCTGAATATATATGTTGACTTTTGCCTCTTCTTGCGAAAAACCTTCGCAATGCTGCTAAGAATGAATCCGTCGTTAGATCACTTACTGCTTCTAAATGAATAGCTTTAGTTGCCATGCATACAAATACAGCTATATATCCTTTATATGACTTTTGTCCCCTTCCTTTAGAACATCTTATTTGAATAGGACCAGCATAATCGACGCCAGTATGTGTAAATGGGTGATTAATAGATGTACGGCTCTCAGGTAAATTCCCCATGATTTGCTTAGCCGTATCATTCCTGTATCGAATGCACTTTACACATGCACGCATGCGTTGCTTAATCATGTGTTTTAGTCCAATAATCCAGTACTTTCTTCTAATCGAGCTCTCCATCAGACGATTTCCGCCATGTAACGTGTTGACGTGAATGTCTTGAATTATTAAAGTCGTCAACCTGGATTTGCCAAGAATTATAGGATGTTTTTGATAGTAAGGAATATGCGAATTTTGGAGCCGACCTCGAACTCTTAAAATCCCTTTGCTATCAAGCAGTGGATTCAAATTCGCTATTTTACTTTTTTGATCCACAGATTTGTTGTTCTTCAATAACCGTATTTCGCTTGAAAACTCTGCAAGTTGCTGATTTTTTATTAACATTGTTTCGGCTGCTCGCAGTTCGTCTGCCGTTAAATATGCCGGAAACTTTTCTCCTTTCAATGCTCCTTTAAACCTCAGAATATAAGCTGCAACTCTTTCCAATTTTCTTAATGATGAGCACCTTTCTTGCAACTGAAGTAGTATATTTGGCTGCTCTGTCAGTGTTGTAGTTGCTACTAATACACTCTTTTCTGCAACTGCTTCTTTTGGCCAATCATATTCATCTTGCACCAACCATGTCGGACCTCTCCACCATAAAATATTTTGTTCTAACTTAGATGGTGAAATTCCTCTTGATGCGATGTCAGCTGGGTTCTCCTTTGTACTGACATGATTCCATTTAGCTGTGGGAATCAAAGCGCTAATTTCCGTTGTCCTTGTTCTCACGAATTTATCCTTACTTCTTTTATTTCTAATCCAGCCCAATGTTATCATCGAATCGCTCCAAGCGTAAATTTGGCAGTCTCGTTTGATGATGTCTGTGACTTTGTTCAACAACCTTGCCAACAAATGAGCCGCACACAGTTCTAATTTTGGCAGCGTCTTTTTATTTTTTACTGGATTGACTTTACTTTTTGCTGCTACAATTTCTACCGAGGAACCTGCCTTCACATAAACCACCGCTGCATATGCTTTCTCCGATGCGTCTGCAAATCCGTGTAGCTGGAACGTTGCATTCTTCGTCAGGAACATTCATCGAGAAATTCTAATCGTTTTTATTGCTGTCAAATGTTGTATGAAGTTATTCCATTCCTTCGTCAATACGTCGTCTAACTTGTCATCCAACTCTGTTTTAATTTTCCACAAGTTTTGTATAAACAACTTGGCAACGACTGTTATAGGTGCCAACCAGCCCAATGGATCAAATATTCGAGCAAGATATGACAATGCTTGCCGTTTTGTTACTGTTCTTCCTTCGGTAGTAGCTATGCTAAACATAAACTCGTCGGTTTTTGGACTCCAGAGTTTTTATCGTATCGTCCTCTTGAATCTGCAGAACTTCATTTTCACTGGTATTAGGAATGTCAGCGATAATGTCTTCGGTATTAGAACTCCATTTTCTCAAATGGAATCCAAATTTATCCAATTGATGTGATATTTTACCACGAATTCGCCTGCACTCTTCGATGGTATCTGCTCCAGTCATCAGATCATCCATATACAAATCTTCCTTGATGATTTTAGATATGTCTGCATCGTCGCATTGATTTGCTATCTCGTGCAATGTTCTAATGGCAAGGAATGGTGCTGAAGTTGTTCCATATGTGACAGTTGTTAGTTCATACTGCTTTATCGGTTCCGCCTTATTCTCTCTCCAAAGTATGTATTGGTAACTCTGGTCTTCTTTCGCGACTTTTACCTGACGGTACATTTTCTCTACGTCTGCCATCATTATATTTTTCCAAACTTGCCACTTCACTATGATATCAAATATATATTTCTGTAGCCTTGGCCCCACATGTAACACATCGTTGAGGCTTTTGCCATTTGATGTTTTCGCCGAAGCATCAAAAACAACTCTAACCTTAGTGGTAATACTGCTCTCACGAACCACCGCTTGATAAGGAAGATAATATTTTCCACGCAGATTGTCGTTGACTTCTTCCATATGACCGAGGTGTTGGTACTCCCGCATGAATTTACCATATTCCGTTTTTAATGCATTATTTGCTTATAACTTTTTCTCTAAATTCAGGAATCTCGCCATTGCTTGCTTTCGAGAATCTCCGAGGGCGTTATCTTCTTTAAACGGCAAGTTAACAATGAATCTGCCATCTCTATCTGGTTTCGTTGTAGCTTTGTATTGCCGTAGACATAAATCATCATCATCTGAAGGAATAACTGAATCATTTATCTCCTCCAACTCCCAAAATCGTTCCAACCCAGTTGTTACGGCTGCTGTTAATTGCTTACTCCTACTTTCTACGTTGAGTAATCCGGATAATATCCACCCAAGCTATGTTGATTGACCCAGGATTTTATCCAATTTCAATATGCCTTCCTCTAAGATCTCTGGATACAAGTCGCCGCCGATTACTATATCAATTCGGTCTGATTTGTTAAAATTAGGATCGGCCAACGTATGATTGTTCAACTGATTGATATCATACTTAAATGATGTGTCCGGATGCGCCTTGGCCAGTTTTGGCAATACTAATGCCTCAATTACGAACAATTCGTCGCTCATAAACCTTGGTCGGATTTCCAACTTTACTTTCGACTTTGCTACTCCAACCACCGTGCTTCCAAGACCAACTAGTTCCAAATTCACCTTCTTCTTTGGTAAATTCAATATTTGCGCAGCTTCTTCTGACAATGCGGTTTTTTGTGACCCTTGGTCAATTAGTGCTCTCAAGGTCAGAAATTCTCCATGCGCTGTTTTTACTCGTACCTGTCCTTTGTCATCATTGAAATCGCTGACTCCTGCCTTGGTTCATTTTTTGTTTTATTTAAACCATACGTTGTTTCCCAATGCAGCAGAATGTGATGATTTTTACCACACTTTTTGGATTTGGAAGCTCCATTGCTGTATTTCTTGTCCATCTTATGGTATAGACATACCATAACACGAGTTGCTTTTCTTTGCCCAGCTGTGTCGATCTGCCACTGATAGCGCAAGGAATTTCCTGCAATTGTTCACACTATGTCCTACTGTGTTACTATATGCGCAGCTTAGTTGTCCCGTATAAAATGAATTTGTAGATTGCTGATTGCTTCGTTGCCTACTGCTTCCACTATTTCCAATCAGCTTCTTTCCTTTTACAGCTTCTAACGCTTGATATTGCAGCTCCAAAAACTGCATCACATCGCTCAGAGTTTGTATCTCCCTAGTTTTCTTCACGTTCTGGTCATATAACCGCAGCCCGTCTCTGTCCAGCTTTCTTATGATGATACGAGCAATTAGTGGCTCCGCATCATCCAATTTGATATTCATCCCTTTCAGAGCATGAACACATTCATTTGTTGTATCGAGAAGCTGCTTTATACTCGATGCTGCCTCGCTGTTGACTTCAGGCTGGTCAAACATTTTGTCCACCGACTTTGTAAACAGCAACCGCCGGTTAGCGTACCGATGTGTTAACATTTCCCACGCTGCATCATAACTTGCATCAACAACATTGAAATGACATCAATCGGTACATTTTCTCAACATTTGAATAATGGCTGACCTCATGTACCAATTTTTTGAATATATCGTAAAAAGAGGACCATTCGTTTATATCGCCAAAAAATGTTGGGATTTTGATATCCTCCAGTTTAAGAGTTGCTGGCCTTTTCACTATCTCCAGTGACTGCATCTTCTTTGCTAAGTTTATTGAAGCATCGTTATACGACCTGTCCACTTGGTCTTTTTTCTCTTCTACATCGTCATCGTCCTCTCCCATATCAAATGTCAATTTTGTATAAATTGCATTTATGAGTTGCATTTTCTGCTCCCAACAAGATTTTCTGCATTCCAATTCCGCTCTGCCGGCATCATCTTCTATGCCTTCATCTAACAATAATTTCATGTTGTTCACTTGACGGAAAAATTTTCTTATCAGAATGTCTGCCGGCTTGACTTCCAGATGTTCCCTCTTGTGCCCTTCTTGCCGCTGTCCTTCACTAGACCCAGCTGCCTCAGTTGCCTGCTTCGGCATAGTAAGATCGACATCTGCATTTTTTATGTGTGTACGAACTCCGTACACTATTTTCTCAACCTCTTTGAAATATCTGCTCTCAAAATAACTTTCATCTGTTATTCCCATCGACAGCAGTTTCAAGTTGATCCTCTGGAACTCATCCCAGATTTTTTCCAAGTGGGAAGTTGTCTCATCCAACGTAGTTTGACGCAGCTTTTTCTGCTGCACCTTATCATTCATGACGATGATCATCTCGCCAATCTCCTTATGGCGTTCCATCAATTTTCGCTTTTCATTCGACATTTTGTATTCGAAAATAAAAACTTGTATTAGTTAACTGTATACAACCGCTGTTTAAGCCTCGGTTACGCTTATCTCACTGTTTAGGCCGTGAGAAACGCCACTTTTTTAAAATTTCGTTCGCACTTTAGCGAGTTAGACAATTTTAAAAATTTTACAACGACTGTGTTTCCAATTTTACTAGCTCGTTTCCTTGAAGGACCAATTTACGAACTGATGTTCGCGTCGTTTGAGTATTTGTAAGGTACTGATTTTATTTTAATAAAACACCTAAATATATAGGCACAAAACATCACTTAAACTAGGCAGAATTAGAATATTATCAGCAGAGGCACGATAAGCGACCCCCGCACAGGCTATAAACTATTTATTACTTGTGTGTGTACTTTTCTAAATAGCTATAATAATAGAATACATTAGAATTGTAAATGGCCACACAGCCTCAACTCAAACTGAGTGTTACTAAACATAGATTATGATGTGTGAGAAACATCTTCTGTTTGACATTTTTTATTACTAGCGATAACTATAGATGTGTGAGAGACATCTTCTGTTTGACATTTTTTATTACTAGCGATAATTATAGATAATATTAGAAATGTAAATTACCACATGTACAAGTGTCATATTTGGACAGACTCGGTTTCAAACGTTCGACATTAGAGAAAAATCTTTGATACCGAGTCGTTCTCGAGTCGATATCAAACCTAAATGTTTGCTAGGAAACGGAAACGGGAATTAATTAATTTTAAAATTGTATTTTTGTTTTTATTGCATATTTGATAAGTAGAGATCATTTTTTTTACACTAAACAAAATAAAAGGTACAGATATAATTTAAAAATTAAATTATTAACGTTTCACTTTTTTATTTGTTGAAGTAACCTTTGAAAACGAAGAAATAGGATTTTTCTCAAACCTTTGAGAACGACTAGAGAACGACCTTTAATGTCGAGTCGAGAACTAACCTTTGAAAACTAGTCGAGAATCACATTAGTTATCGACTCGAGAAATAGGGTTTTTCTCAAACTTTTGAGACTGTGTTTGCTGGGGAATCTTTATAGCATTCCCAAGAAACCATTTATATTGGCCATTTGGGGCCTTTGCCTTCCTTGAAATCAACCAAGCAGAATAGTTTCAGATAAGAGCACTTGTTATACCCCCACACACACTGTGGCAGGGTATACTCACTTTGTCACAACGTTTGTAACGCCCATAAGGAGGCGTGTCCGGTATGGAAAAGTATATATATTCTTGATCAGCATCACCTCCTGAGTCGATTTAGCGATGTCCGTCTGTCTGTCCGTCTGTCCGTCCGCACGATAGAGGTCGCAGTTTTGGAGATATCGACTTGAAACTTTGGGTACATGTTTTTCTCGTGAATACTGAGATCAAGTTCGAGAATCAGCCAAATCGGACAAAAACTGGTCGTGGCTCCCATACACCGAAAAAAAGGTAAAAATTGTTCAAGTCTTTTTTATTGTTGTATTCGATTGGAAATGTTTAGAAACGTATTTTTGACATGGTCCGAGGTTCCGAAGCCACATATATAAGGGTCTGAATGGGGTCTTGAGACCAAAATATTTTTTTTTGTGGATTTGATTGGAAATTTTTAGAAATGGATTTATGACATGTTCCGGGCTCCAAAACCACCTATAATTGGGTCAAAATAGGGTCTTGAGACCACATTTTTTTATATTCGAGGTACTTCTTCCTACAGTGTGGGGGTATTTCAGCTTCGGTATAGCCGAAGATAGTCCACTCTCTAGTTTCACCTCCTTTTAGTTTAGTGAATTCTTGGTAAAAAAAAAATAATATTGACTAAAATTCAAAGGGCCATATATAATATATAACAAACTACCTAATGATCGATACATTATAAAAGATATAGAACATTGTCAAGTCACGCAATTGCCCTACAATGGCATTATTGAATCGCGCTATATACGATTGTGGAAAAAGAAAAGTTTTGAAGTAGAATAGCCATCTTTCAATATATTAATATATATATATTTGTCCAGGTCTGTCTGTCTGTCTGTTTGTATGTCTGTCACTAGCGCTAACCGATTAAAAATTTTCAACTCAACTTAAAAATAATTTTTAAGTTGTTAACTTTATTTTTTTTTTTAAATGTTAGCCGTTCTGGTGGTTAGTCCACACGACGCTGCTAGCGTGAGAAAAAACAAAGCTTATCTCCACAAGAGCCACTTCCATTTACAATATATTCACACATATATTTTTATACCCCCACACTCACTGTGGCAGGGTATACTAACTTTGTCACAACGTTTGTAACGCCCATAAGGAGGCGTGTCCGGTATGGAAAAGTATATATATTCTTGATCAGTATCACCTCCTGAGTCGATTTAGCGATGTCCGTCTGTCTGTCCGTCCGTCTGTCCGTCCGCACGATAGCGGTCGCAGTTTTGGAGATATCGACTTGAAACTTTGGGTACATATTTTTCTCGTGAATACTGAGATCAAGTTCGAGAATCAGCCAAATCGGACAAAAACTGGGCGAGGCTCCCATACACCGGAAAAAAAGGTCAACATTTTTCAAGTCTTTTTTATTGCTGCATTCGATTGGAAATGTTTAGAAACGTATTTTTGATATGGTCCGAGGTTCCGAAGCCACATATATAATGGTCTAAATGGGGTCTTGAGACCAATTTTTTTTTTTGGTGGATTTAATTGGAAATTTTTAGAAATGGATTTTGGACATGGTCCGAGGTTCCGAAGCCACATATATAAGGGTCTAAATGGGGTCTTGAGACCAATTTTTTTTTTTGTTGGATTTAATTGGAAATTTTTAGAAATGGATTTTGGACATGGTCCGGGCTCCAAAACCACCTATAATTGGCTCAAAATAGGCTCAAATTTTTTATGATCGAGGTACTTCTTCCTACTGTGTGGGGGTATTTCAACTTCGGTATAGCCGAAGATAGTCCACTCTCTAGTTTTTATAAATGTTAGCCGGACTGGTAAGATATCGAACCCACGACACTGCGATCGTAAGTTAGATGAAGTAGCCAACTAAACGCCTACACACCAAAGCCACTTTGACTTATACAATACCTTTAGCTAATATCGATTAACTTTAGCAAGCTATATGCGCAATGCTTTAATGTACATACACACACAAAAAATTACGTTTGACATAAACAAAAAACCTTCGAACCAAAGTTGCCTCCTTTAAGAAAATAACACTGCCACAAGACTATCATATTAGACTTTCATATTTGCATATATTCCCAGTACAATATTAAGGTCACCACACACCAACGCGAAATACCACAGCCGCTCGAAACTTACTCAAAAATGTTTATTGCAAACAGGGACTGGAACCGAAAGGAATATCGGTTTCGGTTCCGGTTCCCTAATTTTAAAATATTTCAGTTTCGGTTCCGGTTCCGCTTCTCAGATTTCCAAAATATCGGTTTCGGTTTCGGTTCCGGTTCTTAGATTATAAAAATACCGGTTTCGGTTCCGGTTTCGGTTCCGGTTTCGGTTCCATAAACTCAAAAAAAAGTTTGAATTTGAAAGTGACAAAATGATACAAAAGTTAACAACTGGATTTTCCACTTTAATAAGCATAAACTTATTTATTGTTAATCGTTTTACCTCCCAAAATCCCTCAAACCAAAATCAAGAAAGCAAAAATATTCAATTAATTGAATTTCAAAAATAGTTTTTAATTCATTTTGAAATATGTATGTACAATTGTGGTTTTTATTTTTCGATTTTTGTAGAAGTAGTTTGTTTTTCTGTAGCCCACAAAAAATTAAATTTGTATTTATTGGTCCTACATCGAAAAAAGTTCGTAAAATACGACTGGGCTTGCTTAGAAATAGACCAAAATAAACAAGATAAGAATAAAGGAATTCGTTTAAGAACACATGAAATCCAACTTTTTGCATAATTTTTTAAACATTTTTATTGAGCATGACAAGAAAATTTCGTTAAAAATTATAATTTTAATTTGTATTTTTGACTTATAAAATTATGAACGGAGAACCGAAAAATAAAACAGTTTCGGTTTCGGTCCCTAAATAAAAAAAAAGTTTCGGTTTCGGTTCTCAAATTTTCAAAATATCGGTTTTCTGTTCCATAAAATAAAATGAGAATCGGCCACACAGAAGGGACTTGAATGCAGAAGTACTGCTGACAGCGTGGCCATTATTTTGGTGGATCATTTTTAATGAATTTGGGACTTATGAAACTGGGGCGGTCATTTGTTGGGGCTTCCGTATTAGGTGATTTCGTACCCAACCCAGCAAGTTCCTTTAAGCGTGCATGTCTAGGGAATGCCAAATGTGGCAAAAGAATCGATAGTTACACAACCGATTTTGCAAAAAAAATCAATCGTGAACTAATGATTACACTAGTTAACAGCCAAAATATAACATTGTGCAAATTATATTTTCTAAACTAATTTGGGGTCGCTAAACTCGAAAATCGAAAATATTTTTTTTTCTTGGGGCCGTTCGCGAAATGTTGCAAATTTTTGAAATTTTGGGTTGTGGCTCTACTTACTTTAGAATATCTCAAGAGCGATAATTTTGATTGAAGGTAGCTTTTTACTATTGCACAGATAATAAAAATACGCATCCAACGAATATAAGGTGATAAAGATCGGATTAAAATTGACTGAGTTATCGGTGCAGGAAGTTGGATTTTATTACCATTTTTCAGATCGATGTCAAATAAAATATTCAATAGGACATTTCATTGTGCAACTTCACAGTCGGATAAAATTGGACAAAGTTATTAAGGATTTAGTGAAAAAAGAAATTTTAATTTTTTTCAAAAGATAATGGAAAAGTGTTTTTTTTTATAAAACTATTCTTATATTTATCATTCCTGACTTTTTTCATCAAGAAATGTGTGACATTGAAAGACGATATCAAGGCAGTTGGGATGAAAGTATGATGGGAGACTACTGCTGGTTCCTTTACAGAGAGGATTCGGCCCAGAAAAAACGACAAAGTCTGGTCGTTCATCATTCCCTATCGATTGATGTTAAAAAAGTCAGAAAGAATTAAAAAATTAAAATATCCTTTTTCACAAAATTCTTAATAACTTTGTCCAATTTTATCCGACAGCGCCCAAATTGGGGGTAGAAGTTACACAATGAAATGTCCTATGAAATGAAAAAATAAAACAATTTTTTTGCAATTACATCTGTCTGCAAAAAATCATTTTATTTGACTTCGATCTGAAAAATGGTCAAAAATGGTAATAAAATCCAACTTCCTGCACCGATACGTTGGATGCGTATTTTTATTATCTTTGCAATGGTAAAAAGCTGCCTTCAATCGAAAGTATCGTTCTTGAAATGTTCAAAAGTAAATAGAGCCATAACCCCAAATTTCGAAAATTGGCAATATTTCGCAAAAAGCCCCAAGGAATTAAAAATAATAAACAGTGTTATATGGCAACGCTAGCCTTGTGGCAGTATTTTTTCCTTAAAGGTGGCAAAGGTGAATCTAAGCTATTTTTGTTTCTCTCAAACATGATTTTTTGTGTGTTTATACTAGATCCCGAAGGCTTTTCGCAATCCCGGGATTTTCGGGACTGAAAATTGCAATCCCGGGATCCCGGGATTTTTCGGGATTTAATACTTTTACTAGCAAAATGCATTTTAAAAAAATAAAAAAAAGTTTTTTATGTGTTTCATTGGAAAACTGATAGTTTTAGCGTAAATAAATAAACATACACATTAATTTCAATTTATTAAATGAATTTTTTTTTTATTTTTAGTATTTGATTTGTTTCTTTAGGAAAGACACAATTCAATTGAAAAGTCATAGGTTCAAGCCCGCGAGAGGTGACAATTTTTTTTTTAAATCCATTGCTTTATATTTATACCCTGCACACTAAGGGTATATTGTTTTTGTACCACCGTTTGTAACGCCAATAAGGAGGCGTGTCCGGTATGGAAAAGTATATATATTCTTGATCAGCATCACCTCCTGAGTCCATTAGTCCATGTCCGTCTGTCCGCCTGTCTGTCATTTCGCACGATAACTGTTGTAGCTTTTGAGCTATCGACCCCAAATTTTGGGATTCGTCTTATTTTGGCGAATGATTGGACGGTATTGAAAATGGGCAACATCGGATGAGAGCCACGCCTACCTCCCATACTTGGAGGAATATTGGAAAGTTATCGATAAATATTGGATAATTATCGATAAATATTGGAAAATTATCGATAAAATATCGATAAAAAATCGATAATATATCAATAAAAAATCGATAAATTTTCGAAAAACTATCGAAAAATTATCGTTAAATATCGAAAAATTTGAATAAAATATCGAAAAACTATCAATAAAATACCGATTTTCGATAAAATTACTAACATATGGTCTCAGAATGTATCGTACTTGCATGTGCAGGGTATTATAGCTTCGGTCAGACCGAAGATAGTTCTCTTACTAGTTTTGTTTCCTTTTTTTTAATCTTCCTTTTTTAATGTAACATTTCAACTTCCCACATTAGGCTACATCAAAAATGTCTTTCCATTCTTCGCAAAATTTAATAAAAGTTCACATATTTCACAAATTTCTATAAAAAAAAATAACATATAAAAACATAGAAAATATTTCTGCATCTAAATATACAAAATATATTTAGTAAACATTTCATTTTTCTTCCATTTCGCTTCTTCCTCATTGTGAATTATTGCGCATTGATTACAGATGGGCGCGTGAGTGAATTTCTCTCATGATCACGCAGGCTCACACTAGATAAAAAGTTAATCACGCACACTCACGCACGACAAAAAGTCAATCACGCACACTCACGCACGACTAAGAACCACTCACGAACCGCTAAGAGAAACTCATGAAAATTCAATAAGGCAAATCAGTTTTTTAAAAAAAATATTTTTACTTAAGACAATTTGATTTTTTTTAATTTAACATATATATTTAGAAAATTTGTAATATACTTTTTTTATATATATAAAGAAATCTAAAAATAATACGTATTATTTCACGTGTACGAGTATAACATTTTTATTCAAAGAAATTCTTTTACAAAAATATAAGAAATTACTTAAATGAAACTTATGTATGTATCAGTCTTGTAAAGTAATTGAGCCCTATCATGAGTGTCGTTTATACTACGAAACAACCTGTGTGGTTTTTTTCAACCAAATTTAGTTTAGGTATCATGTAACTCAAACGCCATCGAATAATTCATAAGATGCATTATTGTGAATTTTGGTTATTTGGGTGTGATAGACAACAGTTATCGCATTTGTTTTTTGGACCTGCGACGCTTTTATGTCGTAAATTACTAATTTGTTATATTCTTATTGATTGATAGTTTTCAAGTTTTTTAATAAGAAAACTAAAGTGCAAAACTATTTGTCAGGTAATGAGAATGCCAAAAACTGCTGCCATTGCGGCGTTTGTGAGCAGAAGGGTAGGTTAGGTTAAGGTGGCTATCGGCACGCCGATACACTTAGACCAAAAGAGGTCCATTGTGATACCACAGGATCCATATTCCCTTCCCCCTATGCCCCAAACTATTTGGAGTTCAAGAAGAACCTATGAAGGCCTGATATACTAGCCGTAGAGAGATCGCCTAGACTGTCCAGGAAGAATGACCCCAACTGGGCCCCCCTTGCTCGAGACAGTGCCGGGCAGGAGCAGAGAAGATGCATCACAGTCTCCTCTTCCTCCTCATCCATACAACTCCTACAGAAGTCATTAGCGAAGACCCCAAGCCTTACCGCATGGCGCCCAATCAAACAGTGACCAGTAATCACACCTACCACCTTCGAGATGCTGGCCCTAGGCAGTGCGATGAGTCTCTTAGAACGCTTCAGATCTAGCACCGGCCAGATCTGTCTTGTTGTGTTACAAGTGGTTCCAGAGGCCCATCAATTGCTAGTCTTGGCGATAGAATCAAGACGAAGCAGTAGCTTGCACGTGCTGAGCGCGATACCTAGCTTTACCTTATCTGGTAGGATCTGTATTGTGGTGCCCTGCCTTGCGAGTTCATCAGCTTTGCAGTTCCCTGGAATGTCCCTATGCCCCGGCACCCAGACGAGGTGGATGTTAAACTGCTTAGCCAACTCGTTAATAGATGTGCGAAAGTTCGAGGCTACCTTTGATGTTAGGAGGACAGATTCCAAGGATTTGATTGCGGCCTGAAAATCGTAATATCCTGAGCATATATTACGTTACGCCGCAGCCAGTTCATAACTTCTTTTATAGCCATCACATCTGCTTGGAATACACTGGTCGGGAAGGCGAAATGAGAGACCTACATTAAGTTCGTCAGAGAAGACTCCTCCACCGACTTTGTTGTCGAGCTTGGAACCGTCCGTATAAAAGTGAATTTGATCCCTCTTCCTTGGCCACTGCTCCTCCCAGTCGGACCGGGACGGAATAGTGGTACGGAAGTCTCTTGTGAAGGAGATTTCGGGAAGAATGTAGTCGGTTGTCCCAGGAATGGATTTAGTACCAACAAGAATTGAAGAGTGCCCCTTAGTAGAGTAGCCCCATTGATTTGTGGATCTAAGCCTGACCGCCGCCATCGCAGTCATTTGTTTGGCAAGAAGATCTAAGGGCGTCTGAGGGAGTGGATCTCAACGCCCCACTGATAGATATGGAGGCCATACGCCGGACTTTCGTTAAAAATTTTCGATATATGACTTTGTCCAGAGCTGGCCACCATACAAGAATTCCATATAATAAGATAGGCTCGTTCGATAATGTTAGATTTCCAGCTAAGTTTCCAATCCAAAATTAGACCTAAGTATTTGGCTTGATCTGGAAAAACTAACTGTGTACCATTCAGAGAGGGAGGGTCTATCGGCGGAACTTTGTATTTCCTAGAGAAGAGAACCAAGTTAGAGGTCCAAGTTGAGAGCTTTGAGAGAGCATGTTGTAACAAATCTCTCAGGGCTGCCAGGAACTTACCTCGCACAGCAATCGCAACATCATCCGCATAGGCGACTACCTTGCACCCCTCCAGTATTAGTAGTAGTTCATTAACCGCTACATTCCATAGAAGAGGAGAGAGGACACCACCCTGAGGTGTGCCTCTACTGACAAATCTCCTTGCTTCCACATCTCAGCCACTATTAACTTATATGTTCCCCAGTCCGTTCTTCTAAGATTCCTAAAAGGTATTTGGACTGAGGGAAGGTCGTTTAAACCAAATTGCAGATATCGATGATCAGAAAAGGAGTCTTCGTTGGACACCTTCCAATCCGTAACCTTATCAAACAGGAAGTCAGAGACAAGGGTTATGTCCAAAACCTCCTGCCTATTGGAAGTAATAAAGGTTGCTTCGTTACCCTTATTACAGATGAAAAGGTTAGTGCATTTAATGTAATCAAAAAGTGACTGACCCCTTTCGTTTATGTTTCGTTTATGTCCCAGACAGTGTGGTGTGCGTTGGCGTCAAATCCAAGTATGAGCCCACGCCTTAGTTTCCTCGCTTCATCGATCACCCTCCCCAGTAGGCCTGGAGGGAGGGGCCCTTGATGGTCATGGGCCAGATATGCCGAGGTGACCCAATAGCTGGTTGAGGCCAGCTCCAGGTTTGCCACGACGATGTCTCGATCGCTGTAATTAGAGAGCATAAAAATATTAAGACTGCTCCTCGCTAGGATACAAGATCTTGGAGTACCTTTATCCGATGAAGCATACAGTCTGTAGTTGCTTGCCCTTAATCCAAGTACGGTCCCCACAGACCCACGGTTCTTGGATAAGAACAATCGTCATTGCTCCTATCAATGACGGCCATACCGAAGCTGCCCTGCGCTACCTCGCTGTAGGACCGCACAGAAGTGTTGTGCGTTTTCGTCCTTTTGGCCATCTTGGGCGATTCCTCCACTGACCGCTGCCTTTTGGAGGTAAGGTCGCCCTTGACAGGAACTCTGTCCTGGGCCAGGATTCATTTAGCCGAGAGAAGAGAAGCTTTCTGCCCCCGGGCCATTGAGGTGCTAGGTCTGGGCTCCTCATCCAACCGCCCAACAGTCTTGTCACACAAAACTGAAGATCGCCTCCGGTCGAATTGTCACACAAAGCGGCCGGTGGGCGAACACCGTCCTTTTTGGAAACCGAGTTTCTTGCCGGCTTTTTGAGAGTGCCGGTCTCTTTAAATTTCTTAGAAAAATTTGGAGCTCTCATAATAAATCCCACGAGTTGCGGAGAAGGGAAGGGTACACCCGCACAGAGATCCGCATTGTGCGAGCAAGGCTGGCTAATCCAAAAGGCGCCTGGTATTCGGATACTCCGTTAACGACTGAGCTATTTAAATGGGCCCCCAGCCTGGTTGATCCTCGGCACGGGTCGTGTGACACCTTGAGCCAGCCCATGATTATCTCTTGGTTTCAGGACTCTTCTGGGAGAATTCCGAGAATCATTGACTCAGCCCCCACACCACGACAAGGTGGATAATCCTCGAGGAGGAAGCAGAAGGGTAAAGTTACGCCAATTCGTGTTTATACTGGTAAGTATGTCGGGTGGGTTGACTTCTGACTTTGGTGCATATTTCACAGTAATAATAGTGTGTGTGTGTTCAGACGAGAGTTCTACTGAAGACTGGTCAGTTGAGTTCGTTTAAGGGTCTTGATTACTGCAAAGTCAATAACATCTGGAATTTTGGGTCTGTCTGTGGGCCAGTATGTTGGCGTTCCTGACGAAACCACTTCAAGACCGAGTCTGCTGGTTGTATTCCATAGTATTCTTCCTTTGGGCGAAATCAGGCGAGATCCCCAATATGTGGTTTTGGTCTTAAAATCTCCAGCTACGAGAAATTTTTGGCCAAGGGTCGCAAAAAAAGTCGCAAACTGCTGTTCAGTTATTTTGGAGCTGGGTGGACAATAAATTGCAGATATTGTTAGTCCGTTTATGAATTCATCAAGAAATACTGGAGGCTTGCAAATACTCGGTGCAATACTCCTGTAAAACATAGGGCCCTATCATGTCGTCTATACTACGAAACGACTTGTGTCGTTTTTTTTCGACCAAATTTCATTTTCGTATCATGTAACTCAAGGACCATCAAACAATTCATAAGATGCATTATTGTGAATTGTGTTTTTTTGGGTGTGATAGACAACAGATATCGCATATGTTTGTTGGACCTGCGACGCATTTATGTCGTAAATTACTATTTTGCTATGTTCTTATTGATTGTTTGGTAGTTTTCTGAGTTTTCTAAGAAAAATAAACTAAAAACCAGTGTTCAAAATGCTGCATGAAAAATAACACTGTTTTGAGCTGAAACATTTAAATTTTATGAATTTCATTTTACTGCGCTATTGCAATTCAAAATTTATCAGTACAAGCTTATGCTTTGCTTCATTTTCAAGTAGAATGAATTAGCAGAAGTAATAGTAATAAGAATAAGCAGTAGTTCTAAAATCAGTAATTCATAAAAATACGAAATCATATTAGTTATTGCATTAGCTTTGCTTATGCTGATTGAAAATGAATTAGCATAAGTAATAGTAATAAGAATCAGCAGTAGCTTTAAAATCAGTAATTCAAAAAACTAAAAATCATATCAGTTTTGGTGAAATAGTAATAATTCAAAAGACTAAAAATCATATTAGTTTTTGAATGTGCACTGCTGAACAGCAGTATGTTACTGGATATACAGTAGCTTCCAAGGTTGCCAGGTTTTACTACGGGAATTAATCGAATGGCTGTAGAAATAATTCTGTGGGTAATACCAATTGAGGCAAAAGTCCTCAAATATAGTTTTAAAAAATCTAAATTTTATAAAAAGAGATTATTGCTATTAACCACATACCACTCGATTATTATATTATACCAATAATAAACCTTGGCAACCTCGGTTGTAGCACAACACAGCAGGGTTCTCGTTCTACCAATTTCGCGTTGAGTCTTCCATTTCTATTTTTCTACTACAGTTATAAGTTTTTCTACTACATTCAAGGTATTTCTATTAAATTCCATTTATTTCCAATTTAACTCAATGTTTATAAAAAAAATTCGTGATACCTTCTGCTAAAAAATGTATGCTTGATTTTGGCGATTTTCTTTTTTGTGTCTACAACCATTTCAAAAAATCTACTGCCACTGAAAATCTACTACTAAATCGAGAAAATTGTAACGACTCCTGAAATCTGCAACCCTTCGGTCTACTACATGGCGGGCGCCAATAAAATACAAATATTCATTTTGTTATTAAAGAATGATTCATTCTGAATGAAGTCATAAAATTCTTTTATTTATATTTTACTATCGTAGTTTTTTGAATATCAGAGTTGGAAAACTCAGTTCACGCACATGTATGGCGGTGCTAATTTTTGAATTACTGATTTCAAAGCTTCTTTCGATTCTTATTACTATTTCAGCAAAACTAATGTGATTTTTAGTTTTTTGAAATTTTACTATTTCAGCAAAACTAATATGATTTTAAGTTTTTTGAAATTTTACTATTTCAGCAAAACTAATATGATTTTTAGTTTTTTGAATTATTACTATTTCAGCAAAACTAATATGGTTTTTAGTGTTTTGAATTATTACTGTTTCAGCAAAACTAATATGATTTTTAGTTTTTTGAATTACTGATTTTAGAGCTACTGCTGATTCTTATTACTATTACTTCTTCTAATAATTTTCAATCAACATAAGCAAAGCTCATGCAATAACTAATATGATTTCGTATTTTTTTGAATTGCTGATTTTAGAGCTACTGCTGATTCTTATTACTATTACTTATGCTGATTCATTTTCAAGTAGTAGAAGCAAAGCATATGCAGAAGCAAAAACTAATTGTCAAGCAATGAAAATGCAAAAAAAGGAAAAATGCAAGCAAATGACCCGTGTGACGTCAGCAACAAATTAATAACAAACAGAGCCATGTGGTATCTAATTTGTATCTTACTTGCAAACATCTGCAAACACTTTTTGTTTACTTTTGAGTAAAAACCATAATTTTCTTTCATTAAACCATTCCAAATGTAAAAAAAATTACCTCTATTGAGTTTTGGTGCGAATTCCGGACTTCTTTTCATCAACTCCACTAACTTTGCAAGATGTGCTCTGTTGCTTGAAATCAAAATAAAAAACCACCGCGAACATGAGAAAATTTGTATTGCGCTTAGACTTTCACCGTTTTCACCAAAAAGTCTGCCAGATCTCTACGTCTCAACAGATTCCACTCATATTAGGCTTAAAATTTTCGAAATTAAATAATCTATTGAACAAAATAATAAAACAATTTTTTTTCAATTTATTCTGTCTGATAAAAGTGGTTCCATTTCACTTTGATTTGAAAAATCGTCAAAAATTTCATTAAAATCGAACTTTCTGCACTCATAAATTAGTCATCCGATTTAATTCGATGATTATGATTTTATATTCGTCGGATGTATAAAGTTATGTTCTATCAAAATTACCGTTCTTTCAATATTTTCAAGTAAGGAAAACTCCTACCCCGAAATTCGAACATTGCGAATATTTCGCAAACGGCACGAAGGAAAAAAAATAAATGCGATTTTCGTGTTTAGCGACCCCTAATTAGTTTAGAAAAATATAGGTTGGAAAAAGTCATCGGCAATGACGGTCGAAAAAAACGACATCGATTATACGCAGATTCACAATGGATAGAAATTTGATCGAAAAAAACGACACAGGTCGTTTATCGTAGCATAAACGACACTCATGACAGGCCCACTGATTAGTTTCGTAATGATTATTGACATTGTACATTTAATTAAATTCAAATGGCTGTGGAAAATTAAATAAAATGTTTTGAACTATCATGAGTATATCGAACGCCACAGATATTTATATATGAAATTATAAAGTGACTCACGCTCACGCACGAACGTAATCACAAATTGCCGCTCACGATCACGCACACTCACGCACAAATTGAAATTTTCAATCACGCTTACGCGTTTTTAAAAATTAAATAAAATGTTTTGAACTATCATGAGTATATCGAACGCCACAGATATTTATATATGAAATTATAAAGTGACTCACGCTCACGCACGAACGTAATCTCGAATGGCCGCTCACGATAAAATCACGCGAGACTCACGACACGCGCCCATCTTTAGCATTGATCTAGAAGTTGTCGGTTATATTTGCTCGGTAAAAATAAATTGATTTAATAAAAATAGAGACTAACATTAAACATTGAACTTTTATTAAAAAATACCTATTATTTAGGTTAGGTTAGGTTAGACTGGCTGGCCGAAGCCACGCATAGACCTACAAGGTCCCTAGCGATACCAGAAAGGAGTCTTTGTTGTTTCAGCGAAAGTAAACATCATTTAACATGCAAGCGTTGTTTGCAAATCTTATAAGAGAATTCACACTAAGTCCGGCGACTTCTTCTAGTCCCCCAAACATCGAAGCTCCTAAGTACTTCAAACGAGTTCCCGAGAGAGCGGGACAGAAGCAGAGGAGATGTTCCAGAGTCTCCTTTTCCTCTTCTAGACATTTCCTGCATTCATCACTGTCAGTCAGTTTTAGCTTAAACGCGTGAGCTGCCACCATACAGTGACCAGTTAGAACACCCACTAATGTTCTACAATTTTTTCGATCAAACGATATAACATTTTTTGTGTGGCAATCATTGTATGGTTTGCACATGATTTTGGCAATTCTGCAGGTAGTTAAATTTGTCCACCTTGCATTCGCCCTTCTCCACATGCTTTCTTCCAGATATCTATTGATTTCCTGCAGAGGCATCAGTACTTCGCTGATTTGATCCTCTGGCAGACTAGTTCCCTTTTTTGCAATATCATCTACGGTTTCGTTTCCCTCTATGCCCTTGTGACTCGGTTCCTGGTGTTGGGCTCCAGCTGACATTTTCGAGCCATCTGTGTATATATTGAAAGTTTTGCGCATTGGTTTCATGCCCTCGCGCCAGCCTTCTTTTCTTATAATAGTTTTTATCCTTTTTCCATGGTACATTGTCGGAATCATATAGTCTGAAGCGACCGTAGCATCCCGGCCTATAGAACTGTGTCCGAAGGATCTGCAAGTAAGTTGTCCTGTTACTCGTAGTCTTAATGCGGATTTTGCCGCCCGATTCTCTGCATAGAGGTCAATCGGAGGTAGGTTGAGGATAGCTTCAAGAGCTGCTGTAGGAGTGGTTCTAATTGCCCACGTCGTACATAGCGCTGCGAGTCTCTGAACTTTCCATGGGCTTGACGTATGTTTTCTTTTTGATGACGGTCCACCATACCAGGATACCATACATTAGTATGGGCCTAACTATGGCTGTGTAGCACCATTGCATTAGTTAAGGTGATATGCCCCATGTGCTTCCAAGCATCCTTTTACATGCATATAAAGCGTTAGTGGCCTTCTTCACCCTCTCTTCAACATTGAGCTTCCAGTGCAGCTGGTTGTCCACAACTACTCCTAGATATTTGGTATGTGATTTGAGTATTAGGTTGGTACCATTTAAGATGGGTGGTGCCCATTCCGGGACCTTATACTTTCTAGTGAATAGTATCATGTCCATTTTCTCCGCATTTACACTCAGACCTGCTTCTGTCGCCCACTTGAGTATAGTGTCGAGAGTGTCCGTCATGAGTGCACTTAAAGTTGATGGGCATCTCCCCGTTATAATTACAGCAATGTCATCAGCATAGGCTATTAATCTCGGGGCCTTATCATCGAAGTATGTGAGAATTTTGTTGACTACCAGTATCCAAACCAGTGGAGATAGAACGCCTCCTTGCGGTGTTCCTCTGCACGTTTCCTTTGTCACTACAGCCCCGTTCCATTCTGCTTTTATCTGCCTGCAGCTCAATAGGCTTTTTATCCACAGATAGATAGCATTGTCGATTCCTATATTATATAGACCCTGCAGTATAGCTTCCGTCGATACATTGTTGAAGGCCCCTGCAACATCCAGAAAAACCCCTAGATCGAATTCCCCATGTTCCAGTGCCTTCTCTATACCAAGTACTAACGAATGGAGCGCAGTCTCGGTGGATCTGCCTTTTGTATATGCGTGTAGTGCTTTTGACAGACATCCAGGGTCTATTGTGTCACCTTTATATGCTGCCAAAATTTTCTCAAAGGTTTTTAGGGGGAAAGACGTAAGACTGATCGGTCTGTAGTCTTTCGAGTATAGGTGACTGCTTTTCCCTGCTTTCGGTATAAAGACAACCCTCGCTACTCTCCAGGCTGCAGGCACATAGTTGTACTTCAGACATCCTATAAATATAGCTCTTAGCCATGGTATTATAAGATCTGTTCCCTTTTGTAACATGGCCGGAAATATTCCATCAAGTCCCGGTGATTTGAATGATGCAAAAGAGTTTATTGCCCACTCTAATCTGGTTAATGTGATTATATTATGCGGTACAGTGTCAATCATGCTTCTGACTGGCTCCCTGTTATACGCGTTGGTGCATCCTGGGAAGTGCACCCTAGCAAGCTCTTCTAGTGAATCGTTACAGTTGTTCGTCCACTCGCCGTTTTCCTTCCTGACAAGGCTTGGCATAGATGGGTGCTTCGCTAGCAGTTTTCTCAATCTCGCTACTTCCACCGTCCTTTCTATGCCCCCGCAAAATTCCTTCCAGGAGTTTCTTTTGGCGATACGGACCTGTTTTTTTGTATTGTTTTAGTACATCTTTGTATTCGCACCAGCATTCTTCACAATCTGCTGTCTTGGCCAGCTTGAAGATTTCCCGAACGTAGCGCCTTTGTGACCCCACCTCCCTGTTCCACCAGGGTGGTTTGGTTCTGCGCTTGGTACGCACTGAAGGACACGAAATTAGATACGACTTATTGAGTTAGTAAGTGCCTCGAGTTTTGTCTCGAGAAGTGATTACAGTTTGTTTGTCTAATTCCCTCATCGGAACTTTTCTATATAGGACCCAGTTTGTATTTTTCGGATTCCTTAGATCTTTTCTTATTTGGGTTGGGTAGAAACTAACATTGAAGCTTAAATACTTGTGATCTGAGAACGACGGTGTTTCCAGCACCTTCCATTCTGCGATCGAGGTATTTTCTCCGGTGGATAGTGTGATATCAAGAACGTTTCTTGAGGTGGGTCCAATGTACGTTGGTTCCTCACCTCGATTAGCGATTATAAGTTCAGTTTGCAAAATGTAGTACAGTAAAGACTCACCTCTGTCATTCATGTCTGCGCTACCCCATACCGTGTGATGTGCGTTTGCATCAGAGCCGATGACAAGGGGCTGCTTCCTCTCGCTGGCTGTTTCCACCAGTCTCTGAAGCTCTAGAGGTGTAGCGTTACCGTCGTGTGGCATATAGCATGACGCAAGGTGTAGAGGATCATCTCTGCCGCCATCCATTGCCACTACTGTCAGGTCGTCTGTGGAGAAGTAAGCTGAAATATAAGAGTGTATACTTTTCTTAACCAGTATAGCCGTTCTTACCTTGTTGCTTACATTCGGGATGTATGTATTGAAGTTTCGTGACCTTAGCCCAGATACCAAGTTACCCGAAGCTATCCAGGGTTCCTGGACTAAAGCCACATCGTAGCGGCCTTCTTCTAGGTTCAGAAGAAGTTAGACTGAGGCCATCTTACTGCGATGGAGGTTTATTTGAAGGACCTTTAGCATTTGCTACTGGCTCCTCCACTGGGATGGGTTCGCACTCCATTTCACCTTTTTCCTCGACATCGCGTAGATTGAGAGAGGAGCTAAGGATTTCGTCGAGGTCCTTCTCAACTTCTCCTGCCCCTAGCGTGTTTTCGTTGTTGTCGGCTGGATGGCGTTTTTTCAGGCGTAGGTACACTTTGCCAACTCCCCATGCCATTTTCCCAAACCGTGCGTACACAGTATCCTCGGCCACCTTGTTGATCTGCAAGATGTAGCTCTGCCCCATGCCGTTAGCGACAGGCTTGGCGACATGCAACACCTTCCAGTCACTCGTTTGGACGTCTGGATTTTGCCGTTGCAGAAGACGCAGTGCATTTTGCGGTTCTACCACTCGAGGTATGAAGACCTTCGCTTTGGGCAGGGACGGAATGTTAGTGCGTTCCACTACTTCGAGTGACGCTCCAACCCATAGATCGTGGAATGTCTTCACAATTCCCTTCACCCATTTCAGCGTCGGATCGTCGAGACACTTGAGTATTTTAACTCCTTGGAACCATCCGGCACCATCAAAGGATGGCATAGGCGCGTTTGGCTCCGCGTTCATTTTTCGAACATGGCCTCTAGCAGCTTTAGCTCGAATGCTTTCCACCGTTCTTCTGACATCTGGCCAAGCAAATCGCTTCGGTCGATGAGCGCCACTATTAGGTGTTGTTTGGCCACTACATTCGCCACCGCGCATCTACGTTAGCCGCAGCAGCCGCTTTGGATGTTGATGGCCTCTCGCGTGTGGCAGCTCCCTCCTTTTGCTTTGGCCTCTTACCAGAGGGGCCCTCGCTTTCGGTGGAACGCTGACGTTTGGACGCAATGCCTTCCTCGATCCTGTTGGCAAACTTCGGATCTGAGGGTAGACACCAAGTCCTCGTTGCAAAGTGCGCACGGCCATTCTCCATAGTGTCCTTCGCCCAAGCCAGCCTATCTTTTTCATCGTTCGATAGGTCCGACTTGCCCTCCAGACGATCGCAGATTTTCACCGCCGCCTTGTACTGCGCTTTGGCTTTCATTCCCTTTTTACCTATTATTTAAAAACATAAAAAAATGTACCACCATTACTTTGTACGATAGACAAAAATTAGATTAATGTCATTTACAATGTTTTTTGGGATTCTAATTCTATTGTCTTGTTATTGAATATATCGATACCTTGAAGCACAACCATCCTTTGTCCATTTTTTCAAAACTCTAGAAAATGAAAAACAAGTTTTCAAATTGGTATGTTTTGTATGGTAATTGATTTTTAATTCCTCGTTTTTCAATTACTTTCATTACGATTCCCACAAACCACTATAGCCAATCTGATGCATCTTCTTCTCAGGAATCCAAAAATGACAAAAACTAGATTTTCATGAAAACGGACATTGGATGGTTGTGCTTTAAGGTATCGATATGAGATACTGGCACTATAGAGTAATAGACTTGCTGTTTTTTCTTTGCTTAAACTTTTTACCTAAGGGTATAAAATTTTTTTTGCATGCAAAAGAAAGTTAAGTGATAGCAATTTTTCCTGAATTTTTATGCGAAAAAACTCTAATTTTTTTTAGTTGCAATGCATATTTTATTTTATTTTTTTTGGGTATTTGTATAGGAACGAATTGATTTTTTGCCTCAAAAAGGGTCAAACGTTGACCGATTTCGAAAAGTTTTCCGCACTATTACTTTTCGATTAGCGAAAATTTTTGTTTTTTGGACCACTCTAATATAACTACAAAAATAATTTTGAAAAAAATTCAAATATGACTAGTAAATTAAAGGGGAAAACTTTGTAAACTGTTAGACTATATGGCAGCTTTTTTAGTTTTTTGCTACTAACATAGTTAGGGGTAATTCAAAATTTACGAAGTGGTTTCGTTATACAGTCGAACTTCCCTATACTGAATTCGCTTGGGACCAGAAAATCATTTTATTATATAGAAACTTCATTATACAGAAGTTCATTTCCCTATAATGAACTCGCACGGGACCAGAAAATCACTTTGTTATATAGAAACTTTATTATATAGAAGTTCACAATAGAGAAGTTCGACTGTAGGTTAGGTTAGGTTATAAGAGTGTGTGGTACAAAAAGTACCATTTCCACTCGGAGGCCCATTGTGAATCCCTTTTATATTTAATATTTTGTGTGCGTACATGTGAAACCTATGCTCTGCCAGCTCTGTTGTGCTCTCAAAGAACCGGGAGCCTAGTGCTCGTTGGCGCTTTGTTTGTAGAGGACAGTGGCAGAGGAAATGTTGTATAGTTTCTAGTTCATACTCATCTCCGCAGCTCCTACATATATCTGTGGTTACTATGTGCCTTTTCCCCAAAATGGATCCTATCCTTTGATCCAGCTTTGTATGTACAGGTCCACAGATGGCAGGCCTAGCAAGTTATCTATTCCCGCCCTAGGGTGTGCTTCTTACGGCTCCCGCAATCGATCTATAGATATACCGGTATACCGGCTAGCGATTGCACTTTCGTGAGGAGTCCTAGGCGACTTCCAACATTAGTAGTGGTCCACCACACCAACGACCCATAGATGAGGATAGGGCGTATTATTGCAGCATACATCCAGTGAAGGATTCGTGGTTGCAACCCCCATCTTTTCCCAATGGTATTTTTACAAATGTAGAACGCGTTGAGTCCTTTTCTCATTCTCTCCTCTGTGTTTCTTTTCCACATAAGTTTGTGGTCCAGAATGACACCGAAGTATTTAGCTTCATTAGATAGTTTAAGTTCAATTCCTTCTAGTTGTGGTAACCTGAAGTAGGGAATTTTCGTCTTTCTCGTGAACAGTACTAATTCTGTCTTAGAGGGGTTAACTCCAAGTCCGTTTAGTTTCGTCCAGTCTGAAATATCTTTAGATTTCCGACTTTTCTGTCAACACTAGTCACTGTGGATTGTAAAGAGGCTTGAAGCTCCGTTCGCGACGAGTGTTGAAATCAAGTTCCAGTCGGTCCTCCGAGGGTTTCTGTAGGGCTTAGGTTTTTCTTTGGAAAGATTAATATCGAAGAGAATCCGATTATGATCAGAGAAAGAACATTTGTCGGACACTCTCCAGTTATCTACCTCAATATTATTATTTGCTGTTGATAGTGTTTTGTCTATTACCTCTTCTCTAACCCTGTTTTGAAACGTTGGCGTGTCGCCCTTATTGCAAATTATTAGGTTAGTATTCAATATGAATTCAAAAATTTACTCACCTCTTGTATTAATGTCAGTATTTCCCCATTGTCCATTGGCATCACAGCCCATTACCATTGCCAATCCGTGTGACCCGGCATAACTGACAAGTTGTCGGATGGCTGTCAATGGTGGTTCCGTCTTCTCATATGGCATATAGGCAGATGCCAGGATGATGTTTTTCCCGGCCGGTTGCTCGCATATTACCACCGTCAGATCGTCATTACTATACTGTGAGAGAAGAAAAATGTTATTAAAATTCTTTCTTGTGACAATGCAGGTTCTGAGTTTACCTTCACTTTATGAACAGTACGTTTTGTACCTTGTCGACCTTAATCCTTGAATCTGGTTCTTAACGATCCAGGATTCTTGGATCAGGGCCACGTCCACCTCCTCATCCTCCAGGAAAAGCATCAGATCGTCGGAAGCTACTTTACAGTGGTGCAAATTAATTTGCACTACTTGTAGGCGCCTGTGGTTCTGCGCTTTGATGGAGCCTTACCTTCAGCGTCCCCAGACCGAATTTGATGCTTCCTGAGCTCTTCTGCAGCTGGGCGAAGGATTGGGGATCAACAGTGATCTGGTAATCCTTGCCCGGCCCGTTTTTGCTCGTGGCTGAGGAGATAATTCTCCAGCTTTGGGCACTCAGGTCGCGATTCTGTCTGGAGATGAGCTTCAGGATCGAATCATCGCTTTCCGGCACTGGTGGGGGAATCCATACGGATACGAGTTTCCTCAGTGGCAGCTCCGCTCTGCTCACGATCTCCAATTGGGCTTCTGGCCAAATAGCGCCCAGGCCATTGACTACGCGAGACAGAAATTCTAGTGACTTTCTGTTTCCGCAGTCAACTACCTTTACGCATTTTGACCAGCCAGCCCCATTGAAGTCGAGCTCGTCGTCGTCTCCATCACCCGCAATCATGGCCTGCAGTATCTTTGCTTCAAGGATCAACCAGTTAGCCTGGGAAATCTTGCCGTCCAGGTCTGATCGATCGATGATTGCGATCAGCAACTCCACTTTAGTAGTTTTTGTGGCGGGTTTCGCTTTTTTCGACGTGCACGGTGCCTCTTCGCCAGATCTAGCCCTCTTCGTTTTGACCTCACTAGATCCTAGCTGCCTGTTAGAACAGCTTGGCTCATCTGCCTTACTATCCTCCCTTTTTAACAGCTCCGATGTGGCGCTTGTGGACGTCTTTTCTGACGGCAGTAGTGGGATTAGAGCCGACGGCAGGCGTGGTCGAGGCATCTTCGGATTTGGAGCGTGTTTGTTGGTATTTTTTCACACTCTTCATATGCTTCTCGACCAGCTTCTTGTCCCTAATCGATAGCGCTGACTGGTCTTTCTTGCCCATTGATTTCAGGTATTGTAGGGTGCGCCTATAACCCCCTTGGGCCTTCTGTTCGGCTGTTTTTGCTTTCGATACGGATGTCTCCGCCTCAAGCTGCGCTTCTTCCGTCCGAGGAACCTCCTGCAACAATTGGGCCTCTGTGTCGGAGTCGATTGTACTGCTGTGGCTAGCCTGAGAGAGAACCATATGTTCCTCACTGGTAGCGCTGTCAATGCAAAGGCCCTGAAGTCGAGAACCAATGCTACAGGAGGCCGCTGCAGAGTCACTTGCCAATTATCGACAAAGTGGAGCTCTAGTGGCGTGCCCCGCGTTTTTCGCAGTATATACCTATTATGCAATAACCGTTATATCAAGACGGTTTTCGCATTTTTATTTCGTACCCAAATGCTTGTGTTTTCATTAATTTGTTCCATCGCATACCGTACAGTGGGGCATTTTTCCGGAAAATGGAGATCAATTCACACAGGCTTCCTACGCATGTTTTGGATTTTCTTCTGGGCTACTACTAAATATTAAAGTAACAAAAAATCATAAGTTGACTAGTTTAGGGGGAAATTTTTGTAATAACAAAATATTTCAAACAATATAAATGTTGGGAAATATGGTTTTTATTTACAAAAATTCAGTTTTCTCAAAAAAGAGGCACTCTGAAAAGTGTACACATACATTATTAAAATCCATTCTGTACAAAAAAAACTTCAAAACCAAAACCACAAAGGTCTCATATTGGTCGTAAAGTCATATTGTTGTAAAAATATACAATAGTCATAAAAATGTTATTGTCAGTGTTTTCTCATTTACTCTCATTTCGTGAGAGCATTGGCTAATAGCTTCAATGTCAGCAATAGCCCATCGATGCTTTGGTCATGTATGAAACAATTTTCCACTTCATACTAAAATTTTCACTTTACTCAAAAGTTTCAGACAAAAAATTAAAATGTAAATCTAAAAATTTAAATTTTTTTCTTCGCGCAACAACAAAATATTAGCACAGCGTCAAGACCCATTAACGAAAACCCTTAATATTTTGGAAAGTGATGTAGAATTGTATCAACTTTCAGGATTAAATTAATATCAATACCGTACTCAAAAAAAAAAAAATATCCATTTTCAGTACCCAATGCCCCATGCACGTTTTGGTTTTATTTATAAAAATTTTGTTTACAATTTAGTTTTGCTGCAACTCTATTAATTACATTTCCTAAATTATTTCTATATTTTTAGAGCAAACGTCTCAGTCTTATCACATCAAACTCAGAATGCGATACCTTCTGCTCATCCTCAAACTACGAAACTTTGACTTTTGGTCCTTCTAGCTTACCAGTATGCGTTTCATCTGGGTCGACCTCGGGAACTCTTAAATCTAGCACATCTTCCATCGAACAAATAACTGCCTCGGAAGAGCCTACCAGCCTAAAGTCAAGCATGGTTGAGGTCCCAAAGCCTGCATCTTCCGGTATAAATTCGCGTCCCATAGGTGACAGGAACAACGATGCTGTCTACTTAGCTACTACGAGTGTTGTTAAGGCTATTATGACACTTTCCCAGGGCGTGGAGAACTCAAATGCCACCAATTACTTGGAATTAGTAAAAAATGTTGGAATCGAGTTGCGAAACCTGCTGGCATCTGTAGATAAATTGTCGTATGTGTTTCCCACACAGGCCCACAAGTGAGTGCAAATTGATACGTATGTCTTTTATGGTAGCATTTTCATTTCGCTAATTTCAGAGAAGTTGAAATGGCGCATAAAGTCCTATCCAAAGATATGCACGAACTGGTTTCCACAATGCGTCTTGCACAGCAGTACAGTGAGACCACATTGGACAGCGAATACAGAAAGTAAATTATGCGTAGGATTTAGTTCAGCTTTTCTTTGAACTTTTTGGATGTTTGCGTAAATAATATTTTAAATGTTTTCAGGAATATGTTATCGGCAGCGCATGTCCTAGCTATGGATGCAAAAAATTTGCTCGATGTGGTCGACTCAATTCGCCAAAGACATGGTACTTTATTTCCATATCACCATAACAATCAAACAACGAGTCCAGCTTCGGATCGCAACCATTACGTTCACAACAGTAATACCAAAGATACGTCGAGTGACCAGCTAAATTACTCCAAAATTTCAAGAACTAGTGTCCCCTCTGAAATGAACGACCATTTTTATCAGATAATGTCCAGTGATAGCTTTAAAAAATCCTCGGATTATTCAGATAATTTCTGTAAAAATGATATAAACATTTGTGACAACGAGTCCGTTACAAGGAAACAAGAGGCGGTATCATCACACAGCGACTACCTTCTGGCAAAGTCAAATGACGCTGTAGATACAGTAGAAACAATGGGCGCACCACTAAAAATAATTGAGGATACAAACTGCGCGGATTGCGAACATCTCTACTATAATGCAACTACCAAGCCGCACGAACACGCGTATTGCAAACAGATTTGATTTCTATATTAGCTATTCATATTAACACTATGTATTGTATGTGATTAAAAATAATAAAGTAATTCAAATGATCAGCTTGCATTGAAACACTAGCACAAATGTGTTAAGTGACAGGAATACAAACGTCTCATATTGGTCATAAAGTCATATTATTGTAAAAATATACAATAGTCATAAAAATGTTGTTGCTTTTTCCCATACAATACCTGTGTTTTTGACGGTTGTATTGAATCAGCTGTCAAATTTATTTATTTTCTTTTTTGGTGCACGCAAAAATGTAAATTCTTTACTCTATTTTTTCGATCAGCTTTAATTTTCCTTGCTTTATTTACGATCAGCTGATTAATGTAGAAATAGCACATTGAAATATGACAGGGTGCTCACAAATGTCATATTTTGTCAAATATGATTATACGACATAGGACTTTATGAGACCATTGTGAACTCCCTTATAGTGAAATTTTACTTGAGCGATTACTTTAAAGCTGGAACCATACTCTTGTTGTCATGGTTTTGTAAACTACAGGCTAAGTGAATGAATCAGTATCACTGTATAGCAAACTTGTAGAGAATTTTTCAAAGAACAACACAATATAAAACTTTTTTAAACTTTTCTATTTTTTTTTAATTGTGCACAAGTGACATATCTTTTTCCAAAAAAAATCGGTTTTGTAACTTTAAGGTTATATAACTTTTTTATAGTAGCTTGAATCAAAACTAGGGAGAGGCTATGCAGAAGCAAAAATACATTTATAAGTACCTCGAACAAAAAATGTTGTCTCAGGACCACATTTTGACCCACTGATAGGGGGGTTTGAAATCTCGGACCATGTTTCGTCCGATTTGGCTGATTCTCGAACTTGCTCTCAGTTTTGAAGAGAAATACATGTACCCAAAGTTTCAAGTCGATATCTCCAAAACTGCAACCGCTATCGTGCGGACGGACGGACATGGCTAAATCGACTCAGGGGGTGATGCTGATATATATATATACTTTTCCATACCGGACACGCCTTCTTATGGGCGTTACAAACGTTCTGTCAAAGTTAATATACCCTGCCACAGTGTGTATGGGGTTATAAAAATGTAATAATTGAGGGCAATTCCAAGCTAAAACGGCCGTGACTCAAGGAGGATTTCTCCCATTTGCGTTAAATCACACATATAGACAATTTCACCGCCTTGATCAAGGTCAAATTTGATCATGTTACGGTAATGCGCCTAAAGCTAGGATCCCCCTATTGCCCCAATGCGCCGAATTTCTACGCAATTTCAAAAAATCGTAAGCAAATTGTGTGAATTCAATTGAGATGACTATATTATGCCACACAGGCAGAATATAATCGAGACGCCGATACACCAACCATATGAGCCGAACAGATTGCCGCATTGGGTCAATCGTGGGATCCTAGCTTAGCTCCTCCGAGTAAATCAAAAACAAGTGAGTAAGTTTCAGTCGGGCAAAGCCGACTTATATATAGCCTACACTTACTGGGCCATATTGGATCCGCCATCTTGAATTTAGCAATTTCGACATCAAATTCGAAATCAGCGACCCCGAAAACCCCCCTATACAAAATTGTATACTAATTTGATGAAATCTTAAAATTTCGTCCGCCATATTAGATCTGCCATCTTGAATTTTGAAATTTCGAAATCAGACACCACAAAAACACCTAGATACCAAGTTTGGAACTATTTAAGCGAAATATAAGTGAAAACACGATTTTCACTTATATGGGAGGTAGGTGTGGCAGTAGACCGATTCCGCCCATTTTCAATACCTACTCCTTCTAGGGCCTAAGAAGGATAAATACAAAATTTGGGATCCCTAGCTTTTTTCTAGCTCCTGCAATCGTGTTTACAAGAAAATAGGACGGACAGACGCTAAATCAACTCAGGAGGAGACGCTGATCAAGAATATACATAGTTTTCCATACCGGGCACGCCTCCTTCTTGGTGTTATCGCGCTAAAATTTATCTAAACTTTATTTAAAACTGTATATTCGATAATCCTCACACGACAATAAAAATCTTTATTTGCTCGTTAGCACAGTCGCGAAGCGTGGGATTGAAGCCGACTCTCGTGGTGGTGTAACTCCGGCCGTACGTACAACACGCATACGCAAAAACCCAATAAATGAACTTCCCAAAAAAATTTTCTGAAACTGCCGCAATATTCGACCACAAAGAAAAGGACACCGAAAACAAACGGAACTTATGTCAATATTTCTCAAAATGACCAATTACCCAACAAAAATATTAAAACACAAAAATTATATAGAATCACTTCACCGGCTGGACTTCGATAAAATCGATGTCCAGTAACCACTTGGCACAGGTGCGAGACGCCACAAACAAAAATGGATAAGGAAGAAAGGAAAAATAACAAGAAACATTTTTTTTCCCAACTAAATGGCCGACTGCCAAATATAGAACACTAAAACCACTCGCTGGCAGAAAACACGGAAAAATACTCCCTTTGAAAAATTATTCTCTAACGTTGGATGGTTCACCAGCTGCCACCAAAAATCACAGATCAAAATTCAAACCACAAAATCAAACTCAATTTTAAAAAAATTAGCTCAAAAAAATTAAATTACAGGTCACCAAAAAAAAACTCTTGTACTCGTCTCGTCTGCCAAAAAGAACTAAAAGAATCAGAATATGTAAGCTCCTTTGACGCAAACTTTCTATTTTCAGCCTTCTTCACATACATAGAGTGCGACCTACACAGAGACCTGTATTCGCAGTCGGGGCTTTACCCACACCTATATGTGAAAAATCTCTTCGGATTTTTCTAGAGTGTGTTTGGTAAATTTACACATTTTTAAAATTTTTTTATTGCTCTATTTGATTGGAAATGTCAAGAAATGGATACATATAATGGGTCAAAATTGGGTTTTGGGACCAAATCTTATTTTTGGTGGATTCGATTGGAAATTTTTAGAAACGGATTTTGGATTTATGTTTTGCCTCCAAAATAACCTATAAATTGCTCAAAATGTTAGTTAGATAGTTCACTCTCTAGATTATTATAAGTCATTTAAGTCATACAAGACATTGGATCTTGGAAATTTTTCTAACACGTTTTTGAGAAATGTAGGATGAAGAAGTTAAAAAATTGTCAAATAGGCAAAACCCAATAATTTATCAAAACAAAACGAATCTTTTGAAATACTTTTTGTTTTGAATATATGAACGATTTAGCTTAGAGCCATTAATTTTTTCGGTAAAAACTACCAAACTTTGTATTCAAATAAAAAAAAAACTAGCTCAATTCAACATAAAAACATACATATTTTTGTTCGAGATATTCATAATACTCGGTAACTAAGAATAATTTTCATTTATTTATTTATTAACGTCTAATGGATACAATAATCCTTACAGACTAGAAAACAACTAACAATATATTTATTAACTTACACTAGCTAAAAATAATAATTCAATACAATTCATTCAGTAATAATTTAAATGCAAAACGCGAAGAGGAAAAATCTATACCATTTTCATTTTTACTAATTTTATTAAATTCAAGAAGAGTCCGAGTAATTGGCTCATTTAATGCATAGTTTGTTCTATGTAAACTTACACAAAACAAATCATTGTGACGCAAATGTCGATTGGGAATCTTAAATAAAATAAGTTCCAACAAAGATGGACAGTCAATATTGCCACAGATGATGTCGAAGACAAAAACAAGAGATTGAAAAACTCTTCTTTTTTCAAGAGATTGAAGATTTAATAACAAACAACGGGAAGTATAGGATGGCAATGGATCCCGAAAGTGCAATGATCTCAATGCAAACTTCATAAATTTTTTTTTAACACGTTCTAAACGATTAATGTGGGTAACATAAAACGGCCTCCAAATAAAAGAAGCATATTCCAATTTCGACCTTACAAAAGAAGTGTATAAAAGCTTAAGCGTGTATGGATCAGAAAAATCCGAGCTATTTCTACGTACAAAGGCCATAAGGGAATATGCTTTGGGAATGATAAAATTAATATGTGCAATAAAAGTAAAACCAGCATCAAATAAAACTCCCAAATCTAAGATTTCTTTAAGTGATTTTAGTTGTGTACCATAAAGTTTATACATTTGAAAAGGTATTACATGTGATTTCGAGAAGCAGACATGAAAGCATTTATTTACATTCAAAGACAATTTATTGATTTTGCACCAACCCAACAAGTTATCTATTTCAGATTGCAGAGTAAATGTATCACTAAGATTCGCAATTTTTAAAAATATTTTAAGATCATCCGCATATAGTAAATATTTAGCAACAGAAAAACAACTACTGATATCATTAATAAATAAAATAAATAACAATGGGCCCAAAATACTCCCCTGAGGGACACCGGACGATGCAACAAAATTATAAGATTTAACATTATCGATTTCAACAAAAGAACGCCTATTACTAAGATACGATCTAATCCAATTCAAAAACGAGGAGTGAAATCCCATTTTAGCAAGTTTGGCTATTAGGATGTTATGACAGACCTTGTCAAACGCTTTTGAAAGGTCTGTGTAAATGGTGTCAACATGACAACCACTTTCAAACGACGATATACAGTAGTTATTAAATACAGCCAAGTTACTGACCGTTGAACGTCCTGCAACAAAACCATGTTGATGAGGACAAATTATTCTCTTGGTAGCAAAGAATAACTTACACTTAATGGCAGATTCGAACAATTTTGACACTGAAGATAACTTCGAAATCGGCCTATAGTTTGAAACATCATTCTTATTACCACATTTAAAAACTGGGGTAATAGATGCAATTTTGAAATTATCAATATACACTCCAGCTTGAAGCGATTTATTAAAAATCCCTTTTAAAGGTTTAATAAGAGAAAACACACATTTTTTTAGTAAAAAGGAAGACAAACCATCAACATCAACTTTGCAAGAATTCTTAATATTTATGATACCATTCATCACATCATCATCAGTGAGTATCATGGATCCGAAATCCACTGATGACTTGATATCATTAAAAATAGAGTAATCTATATCCACCGCGGGTTCAAAATTTGAAACAAAAAAATCAGCGAATAAATTAGCAGAATCTAAAGCAGAATCAGATACTTTATTTAAGTAAAACATTGAAGACGGAATACTAGAGACAGATTTTTTAGATTTAATGAAATTCCAAAAAAATTTTGGGTTCAATCTTATGTTACCTTCACATTGCAACAAATACTGCTTGTATAAAAATTTGTTAAGAAAATTAAATTCTCTCAAATAATGTAAATATTTGAACTTGCAATCAACATCATCTGTGGCTTTATATCGATTAAAAAATTTATTTTTTAAATTTTTTAACTTTTTAAGCTTTATGTTATACCAAGGTAGCTTATAAACTTTTTTGGGCATAGTCGGTATATGCGTATCGCAAATCTCAGACATTTTACTGAGAAACATATTATAACAAGTCGACAGATCATTAACATTTAAGATGACATCCCAATCAACATTATCCAAAATAGCATTTAAAGAATTAAAGTCACACAAATTATAATTATACTTAGGATTACAACTAAAAGAAGAGTTCAGAAATTCATAGAATTCAATATTAATTAATAAAGGAACATGATGCATATCACACTTTGAAAAAAGAAAATCGCATTCCGATATTTTAAATTTGATATTATTACATACAAAAACTAGATCTAAAATCCTATTCAACAAGTTTATAATAAAATTAACTTGAACAAGATCAATACTAAAAAGGCTATCAATAACACACATTTCAAATGAATTATTAACATTACTAGGCGTAAGGACCTTATCAGATGAAACAAAGGACCAGACTATTTTATTTAAATTAAAGTCACCAAGGACGCAAAAATGATTATCAACCACTTTATTCGTTGACAAATGCATGATATTGTCGACATGAGCGACATACAATTCTTCAGAACTATGAGGTGGAATATACGAAGCACATACGAACAACAATCCGGAAGTACTCTTTATAGACACACATAATTGATCCAACAAAGTGTCACTATTTTCCAAAACTACAAGTTGTGAGCATAACGATCTCTTGATGGCAATAAGTACACCGCCACCTCTAGTGCATCCCGTTTTTTGAGCATCTCTATCTTTACGATAAATTTGATAAAGAAGAGTATCAAAAAACTCCGCATCGAAAAAGTCTGAGTTCAACCATGTCTCTACTAGAACAATGATATCAAAATTGCATGAAGCCGTAGACAAATAAACATCAACAGCCTTTGTACGCATACCAGAAATGTTCTGATAATATAATTTAAGAGATCTAACATCACTTATCTCAGCATTAACATTTACATCTTCGATCGAGGTTCTCCTTGTCTTGGAAAAAACTTAAACGGCCGAACCTTTACATTTGACGGCCACAACTCGGGTTTCAGCAACTCTTCATAAAAGGAAGCAGAGACACCAACTTTAAAATTGACGAATCTTAAGTTTTCAAGCGGAGTACCATTCTTAACGAGCTTAAAACAGACAAGATGTTGAGAGCAAATCTCAGCATGCTTCTCAATATACGCAATTATATTCTCTTCAGTTACACTAGGTTTAAAAGAGGCCAAATGTATCCATTTCTTTTTAATCACAACTTCCAAATCGTTGTTATCATCAACCCCAACAACAACAGGTTGCTTATTGATTTTTTTCCTTCGCCTATTCACATTCACCCAATCGTTTTGTGGTTGCGACAAAAGCGAGGGGCAAGCAAGGGCTGCAGCAGGAACAGCATCATCATTTGAAATTGAAGCATGAACATTAGACGAGCGAGAATGGAGAGCAGCAGGCGATGAAACTGCATCGGCGAATGAAGAATGCAGAGAATCCAAACCGGTTTGCGAATTAGGAATCGCGAAACTTTCACCCATATGCGGGGCAATGACCGATAAGTGATCGGTATCAACTTTAGAGCGCTCGTTCACGAAATCGGAGAATTTGCTTTTAAGTTCTCTTATTTCACCAGTTAAAACTGAGATTGCAGAAACTAAATCACTGCAGGCATTGATGCAATTAGTACAATTAAACACAATGTTCGGAAATTTGTTTATAATTTCAAAAATATTTGAATCATCAATTTTCACACAAATGTTATGAAATTTTGAATGACAAATTTTGCATTCAAAAAAGTTTTTAGTGATATTATTAAAACACTTTCCGCAAACGTTTTTCGGTGGAGACGACATTTTCAGTTAAACCGAATCGAATCGTAGTCAAATGAAGACAGCGACTAATAATAAACTTCCGGGACTAATTTGATCATAAACAAAAAAAACATTAAAAAATCACCAAATAAACGGACTTGCATTGTATAGAATTGCTTTGAAAATTTTTGTAAATGTTTATTTGGCTATAACAAAAAACTTTCTCATAAAAACTGTATTTTTAGAGATTTTTTCAAAATATTCCAGCTTACGAACAAAAATTTTCTTTGCGACATCATAAAAAAAAATTAAGCAAAACAAATATAAAAAAAAAAATAATTACAATTAATAAAATTGTTCAGTGCGTTCTCTCGGTCAGTGCGTGTGTAATTTCCTCCGATTTGGTTCGCTCGTCGCCCAGAACAAAAGGGAAAGATACAAGCAAGAACAAACAAACAATAAAACAACAACAATTGTTTCATGATTTTATACCGCGACAGTGTTACAAACATCAGACCAAAGTGAATATACCCGTACCTCTTGAGGTGTCGGGTATAAAAAAAGTTAGTAACTCCACTCGTACAGTAGAGTTGTCCAAAAAATTGGCGGATCGGTTCCGAAAGTGACTTAAATAATGCTAATACACCCAAAACTCTTAAGTTTTAAATACCAAGCTTATCCGATAACGGCAACCCGGCCCCCAAGGCCCTAAAGTTGGCCAAAACGGGCCAACACTTATATGGGAAAAAAAAACACAAATGTTGCGCCGTCAATTTGGAAGCGTTGTTCAGGCGTCAGTATGAAAAATACAATGTCGAATGATAATTTATGATAGCTCCCGCGACTTGTGAATATCTTTTATGTTATTTCTGAAATAAAAATGTTTTATTTCTAAATAATTATAGCTCGAATTTTATGTTTCAATTTGAATATTACAAAAAAGCAGGAGGTAGTAGAATTAATGAACGTTATAATCGAGGGATATAACCTCAGTTGTCCTAGTAGGACTGGTAGTACTAAGTATGCGCAGTGGTGGAGCAATGAGCTGTCATGAGGAAGCTCTTCAACAGAGCTAAGAGAACCGGGGACAGGCAGAGTTACACTACGGCCCTAACTATATACAGTAAAGAATTTAGGAGCGCAAAAAGAAAAAGCTTTAGGTACTTCTGTGAGACCATTGTTTAAGCGACTTAAGCCTGCAGCTACGACCCGAACGTTATGTACATGGAATTACTATAAGAACTTCAAATTATTTGTATATGCTTACATTTCAGGACCTTACCAAAATTGGTTTTATAATGTACTTAACTTTTATACTTACCTGTCTTGAATATGTTTATATTTTCAATAACTTACCTTTTTGTACGTAGTTATTAATTGCTTTCGGCAACCCTGAAGTGGAGAGTTTACTTCTATAAATTTGTAAAGGGTCAGCCGTTTGTCTTTTGTTTTTTGTTATACACTCTTATTCTAATTTGCAATAAATGCACATCTCCGTGCATTTTCGTGATCTCTCGCGTAATGTCTCTATTTTCGGCTTTTCGCGCGATCCTTTGTAGTTAAGATTTTGTACAAATAAAAACTATTTATAACGTTTAAGTAAACGCGTTTTCATTTATTTATATGCTTATTTAACCATAATGGATACTCCTGTAGCGGCAAGGCTGTACAAGGCGGTAGCCAATACAGGGAACGTAGCTACTTTGGCTCTAAAGAGAGCAGAATGTTAGCCGAATTGCTTTCTGAAACTCACTTTCCAGGCAGCATACCTAAGACGGATTCATTCCACTTGCTTTATAATACAGAGAGGTCTCGAGGTCACGCTGAAATGGTGCATCTGGGATTAACTCTAGATAGTAAGCTCACGTGGGAGATACACACGGAGTTAGTAACAAAGAAGGCCATAGGAGCATAGCTGGTAAATCTTGGGGTTGTAGTGCAGGCATAATGTGGTGGATGTACATAGGAATGGTGAGACCAATCATCACCTATGGGGCCGTTGCGTGGGCCAAAAGAACTAGTCTGGGCACCACTGGGAAGTCACTAGAACGTGTTCAAAGGCTAGCATGTGTCTGCATAACCGGGGCAATGAAAACCTTTCCAACTGCGGCACTGGATGT
Organism: Heteromyza rotundicornis; assembly: GCA_951394025.1. Classification (NCBI taxonomy): domain Eukaryota; kingdom Metazoa; phylum Arthropoda; class Insecta; order Diptera; family Heleomyzidae; genus Heteromyza; species Heteromyza rotundicornis. The sequence continues at coordinate 62,859,060 of OX596011.1, read as the reverse complement.
AATATTAGAACTAACTCCCCTACACATTGTTATTGGGGAGGTAGCTGACAGTACACTTGCGAGATTTTCTAAGGAGGGCATAGGGTACGGAAGGTGTATTGAGCGCGCGGATCACTTCACTCTTTCCAATAAGTATCCGCTTCTATTAGCTCCAAGGGACGATAACATGAGAAAATTTAGCTTCACAAAAAACTTTGATGTGAAGCTCAGTAGTAAGAAAGAATGTTCCAATATACTCACAGTATGGTATCCGCGACCATGCTATAATGTGGTTTACTAAATATTCCGAACTAAGGTGCACATTGACCAGCATTCTAGACTTTCACATCCTTAGCATCTGACGAAGTTGGGCATCTTAAACGACGACTCATGCAGATTCTGAAATGAGGATTAAGAAAGTCCGGGTCATTTACTGGAGTCCGGCGGAGCAATTATCCACACAAAGAGGCGCGTACTGGGAATGTACCTGATTGGCCTGATTGACCCTTTACTGATCTTGAAATTCCTTGCGGATTTAGGATGTTGGCAGAGGTATGGTTCGTGATACCTGGAGCATTGTCACCCAAGTTTGGCAACCCTGTTCAACTTGTTACGAAGTGAATTAGAAGCGAATTAGATTAATTAATTTTAAATATTTATACTGTGTTAATTAATTTAAAGTCATTTTAAATCGAACAATTAATAAAAATTTGTATTAGTGCATGTTGAGGATGGCGGTTATTTATCCAGATTAAAAATAGACAATATTCGATATTGAATATAACTTTAATTCAGTGTAATTCAAGTTTAACACAATATAAAAAGGTTAGAAAGAGAATAAGAATCGAAAGAATAATATAAAAGGAAAAATGTAATAAAAAGTTACAATACAAAAAAACATTGACATTGTAGCACATAATCATGTGAATCTCCAACACGCCCTCTCAATAAGCAGGTCATCTCAGCAGAAAAACCAAATCCCTCTAAGCACCTCTCATGACTCACTCTCACCAAAAGTTTTGTAATAGCATCTGGTCATATCTAGTGTTGGCACATGTCTCAAAATAAAAAAAAACCAGCACCAACCGATTCTCAAACAAAATGATGCATGATGTCAATATGTTTCGTACGTGCATGAAAAACAGAATCATTCTCCAAATATTGAGCACCTTGATTATCCACAAAAATCGTTATGAAAGCAAATTTTTGCAAACAAAGCTCGTTCCGAAAACTTCGCAAATAAATTGACTCTTTAATTCAAGAAAAATACGATTTTTGACGGAAATCCCCCTAGAAGTAATTAAAAAACATTTTCGTAAAAATAAAAAAAAAAAAAATTTTAAAAACTTTTTAGAATAATAAAAATACAAGAAAAAACCAAAATTATTGGTTTTCCCCATACATATTTTCTAAAAATTTTGTTTAATAAAAAGCATTTGGAGGTATTTTGCCTCATAATAACTTTTTGTGATCATCTGGTAGCACTGTTCGCCAGCTGATGGGCATTAGTGTCCGACCGATTATTCGGCCTCAGCCACATTCGGCTTTTTAGCTTTATTTATAAATTGTGCAAGTCTTGACACTGTGTTGGAAATGTCGTGACTTGTTGCTACAGGCTAGGGCTTCCCATAAATCCCGGGATATTTTTTCCTAAATCCCGGGGTTTTTCGGGACTACATTTTAAATAAATTAGTCCATAAAAAAAGTTTAATACAAGAAAAATACAACTTTTCATCGCTCATAAAATATTAAAAAAAATCGTGTAAGCAGAAAAATAGTTTTTGGCAACCCCAAAATGAAAAAAAAGTTTGTTAGAAAACTAAAAACTTAAAAAAACTTAATTTAATCTCCAACACGCCCTCTCAATAAGCAGGTCATCTCAGCAGAAAAACCAAATCCCTCTAAGCACCTCTCATGACTCACTCTCACCAAAAGTTTTGTAATAGCATCTGGTCATATCTAGTGTTGGCACATGTCTCAAAATAAAAAAAACCAGCACCAACCGATTCTCAAACAAAATGATGCATGATGTCAATATGTTTCGTACGTGCATGAAAAACAGAATCATTCTACAAATATTGAGCACTTTGATTATCCACAAAAATCGTTATGAAAGCAAATTTTTGCAAACAAAGCTCGTTCCGAAAACTTCGCAAATAAATTGACTCTTTAATTCAAGAAAAATACGATTTTTGGCGGAAATCCCCCTAGAAGTAATTAAAAAACATTTTCGTAAAAATAAAAAAAAAAAAAAATTTTAAAAACTTTTTAGAATAATAAAAATACAAGAAAAAACCAAAATTATTGGTTTTCCCCATACATATTTTCTAAAAATTTTGTTTAATAAAAAGCATTTGGAGGTATTTTGCCTCTTAATAACTTTTTGTGATCATCTGGTAGCACTGTTCGCCAGCTGATGGGCATTAGTGTCCGACCGATTATTCGGCCTCAGCCACATTCGGCTTTTTAGGTTTATTTATAAATTGTGCAAGTCTTGACACTGTGTTGGAAATGTCGTGACTTGTTGCTACAGGCTAGGGCTTCCCATAAATCCCGGGATATTTTTTCCTAAATCCCGGGGTTTTTCGGGACTACATTTTAAATAAATTAGTCCATAAAAAAAGTTTAATACAAGAAAAATACAACTTTTCATCGCTCATAAAATATTAAAAAAAATCGTGTAAGCAGAAAAATAGTTTTTGGCAACCCCAAAATGAAAAAAAAGTTTGTTAGAAAACTAAAAACTTAAAAAAACTTAATTTATTAAAAAAAATTATTTGTGCTTAAAATTTTTTCTTTAAGAAAAAATAAATTTCTATTTATTTCAGAATAAATTGGTATTTTCAGTCTTAGCGAACGCACAAAAATGAATTAGTTAATAAAAATAATTAAGTAAAACTGAAAACTGATACAAAAGTAATTTCAGAAACCTTGCTTCAGCATATTTTGAATTGAATTGAAACGGAAACTCAAATACTGAAAAAAAAAAAAAAATGAATTTAATAAATTGAAATTAATGTTTATATTCATTTATTTAAGCTAAAACTATCAGTTTTCCAATAAAACATATAAAAAATTTTTTTTATTTTTTTAAAATGCATTTTGCTTGTAATACTTAAAATCCCGAAAAATCCCGGGATCCCGGGATTGCAGTTTTCAGTCCCGAAAATCCCGGTATTGCGAAAAGCCTTCGGGATCGAAAGCCCTACTACAGGCGGATTCATGAAGGAGCCGATTAATTCTCTATATGGACATCCTTCAATTAAATCGTCGTCTGTGATGCTATCAAAACGCACATTTTACTCTGAAGACGTTACAACAGGATTGCATTCGTTCATTCCATACTTCTTGAGCGTTTCTAGGATGTACCAAGTCTGTTTTAATGAAATTTCCGAATTTGTTGGGTTAATTTCTAAACAAAGACAGTAGCTCGCTTGACCAAGATCTTTAATCTCAAAGTCATTTAAAAGTCTTTGCTTTCAACGCTTCTTCTATCACACGCCGCTACAAGTATGTCGTCGACATACACCAATAAAAGCATTAAATTTCCATATACGTTACCATAAAACAAACATGGCTCATTAATTGTTGGTTTCAAACCTGCACTTACAAGCTTTTCGCTGAGTTTGACATACCACTGTCGGCCAGCTTTTTTCAAGCCCTATAACGCCTTCTTAAGCCTGCATGCATTTCCGCCATTATTAAAATCTCGAAGAATATTTCGAGCTCGGGAATTCCGTGATTCTTTGAAAATAATGCGTTCCAGCATCTCTTTTAACATGTCTGGCATATGCTTGTTTGTATGCACAAAACGACACCCAACGACATTCTCGTCATTGCATGTTTTCATAACCTCAAAAGTATCGTTCTTCACTAGACTAAGTATTTCTGATTCCATAGCATTTTTCCACTCATCGCATGCTGCGCCCATTAATGCAGATCTAACATTTACCTCAGCAACACCAGCAAAAATTTCATCTTCAGCACTATCGGACACTGCATCAGTCTCAATAGGCGCCTCCTCTTTTTCTGATGACGACCCACAAGAACCATACAACTTTCCTCTGAGACCAGTGGGCTCCCAGGAGCCCTGCGCTCTTCATCTTGATTTTGTGCATCTGAGATCACAATTTCTGGAACTTGTCTTGGTGGTCGAGGAGAGAATTCGACAGCCTTTGGACGACTGTTGTAACTATGTTCGACATTCTTTGGGGATGCAAGCAGTTCGTCCAACGTGTACGAACTAATTGACCGCTTTTGAGATTCATCTAAAAATTTTACATCCGCTTTTTCGGCCATACTCGGTATCCCTTCCTATCTCAAGTTTGTCCTTGCCTTGTCCTTATCAAGCATCATCACCTTTGGTCTTTCAGTGGTCCATTTTTCATATGGTATTCCTCCATTTGAGGTACTTGCCGGATATGACTCGCTGTGGCTATATCCTCTGACCAAAAAGATCGTTTTGTTGTGGAGTGCCATGACCATACAGCCAGGCGATTGTTTTTGTGCCTCACTTTCTTCAATAATTTTAACTTTCAAAGCTTCAGCCGAAGGCAGCTCATCCATAGACTCGATTGCGCATCGAAAATTTTCGTATGGCGTATGAAGGCTATACAACAACATTACTCTCGAGTTTGTCCACAGCATCGAAAAATTTTGCAATGTGGTCTTTCACACTCCGCCTTCTTCAAGTTTCTGGAGTATTAGTTGTTTTAACAACGTTGCCTTGCGCGCCGGTCCTTTCGACGCATATATGGACTCCAATTTCATCCAAACTTGACGAGATGACACACATCCACGAATTTCCTTTAATTCAGATGGTTGAATTGATAAAATCAAATCCGCCTTGGCCTTTTTATCCTGCTTCCACCACGCCTCTTTGGCTTCTGTTCCTGCTGGAATCAAGCAAGTGCCATTACGTACTCCCAAACATCGTTCTTAGTAAGTACCGCTTCCACCTGCATACTCCATGTATCGAAATTCTCCTTTTTAATCGACTTCTCGTGTTTCAATATTTCGTTGTCGTCAATGTTTTTGGGTTCAATGTATACAAGCACCCTTGAGCAATAATACATAGAAATATATATTGGAAATTGATGCGCTGGGACGAAGAAAATAAAACAAATGGACTTAGGAAATTCTGATTGACAAAGATCTCGAAATAAAAATGAGAAACAATTCAACCAAAACTGGTCGAATTTGAATGTTGGTAAGATCAATGTATAAAAGAATAATTTTTTAATAATACATACAAATTTGTTTGGAAATCTGAGCCCAGGGACGAAGAATTTGGGATAAAAGGACTTAGCTAGTTCTGTTAGACAAACATTTTCCTTTTTTGAAGAATTTGCAGATCACTCGGCTAAAAATGGTCGGATTGGAATTATTTTGGGCTCATTGCATAAAAGAGCAGGTCTTTAATAATTCGAAAAAAAATATTTAGAAATCTAGACCCAGGGACGAAGAAATCAGAATAAAAGGACTTAGTTAGTTCTGTTAGACATACATTTTGCTTTTTTTGAAGAAATTGTAAAACTCGGCTAAAAATGGTCGGATTGGAATGTTTTTGGGATCATTGCATAGAGGAACCAGTCTTTGATAATTCGAAAAAAATATTTAAAAATCTAGCCCCAGAAACGAAGAAATAACACAAAAACAAAAATCTCAAAGTGGACTTAATGATTTTTGACTAAGTAAAAATTTAAAAAATTTTTAGATAGTGATTTGTACTTTTTTGTAACTTGGACTAGGGGTATGCAGGACTTAGGCTATTATCACAGATTGTAGGATTACTATAGACTAGAATGATGGCATACTTATATTGACTTAGTGATTTCTGTTAGATGATTCATGATTTTTACTATCTGGTCCCATAACCTGTTGAGGATGGCGGTTATTTATCCAGATTAAAAAGAGACAATATTCGATATTGAATATAACTTTAATTCAGTGTAATTCAAGTTTAACACAATATAAAAAGGTTAGAAAGAGAATAAGAATCGAAAGAAGAATATAAAAGGAAAAAGTTAATAAAAAGTTACAAAACAAAAATAATAATGACAGATCTTAGAGCGTTGCTACATTGACATGCGCATTGCAGCACAAAATCATGTAAACAGTGCAAAATATTGTTGTGAAAAAAATATAAAGTTTAGTGCTATATTTTCGAGAATTCTGTGCTTAGCTAAATATCAAAACACCAAAAAATTGCCAATTTTTTTTTTCGGTTCGCAACCGAAACCGTAACCTAATCCGAATGAAACCGATTCATTTTAGGGAGCGAAACCGATTCGTCGTGATCGATTGGTTCTAACAAACCCAATTGAAAAGGTTTCAGGTTTTTCATCGGTTTCTAAAAGGTTTTCGTACACAAAATCGACTTTTTTTTTTTCTAAAAAAAACAGTTTCTTATATTTTTTGTAAATACTATCGTCGGCTATGTCGAAGCTGAAATACCCCCACAAATTTGTCTCAGCACCCCACTTTGACCAATTCAAAGGTGGTTTTAGAACATCAGACCATGTCCGAAATCCGTTTCTAAAAATTTCCCATCGAATCCACCAAAAACCCCAAGACCCCATTTTGACACGTTTAATCATATATGTAATACTTCTATATTGCTAGTATATTCAAATTCAATTCCCTGGCATTACAGTACAGATATATAGTTATCTGAGCAAGAAAACCTATTGGGTATGTGTCAAAAAGTGAAATATCAGTTTGAAGCACGGTGGAGTGAACCAGGTGAGGCAAGTAGGAATAATGCACTCACTTCAATTCCTGTCATCTCTATGATTTTCTTTACTTTCGTTTTCAATAACGTTCTTTCAAATTCAAAAATCAGTTATCAGCGTTGCCTTTTTCATCATATTACTAATTTTTCAGTATATTTCCAATCAAATATGCCAAAAACGGTAGCCCTGAATCATTTCAATTCCTCCTTCAATGACGTACGGCAGGGGGAAAAATCTGACGTCTAGCAGTGGAAAATGCTACTTGCCTCATCTAGTTTACTACACCGTGAGTTTGAAGAAAACAAAGGGGAGGCTGAATAATTTTTTGAGTGAAAACAAAAAAACAAAAACTTTTAAAATTTTATATATTTGTGTGTTGTTTTAGAATTTGTGCTGTGAAAATATTTAAATCAAATGACCAGTGGATTCTTTCAAAGTGAACCACAGGAATAAATCAAATAATTTCAAATCCGCTCCTGGAATCAGTTGACAATTGTTGACACATACAAATGAAAAATAAACAAAAATACTAATACAGAGAAATCTTCATGTATTTCACTTAACACGATGCATGTTATATGTATTCACATTAAAAACATTTCTACGCAAAACAAAAACAAATTTCAAAAATTTACATGCATATATTTATGGTGGTAGTAACAAGCCTGTTTGGGTAACAAAAATAACAAGTTTGTTACCTCCTACACAGAAAAAAATGGTCGGTAAAATTAACCGAAAAAAGTGGTTGACGTACAGAATTTCCGATAGGTAGATTTAACCGACAAAAAAATTGTAAAAAAAATAACCGAAAATAATTGTTGTTTTACAGAAATTGTATGTTCTTTTACCGCAATTGGTGGTTAAATTTTAATTTTCACCAATTTGTGCAATTTACCATTCGCGCATCTTCATTTGAATCGTTGGGATTCAAAGAAAGAAGAATTCCCAATCGTGTTATGAATGTTGTGCCTTATAGAGGCAGGTTGAGCAGAGCCAAACAGTAACACTGCATTTGTAATACTAATTTTGGAAAATAACAACTTGTGTTAGTATTAAAACATTCAATCCCGGGATTTCAGGATTTGAAATCAAAATCCCGCGATCCCGGGATTTGTTCGGGATTTTCCAATTAAATACAATAGTTAAAATAAAATTAAAGAAAAAATTGTTGCAACAATATTTTAAGTTTATTTCGACAAAAAAAACATATTTAATAAATATTACATTAAACAAAACAAATAATATTTAAATAAATATAGTCAAACAAAAAATAATTCATTTTAAATTAGATTGATCAAACAAAATATTTTTTTTGGCACGCTGAATCCGAATATAATTATAAAATTCTGCCAGCTCCATTTCATGCTAAACACGAAAAACTTACTTTCAGTAGTTTTAGTATTATAGCGAGAACGGAGACACCAATTGTTGTTTAAAACTATTAAATTGGTGTCCATTCAAAAGTAAAACACACGCAAAACCATTTATCCAATTCGTAAAGTTTTCAATATACGGTCAACAAAATAATTTTAACATATATCTTTTTTGAAAAAAAAAATTGTTTTAATTGAAAAAATTTTATTCAGATCGATAAAAATTCTTTGTTAACCGTTATTGACAAAAATCTTGTAAATTTTAGTGTGTTTGTAGCACTAAATCTACAAAAGTGGGTTTTTTAAATTTACCAATTAGATTGAAAGTAAATGCACGAAAGTATTTTTGTGGAAAAACGTCACAAATATCAATGCAGGCAATGCATAAAAAATGCATTTTTGAATGCCGGGATTCCGGACCCAAAATCCCGGGTTTCCGGGATCCCGGGATTTCGGGATCCCGGGATGCCTTAGTCAGTATGCGCTCAAGCTAATATTTTTTTTTTTTTTAAACATGCAATCTTGCATTTTCGAAATATATTTTTGTGTTTAATATGTTTTGGTTGTTGGGGTTTCTTTTCAAATGAAAAAAAAATAAATTCACCGAAAAATGTTTTCTTATTACAAAAATATGTTTCAACATGATCTAAAGTTGTTCCAACTATGATTCATGTAAATTTAACGTGTATAATATCGTGTTAACTCAACCAAACTGCAGATGCATGTTTTTTCAAATATATTGATTAGAGACCGACCGAAATTCGGTTTCGGTTTTTCGGCTTTTCGGCCAAAAAAAGCTGTTTCGGCCGTGTTTCGGATTCGGCCGAAAAATAAAATATCGCTTTCGGCCAAATTTCGTTTTCGGCCGAAATTCCTATATTTCCGCCGAAAATTTCGGTTTGATCGACAAAACTGAACGTTTTGTGTGTTAAATATACTTTATAGACAAATTCTTATGTATTTTGCCATGCTGGATACGAAAATAATAATAATGAAATTTTTATAGCACCAAAAATGCAACTTTTGTGGCGTTTGCAGATAAATGGTGCGTGCTGGAAAATTTAAAGTTTATTTTCGGATTTAGCGTATCAAAATACATAAGGAACAACCAAGTGGATAAAAGCGGTATGTAACACAAATTTAAGCATTGATCATAGTTTCGAAGAATCAGAAGCGACAAAGAAGACATGTCCTATCGGAGTAGATCTAATACTCTCGCAATGATTTATAAATTTCTACTCCTCTACTACGGTAGCAGATTTTTCTAATTCCCTCAAGATATTTCCTCTACTATGGTAAGAAATCTACTCCTCAAAATATTATGTGAGTTTCATACAATGCAAAACTACTATTGTTTCTACAAATCTGCTTCCCCGACAGAAATTTCTACAACTCGTAGAATTTCTAGTACTCTACGCATAAACCCATATCTACTCCCCTCTCTTGAAATCTACTACCCTGACAGTAATTTCTACTACTCTTGATTTCCACGCATTTGATAGTTTGCTTCTAAATTCATCTAATTCATGATCTGAACTTAAAATGATGGCCCATATTCATAGTCAAATTAAGCTCCAACTTAACTTTAGTAATCTACTAAGTTGACAGATAATACACTGAACTGGCAGCTACTAAGCTGGTTCTAAAGTTTAGCAGCTACTAAATTTGACTATGAATACGCGATCGATTTCAGCCTACTGATAATCTTAATTATGTCCCACTTTATTACATTAAATCTCTCAATTGTTTCTTTTATTTTTTCGGTTTCGGCTTCGGTTTCGGCCGAAAAAAAAATAAAAAATTTCGGTTTCGGCCGAAATTAAAAAAAGCGATTTCGGTCGGTCTCAAATATTGATAAAACAAAAACTTATTTTGGCGAATGTCTTCGGTCTGACCGAACCTATAATACCCTGCACATGCGAGTACGATACATTCTGAGACCATATGTTAGTAATTTTATCGAAAATCGGTATTTTATTGATAGTTTTTCGATATTTTTTCATAATTTTTCGATTTTTTATCGATAATTTTTCGATAATTTATCGATTTTTTTATCGATTTTTTATCGATAATTTTTCGATTTTTTATCGATAATTTTTCGATAATTTATCGATAAAAAATCGATATTTTCCAATATTTATCGATAATTTTAGTTTCCTGATCCATTTAAAAATTTTGTCCCATTTCCATTGTGTTCCGGTTCAATTCCATTTCGTTCCAGCAAAAAAACCGCATCCAAATCGGTTCAGTATTTCTCAAGATAAACGAAAATAGTACGAATTTGGCGGCCATTTTGTATGGGAGGTAGTCATGGTTCTTATCCGATGTTGCCCATTTTCAATACCGTCCAATCATTCGCCAAAATAAGCGGAGTGCCAAAATTTGGAAGCGATCGGTTAAGTATTTCTTAAGATAAACGAAAATAATATAAAATTGGCGGCCATTTTCAGTACCGTCCAATCATTCGCCAAAATTTGGAGGCGATCGGTTAAGTATTTCTCATAATAACGGTGCATTTGTAGAAATGAAATTGTACAAATGCACCGACCGCAAAAGCGGTCGACTGGTCGACCTAAATTCAAAAAATTCTAGTGACGAAACTAATGGACCGATTTCAGATCGGTTTTTGGTTAATGATGGTTTGGTTCTTTGACAATAAAATAAAAATAACTAGTACGATATGGAGCCTTTAACCTATGGTCAGGTGTGTTTCAAAAAACACACCCATTTTGGACACTTTTTGAAAAATTTGGAAAAATTCGAAAAAATTTCGTCAAATTTCTGAAATGTAATTAATTGTATTAAAAAAAAAACTATTTAAACAAAAAAAATTCAAACTACAACTTTACATCAAAAATTGGTACATTTTTAAAAATCCAAAAAACTTATTTGTAAAAAAATGTAATAATAAAAAATTGGCCAAAAAATCTTTTAAAAATTTCTCACAATTCAGGAAAGTAATTTATAGTAAAAATTTCTTTTGCAAAGTAGTTGTTTTTTGCCTTATCAACCAGGAAAAAAGTTTTATCAGTAAATGAGAAATCAAGTTGAAAAATTTTAAAAGGTTTTTATCACTAAATTTGTAATAGTAATGTTACCAGAAGCTTCCCCTATGAGTATTATCAAAAAATTCAAAGCCGTTTATGAGCTGCCAAACATGGGTTAAGATGAAAATTATTTGAAAAAAAATTATTTTTTAAAAAATTTTCAGAAAAGAAATTATAAAATTGTTAGGTGATATGATTAAAATATTTTTATAGAATATTGATTTATTATGAAATAAGCAAATATATGATTATAATTAATAATAAAATTGTTTTTTAATTTTGTTTTTTTTTAAGTGTAAAAATATTTTTATGAAGTAAACAAGGATGATTTATAATAAAATATATGTAAAAACGTTTTAAGTTTAATAGTTATTTTCTTAATGCTATATTGCTGCCTTGTAAGGTATCAGCTCATTGTTATGAATAATTTTTATATTTATATTCTATTTTTTGTATTGACTCCTAATTTATCTAATACTAAAAATGGTCCCTTATATGGGTTTTCATATTTCTTTCTATTTTCTACTTTTAATAACACTAGGTCTCCTATTTCTATATTAAGTTTTTGAATATTATTTAAATTTTTGTCGGTTCTTTTCTCCTTAGCCCTAATTAACATTTCTTTGGCTTTATTTAGTGAAAAATTTAGTATGATGGTATGGAGTAGAAAATGTTTTTTCATTTTTAATAGTTCACATATGCTATGCATTAACTCATTTTTGAATTTCGTACCATTATCAGATTTTAGTACTTGAAAATGGCCATACTTTAAAATTACTTGTTCTACGAGTGTTCTTGCAACAGTGTCGGCGTCTTTTGTTGACATAGGGTATGCTATTACAAATTTTGTGAGCTCGCATTGCATTGTTAGTATGTACCGAAATCCATTGGATATACGTAACGGTCCTACAGTGTCGATTGACAATGTTTGGAAACTATTGCTAGGCGTGTCTTTTATCGTTAGTGGTTCAATAGTGTGGCGTGTTTGTTTACTTTTCGCGCACACGTACATGTTTTTTCCCAGGTACCTTTGTTTTAGTTTTATTCTTCAACTCCTAAGTGTCCTGTTGTATGGTATTCGTCGATGAATTTAAATTTTGTAATGTCATCATGTATTCTTTTTGGTGGGTCATAAATTAAAATTTTGAGTTGAGGACTTTACCTATTTTGAGGGCTTTAAATTCTTATTTTGAGATTCTTTGGAATATTTTATCATTGTTGGCTAGCGCTAGCTCTAATCGAATCTAGATTCGTTGAATTATCACTGTATCTCGCATGTGTGCTTAAATTATTTTGTTGGGTAGTTAGCTTCTTCGAACACGAAACTGGTTTCGTTGAATTATCGCTAAATCCCACGTGCACAATATTATTTTCAATATATATTTTATGTTCTTTGGCCATATAAAATTTTACATTTTTCATATTCCTGACGTCATTAACGGATGTGCAATCCCATATCGGAAGTTGATCAGACTTCTGGGTTTTTTCACTATCGTTGTGGTGATTTATGCTACAACCATGGACGATTATGTCATCCACGTAAAGGAATGCATTTGAGTCTAAACCTGCAAGTGCAGTGTTAGCATACGTTGGAAACTGTTTAAAGAGATTTTTAGTCCGAAAGATAATCGTTTGAAGTGATAATGTCCGTTCGGTGTGGAAAAAGCTGTCAAATTTCGAGAATTTTTGTCAAGTTTGATTTGATGAAATTAACTGGTCATATCAAGTGTTGAGAACCATTTTGCTTTTCCTAATTTGTCTAGAATGTCTTCCAATCGAGTTAGTGGAAATTTGTCATTAACGATTTTGTCATTCAGTTTTCTGAAATCCACAACAAGTCTCCATTTTCTTTTGTCATCAATGTTCTTTTTAGGTACTAAAAGTAGTGGGGCATTGTAAGGACTAGGTTAGGTTAGGTTAGGTTAAGATGGCTATCGGCACGCCGATACACTTAGACCAAAAGCGGTCCATTGTGATACCACAGGATCCATATTCCCTTCCCCTATGCCCCAAACCATTTGGAGTTCAAGATGAACCCATGAAGGCCTGATATACTAGCCGTAGAGAGATCGCCTAGACTGTCCAGGAAGAATGACCCCAACTGGGTCCTCCTTGCTCGAGACAGTGCCGGGCAGGAGCAGAGAAGATGAATCAAAGTCTCCTCTTCCTCCTCATCCATACAACTCCTACAGAAGACATGAGCGAAGACCCCAAGCCTTACCGCATGGCGCCCAATCAAACAGTGACCAGTAATCACACCTACCACCTTCGAGATGCTGGCCCTATGCAGTGCGATGAGTCTCTTAGAACGCTTCCGATCCAGCACCGGCCAGATCTGTCTTGTTGTGTTACAAGTGGTTCCAGAGGCCCATCTATTGTTAGTCTTGGCGATAGAATCAAGACGAAGCAGTAGCTTGCACGTGCTGAGCGGGATACCTAGCTTTACCTTATCTGGTAGGAGCTGTATTGTGATGCCCTGCCTTGCGAGTTCACCAGCTTTGCAGTTCCCAGGAATGTCCCTATGCCCCGGCACCCAGACGAGGTGGATGTTAAACTGCTTAGCCACCTCGTTAATAGATGTGCGACAGTCCGAGGCTTCCTTTGATGTTAGGAGGACAGATTCCAAGGATTTGATTGCGGCCTGAAAATCGTAATATCCTGAGCATATATTACGTTACGCCGCAGCCAGTTCATAACTTCTTTTATAGCCATCACCTCTGCTTGGAATACACTGCAGTGGTCGGGAAGGCGAAATGAGAGTCCTACATTAAGTTCGTCAGAGAAGACTCCTTTGTCCTTTGACTTTGTTGTCGAGCTTGGAGTTTTCCGTATAAAAGTGAATTTGATCAATCTTCCATGGCCACTGCTCCTCTCAGTCGGACCGGGACGGAATAGTGGTACGGAAGTCTCTTGTGAAGGAGATTTCGGGAAGAATGTAGTCGGTTGTCCCAGGAATGGATTTAGTACCAACAAGAATTGAAGAGTGCCCCTTAGTAGAGTAGCCCCATTGATTTGTGGATCTAAGCCTGACCGCCGCCATCGCAGCCATTTATTTGGCAAGAAGATCTAAGGGTATCAGATGTAATAAAATATCTAATGCGTCTGAGGGAGTGGATCTCAACGCCCCACTGATAGATATGGAGGCCATACGCTGGACTTTCGTTAAAAATTTTCGATATATGACTTTGTCCAGAGCTGGCCACCATACAAGGATTCCATATAATAAGATAGGACTGACAATAGCCGTATAGAGCCAGTGAACTACCCGAGGTGACATACCCCACGTTTTCCCAATAGCTTTCTTGCATGAATAGAGGGCAACTGTGGCCTTCGATAATGTTAGGTTTCCAGCTAAGTTTCCTATCCAAAATTAGACCTAAGTATTTGGCTTGATCTAGAAAAACTAACTGTGTACCATTCAGAGAGGGAGGGTCTATCGGGGGAACTTTGTATTTCCTAGAGAAAAGAACCAATTCGGTCTTATGGGGATTGACCCCCAGATCGCAGTCAGAGGTCCAAGTTGAGAGCTTTGAGAGAGCATGTTGTAACAAATCTCTCAGGGTTGCCAGGAACTTCCTCGCACAGCAATCGCAGCATCATCCGCATAGGCGACTACCTTGCACCCCTCCCCTTCCAGCATTAGTAGTAGTTCATTAACCTCTACATTCCATAGAAGAGGAGAGAGGACACCACCCTGAGGTGTGCCTCTACTGACAAATCTCCTTGCTTCCGCATCACCCAGCTTTGCATTGACAATCCTGCTCGTGAGTTGCTGAAATATCAATTCTCTGAGTGAAGCATCGACACCTAGATTTGTTAGTGCACTGGTGATAGCTAGGGGGGTGACATTGATGAAAGCTCCTTCTATGTCGAGGAAAGCTACCATGGTGTATTCCTTATTAAAAAGAGATTGTTCAATGGTGCCTACTAAGGAATGTAAAGCTGTTTCCACAGACTTCCCTTTGAAGTAAGCATGTTGCGAAGCCGACAGAAGTTTGCTGTCTATACTACGACTAAGATGAGTGTCGATGAGTCTCTCTAAAGTTTTCAGAAGAAACGACGACAGGCTAATTGGTCGGAAGTCCTTAGGACCAGTATGAGATATTTTACCCGCTTTCGGGATAAAAACAACCTTTGCCATTTCAAAGGAATGTAGGAGAGTTCAATGAAGCGACAGAGGATCATCTTAAGCCAGGGTATGATGATCTCCACGGCATTCTGCATTTCCGCAGGAATAACCCATCCGGGTCCCGCGATTTGAAGGGCTTGAAGCTATTAATTGCCCAATTTATTTTGGTTTCAGATATTAATTCACTAGAGATACCCGATATACGAGTATCAGAAATGCTCCTCAGATCTGATCTAGAGCATCCTGGGAAGTGAGTGTCTAACAATAAGTCGAGAGATTCCTCACTAGAGCTAGTCCAAGAACCTTCTGACTTTTTCAGATAGCCTGTGGGACACGGATTCGAAGCAAGAACTTTCCGAAGCCTAGGCGCCTCAGATGTGTCTTCGATGCTGCCAACGAAGAGTCTCCAAGAGTCGCGCTGAGCTTTCCTTACTACTTTTTTAAAAATCCTGAGACTATTCTTATAAAGGTCCCAGTCACACGCAGCTCTTGACTTTTTTGCCTTGTTGAAGAGCTTCCTACACTGACTCCTAAGAGCTTTGACATCCTCAGACCCCCATGGTGGTCTGCTCTTGCCCTTGGTTTTGACTGCAAGGCAGGATTTATGGAGGGCTATGTTTAAGACCGATGTTAAGGTATCCACCATACTATCAAGATTTGATCTAGTCAATTCCTCAATAGGTGGAGAGGGAGGTAGCATTTCCGCCACTATTAATTTATAAATTTATAATTTATAAATTCCCAGTCCTTTCTTCTAAGATTCCTAAAAAGTGTTTGGACTGAGGGAAGGTCGTTTAAACCGCTTTCGTTAATGTCAGTGCTACCCCAGGCAGTGTGGTGTGCGTTGGCATCTCATCCCAGTATGAGTCCGCTCGCTTCATCAATCACCCTCCCCAGTAGGCCTGGAGGGAGGGGCCCTTGATGGTCATGGGCCAGATATGCCGAGGTGACCTAATAGCTGGTTGAGGCCAGCTGGTTTGCCACGACGATGTCTCGATCGCTGTAATTAGAGAGCATAAAAATATTAAGACTGCTCTTCGATAGGATACAGGATCTTGGAGTACCTTTATCCGATGAAGCATGCAGTCTGTAGTTACCTGCCCTTAATCCAAGTATACGGTCCCCATAGACCCACGGTTCTTGGACAAGAACAATATCCCCTCCTCCTGTAGCCAGGCGAAGAAGAAGTGAGGCCGAAGCCAGTTTGGAGTGGTGAAGATTAATCTGCAATATTCTGAGCATCCTCAAAATAAGCAGACTTCTAAACCACAGTATTATTGGCCTCGTCTTCAGTATCAGAGGAAGCCAGCAGCTCTTCCTCCTGATAAAGGCCAAACATCCCCCCAGCAAGTCTGAATCAGAAGATTCCTCGCCACTGTTAAGACCGTCGGGTACCGTCAAAGTGCCCGTCCCCTCCTCCATGACCACATCAGTAACACCGACTGCAATCTTGGATTCGGTTGGAGCACACTTGTCCTCTGTAGCCTCGTCCTTTTTGTACACTTTGAGGACTACATTAGTAAAGCCGTAGTTGACTACCCCCTTAGATGCCGATAGGGGACCAAGAGATTTCGCGTTCAGCACCAAAACGGCATGTCTACGGGGTCCCTTGGCATCTTCCAGCCTCCCAACCTTCCAATTGTGAGTCGGGAGATTTGGGTTCGTGACTTTCAAAATAGTCAGAATACCCTCGGCATCAGGAGGGTCCACGTGCAACCAGACGCGGGCCCTCGGCCGTGAAGGAATCATATCCTTATCCACGGCTTCGAGACGCGCCCCAGGCCAAACCTCACCCAGCATCGCAACGGCGGCTTTGAGCAGGGTCACGGCTCGCTCGTCTGCACACGCAAAGAGTTTAACGCGACCCTGGAACCAACCGGCGTCCTCGAAACTGGGAATCGATCCAGGATTGCCACTCAGGACCCTCATAAAGAGTCCCGAAAGGCCGGACTCAATCCATCTCCATTTTTCAACAGAGTATCCCCCATCGTCATTGCTCCTGTCAATACCATGCCATAACGAGACTGCCCTTCGCTACCTCGCTGTAGGACCGCACAGAAGTGTTGTGCGTTTTCGTCCTTTTGGCCATCTTGGGCGACTTGGGTGAGGTCGCCCTTGACAGGAACCCTATCCTGGGCCAGGATTCCTTTAGCCAAGAGAAGAGAAGCTTTCTGCTTCGCGGCCAGCGATTCTTCAGGAGCCTCTCCGACGCTGGCCATACATTTGGCAGCAGAGCGGCGGTCCCGATACGCCAACTTTGAAGGGGCAACACTTTTTTTGGTCGAAGTCCGTTGCCCCCGGGCCCTTGAGATGCTAGGTCTGGCTCCTCGTCCAACCGCCCAACAGTCTTGTCACACAAAACTGAAGATGCGGAAGCCCCACCGACAGCCTTGTCACACAAAACTGCAGATGAGGATCCACCTACCACATCGCCTCCGGTCGCCTTGTCACACAAAGCTGCCGGAGCGCGTCCACCGTCCTTTTTGGAAACCGTGTTTCCTGCCGGGTTTTTGTGAGTGCCGGTCTCTTTAAATTTTTTGGAAATATTTGGAGCACTCATATTGAATCCCACGAGTTGCGGAGAAGGGAAGGGTACACCCGCACAGAGATCCGCATTGTGCGGGCAAGGCTGGCTAATCCGAAGGGCGCCTGGTATTCGGATACTCCGTTGATCCTCGGCACGGGTCGTGTGACACCTTGATCCAGCCCATGATTATCTCTTGGTTTCTTCTGGGAAAATTCCGAGAAACATTGAGGTTGTAAGGACTAACTGATGATTCAATAATATCGTCCTCAAGCATTTTCTTGATTTGTTCATTTATCACGTCCGTGTGTGTATGTGGTAGTCTATAGTTTTTAATGTAAACTGGTGTGTTGTCTGTTGTCGTTACGTTTTGAGTGTAAAAATTATTTGTTGTCAAGCGTTCGTTATCCAAGTAATTGTTTAAAGCATCCAACTGAATACCATTTAAAATTATTTCCTTATCCGTTGAGTTTAAAATTTTTATATGTTTCATGGCGTTTTTTGGTGCTATTATATTACTCAGAAAAATGCCTTTTTGTATTTCTTTATTTAAAATTACTGTATCTTCTGCTAGTTTGATACGAATTGGTTGTACGATTTCACTTTTATTGTTATCGTATTAAAGGATTTTGAATGCTTAGGTAAAATGATTTGGGATTCGTCTTTCAATATGGAAATTGTGAAAGTTTCATAATCAATTTTACAAAGAAATTTCTTCAAAAAGTCTCTACCTAATATACCCTCAGCTTCAATTGGAAATTTCGAACTGACCAGTTGAAACTCATGTTTGCTGGATTCCTCCCCAAAATTAAGTGTTAGGCTCATGCTACCTAGTGAAAAAATGTCCTCTTTTGTAATGTCAGTTAATTTGCATTTTTCATCAGGATTATGAAAATCGTTATCTACATGTTTGCTAATTTAGCAAAGTGAAATGTCTGCGCCAGTGTCAATTAAAAAAGTCATTAAGTTGTTCTTGTAGTTAATTTTTATAAAATTGGAATTGTTGTCTGATATTTTAAAAATCTTTAATTTTGGCTCTCCGGAATAACTGTGTTTTCCGAACTCTGATCGTTTCCCTGATCATTTCCTTCATTGTTTACGATTCTTACATTTCGATTTGTGTTGCTATTAGTGTATCTGTTTCTGTTGTTAGTGTTATTTCTGTTTTGGTTACGTTTGGAACTGTTGTTGTTGTCATTTTGGTTTTGGTTTCGGGTGAAACTGTTGTTGTTGTCATTTCGGTTTTGGTTTCTATCGTTGTAATTATATCTGTTAGTGTTATTTCTGTTTTGGTTAAAAGAGTGATTGTTTTGTGTATTTCGATTTTCATTGTACCTGTTGCTAAAATTGCGTTGTGTGTTTTGTCTGGAATTGTATAGAGTATTGACATTTCGCTGAAAACGCATAATTGTATTTGGCGAAGTCATTGACTCGTTTTCAAGTTCAATAGCCAATTCTGTTGCTTCCAACAAGTCTTTAGGTCGTGCAGCATATATTGTGGTTTTTAAGTGCTCGTTTAAACCTTTTTTGAATGCGTCAAGCGCAATTTTGTTGCTCCTTTTAACTATCACATTTTGTTCGGCTGGTTTTGTTTCTGATCCCAGACTATCAATTCCTAGTCTATTCAGTCCTTCTATTATGTGTAGTAGGTGTTCTTTGTAAGTATGTACCTTTAAATTGTGTTGTTATAGGTTGTTTAGTCTTATTTGTAGTTGTGCTTCAGTGGTATTGTCTTTGTATCTAAGGCGTAATTGTTGTTTTAGAATTTCAAAACTGGCTGGTTTCGGATTGCTACCTAACGGGGTGCGCACGGCTGCTGACAATTTTGCAGTTTCTAGATTAAAAGATGCCATTGTGCGGTTACTTGATTCATTTGTTTCTATTGAGTTATTTTTTTCTTCTAATTGTGCCATTAGTAGCTGTCTAGTTAGTCGGAGTGTACTATGAAATTCTTTTCTAATGCCCTTATGGTTGTCTATATCTTCTAATTGGTTTTCTAAAATTTTAAAGTCTTTGTCCAAATTTTCTATTTCTTGTAATTTTTCCAACATAGTTTCTTCCTTATATGGTCTGTTGGAACTCTTCCTAATGTTTATATGTATTTTATCTAAGTATTTTTTCAAATTTTCCATTAAAATTTATTTAAGTACATTTTTTATTTTATTTTTATACCCCCACACACACTGTGGAGGCGTGTCCGGTATGGAAAAGTATATATATTCTTGATCAGCATCACCTCCTGAGTCGATTTAGCGATGTCCGTCTGTCTGTCCGTCCGTCCGTCCGCACGATAGAGGTCGCAGTTTTAGAGATATCGACTTGAAACTTTGGGTTCATGTTTTTCTCTTCAATACTGAGATCAAGTTCGAGAATCAGCCAAATCGGACAAAAACTGGGCGTGGCTCCCATACACCAAAAAAAAGGGTCAACATTTTTCAAGTCTTTTTTATTGCTGCATTCGATTGGAAATGTTTAGAAACGAGTTTTTGACATGGTCCGAGGTTCCGAAACCTATATGTGGTAAGGGTCAAAATGGGGTCTTGAGACCAAGTTTTTTTTTTGGTCGATTAGATTGGAAATTTTTAGAAACGGATTTAGGACATTGTCCGGGCTCCAAAACTATTTATAGGTGGCTCAAAATGGGATCTTGAGACCACATAATTTTATGTTCAATGTACTTCTTCCTACTGTGTGGGGGTATTTCAGCTTCGGTATAGCCGAAGATAGTCCACTCTCTAGTTTTTATTTGGATAGTTGTAAATAAATTCTTAAAATATGCCCTTATTTTTTTCTTCCTGTTGTGCGAAGAACGCTCTTTTGTCTTCGATTTGCTGGCAAACTCTTCGCTTGTATTCATCTATACTAAGCGGCTTTGGTCCAGCGGTCTTGGGTGTTGGTATGTAAACCTGGAATACCTCTTCAGTTGTGCCCACTGACACGTATTCTACTCCCGTTACGCGTGGCTGGTTCAATAATTCAAAAAGATCGTCTAGTCCTTCCTTTGAATAGCTCATAATTAGGTTAATTTTTATGATTAGAAAATGCTATCGTCTTGTTCATGTGCTGTCATGTTAAGTCAAATGTGAAGATATTAGCTTTTTCCAGCTTTAAAGGTTTGGCGCTAGGCACCGCAATTAATTGAGAATGTAGAAGAACAGAGTTGCAATTCAATCTGGTTTATTAGTGGCTATCGCGGCTCTTTTAAATCTTTACATAAAACTGTTTTACATTGGTTCTTAGTCTATCCTAGTTACTTACACTACAATAATATTAGGTTCTGTATTTCATTTGCACCCTTTGCCCCGACTACGCTAATTTGGTCTTGAAGAATGGTGTCGTAGGACGGTCACCGAAATTTAGTGCATTTCAACATACACTCAATTGTTGTTGACAACGTCAGCGTACTCAAAAATGCAGCGCTAACATATCGATACTTTGTCGGTGCATTTGTACAAATGAAATGTAGGGGTAGGAAATGTAGACATGTATGTATAAGTTAATACGATCACCCACCAACAAAGTAGTTGCTAAAATAAACAGCCATAGGTATCGATACTGCGCACCATCAGCAGTCATTGCGTATACCACACATAAATACCACTCATAAGCATCAACAACCAAGGCAATTGTGCACCATCTGCAAGTATTGCGGAGACCACACCAACAATCAATACTTCGCATCGAACATGACGTCACTGGCGCGATCCAGGACACATGTGCAACGTGGGGGATCAGCAGTTTGACACCATGTTCAATGCGGGAGAGCAGCAGTTTTAGGGCACAGGGCTAGGTTTAGTTTTAAGTTATTTTGTTCTTAGTTGTCAGTTGATTTTAGGATATTAAACAGCTCGGTCCTCGAGCAAGGAACGGACCTTTGTTTTTTATTTTGTGCAACATGGCACTTCTTAATTGGCGCCCAACAGAGTAATCGTTACCTTCGTTTCCCGAAAAAAATCAACTCAACACCGACGGCAGCGACGGAATAAAATAAGAAATAAAGCAACTGAAGCAGCGCGTCCACACCGACGGCAGCAGCATACATTTATGTTTATTAAATATATAGAATTAAATATGGACATGTAAGTGGAACGCTCATTGTCATATAATTTTTAAAAAAATTTTTCGCGAAGAAATTTTTTTACAAAAATTAATCCTTAATCTTTGTGGGTCGTCTAAAATAAAATAAGCACGAGTAAATAAAACGTCGTATATGAGTGATAGCAATATAGAAGATTTACTAGAAAAATTCGAAAAAGTGAGTTGAGACAGTACAGACTGCAAAGTAAAGGCAAATATGGCAGTGACCCCAGAACAATTGAAGGCAGTAGTAGAAGCCGCTGTTACCAGCGCGCTTGCCTTGCAGGAAAGAAATTTACAGACTATTAACGGACGTTTCGACAATCTTAATATCAGTACTCCCGAGGTAGAAACTTACTTGGACGCAGGAATTCGAACAGAGGTCGAGTTCAATGAAACATTAGACATTGTGAAATCCTTGTCAGCCTTTGAGGGAAAACACGAGACATACGTCTCATGGAGGAAAGCGGCACACACCGCTTACAAGATTTATGAAAAATATGACGGCAGCTCCAAACATTACCAGGCTTTAGGTATAATGAGAAATAAAATTAAGGGGCCAGCTGACATGGTACTGGCATCATTTAATACCCCTTTTAATTTCAAGGCCATAATAAACAGGCTTGACTTTACATACGGGGACAAACGCCCAATATAATCGAACAAGAAATGTCGACGCTAAGACAGGGAAATATGACACTTACATTGCACTTACATTGCTTACGAACAAAGCGATCATGACCTACGACAATATCGTGGCTGCGTCGCTTAAGGAAAAATACAGAATGGACGCATTACGTGTATTCATTTCGGGAACAAGGAAGTCATTGAGTGACGTTCTTTTCTCAGCAAGACCAAAAGATCTTCCTTCCGCTTTGGCCTTAGCCCAAAAAGTGGAATCTAACCACGAACGTTACACGTTTGCCAGCAATTTAGCTAGGAGTGTAGAGGAAAGGGCTCAGAAGAACGAACATAGGCAACAAGTCAGAGGAAAAAGTACGACATGGGACAATGACTACAACCAACAGGGAAAGAATCCTTATTTGAATAGACAACAGGGACCCTCTAGCGGAGCCCCACCTAAACAAGAACCGGTGCAAAAGATGGACGTAGACCAATCATCACGTTTTAGACAGCCCACACAATACCAACAAAACCAAAGTGGCCCATCCCAAATTTTCGTAATCGATGGTCAACGCAACAACAAGTCGGTAAAGGTTACACATATAATAATCATTTAGCTCAAAACGAACCTTCACTTAATCAAGAAGGTCTTGAATACCAAACTGAGGCAGACCAAGAGGTAGATGACATTGATGACCTTATAGAATACGATCAGGTTAATTTTTTAAGCATAGAAGATATAGTAGTACCCCAAGCTCAAATAGGAAAATTTCCAGAAATTATGAAAAACCAAATGGGTGTCTCTACGGAACCCAACGAAGCACTTCCCTACAACACTAATATCATTAGTACTACCACAACTGAAAACAAAGAACCCATATATTCAAAATTATACCCTTATCCAATGGGTGTGGCTGAATTTGTAAACTCTGAAACACGAGATTTGTTGAAAGATGGCATAATCAGACCATCTAGGTCACCTTATAATAACCCCGTCTGGGTGGTTGACAATAAGGCCACCGACGAGCAAGGGAATATAAAAAAATGTTTGGTTAAAGATTTCAGAAAAATAAATTTTAAAAAGCGAAAAAAGAAAGGTAAGAACAGTATAGTAAAACTATTTCCCCCCAGAGCTCAACGAAGAAATAAACTCACACCTTTGTACATTAAGCAAACGGTAGATGACGACTTGGGGACAACGGTTTTAATAAAAGGGGGGTGGTCCATAAAGACGATACGGAACTTTGCTTTCGAGAGATAGGATACTAATTTCAGAACTCGAGGCTTTGATTTATCGGTCACGCTCACAAAGATTGGAACAACTACATTATCAATGAGCGCTCTACGAACATAACTATTACGGACTTGATGGAATTAGCCCATATCAAAGTTTTATTAAATAATAATTTTTTACATTTTCTTATTAAATAACCTAAGCCAAGTTTAGTATGTAAGAAAATAATTTTGTTTCCGATTTTGCCGACGAAAAAAACTTAGCCGAATGTGGTAATGAAATGGTGTCAATTGGAAATTGCAGCACCACGCTTCCAACAACATTCTGCTAGAAATTGCCTTACACAACGTGCTCACAACAACTTCATTCTGGACATTGCACTACTCGTCCTAGCCATCTTGAACCTCTAGCAGTCATCGACGACGGCGTTATCATTATCAATGATGAAACCGCTAAGATCAAAATTAATAACAACAGCGAGCAGATTGTGACTGGCACATTTCTTCTAACCTGGGGAGAGGTTTCTTCCGAAACCTGAGGAGTTACGTAAACAAATCTCCAGTCACCGCAGTGTCAACGCTCCTCAACATAACTGGTCATCAAGAAATACTGAGCCTACCGTACTTACAAAGGCTGAATACGGAAAATTTGCGATACATTAATGAAATTGTCAAAGGGCAATTCAGTTTTTTTTTAGTCTAGCGAGATGAATCCTATTCAATGAAAACTGCAAAAATGGGTCGAATCGTGTAATAGAAGTTATAAGTAATTTTTGTCTTCAGTTGCTTGAAAAAGACTATCTACTAACTTATCCAATTCAAGAAACATAGTTAATAAATTTAGTGAGAATATCAATATAATAATTTTTAAATTAAACAATTTTTGAAAACCCCCCCGAAAAAAAATCCTGGGTTCGCCACTGACCATGTGCCATGTTAATCTAAATCAAAAAAAAATGGTCAGAACTTGGGGCGCCGCCTATTACACGTTGTAGGTCTGTCCAAAAAAATTAAAACTGCATACCAGGAATTGTGATTACACCCCCATAATCTGAAGTTAGAAGAGGAAAACCCATTTTTGTCGATGGTACTCTAGACCCTAGGAGAGACTATAGAAGGCAGTCAATTCTATCGAAACGTCGTGGTCTGAGCATTTTTCGCATAATAGAAGTGACATATTGTGAACTTAGTCACTTTTCATTTATTACGTACTTTTCATTCTCTATATCTTCGGGTTGATAATACATATGGCTTGGCGGGTAACCCATAATGTAGATATCTTATTTAGCATCAATGTGGTATACTTATCTCGTTTTCGCACTAAAGTGGACTTAGTAACTGTTTACTCACGTAAACCCTGTTGTGGTGAACATTTTGCTCTCCTTGCCACCGACTTCTTCTTGCAGCGAATTCGCCGAAGCGGACGAGGGAAAACGCCAACTTGATCGGCAGCATCAAGTCAGTCTAGTTATCAACGACACGCAGACAGCACCCACCCGAAGACAACGAAGAAGAACACATAGAAGACATCAACCCACAGAACACCAAGAATCAAATCGATAGAAAACCAACAAATAGTTACATTAACAAACATTTAAAACCCACAAAAATCACATTCAACATTGAACATAGTTTAAAATCACAAATACTAAATTCAGTGCATTTGTGCATTTGTACATTTCACCCACATTCATATTGTTAATTAATTAAACACAAAACAATTGTACATAAACGTTAAAGTGTGAACAGAACATATATATAAAAACATATATACCCGAATTACAACAAATAAAACCCTTAATTTAACTTAAACGCTAAACCCCACATTTACATTTATTTGGATTATTCAAAAACCCACTCGACCCCTTGATCCGGCAAAAACATTGGTCCAATCGAACCGAATTTTTAAGTTTTTTGAAATTTTAAAGTAGTAGTGTGAGGAAGCTGGAAAGTTATAGTAAACAATTAATCTGTTAACAATTAAAAACTAAAAAGTGAACTATTTCAAACCCAGAAACAGAAACATAATTAAAATATTAAATAGACAAAGCAAAAAGTGACGAAACCCAAAGCTCAAAGTGCAGCTACAACAACAACACATAGAACGAGAAACTGCAGCAGCGAAAATACCCAAAGATCGTGGCAGCGCAATAACAAACACAGGTAGCTGAATACCCAACAGAAGAAAAGGAACAGAAGGAATTGAAGCGAAGCATTGGACCCTATACAAATAAGCAACAACAATTCGTTAGCTGAGTGAGTCGTTTGATTTCTGTAGTTCATTTTCGTTTATGTACAACTTATGTGTTTGTTGACCCTAACATTTTTGCACACTTCTTGGAGTTCGTTTAAATAAAGAACAGCTGACCCTTGCATATATATTTAATATTCATATTGAATATTTTGACCCTTTACTAAAAAATTATAAAATTTTTAGTGACCCAAGTAAAAGTTTTTGTTTTTGGGAATTTTTGCTTTATATTTTTGCAGTAACTCACTCGGAATTTATAAAATTTTTTAAAGATTTTATTTTTAAATTTTACGCGACCCGTGCGGAAATTTGAAAGTTGTTTTTTCCTCCAAAAATTCACAAGTGACCCACTCGAAACTTTTTCCACATATTTTAATTTTTTGTTTAATTTTTTTTCACGCTACAGGTGCGGAAAGTGGTAGACCCATAATTAAATTTTTTGAAGATATTATTCCAAATATTATTTCTTTTAAAATTTAATTTTTTTTCATTCTCCCATACCCACCGTTTTTTAATTTTATTTAATTAAAAAAATTTTTTTTTTTAAATGTCGCAATTGATTCAGTCTGCTGCCGCATTCAATCGGGTTTCGGAGGACCTTTTAGAGTTCGAGAATGAGTGTGCCGAAAAGCCAGTTCGTGATTCTATACCCACCCCTCTAAAGATCGAGAAGACCGAGTTGGAGTATATGTGGCAGAAGTCGAAAGTGAAGTACGATGAGCTGCGAGAGCTACCCCGAAAAGACGAAGACACCAATATCATTGAGAAGGCGAAGGCGAAGTATCGCAACACTTTTGCGGCATATAAACGATGTATGGTTACCCTCCATGATCTCAAAGAGACTTTAGAGTCAGAGATGTTACCCAACAGACCAGAACCTGCATCCCCTTCTACTTCACTCCCAGCAATTACCCTCCCAGCGATTACCCTCCATGGGGACTATGCGTCATGGTCTACCTTTAGAGACTTGTTAACGGCGCTTTACATAAATAATAACCAATTAAGTTCAGTAGAAAAATTATTTTACTTGAACCAAAAAACGACCTCGTGCAACAATACGAAAATACAGATTAATGCGCAACTGAAGACCCTTTTAAACATACCCGAAGTATTTTCTTCTTCCAGTTTATGGATTAAGAAGCTGCAAAGATCAGTTGCCAATTGTATTTTCACTTTGCATCAGTTGGAAGTAGACACTAGCACCTGGGACCCTATCCTGGTGTATATTTGCTCTATCCGGTTACCCAAAGACGTGCTGGAAGATTTTGAGGCGACCCTATCTGATAGTTCAAAAGTACCTAAATGGAATGAACTCGATGCGTACTTGACCCGAAAGTACAAGATTCTAGAGTCAGTGGGAGATGTACAGACCTCTACACTCAATCCTACTCAACAGGAAGCTCCCAGCAGAGGACCCGAACACAAGAGCACACGTATTAACTCTTTTTATGCGAATGTAACGCATACCCATAGAAATGAATACGCTTCTAGACCCAAGACCCTATTAGACCCAAGACCCTCTCAACGTAAATGGGGAGTAGATGGCAAAATATGCAGAATATGTAGTGGACAGCGCACTCTTCGCGCGTGCCCCAAATTCATATCCATGGAATATGAAGAACGACAAGAAGCGGTGAAGAAATCAGGATGATGCTTTAACTGCTTGGCTGTGTCTCATAGCAGAAAAAATTGCAAAAGCGCATTTAGTTGCAGGTTTTGTGAAACGAGACATAATACTTTGTTGCACAAACCATGCACCGACCCGACCCAATTACACCAAAATGAAGTACCATCTACCTCTACACAAGCTTTAAAGACCCAAATACAGTCCACAACTCGAAACCCACCCTCAATCGAAGTAAGAAACGTTATGTTAGGAACGGCTATGTTGAAAATAGAACATCGAGGCTCTAAATTTTTGGCTAGAGCTCTGATTGACTCTGGTTCTGAAGCCACATTTAGCTCAGACCAGTTAGTACGTGATAACACTTTGTTCAAATTCAAACCCAGAATTCAAAGTATCGACCCAGGCATTTGTGTTAGGAAATATTACCCCGGAATTGCCTACATATGCAGTAGACACAAAACTACTTAAAGACATCGGGAATCTCACATTAGCGGATTCCAATTTCCACCAGACCCGACCCTTTGCCATCATTATTGGTGGTGATTTGTATCCACAAGTAATTCGTACTGGCGTCCGTAGAAATGGAACACTATTAGCACAAGAGACAGAATTTGGATGGATTTTGACAGGTCCTGTCCCAGACCCCCTTCGAAGCTCATTTAACAATTTTTTTTTATGATTCACCCTTTTTAAAATAAATGAACTACTGTACAAAATTAAACCCCTTTTTCATTTATTCTTTTGAGACCCTACTAAAAGATTTTTCGTTGCAGATATTGCAAGGGGGGCGGAATGTTTACGCACGTAAACCCTGTTGTGGTGAACATTTGCTCTCCTTGCCACCGACTTCTTCTTGCAGCGAATTCGCCGAAGCGGACGAGGGAAAACGCCAACTTGATCGGCAGCATCAAGTCAGTCTAGTTATCAACGACACGCAGACAGCACCCACCCGAAGACAACGAAGAAGAACACATAGAAGACATCAACCCACAGAACACCAAGAATCAAATCGATAGAAAACCAACAAATAGTTACATTAACAAACATTTAAAACCCACAAAAATCACATTCAACATTGAACATAGTTTAAAATCACAAATACTAAATTCAGTGCATTTGTGCATTTGTACATTTCACCCACATTCATATTGTTAATTAATTAAACACAAAACAATTGTACATAAATGTTACAGTGTGAACAGAACATATATATAAAAACATATACACCAGAATTACAACAAATAAAACCCTTAATTTAACTTAAACGCTAAACCCCACATTTACTTTTATTTGGATTATTTAAAAACCCACTCGACCCCTTGATTTGGCAAAAACAGTAACTTTTCACTGAACGACGACGATATGCTATGCCGAATGCAAATCTGCATATTTTAGAACAGCAAGCAGATATTGATAATTGGAATAATGGGAACTATTTGGTGAAGCAGTTCAATTTATTGAATATTTCGACTAGAGATGGGCGCGTGTCGTGATTACGTTCGTGCGTGAGTCACTTTATAATTTCATATATGTGGAGTTCGATATACTTATGATAGTTCAAAACATTTTATTTAATTTTCCACAGTCATTTACATTCAATTTAAATGTTCGATGTCAAGAATCATTACGAAAGTAATCAATTACTTTACAAGTCTGATACATTCATAGAGCCTATTTACACTTTCATTTCCATTTTTAGAATTTACACTGACCTGGGCATGCCGAAATTTGACAGTTGCCAACTATTATGTTTTTTGTATGGATTTTAGGTGCAAAATTTTCTATCCCGTTTTCATTCATGATAGTGTAAATAGGCTCATAAGTTTCATTTAATTAATTCCTTATATTTTTGTAAAAGAATTGAATAAAAATGTTAATGTTTAATTTTCGTGTGTGTCTCTTAGCGATTCGTGAGTGGTTTTTAGTCGTGCGTGAGTGTGCGTGATTCGATTGGAGTTCGCACCAAAGGTGAGGGCGCTCGTGCGGTCTAAATGCACCTTCTGAAAACATTTTTTGTCGCAAAAATCTGCTTTTCGGGGTATACAATTTTTTAAGTTTCAATTTGTATTGAAAACTAGCATTTCCCCGTGGCGTTGCCCACGTAAAAAATACAAAAATTCACAGCAGAGAAGTGAAATGGAAAATTTTCCCTGGTTAATTCCACACAATCTAACATCCCTGATCATGGTGAATAAAAAGAGAGAGAAGGCACAAAAACTCCATATAAAAAAAAATTCTCAATTTTCAGCGATCAATACGCAGAAGACAGTGGAAAGCAACATACAATAATGTTTTGCAAGCACAGACTATGTCAATGAAATCGAACGGAAATCTCTAAGCATACGATTGAATGTTCAATAAAACTTAATACCGAAAATTAAGATATTTACCTTTCGAAAATCAAAAAAAATAATTATCCTATTCGCTTCCTTGGCACAAAAAGGATGTTTTAAAAAAAAATTATGAAAATCGGTTGGTTAGTTTTTGCTCCTACCCGTTACAAAAAAATTGGCGTTCTAATTTTATAAATATTGAAAATGAAAATTGAAAAATGAAAAACTTTGAAACTTATTTTCTTGAATGAATTTGTATGTTACATTCCGCCTTCATCCATTCACCCCTTCAAGCGTTCTGACTCTACTCCAGTGATTTTCGAGTTTCCTCTGTTCGCGTGCAAAGGCTTCAATTCGCTGCCAACGCAATGCTTTCACACTTACACTATAAGCATCTTCGTCAAACGCGCGAAACGTGTGTGCCGCTCTCTCAGGCACACACACAAGTATGCATTTTTATGTATTGGTTTGGCCGACACTGCTCTACTCCTATCGAAGTAATCTACTACTCTCGCGATGATTTTTAAATTTTTACTCCTCTACTACGGTAGTAGATTTTTCTACTTCCCTTAAGATATTTTCTAATACTCCGACAGAAATTTCTACTACTACCGTAGAATATCTACTACTCTACGCAGAAAACCACAAAACCATATCTAATCCCCTCTCATCGTAGAATTTTTACTACTCTACGCAAACAAATTAAATCTACTCCCCTAAAATTGAGGAGATTGTCCTTCTTTAACTACCTGTGTCCCCCTTGCTACAAAAGGCTCCGTAGATCCCCCTTTTTCCATTCAATGGCACTTCTTTCTTTTTTCAAAATCTGCAATGATATTAGGAACAAAGTAGCCAAAAAAACCCTTAATTTTAAATCGAAATTTTGGAAATTAATTTAAAGGAAATTTATTTTCTACTTTTTAGTCGGTTAAAGGTTTATATTTTAAAAAAACTTGTTTTTTATGTTTTTCCAATCGAAGGGTGAACAATAAAAAAAAAATCATTAAACAACAAAAAAAAATAAAATACTAGCAAACCAAAATTTTAAACCACTCCCAATTTTTATCAACATTTATCGACATTTTCAAGACCCTGTGTATTGCCTTGCAGCGCTCCCTACCGCACCATGGTGAACCATTTAAATTAATCGGTTCACCCCCAAACTTCATAACTTCTTAACTCATCTCAATTCATCCGCATGGTCACCTTTATCCTCACCTTATTCAAAACGAACCAAAAATTATAAACTTTAGCCACTCATTTTTGTATATAATTTATTCATGAAAAAAATTCAAAATTATTCATTTCAAATATTTAATGAAAATAATTTAAATTACAAAATACAAAAAAAAGGAGGGAATTAAAAAAAAATTAATAATAATATATATATCAATTTAAATATACATTTATTTTTATTTTTTTTTTATTAATAACAAATAGTGAAAATGAATTAAATTATTAACCCACCAACGAACTGAAATTCGCTATTTCATTTCTTCGTTAAAAAAATTGTTTGGTTTTTCCTACCTACTTGAGAGAGCTCTCTAAAGGGTATAGGGACAAATTTTGGTGGGGTCTCTTTAACCCTCTTCCCCGCACAACAGCAAAAAAAATTATTTTAAATTAATTTTAAAAAATTAATTAAAAATCTAAAGTTTTAAATATAGTAAATTTTATAATAATAAAAATTAATAAATATATAAATGAATTCTAATAATAAACGTATAAACTACCCTATCCTCCGTTTGACCAAACAAAAAAAAAAATTTTAAAAATTTTACATTTACGACAATTATCTCTTTGCTCTTTGCTTGTTTAAATTTGAATTTGAATTTATCTTTATTTTTATTTAATTTTATGTTGTAACGTTGTGGCCCTGGTCCCAATAGAAGTTATATTGCGGTTCCAAAATGTGGGATTATGTATCTTGTGATGTGAAATGTTGGCCCTTTGCAAAAAAGTTGAATTGTGGCCCTTTCCTTCTAGTCCCAAACCAAGAACTTTCTGGCCACAAAACAAATAACAAAAGATTTGCTTTTGGTTTTTTTCTTTATATTTCCCCCCTTCAACTCAACTCTCTGTTCCAAGCAATAACACCATAAGTGGGAAAAGGCCTCAACTAACATTTTTACTAATTGTTTTAAAATCTTTCCTTAACACACTTATGTATGATATTATTGCTTGACACATTTCATACTCTTAAAATGTACTACTCACATCCAATTATTCAATTTTGTCGAATTAGGAAAAATTGGTTTATCGCGACACACCGGATTTATTTAAAAAAAATTTGATTTTTCCTATATTAAAGAAACAGAATTTATAACTATCTATATATGTATATATTTTCCAGAACTCATATTTTTATTTTAAAATATTTTCTTTTCACTGAGGATTTACGTTTCTCAACGTTTTTTCTTTCTTTATTTTAGCAAGGCCAATGATTGCTAATTAAAACTTCACGTAAATGCCTCTTTCTTTTTCTTCCAAGAATTAACTATAATCAAAATTAAGTTTTTTTAACATTATTTTTTTTTCTTCTTTTCCTTTATTACACTAAAACTCACACTGAATTTACTTTATTTATTCTTTTACTTTACTTTAAAAATTACTCTTTTAAATTTCTTCTTTTTACAAAAGAAAAGTTGAATTTAATTTTAAGTCCACCAGACTGACACATTTCGCCTTGAACTTCTATTTCCGTATTGCCATAGCCACTTCTAGGGCGACCACAAAATTTCGTCAAGACGATCAGTTTAGTTGGCAGCAATGATTATTCTCAACCCACATAATTTGGCCACAAAGGTTCCGTTCAGACGGTATATTCAGGTCATCGGCCGATTTAAATATTTGAAGCGTCGCACTGGATAAAAAATCTCTTTTTGAAATCAGGATGGGCAAGGAAGAGAGCGGTCGTGAGTGCACGTTTCAGTTCATTAATAGCTTCGATCGCTTCAGAGGTCATTTTGAACTTGTTTCCCGTCCTCAGCGTATCGCTCAATGCTGCTGCCATTGACGCGAAATTTTTAATGAACCGCCTATACCACCCTGCCGTACCTAAAAATCTACAAACATCCCTTTTCGATCGTGGTTCTGGAATTCTGGATATTGCCGCAACTTTCTCAGGATCCGTCTTTAGGACTCCTCCGCCTATCACAAAACCCAGGTACCGTAGTTCTTTAAAATTTCTTCAGCCCTATCGTTAAATTCGCTTCTCTTAAGCAGGTCGCGACATCTCTCAACACCTTGAGATGGGTCTGAAAATCTTTGGAAATTACGAGAAAATCGTCCAAGTAAACAAAAACATTCCCTTTGAGACGATGCGGAATTATTTTATCCATAAGACGACACAACCGCTGCGCCGCATTGCATAGCCCAAATGTCATCACTACAAAGTGATAAAGAGGTTGTCGCGGTATAAATTCGCGACACGGTTGTTGTTGTTTTGTTGTTTTGTTTTTTATGTTTCCCTTTTGTTCGGGGCGACGGGTGAACAAAATCGGAGGAACAAAATCTCACACGCACTAACCGAAAGAACGCACTGAACAATTTTGTTAATTGTTATTATTTTTTTTATAATATATTTGTTTTGCTTAATTCCTATTTGAGGGAGGGGAACCTGTCGACATTTATGCTTTCGCCTATACAGACATGAGTGCCGCCAAAGTGAGTATTTTCATTTTGGTGGGTGCGGGGGTGTTTATGTAAATTTGCCAAACACACTCTAGAAAATCTGAGAAGATCTTTCACATATAGGTGTGGGTATAGCCCCGACTGCGAATACTGGCCTCTGCGTAGGTCGCGCTCATGTGTGGGGGGGGGGGGAGATGTTGGAGAAATGGAAAGTGAGCGCCATATATGCGTCCATATAGACAGGTTCTTTAGTTCTTTTTGAGCAGGGAAGAAGAAAAGTGATAAGTGAAGTTTTAGATTTTGAATTTAGTTTGGTCTTAAATAATTTGTTTGGAAAATTTGGATCATTTTCTTTCTTGTTTTCTAAATTGTATTTTGGTGAGTGGTGAGGTGGAGCGGTTGCCAACGTCGGATTGTGGGTGGAGGACAAGTGTTCCAAAGGGAGTATTTTTGCGCGCTGGTTTAGTTTTGCCAGCTAGTGTTTTTTTACTTTATTTTATTTGTGGCAGTCGGCCATTTAGTGTTTTGAATTTGAGGAATTTAATAGAGTTGGACAGGTTGTGTTCGGTCGTGATTTGTTTTGGGGAAGTGTTTCCGTCCTGGGAATTTCACGTAGTTTGCTTGGAATTTGTTTATCCGTTTCCCCCTCTTCCTTATTCCTTTTCTTTTTTGTTTGTGTCGTCCCGCATCTGAGCCAAGTTGTTGCTGGACATCGAATTTTATCGAATTTTATTGCTACTTTCCTGTTTGCTTGTTCAAGTGATCTTTTCATTGCATACAATAAAATTATATACTAAAAAACAGCCTGACACTCAAAAAAAATTTTTATCATTAAAAAAGTTGTTTTTAAAATGAAGTGGGTGGCGAATTCGCCATAAGTGCACATAACATTTTCTTCATTTTTTTGGGGTCCCCAATCGATACCTACCTTTTGGCCAATCTCGACTGTTACACCCTGTATATATATATTTATATATATACCTATAGATATAGTGCGGCAGTTTCGGTGTAGTGTTTTAAAAGTTTAGTTATCGAGTTTTCACGCGTTCGTGTTGTTCGTTCGGCCGGGGATACCATACCGCGAGGGTCGGCCTCAATCCCACGCGTCGCGTAAACAAAAACATTCCCTTTGAGACGTTGCGGAATAATTTTATCCATAAGACGACACAATCGCTGCGCCGCATTGCATAGACCAAATGGCATCACTACAAAGTGATAAAGAGGTCTACCCGGTATCGTGAATGCCGTATACTCCTGACTTGTTGGATCTAGTTATATCTGCCAAAATGCTAATTTTAAATCAACACTACTAATGTATACCGTCTCATCGATTCGACTGAGAATACCTTCGACATTCTGCAAGGGATAGGCATACTTTACAGTCCGCTCATTAAATTTTCTCGCATCTAAACAGAGTCTATTTTTCCCCGGCTTCCGCACCAACGTCGTTCGGTGGCTCCAGGGACTCTCACTTTCTTTAATCACACCCAGCTTTAACATTTGATCTATTTCGATATACAAAAGTATTTCTAACTTCTAGAAGTTGACGCTCTTGTTCATCAGTAAGATCATGCTGCAGTTGACCCTCCTGCACTTCCGACTCCAACTGATCGGCTTCCAACACGGCTTCCTCCACGCCAATAACTTCAGGTGCTAAATTAAATTTCCTCCAAAAATCAATGCCGAGGTATACACTTTGATCTAACGTAGGGCATAAATAAAATAGTATTTTCTCTTCTTTATCCTTGTATTTTACAGGAACAAGCCCTTTTCCTTGAACTACGTGAGCGCTACCACCCGCGTGTTTGGACGCGAAAAATATCTAGAAGATTCTACACCACACTCGTCTAAAAATTCCCTGCATCCTCGCCCTAAAAGACTGACGGACGCTCCAGTATCCAATAAACCCTTCAAAATTTTGTCGTAGACTTCAAATTCAGCGTTAACTCTAGGATCCCTCGTGCATGCACCCTTGACAGCCGCTGTAACTAAATTTCTCAAGCTCTATCGCTTGCGATAACGCTCCCGAGTTTTCTACACTCGCCTGGAAACCATTCGCATGCCTTCCAATTGATTTTCGCCGAAAATCCGACTACGCACCTCGTAATAATTTCTAACTCTATCTACCAGTGGTCTAATTTCACTCACTGGCTTAATTCTAATTATTTTATTAAATTGTTTTAATCTTTGCAAAATATTAATTCTATTTTTCGTTTCAGTTTCAGTTATTGTACCTACATTTCGGTTGCCACGGACGTCTGGGTTGCTCGTGATTCCTTTGTCACGACCCTCTTCGCGTTTCCCCCATTGCAGTTCGGACATTTTGGAGTTATTATCCGTTGAAGACCGCACTTGTAGCAGAAAATGGTGCGAGGTGACTCACACTCCATATAAGTATGGCCTGGTTTATGGCAATTCCAGCACTCCAGCATTCGACTTGGCTGCGTAACCCGAACTATGATTGTTGTGGCTGCTGCCCATATCGATTCTCCCGCCTTGGAAAGCATAGCTCCGCTTTATTGCACTCCTGACGCAACTGCTCCACTTGGTAAATTACCATCGGATACACTATCCGACCCAAACTCAGCAATGGCATTTTTAAGGCGTGACCGCAGTTTCAACCATGCCTGGAAATGTGCATCAACCGATTCCCCGGCCTGTTGCTTACGCTCCACCCAACTCTTGCATAAATTCAAATTCAGTTGCCCTTGACTGATATTGCCTAACCAATGCGAACTTCAACGTTTCCCAGTCCTGCACATCATTTGTCTTCAGAAACAACCAATACCATTCCTTCGCCTGACCCTTCAACAACCTATGGAAATCACGCATAAATTCCCACCAAGGCACCTTGTAATGCGACTTCAAGTACTCGACGCGAAATATAAAATCTTCTATGGATATATTTTCGCGGTTTCCATCGTAAATTGCGTCCCACTTATCTAGTCGTACTGCCTTACCATAGTAACCCCAAGGATTTGCTACATTTGGCCCGCCATACTGCTGATTCAGACCTCCTCCGGTTTCATCACTCTTTGCTCGACCTATCCCATCATCATTTGAACCAAATAACTTGAACCAAAATTCCTACAGTTTGCATTTCCTACGCCGACACTTGGTGCTCGTGAAAATTGCGAATGCTGTTTTTGCTTGGCACCGCCAAGGCCAGAATATCAAGGCCTGGCCAAACATGCCCTCCAGGTTGATTTACTGTTTTATTATTTCTAGCTTGACTGTCATTATTTTCTGGTGCAACAATTACCAATTTTTTTATTTCAGGCATTTCTCCCTGACTTCTACCCGACAAAACTGGTGACACATCAGCGGCTTGAAGGGGCCTAATAACTTCGTTAATTTCCTTCATAAAACTCATGAAACCTGCCTTCATCGTGTCTTGAATTTGATCAGGGATATTTTTCTCCACCGAGGACCGATAACTCTCGTTGGCCTAAGCCACCGCTGCATTTATAGCAGTCAACCAATCGCTTGGCAAGCCTTCATTACTCCTCAATCTATTTTCATTAACATTTGGCATCGCACTATCTTCCATATCCCGCAATCTTTGAAGACTTGGTTCTAGAGGAGACCTATTAGCCGTCTCAGGATTAATAGACCAAGCTGGCAATTTGTTTACTGACCCAGCAATGTTATTATCTCCTCGACTAATACTACCTATCGCAGCAGAAAAATCATGAAGGCGAGGTGGACTATGCTCCACCGGTCTCCGTACTTCCCCTTGTGATTCAAGATACCGATTCGAATCGAATTGAAAGGTACGCCTTTTGGCTTGGTTCAACTTATCCTTCTCAGTATTCATAATTAAATATATGTATTTGTTATTACTCACAAAAAAAACAATCAAAAAAAAATACACTTCCACTATATATAGCACCCACTAACTCAAACTGAAATTTTTTTTCTTTACTTGCAAAAAAAAACTTTGGGGCGTTTGAATTGGGCTCTAATAAAGGACCATGCTCATTTACCGTGAAATCTTTTCCTCAAAGTTTTCACTTCGCGCTTCTCAAAAATAAATCGACAAATGGCATTTTTTTATACTTATCGGTCGGACTAATATATCTTATACGTTAACTCCTAATGCATCGTAGGTGTCTAAGTATAGAACCTAGGTCACCAGAAATTAATAAAAGATAAAAACAACTTGCGAATTCGCACTAATGTATGTACTCATATACATACTGTGGATTCTAGTTTGGGATCATACTTGCTAACAAATATATTAACAAATTTTGAACTACCAAATACAAAATCAGACAGACTTTTACACACTCTGTGCAGAACATAACAGTGTAAACCTTCGAGACACATTCGGCCCATGACTTCGCTCAAATTGTTGCAATTTGTTTAGCTGACATCAGACAACAACAAAGTCACCAACTTCACGAAACCTATGGGTATGTTAATCCCGAGTCTACAACAAAATCTTAAACCATCATAAATTGATTTGAAAGGCGTCATAATTGTTCAATAGAAACGCACTCAGAAGCTGGCCGAATCCCAACTGACGTGATTCACCCAAAAAAAGTCCAAGGACGCACTCAGAAGCTGGCCTGATCCCAACTGACATGATTCACCCAAAAAAAATGCAAGGACGCACTCAGAAGCTGGCCGAATCCCAACTGACATGATTCACCCAAAAAAAGACCAAGGACGCACTCAGAAGCTGGCCGAATCCCAACTGACGTGATTCACCCAAAAAAAGTTCAAGGACGCACTCAGAAGCTGGCCGAATCCCACCTGACATGATTCACCCAAAAAAAGTTCGAGTTAATGAAAATTGCTGCCGTCTTTCAAATTTGAATTCGTTTTGTCCGAGTTGACATCAAGTACCTGGTGTACTTGGTGTATTTTGTGTTGTCATTGTTGTCATTGTTTTGATCGTTTTAAGCACTCGATGTTTTGAAGAAAACGAGTACAGTACTTGTGTTGATGAGAACAAAACAAATGTTGTCAAGTCATTATTTTTCATGAGAGAGTATTCTACCGACAGTGCTTGTGATTAAATAAATGAAGTAAATTTTTGACATTGAAATAGTGTACAGTTTTCTGAAATAGAAGTAAGTACATTTGTGCAGATGTCTAGAAAATGGGGATAAGGGTAGTGTGGCCATCTGATGACGATTCTCTAGCGATATCGGAACCGAGATTTTTTAATGATTATACTTATAGATAGATATGCCCATGGGTGAAAATATATATATGGAAAATTGAGCATATTCCCCTCCTATATATTTATTTTGTCCTTGGAGAGGACATAAATATTTAAATCGGCCGATGACCTAAATATACCGTCTGAGCGGAACTTATGTGGCCAAATTATGTGGGTTGAGAATAATCATTGCTGCCAACTAAACTGATCGTCTTGACAAAATTTTGTGGTAGCCCCCGAAGTGGCTATGGCAATACGGAAATAGAAGTTCAAAGCGAAGGTTGTCGGTCTGGCGGACTTAAAATTAAATTTAAATTCAACTTTTCTTTTGTATTAAAAAGAAATTTAAAAGAGTAATTTTTAAAGTAAAGTAAAAGAATAAATAAAGTAAATTCAGAATTCAGTGTGAGTTTTAGTGTAATAAAAGAAAAGAAGAAAAAAAAATAATGTTAAAAAAACTTAATTTTGATTATATTATTCTTGGAAGAAAAAGAAAGAGGCATTTACGTGAAGTTTTAATTAGCAATCATTGGCCTTGCTAAAATAAAGAAAGAAAAAACGTTGAGAAACGTAAATCCTCAGTGAAAAGAAAATATTTTAAAATAAAAATATGAGTTCTGGAAAATATATACATATATAGATAGTTATAAATTCTGTTTCTTTAATATAGGAAAAATCAAATTTTTTTTAAATAAATCCGGTGTGTCGCGATAAACCAATTTTTCCTAATTCGACAAAATTGAATAATTGGATGTGAGTAGTACATTTTAAGAGTATGAAATGTGTCAAGCAATAATATCATACATAAGTGTGTTAAGGAAAGATTTTAAAACAATTAGTAAAAATGTTAGTTGAGGCCTTTTCCCACTTATGGTGTTATTGCTTGGAAAAGAGAGTTGAGTAGAAGGGGGGAAATATAAAGAAAAAAACCAAAAGCAAATCTTTTGTTATTTGTTTTGTGGCCAGAAAGTTCTTGGTTTGGGACTAGAAGGAAAGGGCCACAATTCAACTTTTTTGCAAAGGGCCAACATTTCACATCACAAGATACATAATCCCACATTTTGGAACCGCAATATAACTTCTATTGGGACCAGGGCCACAACGTTACAACATAAAATTAAATAAAAATAAAGATAAATTCAAATTTAAACAAGCAAAGAGCAAAGAGATAATTGTCGTAAATGTAAAATTTTTAAAATTTTTTTTTTTGTTTGGTCAAACGGAGGATAGGGTAGTTTATACGTTTATTATTAGAATTCATTTATATATTTATTAATTTTTATTATTATAAAATTTACTATATTTAAAACTTTAGATTTTTAATTAATTTTTTAAAATTAATTTAAAATAATTTTAGAGGGTTAAAGAGACCCCACCAAAATTTGTCCCTATACCCTTTAGAGAGCTCTCTCAAGCAGGTAGGAAAAACCAAACAATTTTTTTAACGAAGAAATGAAATAGCGAATTTCAGTTAGCTATGTAGCAGCTCGTTGGTGGGTTAATAATTTAATTCATTTTCACTATTTGTTATTAATAAAAAAAAAATAAAAATAAATGTATATTTAAATTGATATATATATTATTATTAATTTTTTTTTAATTCCCTCCTATTTTTTTGTATTTTGTAATTTAAATTATTTTCATTAAATATTTGAAATGAATAATTTTGAATTTTTTTCATGAATAAATTATATACAAAAATGAGTGGCTAAAGTATATAATTTTTGGGGCGTTTTGAATAAGGTGAGGATAAAAGGTGACCGAACTTGTCCTATTCACGAACAAACGAACGATTCCACAATTCAGACCACCATCTATAGAGGGGATCCCTCTCAGAGTCTCAGAAAGCGCCCGCTATCTGGGTCTCGTTTTATACAGGAAACTGAACTGGAAATTAAACATAGAAGAAAGGGTTAGGAAAGCGTCAATTGCCTTTTATACCTGTAGTAGAATTTTTGGACGAAGGTGGGGCCCACGCCCCAAAATCATCTCATGGATGTACACAGCCATCGTTAGACCAATACTGACCTACGGTTGTCTCGTGTGGTGGAAATCAGCCAGCAAAGACCACTAATCTGAAAGCAATGACAAAAATACAAAGAATAGCATGTACAGGAATATCTAGTGCGATGAAATCATCACCGACGGCAGGACCGCGACAATTCTTAATTTTCTGCCATACCCAGACTTCAATATTCCCTTCTCCAGTCACTTTCCCACCAGGAAAGAGTGGGAGGGTCAAGAAACGTACCCATATCAGTCTTCACTGATGGGTCCAAAATGAACATTGGTACCTGTGCGGGTTACACCTGCAAAAAATTAGGGATCACGGGATCCGTCTGCCAGACAACAGCAGTGTCTTCTAAGCGGAGATACTGGCAGTGGCGGAGGCGGCCAAGGCGACCTCAATGGTGGAGATACCACAGGATGATATCACATTTTTCATTGATAGCCAGGCAGCAATAAAAGCGTTATCTGCCGTCTACATCAAGTCAAAGCTTGTCAGGCGCTGTCGCGAAGAGCTGCAGGTTCTTGGCTCACAGCATCGCATTAGGCTCTGCTGGGTGCCGGGGCATGAGGGAATACCTGGAAATGAAGCAGCCGATGAATTGGCTCGGAAAGGTTCGGCAATTAGTGCTGACCTAGCGGACCGTTCTGTAAAAATCCCACTCTGTAGTATTAGGGAACGACTAGAAAAACAGTTTGCGAGGATCAGATGGTGACAACTCTCCACCTGTAAGACCTCTCGCAAACTATGGCCACTACGCAATGAAGGACGTACGGTCAAGCTCTTGCAGTTTGATAGGAAATCAATATCTGTCCTCATGGGCACATTAACGGGTCACAACCTTTTAGGAGCTCATGCTAGGTGACTTGGTCTTACCTAAAATGACGTTTGTAGGGGCTTCGGGGACGAGGAAGTCGCGCAAGATACCCACCACTTCCTCTGTCGATGTCCAAGTCTACAACATCTTAGGCGTAGAACCCTGGGGGAATACTTTTTCGATGACCTGGCGGAGTTATCTGATAAACCCCTTCATGATATGCTCGCCTTTTGGGGCAGCTTTAGGGCCTTTGCAGGCCGGGTTGCCGTTATCGGATCGGCTTGAAAATTCAAACTTAAGAATTTTTGGTTGTAAGCATTTAAGCCACTTTCGAAACAAATCGGCCAAATTTTTTTTTTTGGAGCTGGCAACCCTAGTTTTTTTTCAAATTTGTCTAATTCATGATCTGAACATAAAATTATCGATTTCCGCCTACAGATACGCTTAATTGTGTACTACTAGAGACCGACCTGTTTCGGATTCGGTCGAAAAATAAAATATCGTTTTCGGCCAATTTTCGTTTTCGGCCGAAATTTCGATATTTCCGCCGAAAATTTCGGTTTGATACGAAAAATGTAACAAATAAATAACAAAGATTACACTTCGACAAAACTGAACATTTTGTGTTAAATATACTTGATACACAAATTCTTATGTATTCTACAGTACGCACCAAAAATTCTATTTTTGTGCAATTTTCATTATTATTTTTGGATTTGGAAGGGCAAAATACATAAGGAACAACCAAGTGGATAAAAGCGGTATGTAACACAAATTTAAGTATTGAACATAGTTCCGAAAATCAGAAGCGACAAAGAAGACTAGTCCACAATTTGTATTGAAAAAAGAAAAATAAAAAACTTTGAAACATTATCGCGAAGCACAGTCGC
Organism: Heteromyza rotundicornis; assembly: GCA_951394025.1. NCBI lineage: Eukaryota > Metazoa > Arthropoda > Insecta > Diptera > Heleomyzidae > Heteromyza > Heteromyza rotundicornis. The sequence continues at coordinate 62,816,611 of OX596011.1, read as the reverse complement.
GAAGCGTGGGATTTAAGACGACCCTCGCGGTATGGTATCCCCGGACGAACGAACAACACGAACACACGAAAACCTGATAAATAAACTTCTTTTAAAAACTACACCGAAACTGCCGCAATAGATATATATATAGGTATATATATAACTATATATAAAAGAAACGGAAATTTTCCCGACAAAAGGAAAATAATACCGAACACAAACCCTTTTTCAAAATCAACACAAACCGACAATCACCCAAAAGAAATTATTCGTACACCAAAAATTATATTTCTTTAAACGCAATTGATTTGCGGGACCAGACCAACCTGTCTGAAATCCCTCGCACGATTCTTTGCAGAATCTATTCACCAGCTGGACTTCGATAAAATTCGATGTCCAGCAACAACTTGGCTCTGATGCGGGACGACACAAACAAAAAAAAGGAATAAGGAAGAGGGGGGAAAACGGCCAAACAAATCCCAAGCAAACTACTTGGACGGAAACACTTCACCAAAATAAATCACGACCGAACACAACCTGTCCAACTCTATTCAATTCCTCAAATTCAAAACACTAAATGGCCGACTGCCACAAATAAAATAAAGCAAAATAAACACTAGCTGGCAAAACAAAACCAGCGCGCAAAAATAGTCCCTTTGGACCACTTGTCCTCCAGCCACAGTCCGACGATGGCAACAGCTCCACTTCACCACTCAAAAAAAAATACAATTAAAAAAAAAGGAAAGAAAATTATCCAAATTTAAAAAAAAACTAATTTAAGATTCAATTCAATTAGAAAAACCAAAGCTTTTGCCACTCTCCTTCTTCCCTGCTCAAAAAGAACTAAACGAAATTAGAATATATGAGCGCCTATGACGCTCACTTTCCATTTATCTTCCCACATACATAGAGTGCGGCTTACGCAGAAACCAGTGTCCGCAGTCGGGGCTTTACCCATACCTATATGCGAAAAATCTCTTCAGATTTTTCTAGGTGTGTTTGGCAAACTTACATATACCCCCCTGCACCCACCAAAATGAAATATACATTTTGGCGGCACTCATGTACGTATAGGCGAAAGCATAAATGTTCTCAAATTCCTCTCCCTCAAACAGGTTCAAAAAGTACAAAAGCTTTAGTCCAGGTTTTGACAATTTACTATTGTAATGGCGAGGCTGGCAATACCCTCATCGGATCGCCGCTGCTCACTGAGCTAACTTAACGAAAGCAAAAGCGAAAGAAAGGAGGAGAAAGCAAGAGAACTTTGACAGCTCAAACAAAATATTCAGTTTTCTTCTTCCGCGCGCCGGCCGCATTTCGCCCGCGAGTGTCGAATTTGTTTTGCTTAACAAATTAAGCAAATCAAATATATTTATATAAAAAGTGACAATCAATAAAATTGTGCAGTGCGTTAATTCGGTCAGTGCGTGTGCGATTTTGTTCCTCCGATTTTGTTCGCCCGTCGCCCCGAACAAAAGGGAAACATAAAAAAACAAAACAAACAATAAAAACAACAACATTCGTGTCGCGATTTTATACCGCGACAACCCCACCTCCACCTCCGCGAAAGTTGCTTGGTCTCCTGAGACCAGCCAACTTTCGAATCTAACCGGAGAAAATCACCCTGAGTCGATGTGCGGCCTAAGGTCCTGCACATGCCATGTCCCCTTTTCTCGTCCGTCTTCGTCTTCCAAAACATATGTCCACGGAGACACCCTCTTTTTAACCCTAAACGGTCCAACAAATTTCGGAGCTAACTTCGCTGCAAAATAGTTTGCAGCATCGGTCAAAACAAAATTACGTCTCCATACTAACTCGTGCGGTAAATACTGTACATCTCTACGTCTGAGATTGTAAGTCTTTGCTGTCTTGGCACTTGCCATTTCTAACTTCTTCCGTATGTCTTCCCTCAAGTCTGCCATTAACTTGGCCCGGTCTTCACTACTACTGTCCGGTTGGTCTGAGTCTCCCACTCGTCTATAATCTCTATCACCCCTGACCGCCATATTTCGGCCAAAATTCACGAAGTATGGAGACGCTCCCAAAACCTCATGCTGCGATGTTCGAATGCAGCACGCCACCTTTGAGAGATGAGAATCCCATGTCCGATGGTTTTCTGAAATATATGCTCTCAAAGTGGTCTTAATTATTTGGTTGATCCGCTCGGCCGGATTGGCCTGCGGATGATAGTGTGCAGTGTACCGCATCTGCACACCATACGACGCGAATAAACTCTGCAGCTCCTTGCTGCGAAACTGTGGCCCATTGTCGCATACAATGGACCTCGGAACTCCAAAGAGCAGGAAGACATTATCTTCCAACTCCTTGCAAACAATCTTTGCCGTTGCATTTCGCAACGGAAACAACAATGGGAATTTGGTGAAGTAGTCAAGCACCGTTAAAATATAACAAAATCCCCGACTAGACTTCACCAAGGGTCCCACCAGATCTACGCAGATCATTTCCCAAGGTTCTAACTTCTTTGTCCTCTCTACCATACAACCAGCTGGCTTATTGTTGTCAGGTTTCACCCTCTGGCAAACCTGACAACCTTTAATATATCTAGCTATCTCTGCCTTCATTTTCGGCCAATAATATTTCTCAATTACCCTAGCGTATGTTTTCCTAACGCCCATGTGCCCCGATAATGGATTATCGTGACACTCGAATAAAATACTGCGCCTATCACTCTTGCCCACAACTCTCTTCCACTCGTACCCAGCACTAAACAAACTATTTGTCCCTGCCTTTATGTGTTTATATAACACCCCATTTTCAATTCTCCAAGCTGGGTAATCGAGTGGTTTATCCTCCACTTTCCTAACCATGGAATCCACCCGTGGATCTCTACACGCCCATCTACCTCCCCTACGACTGGGACACCTCTAGAAAGCATGTCGGGCACAACATGATCTTTCCCCTTACGATGTATGATTTCATAATCGTATTGCTGGAGCTTTAAAGCCCACCTAGCCAACCTACCGCAAGGATCTTTCAAATTGTTGAGCCATACCAACGAATAATGGTCGGTCACCACTGTGAACCTAACCCCTTCGATGTATGGCCTCAACTTCTCAACTGCCCACAAAACAGCCAAACACTCCTTCTCGGTAGTGGAATAATTCCTCTCGCATCTACTCAACGACCTACTCAAATACGAAATGACCTTCTCCCCTTCATCAAACTGCTGTGTCAAAACGGCACCTATTCCAAAATCGGAAGCATCAGTCTGAACTACGAAGGGTCGTTCGAAATCAGGACAGCTCAGGACCGGCGCCGTCACTAGACGCTCCTTGGCCTTCAAAAAGCTGTCCTCACACTCCGGCGACCATCTAAACCTGTTCTTCTTCTTTAGAAGATCAGTTAGAGGTTTAACCAAATCTGCGAAATTCGAAACAAACCTACGATACCAAGAAATGGTGCCAACAAACGACCTGACTTCCCTTACATTTTTGGGCGCTGGAATTTTCAGCATTGCCTCAACTTTCTCGGGGTCAACGTGCAAGCCCTGTCGATCAACAACATAACCTAAGTACCGTAGCGAAGAAAGACAAAAATTACATTTTTCCCTATTCAATCTAAGCCCTGCCGAACAAATCCTCCTCAGGACCACCTTCAGAACCTCAAACCTCCTTCAGAACCGCAAATTTCGGACGAACGTTGCCTCTGAGGCCTACCACTATTTTCCCTAGCCAGCCGGTTGCCCGCAGGCAACCTACCTAAACCTCGCGAACTTCTTGCCCTGCTTCCACAAGAGCTCGCTCCCCATTTCCCGACTCTTCGCGGGCCCTCGGAGCCGCTCTCGGGGCCGCCTTCCTGCCCGAGCGCTCCTGCGATTGCCCTGCTCTCTGAGAGCATCGGGGGCAATCACGCTTCAAAAAACCAGGCCGCCTACAACCGAAACAATAAATTTCCCTAGGGCAGTTGCTCAAAACATGCCCAAACCGCTTACAATTAAAACACCTAAAAGAATTTTGGGGAGGAGCCTGAATTCTCCTCTCCAACCTAGCGTCACGCAAAGGGGCCCTGACTTCAAGAACTTCGGGTTCAGCCGAGACGTAAGCCAAGTCTGGCTCCAACAAATTCTTGGATCGGCTGCTGGGCGGCGGCACGAATGCTTCCACATTCGCCCGCACTGCCTCCAGCTTCCGACCCAAGGAAACCAACTCCGATAAAGACTTAGGCTCAGCCAAGCCCAGCTGAGTCTGGTAAAACGGGGACAGGTTTGCGATCACCAGACCCAGCATACGCCTCTCTGACAAGGGGTCGGACAGACGACCGAACAACCCCCTCATCGCCGCTACATAGATACCTATGGACTCAGTCCCACCCTGAGTCCGTCGCCTAATCTCTCAGGAATTCCAGTTTCAGCTCGGCGACCAACTCTCGCCAGCCTGAAACTGTCCTGCGGACATCCCTAAACCAGAGCAGGGCTTTTCCAGAAAAAAGCTCCACTGCTCCCCTAAACAACTGGGCTTCACTAACGCCCCGAGCATCGCATAGCTCGTCTACCCTCTGTAGAAAGGCATGTAGGGACAGTTCTGTCTTTTCCCCGGTAAATTGAATACCCCACTTGGACAAATTTTCTACTTTTTGAAAACCTAAGTTACTCAACGAGGTGGATGGCTCACGTCTCGGAACGGGTTCAGGCTTTTCCTCAACCGCAGACTCCCTACTGAGTCCCTTGGATGGTCGGGATGGCCTTGGATTGTCATCGAAGGCATCATCTCCGCCACCAACATCCTCCACCGCCTCGTTGAGTTCCCCCAACAACAAAAGGACCCTATTTTTGAGCGCCATCTGCTCTACTACTTCTTCCTTACTCGCTGGCCTCGAACGAGTAAGGCGACCTAACGCCCATTCTAATTTAGTCAAGATTTTCAAGTAATCGGACGACTTGCTATCTAGTGGAGGGGTTCCCATAAGTTTTTCAACCTCAGAAATTTTCCCCTCCACACCTAACTTATCCTCATCAAATGAAAATGCATAACCTGTAAAAACATCTACGGACCCCCTACGCTCTATTTGCCTTGATGCCCTCAAGGACTTCCTCATAGACTCTACCGGAGTCACTGGCAACCCACGAGCCTCCATCTCGTATGCCAGTTCCTCTTGGTTTAATCGGTTAATCTCCATAATTAACTCGGACAGACAAAAAATAATATATTTAAAAAAACAAAACTAATTTAAAAAACTAAAACCAAAAAGAAATTCAAACAAAAAAACTTAAAAAAAACCAAAAAAGAAATTTTTAAATACAAAAATTACGGACAAAAAAAAACAGGAACGACGAAACTTTTAAGGCGGGCGGCACCGCAAAAAAAAAATTTAAAACAAAATTTCTTTCTTTTTAAATACTCAAAAAAAAGTTATCAAAAATTAATAAAAAATAAAAATAAAAAAAAATAATTATTTATATAAAGAAAAAAATTTATAAAAATAAAACTATAAAATAATAAAGAATATTTAAAAAAAATAGTTCAACCACAACAGCTAAAGGCGGACGACACCACCACTGTTTAATAAAATTACAAAAACAAAATTAAAATTTTACTAAAATCAAAATAAATAAAATGGTGCAACACAAAAATAAAATTTAAAAGAATTATTAAAAAACTTGCAAAAAAAAAAAGGTTACAAATGTTGCACCAAAAAAAGGAACGGACTCACCGAACAACAAAAAAACCCGCTGCCGCTACTCCGCCGTCGACAGCACTCTCACTGGAAACCAGAGAAATTCCAAAAAAACTAAATAAATAAAAATACGAATTAGTAAATTATAAAAAAACTGAAATAATACAACCAACAAAAACAGCACAAAAAGATTTTGATATAAATAATAAAAATTTAATTACAAAAAAAAACTTTAAAAAAAAATTTGTTTAAAAAAAAAATTTTAAAAAAATAATATAAAAAAATTTAAAAAAAAATTATTAAAAACTTTAGTAAAAATAGCCCCACGTTGGGCGCCAGCTTATCGCGCTATTTTAACTAAACTTTATAAAACAAACTAAAATCAAAAATCCCCACGCGATAATTAGATTTCCTATTTGCCCGAAAAGCACAGTCGCGAAGCGTGGGATTTAAGACGACCCTCGCGGTATGGTATCCCCGGACGAACGAACAACACGAACACACGAAAACCTGATAAATAAACTTCTTTTAAAAACTACACCGAAACTGCCGCAATAGATATATATATAGGTATATATATAACTATATATAAAAGAAACGGAAATTTTTCCGACAAAAGGAAAATAATACCGAACACAAACCCTTTTTCAAAATCAACACAAACCGACAATCACCCAAAAGAAATTATTCGTACACCAAAAATTATATTTCTTTAAACGCAATTGATTTGAGGGACCAGACCAACCTGTCTGAAATCCCTCGCACGATTCTTTGCAGAATCTATTCACCAGCTGGACTTCGATAAAATTCGATGTCCAGCAACAACTTGGCTCTGATGCGGGACGACACAAACAAAAAAAAGGAATAAGGAAGAGGGGGGAAAACGGCCAAACAAATCCCAAGCAAACTACTTGGACGGAAACACTTCACCAAAATAAATCACGACCGAACACAACCTGTCCAACTCTATTCAATTCCTCAAATTCAAAACACTAAATGGCCGACTGCCACAAATAAAATAAAGCAAAATAAACACTAGCTGGCAAAACTAAACCAGCGCGCAAAAATAGTCCCTTTGGACCACTTGTCCTCCAGCCACAGTCCGACGATGGCAACAGCTCCACTTCACCACTCAAAAAAAAATACAATTAAAAAAAAAGGAAAGAAAATTATCCAAATTTAAAAAAAAACTAATTTAAGATTCAATTCAATTAGAAAAACCAAAGCTTTTGCCACTCTCCTTCTTCCCTGCTCAAAAAGAACTAAACGAAATTAGAATATATGAGCGCCTATGACGCTCACTTTCCATTTATCTTCCCACATACATAGAGTGCGGCTTACGCAGAAACCAGTGTCCGCAGTCGGGGCTTTACCCATACCTATATGCGAAAAATCTCTTCAGATTTTTCTAGGTGTGTTTGGCAAACTTACATATACCCCCCTGCACCCACCAAAATGAAATATACATTTTGGCGGCACTCATGTACGTATAGGCGAAAGCATAAATGTTCTCAAATTCCTCTCCCTCAAACAGGTTCAAAAAGTACAAAAGCTTTAGTCCAGGTTTTGACAATTTACTATTGTAATGGCGAGGCTGGCAATACCCTCATCGGATCGCCGCCGCTCACTGAGCTAACTTAACGAAAGCAAAAGCGAAAGAAAGGAGAAGAAAGCAAGAGAACTTTGACAGCTCAAACAAAATATTCAGTTTTCTTCTTCCGCGCGCCGGCCGCATTTCGCCCGCGAAAGTCGAATTTGTTTTGCTTAACAAATTAAGCAAAACAAATATATTTATATAAAAAGTGACAATCAATAAAATTGTGCAGTGCGTTAATTCGGTCAGTGCGTGTGCGATTTTGTTCCTCCGATTTTGTTCGCCCGTCGCCCCGAACAAAAGGGAAACATAAAAAAACAAAACAAACAATAAAAACAACAACATTCGTGTCGCGATTTTATACCGCGACAACATATTTTCTTGAAAGAATTTGTATGTTACATACAGCCTTCATCCATTCACCCCTTCACAGCGTTTTCACTCTTCTCCTATCGGAGCAGATCTATTACACTCGAGATGATTTTTTAATTTCTACTACTATTTTAAGAAGTCTTCTCCTCAAAATATTATGTGAGTTTCATACAATGCAAAACTACTACTCTTTCTACAAATCTACTACCACGACAGAAATGTCTACTACTATTGTAGAATCTCTACTACTCTACGCGGAAACCCTAATCTACTCCCCTCTCTTGAAATCTGCTACCTTGACAGTAATTTCTACTACTCTCGTAGAATTTCTACTACTCTACGTAAAAAAATTAAATCTACCGTCCCTTTCTTGAAATCTACTCCCCTAATATCTACAACTCTCGCCTTAGCAAAAATTGAGAACCCCTTCAATTGATTTCCACGCATTTGATAGTTTGCTTCTAAATTCATCTAATTCATGATCTGAACTTAAAATGTTTGTTTTCAGCCTACTGATACGCTTAATTATGTACAACTTTATTACATTTTAATCCACATTTTTTTCTTTTTTTTTCGGTTTCTGCTTCGGTTTCGGCCGAAATTAAAAAAATGTAAATTCGGGCATTTCGGTTTCGGCCGAAAAAAATAATGAAAAATTTCGGCAGAAATTAAAAAAAGCGATTTCGGTCGGTCTCTATGTATCACCTTATTACATTTAAATTTACAATTTTTTCTTTTATTTTTTCAATTTCGGCCAAAAATAAAAAAAAATAAAAAATTTCGGCCATTTCGGCCATTTCGGTTTTGGCCTAAATTAAAAAAAAAATTATTTCGATAGGTCTCTAAAAAAAACATTATGACGTCTAAAAAAAAATTGTGATGAAGTGGAGCAAAACCCAGCTAGGGTTTTACTCCCACATACAATACTATCATCTCACAAAAATTTGGTTGCGGCCCTAAAAAATAGGCATAAAATTGTTTCCAGTGTAATTATAAAAATATAGTGAAATATGGCCGAAATCATAAGGCTAAAAAATCTTTACAAACAGTTCGTATGCCCACTAAAAAAAAAGTGTCCACTAAAAAAAATTTAGCGATGACGATTTCGCGTACCATGAAAAGTGACAGATCTCATGCGAGGAACGATAGCTAATATAGACGGAGGGTTAATTTTTTAGCGGTTTTTTTTACATAAATGTACAGTAAATTTATTCCAAAACTAGAGAGTGGACTGAAATACTATCACACAATATGATCCATTTAGAAGTACCCTCGGATAATTTTTTTTGTCGTTTTGTATGGGAGCTCCGCCTATTCTAGGACCGATTGTGCTGATTCTCGAATTCTGTTAACTCAGGACGGATTTTGATACGACGCATTGTGAAATTAATAAATTATGCTAATTAGGGAGAACGACTTACGACAATGTCAAAAAGGATTACGGCAATGTCAAAATAACATGGTTGCTCATTGAATACTACGGATTCAGAGTTGCATGATTGAGGTTCACAATGTAAATACTTTTCAAAATATGCAGTTAATAATAATGTTAAAAATTAGAACGAATGACGAAAAAAAGTTATATAAATATGAAAAATGTAAAGAAAAATCTAATAATAGGAAAATAGTAGCGTAAAGTGGAGTATTCGTTTGTACCTGTAGCAACACCGCACTCTCATGAAAACGAATAACTGAGAGAATGAAGTCCCATTAAAGAAGCAACATTTCTAATTAGCACACTTTATTAATTTCACAAGGGGTACAAAATTCACACAAAATTTTAAAAAACCTCACGTGAGACACTATCTCACAGCAATTTCTCACACCAGATAAAATTCTCACAAAAATTTCACATTAGTTAAAAAAGGTGGCCCATGGCCATAAAGCCCAAAATAAAATTTGGGCTTTATGGCCGCCTTGCTAACGGCCATAAGGCCCAAAATAAATTTCGGTGTTTTTTTCCCCCGAAAACGGTCATAACACCCATTGGGTGATATGGCCGTTTTCGAATTTTATTTTAAATCAGTCGTAATAAGTATACCGAACCAAAAAATGCTAAAAGTACCATCAAATCTTCAAATTTCGTTGACAAAATATGGCCGATAGTGATACATATCAAATTTGATACTACATCTTTATCATTTAGATGAAAGAGTCGGGAATTGATGGGATACCAACTTAATTTTTTCTATAGAAAAATGCATTATATGGCTTTTTCCCAATGTTACAAAAAAGAAACACATTATCATTTTATAATTACTCTGAAATTGTATGTCAATAAATTTTCATTATCAAAAACAAAAAAGAAACACATTAAGGTTTTATAATGCGTTTTTATTTTGGAATGTGTAGAATATTTTGAAATCGAAAAAGCTTCACAAAAACATTTCAAACACGTATAATGTGTTTTTGCTTTGTAATTCTGTATTTTTATTTTCATAAAAACAAATAAAAAGACTAAAACTGGAATATCTTCCGCCACAATGGACCAATTTGATTCCTTAAAAACAGTACATTTATCAAATGAAGCGATCTTACTATTCGCATGCTTGATTTTACCAGTATTGCTAAAATTTGCTTAAATCTCCCCTGCTATGAAAAAACACATCGTAGTCATATAATGTGTTTTTCCGTTGGATGTATTTTCTGAATCTTCAACGTACATTTAATAGTTCAGCATCAAAACTTTGTCAAAATCTGTTACCATCGCGAAGATATAAACAGAAATATCGCATGACATTCATACTACTTCATAGAAAAATGAGTTTGTTTAGAAATTCAAACTCATTTTTCTCGAAAACATCATTTTTCCTATAATGTGTTTTTGTATTGCAGGGGAGAAATTCAACAATTTCCAAACAAACTCATTTTTCTCGAAAACATAATTTTTTTCTATAATGTGTTTTTGCGTTGTAGAGGCGAAATGTATTCGTTTTAGAAACGACAAAAAACGAACACATAAAAATTAAAGATGTTTCAATTTATATATGTACATATGATGTCAAAATGGATATAATATGATACACAATTATTATGATGCCTGAAAATGTCGCAAAAGAAAAAAAAAGATGCGAATTGCATTTCACCGGCTAATATTTCAATTTACCCCTTGTAAAATTTATGCCCTTGAATAATTTTGGAAATTGAATAGAATTTACAGAGATTGAATTCACTGTAACTACGTCACTACACTAGAATTTGATGAAATTGAGCATCGAAAAACTAAATAATCAATTCTCATGCATAATTTATGATATTAAGTGATAAGTAGTGCTGCAAGTATGATGTTTGAATTGATAATGCAGTGTAAAACGTGATACTATCAATTTATCAAAAAAAGTATCAATAAGGGAGTTCACAAGTAATCATAAAGTCATATTGTCATATAATCATATTGGAAAAAAATACGATACTTGTGAACGAACTCATTTCAAAATAAACTCTCTCACATTAAAAATGTCGAACCTAACCTAATTCGTTGGCCCCGGGGTGCACGCCACCAATCGCGGAGGTGGTGATGCAACCCAAATCAACGGTCGGAAGTAATTCTGTGGCTCACGTGAGCTTTGTTTAAATATTTTCAAGCAGTCGCACACATTTAATGCATCCAAAATCCTCTGGGCTCGGTATTCGTGTGCCCGGTGGTTCAAGTGGCCATCTGGCCAAAGTTGATGGTCGGAAGACTTTTGGTGGTCTCCACGATCTTTGTTGCAATATTTTCGGCAAGACGTGCACGTTTTATGCATTAAAAATAATCCCAAAGTAAAATTTTCACAAATTCCTACAACTTTTTTGGCAACAATTTTAAAATGAGAGGAACTGTGAGTATGAGAGTCGAAAAACACAGCTTGCTGAGTTCTATTGGTCGTAAAATTTTTTGTATGGAAAAAAGCAAAAACATTTTTATGACTATTGTATATTTATACAACAATATGACTTTATGACCAATATGAGACCATTGTGAACTCCCTTAATATGATATGAAAAACGAATAGAATGGTACAATTCTTATCAAATTAACAAATTTTGACATAAAATTAAAATTGAAAGGAAGCCAATTTCAATTTTACATGATTTTTTTATTTCAGTGTATGTAACATAACGCCCAAAATAAAATTAAGACGTTGTGGCCGGCCAAACAGCGGTCATAACGCCCCAAATAAGAAAATGTTGTTTCTTCATTCGTCTTTAATATGAAAAATTTTGACGAAAAATCGCGCGATTTTTCGTTAGAATATGCAGATGGTACACACACCAGTACTTACATGTCCAAAGTCGATTATACGAAGTTGTACCCACAAGATGGTACAATGGAGAAAGTAGCGTCAACTAAGTAGTAACAATTTTTGGCAATGAAAAAAAAACAGTATATATGCAAAATCGTTTTCCTTTACTGTGGTTCGGTAAAACTGTAGTTCGGAAATACTCATGCACATTCCATATTCAGACATAAATTGCAAACCTTTACAGTAAAAAATATTATAAAAAAAATATTTGTTTGGACTTTTTTACCGTTTAGAAGACGGTCATAATGCCCAAAATTTCGGTATTACGACCGTTTTTTCATTGGGTGTTATGACCGTTTTCGGCGGGGACAAAACTCCCAAATTTATTTTGGGCCTTATGGCCGTTAGCAAGGCGGCCGCAAATTTTGTGTTCGTAGCCGAATGCTCGCTCAAAATGTTCGGGCTGTGTAAACTCTTAAAAACGAACAAATCTCTAGTTTGTGATGCTCGTTCGAACAAATATTCAGACGGTGTAAAAGGTTGTGCGAACGCAAATTTTGTTTGCGATTGGAGTTCGCAACAAAAGTTTTGTTCGCGGTTCAGTTGCTGTATTATCGACCAGCCAATTCTTGACAGATTTATATATTTTTTTTTTTAAATACTCGTCTTGTCGTCAGTAATTGATAAATATTAAAATTTGTGATGCCGATAAAACTGTGCAACAATTTGAGGCAAATTTTTTAGGGGCTCAACCAAATTCTTGTGGGATGATAGTATTGTATGTGGGAGTAAAACCCTAGGGTTTTGCTCCACCTAATCACAATTTTTGTTAAAACGTCAATGCTTTTTTTACAGCATTTCATTAGTAAAAATTGTTTAGCGGTTGAACTGATTAAGATAATCCCGTAATCTTTTTTTTTGTTGGAAAGGTAATTTCTTGATTTTTCCTCCAGTTTTAAGGAATTGAAATCGAACTAGTAGTTGTTGAGAAATCGGAATTTGAACGTTGAATGTTTGAATTTTTTTTATACTTCCATTTATTAATTATTTCCTTTTTTTAAAAAAAATTCCAAAAAATTGTGATGAGGTGGAGCAAATCCCTGCTAGGGCTTTACTCCCACATACAATACTATCATCCCACAAAAATTTGGTTGAGGCCCTATAACTTCTGTTGCACAGTGTAATTAATTGTAGAGATATTTAACAATGAAATTTTCACTTCCCATACAAAATATAAAGAAAATAAGAATTATAACCAGTGTTGCCTCACTTTTTAATTTATTTAAGTAAATCTGGTCGCATAAATTTGATCTCTCACAGAAAGGACCTAAATGCAGAAGAGGGTTTAAATCCTTGAGCACCGGCCGAAGGCCGGCCACGCAGAAGGGATTTGAATGTAGACATTGTTAAATATCTTAGCAATTAATGATTCGGGTTTTAATCGATAACGAGACGAGAATCTAAAAAAAATAAATATTAGAATCGGTCAAGATTTGGCTGGTCGATAATACCGGTCCCTCCCCGCGTTCGCTCGTGCGGTTTAAATGCACCTTTAGAAGCTGTGCCAAACGAAAATTAAATTTTGACTAATGAAATTTTTAACATATCACAAATTTGGAAAAGACCTCAGCGTTGCAAGTAGAGACTGTTTCGGGCGTGTTTCGGATTCGACCGAAAAAAATATCGTTGTCGGACAGATTTTGGTTTCGGTCGAAATTTCGAATATCAATATTCAAAAAATCATTTAAAAAATGTTTAAAGAGCTTTTTGCACAATTGTTTTGCAATCACTTCAGGTTTGTTAGAAGCAGCTACATGAAAATATATTTTCTTTAACATATACATTTTTTTATAAAAACATAATTCGAAAAAAAAAAATTATGACGTGCTGCAGAAAAACTGAGGATGCCATCGCACAGTCATTTGTCTCCACATAAGCTTGTGACAAAAATCGAAGGAGTGTTCTAAATTAATTGAAACTAAGTTTCTAAATGTATTTTTGGTCAAAAATGTAATCAATTTCTCTTTGACCCTTTTTAATGTCCTGCACTCCACTGTCCAAGGATTGCTTCTAAATTTATCTAATTCATGATCTAAACTTAAAATGAACGATTTCAGCCTACTGTAACGCATAATTATGTACTACTTATAATATTTTTTCTTGGTTTTTTTTTGGTTTCGGATTAATTTTGGTTTTGCCCGAAATTTAAAAATAATAATGTAATATATTAATAAAACACTTGTTTGCTATTTGACTTCTAGTCGCCGAATGCCTTTTTATTAATCATGAGAAAATAACAAACGTCAAATCCAAGTTAGAGAGAATTGGTGATGCCACATATCTCACACGCTTCTCCTTAAGCTTTTAAGTATTAACATCAAATTTATCATAGTAAATAACACATTAATTGCAACTTTATGCATGTATAAATGTATATCCATTAATAATAATGAACTATTATAATTAATTCCTTTGTACTTTAAAATTCAACTAACTTCAATAGTGTAAAATTCAATTGATAACATTCTTCATTAACATTTTAATGATAATGATTCTTCAACAGTGTTATCCTTTTTAACCACTCTTCCACCAACACGTGGTCTTAACTGCCGTCTAAGTATTTCTTTGTCTATTGGACTATGTTGCGACAAGACTTCAGAGCTGGAATTGTTTTCACCCACAATCGAGTCACTAAACACATCCTGGCTCTCAACCTCAGCCGCTCCCTGCAAGCCGGTCAAATCCTCAGTTGATTGATTTGTGTTCTCGTTCCGTATGTGGGTGTCGCTTTATTTTTCTATTATTATGTTTCAAAACACAAGAGTATGATCTAGAGCCCAGCTGTTTTTTTATAGTTGCTGGAGACCAACTGGGTTTATTCGGGTTCTTGTAATCACGTATCAGAACATTTTGGCCTTCACAAAACTCCACATTGCGCTTGCCTTTATAGTTAAGAACATTTCTCATTTGATTTTCTAAGATTCTGTCTCTAGGCACAGGAGGTTTCAAAAGACTGAAGCGAGTTTTCAGTGATCGGCCAAAGAAAATTTTTGCTGGTGATTCACCAGTCGTACAATGTTTTGAATTACGATAATCAATTAAGAAGCGATTGATAATAATGTCTAAACCCATATCTTTTTCAATTTTTAAATTGGCAATGATTGATTTTTTTTAACGTTTTAACAAAATTTTCAGCCTGACCATTCGTGGCAGGATGTCCGGGAGCTGTTAAAACATGCTTGACCCCATTTTTCTTTAAGAATACCCCAAACTCTTCCGATGTGAACTGTCGACCATTGTCGCTCACGAGCGTATCTTCCAGTCCGTACCGAGAAAATAATTCCCTGATTTTACAGATTGTGAAAGCTGAAGTAATCTCCTTCGTCTTGAATACTTAAACCCATTTCGAGAACGAGTCAACCACAACGAGAAAATAGTGATTTTTAATAGGTCCTGCGAAATCCACATGAATACGACTCCACACGGAATCAGTGGGAACCCAAGGAATTAAGCCGCTTTTCTCTGGACTTGGTTGTAATTCTTGACAAGCTGCGCATTTTCTAATCAGATTCTCTATATCTGCATTCAATCCCGGCCTTCAGACGTAAGAACGAGCCAGCGCTTTTGTCTTAGCCATTCCGAAATGGGATTCATTTAATTGTGATTGTGTCTTGTGGTCCGATACCCCCACAAGACACAATCACATTCAACCGAAATTTCGGTTTCCTTGTTACGGAAGGCATCAAATTCGTTACCCTTTAATACGCTGACCACGCCCTTTTGAATAGCGTCACTCAATTTTGCCAGAATTGGACCACGCCTTGTTTCCCTTGCAATGTCCTTAAAGTTTAGTTGTAAGCAGTTATCTTTTTCTACATAATTCACATAGCTATTTTCCTTGTAATCCCTGATAACCACTGACTGAGGCATTCTAGACAAACCGTCAGCATAATTCAAGGTGCCTTTGATGTACTCGACTGAGTAATTAAATCCCGTCAAAATGAGCGCCCACCTTTGCATACGCGCCGACGCCATTATTGGTAATCCCTTGCATTCACCGAAAATAGTCAACAAAGGTTTCTGATCAGTTCGTAAGATAAACCTATTTCCTAGTAAATACTGTCGCAACTTGGTAACACTAAATATTATCGCAAGTGCCTCCTTTTCCAAAGTGCTATAATTCAGCTCACTCTTGGTCAATGACCGTGAAACAAATGCGATTGGTCTTATAATTTCATCTTGGAACCTGTGTGAGAAAACCCCTGCAACTGCACTACTAGAGGCATCTGTTGTTAATATAATTGGCAATTCAGTGTTGAAATGAACCAACACTTGGTCAGAAGTAACCTCTGCCTTCATTAGGTCATATGCCTTTTGACACCTCTGCGACCAATGAAATTCAACACCCTTTTGTAAAAGTTGATATAGAGGCACCATCTTTTGGGCAAAATTATTTATGAACCTTGAGTAGTAATTTACCATACCTACAAAGGCTCTCACTTCCGACACATTTCTAGGAATTGGAGCCTTACTAACGCTCGAAATTCGATCATCTATTTTACTTAAACCGTTCTTGTCAATGGAAAAACCCAGGTAGGAAATCTTTTTCTGAAAAAATACACACTTATTCCTATTGACTTTAAGACCAGCCTTCTTTAACTTCCCCAATACCAGTTTCAAAGTAGCGATTCGTTGTGTATCTTTACCTGAAACCGTTATATCATCCTGGTATACAACCACAAACGGAATATCTCGCAACAGATTTTCCATTGTTTTTTGGAAAATGGCCGCAGCCGTTTTAACTCCAAAGGGCAATCGCTTCATTTTAAAAATACCAATGTGTGTACTCCACGCGCATAAGAGCTGGGATGGCTCGTCTAAAAGTAACTGATTGTAAGCGTTTGATAAGTCCAATTTGGTAAACAATTGTTCACCTTCTAATGAAGCAAATATTTCTTCAATACGAGGTAGAGGGTATTTAAACTCTACTAAATATTTGTTTATCGTGACCTTATAATCACCACAAATTCTTAAATCACCGTTGGGTTTGAGAATTGGTACCAATGGTGTACCCCATTCTGAATTATCAACTTGTTCCAATACACCTTCTTTTACCCATTCAAGTAACTTCCTTTCTACTTTGTCTTTCCACGCAAAGGGCAAGGGACGGGGTTTAAAAAAAATTGGTTTAGCACTATCATCAATCAACAGAGAAATTTTATTAACCGTATATGAACCCAGTTGGTCGCTAAATACTTCCATGAACTCACTCTTGATTTGCTCAACAACAATAGCATATTTTTTTTCTGATTCAATTGCATTGACTTGCATTAATTCGAAATTAAATGCACTTAAAAAGGTACGGCCAAGCAACGGTGGACTTTTAGTGTCTTACACTACAACTACAATATCTTTCGTAGTGCCTTGATATGTAATTGAAGCATCGTGCTCACCTAACAATTGAATGCGCTCACCACTATAGTCAACATACGGAATCTGGCAAGGCCTAAAAGATTTCTTCTTACAAATGTTGTTGTAAACTGAGGATGGAACCAACGTGCAAGGAGAGCCTGTGTCACAAGCAATTTCTAAATTGACTCCATCAATCATGACTGGAAGTGTGTACACTCCGCTCAAAAGTCTGCCGCGTACACTATAAATAGAATAATCAAACACATCATAATCAACAAAATTAACTTCATCGTTATTGTCTTCGGAATCTGATACATAGTTTACTTGTTGTCGTGATTTCATCTGGCAAACAGAGGCTAAATGCACAATCCTACCACACGAATGACATTTACTGTTCTTAAATCTGCAATCGTGAGAGTCATGATTGCACCAACCACAATGAGAACAAGGCTTAACAGTTTTCCTCTCTGCTTGACTAACGTCACTGCTTCTGTTACTGCCGCTGCCACTGAATCCGCCACAGCCTCTGCCACCGCCACCGCTACCAGCACTGCCTCTGCTTGTCGACGACCCGTTATGCCCGTTACTTTTCGACATCACATGTCTTTTAACAAAGTGGACACCTGTGCCATCCACACCGTTAGCTCTCACATCACCTCTTGTGCTCCTTTTTGGCTCCACAATCAACGCCTTTTTCAGAACGTAAGTTTTTCGTCCTCTTCACATAATCTTTCAAAAATCTCGGTGGGCAACCCCATGATGAATCGATCAAGTACAAACGCATCTAAATGAGTGCCATATTTGCAACTCAATGTCAACTTTTTGACCCGCGCAAACCAACTGGCCACAGTCTCACCATCATTCATGGTGGACAAGTGAAATTTTTTTCTTTCATGAAAAACTATTGTTGGCGGTGTGTACTGGATGTCTAGGATTCCACATAACTCTTTGTACGTCTTGGAAACCGGTGAATCTGGGCTGCACAAACTGTGCAAAACACTGTACGGCTTAGCACCAATTGATCTCAACAGAATCGCCTTTCTAGCGTTATCCTCCGTGCAATTAACTTCACAGAAATGTATGTCTAGTCTCTCCTTCCAAATGCACCACGTCTCCGTTCTGGGTGAAAATTCTGGAACGTTTGACGTCTGCAACACTGTAACTCCTGCACTGGGCAAGGACACATTCAGCTGACCAGCACTCGGATTTGCATTTCCTTTTTTCAACTCGTCGCCAATTTGTAATATATTAATAAAACACTTGTTTGCTATTTCACTTCTAGTCGCCGAATGCCTTTTTATTAATCATGAGAAAATAACAAACGTCAAATCCAAGTTAGAGAGAATTGGTGATGCCGCATATCTCACAAATAATTTCTGCCATTTCTCTAATTGCAAGTGTACATTTTTTAGCTTTTGTGTTTTAATTTACTGATTTTTTCCTTTTTATCAAAGTTTTCAAAATTAAAGATTTGACGAGCCATTACAAAGACGTCAGATTATTTCTGAAAATGGCTGAAGACTTAGGAATGACCTGTTCCTGCTTAAAACATCGCTCTTTTGAAATGTCGTCCAAAAGGTACTACCTACAAATACATCTACTGAAGCAGTTATTTGACTTTTGTGTGATTTAAAAATATTATATTATTCTTTTATTATATTTTAGTTTTTTTTTGTGTTCCTTTTTGGTTGCTTTTTATTGCATATGTACCTGGCTGGATATGGTAATTATAAAATAAATTTTTTATTTTATATTTATTGTACAAAGTCGAATAAAAGTGGAATATCTAATTTTCCAGGTGGATTAAAAAAGGGAATATAAAAACTTTAAAGTGGGATTTAAATTAAAACCCGGTATGCAGATACAAAAATAATCCAATTTTTTGAAAACCTATTCTATTACCCGCACAATCACTCACAATAATTTTTTTAACATTTTCATTAAGGGTCTAGCAAGATTGATATATGTTTAAAAGAGAAAATGTAAGTTTAATATAATTTTCGAGTCGTGTGTTAACATTTCATTTTAGCGGGGCCAAACGAAATTGAAATTTTGACATATCACAAATATAAAAGACTTGAGCCTGGTTTTCATTATGTCAAAATAATGACAATTGTTGTCATTTGTTGTGAGAACAGGTTGGGATTTCGTTGTCAATTTAACGAACTGTTGTAAAATATCGGAAAATGAATATGAGGTGACGTCACCGTTTGTCATATACGTCGATAAAAGTCAACATGCTGTCAAATTTATTTGCTTATGGCACGCGCCAGCAAATTCAGCACTTTGCTGAATCGTTGTCAGTTTGTGATGCCATTGATTATGACATAATGAAAACCGGGCATTGGGAATGCGGTGTTCACTTTTTCGCCTCAAAATATTCCGATTGGCACAGGGCCTACACTTTATTTACAAAATTCCAGAATTAAGTTGTAAAAAAAATATTTCGCTCTACACAAAGAAAACTAGTAAGAGCATTATCTTTGGTCTGACCAAAGCTATAATACCCTGCACATGCGAGTACGCTACATTCTGACACCACACCCAGAGAAAAAACAACCTAAAATCAAAAATAACCACCTTAAAACAAGTAGAAACGATAATGAAATTCTGGTAAAGTTGGAAATTTTAGAAACAACTACGAACAAACTTGTTTTCAATTTAAAACTTGAATTTAAAAATAAACAAACTTATTTCAAAGTTGTTTTCCGATTATTTCAAAAATTTTCCAATTTATATTAAGTTTGCCAGACTTTGATTTAAAATCGTTTTACTTTGTTTCAACGTTGACAACAGTTATTTTAAGTATTTTTCACTTCATTTCAACTTTGCAACTTTGCTTCAACGTTGACAATAGTTATTTTAAGTATTTTTCTCATTATTTCAAAGTTGTTTCCATTAAGTTGAAAAAATGAAGGAGTAAATACGATCGTACTTGATTTTACTATGTTTTTTTTCCCTGAGTGCATATGTTAGTAATTTTATCGAAAATCGGTATTTTATTGATAGTTTTTCGATATTTTATGTATATTTTATCCATAATTTTTCGATATTTTATCGATTTGTTATCGATAATTTTTCGATAATTTATCGATTTTTTATCGATAATTTTTCGATAATTTATCGATAATTTATAGATTTTTTATAGAAAAATTTTCGATAATTTGGCGATTTATTATCGTTAATTTATCGATTTTTTATCGATAATTTACGATTTTTTATCGATAATTTTTCGATTTTTTATCGATAATTTTTCGATAACTTATTGATAATTTTTCGATAAAGTTTCGATAATTTATCAATTTTTTATCGATAAATTTTTCCAATATTTATCGATAATTTTGGTTTCCTGATCCATCCAAAAATTTTGTTCCAATTCCATTTTGTTCCGGTCCAATTCCATTTCATTCCC
The DNA here is from genome assembly GCA_951394025.1 of Heteromyza rotundicornis. Classification (NCBI taxonomy): domain Eukaryota; kingdom Metazoa; phylum Arthropoda; class Insecta; order Diptera; family Heleomyzidae; genus Heteromyza; species Heteromyza rotundicornis. Next base: position 62,795,979 of record OX596011.1, on the reverse strand, counting down.
ATTTCGTTGCCGACCTCATTTCCAACCCAATGCAAAAAACCGCATCCAAATCGGTTCAGTATTTCTCAAGATAACCGAAAAAAATACAAATTTGGCGGCTATTTTGTATGGGAGGTAAGCATTTGAAAATTTTTTTCCAATTCCAATTTGGTCCGGTCCAATTCCATTTCGTTCCAGTTTAAGTCCCACTTCGTTGCCGACCTCTTTCCAACCCAATGCAAAAAACTGCATCCAAATCGGTTCAGTATTTCTCAAGATAACCGAAAATAATACAAATTTGGCGGCAATTTTGTATGCGTGGCTCTTATCAGATGTTGCCCATTCATTCGCCAAAATAAGAGGAATGCCAAAATTTGGAGGCGATCGGTTAAATATTTCTCAAGATAATCAAAATAATATAAAATTGGCGGCCATTTTGTATGGGAGGTAGGCGTGGCTCTTATCGGATGTTGCCCATTTTCAATACCGTCCAATCATTCGTACGTTTCACAGTGATTTGGCATCACTGAAAACTTCTGAGTAATTTGTTGTTGTTTCGGCGGATTGACGTAGTGAAGTATTCATTGGGTTCCAGCCTTTAGTCATCAGGTCATACTGTATCAAAATGTATATAAACAATGGCCCATATGCATATTCATAGTGAAATCTTAGTACCTGTCAATTCAGTGTATTATTTATCAACTTGGTACTTAGTACAGTCACGGCTGCCAGATTTGTGAGATTTATCTCACATTGAAATTTGTTTATGGCTTGTGAGATGTGAGATTTTTGTGAGATTTTTTTCAGGGTTTAAAAGCAAAGGAAGCTAAGCAAAAAATCCGGTTTTGGATACTTTGCTTTGACAGGGAGCAAAAAACTTATTTTTGAAATACTTTGCTTACTTAAAGCATTTTAGAAAATACTTAGAGCACAGTTTACCGCGTCAAATTGTTCGTGTCACAATACCGACATATTGCTGCCTTTTTAATGCTTTGAATACTTCCTTTGCTTCAAATTGCTTTGTATGCATAAAAAAGGTGATTCATATACAATCGGAAAACCCTCGGAAGCGCTCGATTGTGCAAAGTAACTGTTAAATTTAGTAAGGCTATTTATATAAATGCGATTCATGCCACAAGTGCGTGGAAGTATTCAAAGCATTGACAAGGCAGCAACATGATGGTATTGTGACACAAATACTTGGACGCGGTAAACTGTGCTCTAAGTATTTTCTAAAATGCTTTAAAGTAAGCTAAGTATTTCAAATATAAGTTTTTTGCTCTCTGCGTCAATGGAGAGTTTTATATCGTGTGAGATTTTTTAATTGCTGTGAGATTTCTTGTGAATTTTGAATTGCTGTGAGATATTTTCTCTCATGAAATGTTTTATTTCGTGTAAGATGTGAGATTTTTTATCAACTGTGAGTTTTTTTGTGAGAATTTTTAATTGATGTGAGATGTGGTCTCACGTGAGATTGTTTCAAATTTTGTGTGAGATTGTGAGATTTTTTGTGAGATATTTATCTGGCCACTATGAGTACAGTACTATAGTTAAGTTAAAACTTAATTTTACTATGAATTTGGGCGAATATGTTTGAATTGGCAAATTTTAAATGAAAATGTAAAAAAAATATGACATGAAGTGGCCCACTTTCGGTTTATTGAGTGAATCTTCCGTGCACAATCTCGTCTCTACTACCGCCTTTATCCGCTCTTTGTCACACTTTTCGTCAAGAATTTAATAGTAGGGATGTGACGGAGCCCCGCCTCCGCACCCGCGGAGTACCCGCACTAAATTGACACACGCATAGACACCCGCATCCGCAAATCACACATTTAAAACATCCACATCCACACCCACATTCGCATCCGCAACATGACATCCACATGTATGCAGATCTTTTCAACTTATAGTTTTTTGCAGAGATTATAGGCGATCTGTGCAAAATTTTGTCAGATTCAGTTTCAGAAAAAAACCGAAAAAAAAGAAAAAATTGTGAGTTTAAATGTAGTAATGTAGTACATAATTTAGCGTAGCACAGGCCCGTGCGCAAGTTGGAACCCCCGAAACCCCCCCAGAGGTTAATTTTTCAGTACAAAATTATTGAAACGGTATTCAAATTTAATCGATTTTACAAGGTTTTATGGAATTGAAATTTTCTTTTGCCAGAAAATTTATTTTTTATGATGCCGCGAAGCAAATTTTTGTTCGTAAGCTGGAATATTTTGAAACAATCTCTAAAGATACAGCTTTTATGAGTAAGTTTTTTGATATAAAAAAAATTTTCAAAGCAATTCTGTACAACGCAAGTCCGTTTATTTGGTGATTTTTAAATTTTTTTTTTGTTTATGATCAAATTACCGAGTATTATGAATATCTCGAACAAAAATATGTTGAATTGATCTAGTTTTTTTTTTATTTGAATACAAAGTTTGGTAATTTTAACCGAAAAAATTAATGGCTCTAAGCTAAATCGTTCATATATTCAAAACAAAAAGTATTATCACTAAACGATGACGTATACAGTTTTCAAAAGATTCGTTTTGTTTTGATACATTTTTGGGTTTTGCCTATTCGACAATTTTTTAACTTCTTGATCCTACATATCTCAAAAACGTGATAGAAAAATTACCAAGATCCAATGTCTTGTATGACTTATAACAATCAAGAGAGTGAACTATCTAACTAACATTTTGAGCAATTTATAGGTTATTTTAAAGCCAAAACCTAAATCCAAAATCCGTTTCTAAAAATTTCCAATCGAATCCACCAAAAAAAAGATTTGGTCCCAAAACCCAATTTTGACCCATTATATATATCCATTTCTTGACATTTCCAATCAAATAGAGCAATAAAAAATTTTTTTTTGTTGTATACATATGTTTGTCCGATTTAGCTGAACTTTCAAAAATTAATTTTGTATTAAACCCCCCCCACGGGAAATTCCTGCGCACGGGCCTGGCGTAGCGGTATGCTTAAATCGAGCATCTTAAGTTCAGATCATGAATTAGATGAAATTAGATGGAAACTATCAAATGCGTGGAAATCAAGAGTAGTAGAAATTACTGTCAGGGTAGTAGATTTCAAGAGAGGGGAGTAGATATGGGTTTATGCGTAGAGTACTAGAAATTCTACGAGAGTAGTAGAAATTTCTGTCGGGTAAAGGCGGATTCACTGACCACGATCTGAACGTTTTCAACGTTTTTTTATATGGAGTTTTTCTGTTCTCTATCTCCACACTCACAATGAGTAAGGAGAACTTGCTGCCGCTCTTTGACTGAATTAAATTAATTTTTGGTCTGCTGATTTTGTGGAAGCTTTAAAATAGTTAAAATATTGCATATGGCAATACTGTCGTTGTGAATTGCAAATAGAAAACGTTCAGACCATTTTGCATGTCACTGAACCGAAGTGCGACACATTCTCTTTGAGAGAGCAAGAGAGCGGTTGCTAAAAATGATCAGATCGTGCACGGTGTAGTAAACTAGGTGAGGCAAGTAGCATTTTCCACTTCCAGACGTCAGATTTTTCCCCCTGCCGTACGTCATTGAAAGAGGAATTGAAATGATTCAGGGCTACCATTTTTGGCATATTTGATTGGGAATGTACAGAAAAATTAGTAATATGCTGAAAAAGGCAACGCTGATAACTGAATTTTGAATGTGCAAGAACGTCATTGAAAACGAAAGCAAAGAAAATCATAGAGATGACAGGAATTGAAGTGAGAGCATTGTTCCTACTTGCCTCACCTGGTTTACTCCACCGTGAGATCGTGGTCAGTGAATCCGCCTTAAGCAGATTTGTAGAAAGAGTAGTAGTTTTGCATTGTATGAAACTGACATAATATTTTGAGGAGTAGATTTATTATCATAGTAGTAGAAAATGTCTTGAGGGAAGTAAGAAAATCTGCTACCCTAGTAGAGGAGTAGAAATTTATAAATCATTTTGAGAGTAGTAGATCTACTCCGATAGGACATGTCTTCTTTGTCGCTTCTGATTCTTCGAAACTATGATTAATGCTTAAATTTGTGTTTCATACTAGATATGTCAATCCCGGGATCCCGGTAAAAATTTCATTATTATTTTCGGATTTAGCGTGGCAAAATAGATAAGGAACAACCCAGTGGATAAAAGCGGTATGTAACACAAATTTAAGCATTGATCATAGTTTCGAAGAATCAGAAGCGACAAAGAAGACATGTCCAGCGTGGCAATATACGTAAGAATTTGTCTATCAAGTATATTTAACACATAAAGAGTTCAGTTTTGTCGATCAGTGTAATCTTTGTTATTTATAAGTTACATTTTTCGTATCAAACCGAAATTTTCGGCGGAAATATCGAAATTGCGGCCGAAAAACCGAATTTCGGTCGGTCTTTACTTAATAGTGTAAACTGGAAGTAGTAAGTAAGGATTTATTGAGAATTCCAGTACAAAAATATGATGTAGAATGTGTTAATTGGAACTTAGGGAAACATCAACAACGCGGGGAAAAATTCTGTTGTGATATGACTATTCTAAATGAACACCCACTCTAATACTTTTCAAAAAGGTAGTAGAAGCATACTAATGTAGTTCAACAGCCAACCTGACGTCTGCAAAAGCATAGGTAGAAATCTGCACAAGTCTGCAAAAGGCGTTGCCTTCAAAAGTAAAAAGCTGACGGGAAAATCTTCAGTCCTCAGAAAGTAGCCGACATTCGAGGTGTTCAGTTGTGTACGCTAGCCAGGCAGTCTACGGAAAAACTTGTGTATTTTTTATTAAACCTTAAAGTTATAAATTTTTAAATCAATATGAGGGAAATTGTTCATATTCAAGCCGGTCAATGCGGAAACCAAATTGGAGCTAAGGTATGTTCTTGTTGTTTTCTTTTAATTCTCATTTTCGGAACGTGTACCCTACAAATTTTCTGCTTTGGTGAAATTTGAGGTACAGTTTTGCCGCATATAATTGGCGAGCGAAAACTAAATTTTTTGCCACATACATATGTAGTTATAAGAAATTTCTTCTCCAAATTATGAATGTACCGAATTTTAAGAACATTAAATTCGGCTTGGAATACTTCAATATATTTGGGAAATATTTTAATTATGTACATACACAAATACAAATATTTTTAATATTCAGTTGAAAGTAGGGAGAAGGATTGATTCATTTTTACACTTATAGAAAAACAGTCAATAATAACTTGTTTATCATACTTGCGTTTGCGTACTTAAATTTTGTATATGTATCATTTTTCTAGTATTTTCCGGGGAAATCATATATATTTAACTACACATATGTAATGCAAATACATACATATATGATATATTAATATTATAAATGAAAAGTTTTATGAAATTGCTATTTGGAATTTTAAGTTTTTCTGTCGAGTTCCAAGCCCTACCGTTATGTTGTGTAGGTTCCTCTAACCAAAATACTATTGACTGAATAAATTGCCAGTCTGTCTGGCTGTATATATATATGCATATTATGTATATGTATTCCAAAATGCCGGCTGCACCTTTTACATTTTCTCAACAGCTTGAGTTTTGTACAACACAAAATTTTATTATGAAAATTAAATCTGTATGACTTATGTTAAATGAAATGTAATTAAAATTCTTTGGATGACGACGTAGATTAGAGTTTTATGTGGTGTACGATAATTTCCTCTATTAACTTTTGTTCCTAAAAATATCTGGATATCTTCTTGAACATCTTATTTAGCTGGAAGGAAATTAAAATGTTTTTCGACATTAAATATTTGCAATTTTTTATCAAGTACATATATTAACTTTTAGTTAGCGTACATACACTGCTTTCGTATGGATTTTATTCCATACACGGATCTCCATTTTTACATTTGCTGCACATTTTGTAAATGCACCAACGACTCGGCCAACATATGACTGCATTGGGTGTGGTTCTATTATATCCATCCTTTGGCTACATGCCAACCCACATGCAAACAAACAACAAGCAGCGCGCATGCCACATCAAAGGTTGACGTTAGTTACACCGAATGAGTCACTGCTGCGTCTATATGAAAAATATGTTAATCGTTATTGCATCGATAACTCCTCACTCGAACTGGAACATATGTTCTGTTCCATTTCTAAATATCGTTAATGTCGAAATAAATGCTTGCAATTAAAAATGAGCCCACATTTGTTTAATATTTGCATAATTATTTATTTAAATTGTTAAATTAAAATTGGAAAAAAAACCTAATTGTACATGATAATTCCATACATTTTTTATAAGCCTAAAAACATAACTTAAAATCTATATGCAAACCTACACAAAAGAATAGTTAACAATCAATTTTTAGCCCGTTCAACCCACTCCTTCCACAATGACATAACTGAGAAACCTTCACTAACAGCAGACATCATTGCCTGATTTGTTCGCCTACGTCGGTCACTTTTTTGCAGATGATGTCATAGCTTTATTTTCATACTTGAATTTTAAGCTTTACTGCAAGCTTTCATTCGAACAGATGGCGCGTTTACCCACGCCGCAATGGAAATGGTAACTAGTTTGTGGTAACGACGACAGCTGTTGTCCCCATTTTAGAAAAACTTAATTGTATTTATTAGTGCAAGATGAAGTCATGTTGTCTAATCAATATAACAAACCTCAACAACAGTGCCTGAAATGGTTTTTCATGCGATTTTACGCAGCAATGAATATAAATAACTGTTTTGTTAATGAATGGTTTGATCAAAATTCTTTCTACTTCCATTTGAATAAAAATCATTCAAGAGAAACCAAAATTAACTCTTCTGGAGAAATATCTTCTGTGATTTTCTGGTTGAATGTATGGCTACTGTAGTGAATAGTTAGTTGTTGATAATAATAATCCATTCTGAAAAAAAACATTTGTCTTTATTCCCGTTTAAATTTGTACACTAATGTCGTCCAAACTATAAGAGCTAAACAATTTCTAATTGAAATTTAGCTTTTTTAATTTTTTTCTTCTTTTGTCTGGTTTGACTTACATATCGATGCTTTGGACAAAAAATATTATTAGAAAGAAGAACGATTTTATAAAAATAAATAAAACATATTTCACTAAGTTCGAACGTCACATCTGCTCATCGGTCAAAATTACCTGTAAAATTTTACATAATGGTTAAATTGCAGACATAGATTACAAGAAATTAAAATTTTTTTAGTTGTGGCAGTTGCGTTTTTAATCATTGATATTTTGTAAAGCTACATTCTTCCTAATTTCAACACAGGCAATTTTTGATTTTTTCAACAATGTTGACTTGACTTTTTGAACCTTTGAACCTCGGCAATCTCATTTCTCTCTTCGCACTTCTCGATTTCACCTGAAATAATGAAACAATTAGAAAAGGGTAAAAGCACTTGGACCATGTGTCAACAGTGGGATTCAAACCCACGCCTCCGGGGCGGTAGACCTAGCATGCTTCCACTAGGTTACATAAGCCTCATAACCGGCTAGCTTTGCTGGCCGTAGTTATGGTTTTTGTGCCCGACAGTCCCAGGATTGTAAAGAATTACATAATTTTGTTGAATTTTCCGAATTTTTCCATACATTTTGAAAAAAAACCTGAATTTAATTTTTTTGCTTAGAGCACCTAATATACAGGAAACTGGTAAAATTACTATTGCAGATTTAGTGTTAAAAACATTTTAAAATTTTTCAACTCGATTTCCCATTTACTGATATAACTTTTTTCCTGGGACACACATTGTTTTATATGCAAAAAGTTAGGCATAAAACAACTACTTTGCAAAATACATTTTTATTATAAATTACTTTCCTGAATTTTGAGAATTTTTTAAAAGATTTTTTGGTCGATTTTGTATTTTTTTTTTTTAAATGTCCCAATTTTTGATGTAAAGTTGTAGTTTGAACTTTTTTTAATAAATAACAAACAAAAAAACCAGATTCAGAACTATTTCGAATCAGTTTGAATAGTTCCATAGTACAGTCCAAAGCATATTAATCAAAGTAGGAGTGACGTTTCATATATTTTTGAGTAAAAATGTAAACAAAACAGTTTAACCCTATCCAGGACAATCCCGCAGTTCGATATCCAACGCTGGCGTTATGCTTCACAACGAGGCGGTTGGAACACTTGCACACTTCCGCCATTACCGTACACTGCACATCGCTTTATATTTAAATTTCTCTTCATTTTATTTCCCGAATTCAAATTGCCACACAAATTTCTTATTTTAAATTTGAAAATATACGTTTATTTTGGGTTAAGATTTTTTTAAGTTTGACATTATATGCATTGAGAGAAAGAGAGAAATGTCAAAATCACTCCTACTTTGATTAATATGCGTTATTACAGTCGAACTTCCCTATAATGTATTATCCAGAAAATACCTTAATTATATAGAAACTCCATTATGTAGAAGTTCACTATAGAGAAGTTCGACTGTAATGTAATAAATAACAAAAGAAAATATTCAGTTACAGAAATATTTCCATGGCAAAAAAATGAAAGTAGTGCCGCTGCCACTTCTTGGCAGCCACCTTAACCATATGACTTTTAAGCCGATTATGATATTTCGGGCTACCAGATTGTTGCGAAAAAAACCCCCAATTACAAAATTGACTCTTTGGCAAACTGGCAAGGGTCATGTCTTGCCTATAACCCCTCCCAAAAATAAGTTTTGATGATAGTTTCGAAGATTCAGAAGCGACAGGGAAGACAAGTCGCCAAATTTTTTTAGTTAAAAAAAGTCAAATGAAAATTTTTGAAACTGATTTTTTTGAAATAATTAAACCTATATATGTAATACTTTTATATTGCTAGTATATTCAAATTCAATTCACTGGCATTGCAGTCCAAATATATTGTTATCTGAGCAAGACAACCGATTATGTATTTGGCAAAAACGACATCTAAATTTGAAGAAAATCACAGGAGCGGCTGAAAATTTTTTTATCAATTAAAAAAAAAGCTGAAATACAAAACTTTTATTGAAATTTTTCCATCGAATATTATAATTTGTCTGTGTCTGTGAAATAATATAAAATAATGTCGCACCAATGCTTTTTGTGTGATAAAAAAGAGATCAATCGAAGAATGTCGTTTTGCATTTTCAAATCCGGCCCTGAAGTCATTTGACAATTTTTTATATGTGTAAGTAGTAAGGCATTCAATCCCGGAAGTTTTTTCAATCCCGGAAACCCGGGATTTTGAGTCCGGAATCCCGGGATTCAAAAATGCATTTTTTATGCATTGTTTAAGATATTTTTGACGTTTTTCCACAAAAATACTTTCGTGCATTTACTTTCAATCTAATTGGTAGATTTAAAAAACCCACTTTTGTAGATTTAGTGCTACAAACACACAAAAATTTACAAGATTTTAGTCAATAACGGTTAACAAACAATTTTTATCGATCTAAATAAAATTTTTTCAATTTAAAAAATTTTGTTTTTTTAATAAAAATGTTAAAACTATTTTGTTGACCGTATGTTGAAAACTTTACGAATTGGATAAATAGTTTTGTGTGTGTTTTACTTTTGAATGGACACCAATTTAAACAACAATTGGTGTATCCGTTCCCGCTATAATACTAAAACTACTGAAAGTAAGTTTTTCGTGTTTAGCATGAAATGGAGCTGGCAGAATTTTATGATTATATTCGGATTCAGCGTGGCAAAAAAAATAATTTGTTCGATCAATCATATTTAAAAAGAATTACTTCTTGTTTGACTATATTTATTTAAATATTATTTGTTTGGTTTAATGTAATATTTATTAAATAAGTTTTCTTTGTCGAATTAAACTTAAAATATTGTTGCAACAATTTTTTCTTTAATTTTATATTAACTATTGATTTAATTGGAAAATCTCGAAAATCCCGAACAAATCCTGGGATCCCGGGATTGTGATTTCAAATCCCGAAATCCCGGGATTTTCAAAAACACTTCGGGATTGAATGCCTTACTAAGTAGTCAAATATACACAGATACTAATACATACAAAACCTGAGCATGCGCACAAATATTATTTGAATAAACTTGTCTGAATTGAATTCGGAGTTCAAACACATTGCGCAGATAGGTTGCTAACAATAAAGAAGTATTAAATATATGATTAAACCCTTCAATTGTAAAGAAATTAAAACTTTATGTACAAAATTTTCTAATTCCCAAAAATATTTTAAATAATTTTTAACGGGCGGCATCGCTGTTCGATTTGGTTACAAACAAACATACTTCAGAAAATCGTCATTTTAATAAAAGTAAGAGACAGCGGCACTACCTTCTTTCTTTTGCCATGCATCAGACTATTTGATTGTTTCCATAGTAATATAATAAATATACCTACACAAGACACAAAAAAAATATAATAAATAACAAGCAAAATCGTTGCCTGTGTGAGGCACTTTGCGTTTTCGAAGTTGGTGTTTTTGAATATCGAAATGGTTCAGAAAAAAGATAGAGGAAAGTTCCTCAGTGGGCGCAGGCCTTAAAATATGCTGATTTAAAGACATGTTTCTGGCATGGCTGCACGTCTTTGACTTGTTTTAATTTCTGAATTAATGTGGTCACTGAATGTTCACCAAGCTAAAATCAAGTAAAAGACGAGCAGCAAGTTTTGTCAATCTCTCATAGTCTTTCATTGAGAGAAATAAAACTCATTATAAAAATAACATGTGATCACTGAATCCGCCTTAATTATTTCAATCATACCTCAAAGAAAACATTGATTAATTTGCGTTTTGTATTCTTTCTTTTAGTTCTGGGAGATCATCTCCGATGAGCATGGTATTGATGCGACCGGAGCGTACCATGGTGATAGTGATTTGCAGTTGGAACGCATCAATGTATATTACAACGAGGCTTCAGGCGGCAAGTACGTGCCACGTGCCGTACTAGTTGATTTGGAACCTGGTACTATGGACTCTGTCCGATCCGGCCCCTTTGGACAAATTTTCCGTCCCGACAATTTCGTCTTCGGACAGTCGGGCGCTGGCAACAACTGGGCCAAGGGACATTACACAGAAGGTGCCGAACTTGTGGATTCCGTCTTGGATGTAGTTCGCAAAGAAGCCGAGTCTTGTGACTGCCTTCAAGGCTTCCAATTAACTCATTCACTCGGCGGTGGTACTGGCTCTGGTATGGGCACACTTCTCATTTCCAAAATTCGCGAAGAATATCCCGACAGAATAATGAACACATACTCAGTTGTACCATCGCCGAAGGTGTCAGACACAGTCGTCGAACCCTACAACGCCACTCTGTCCGTGCACCAACTTGTGGAGAACACGGACGAGACATACTGCATCGATAACGAAGCCCTTTATGATATCTGTTTCCGCACATTAAAATTGACCACACCCACATACGGCGACTTGAATCATCTGGTCTCGCTGACAATGTCTGGTGTGACCACCTGCCTACGTTTCCCCGGCCAGCTCAATGCTGATCTTCGCAAACTGGCCGTAAACATGGTGCCCTTCCCCCGTCTTCACTTCTTCATGCCTGGCTTCGCTCCACTCACTTCCAGAGGATCACAACAGTACCGCGCTCTTACTGTGCCCGAACTCACTCAACAAATGTTCGACGCCAAAAATATGATGGCTGCCTGTGACCCACGTCACGGTCGCTACTTAACAGTTGCCGCCATTTTCCGTGGTCGCATGTCGATGAAGGAGGTCGACGAGCAGATGCTCAACATCCAAAACAAAAACAGCTCCTACTTTGTCGAATGGATTCCCAACAACGTAAAGACTGCCGTCTGCGATATTCCACCAAGGGGTCTCAAAATGTCAGCTACCTTCATCGGCAATTCAACTGCCATCCAAGAACTATTCAAGCGCATATCTGAACAGTTCACCGCTATGTTCCGTCGCAAGGCTTTCTTGCATTGGTACACTGGTGAGGGCATGGACGAGATGGAGTTCACCGAAGCCGAAAGCAACATGAACGACTTGGTCTCCGAATACCAGCAGTACCAAGAAGCCACTGCTGATGAGGACGCCGAATTCGAGGAAGAGCAAGAGGCCGAAGTTGACGAGAACTAATTGTTAAAGTTAAGCAAAACAATAAAAACGAGCAAACATTAATAAAAATTTAAAAAAAAATCTAAAAATCTAATTTTGAAATCAATTGGAGGACGAATAAAATGTTTTATTTGTTATAGCTTAAAGATATCAACTAGCACATTTGCTACAATATTTTTACTTGTCTGAGCTCCGCTATGCATCATCTGCATTAATATGCACGTACAGCTGCGAGCACAAAAATAGCAGCGCACTTGTAGTTTTTACGATCGGTTCGCTATCCTTCGGCTCAGTCAATATTTCTCCATAAAAACATTTTTTGTGCATCTAACGGTATTCATATACATAACAGTAATCGTTCAAATTCGCAAGTATTCAGATTTTCAAGTTGCAAGATAATTTATTTTCGGATCAGCGAAAAGTGCAGAACAAAAAAATAGCAGTGTTACAAAAAAATTGACTAAAAAGTGACAATTGGCTGTTTTTAAACTTTTATTTGCTCTGAATGGTTATAAAAGGAATAATATTGTCTTTTTTTTTAGCAGAATGGGACGATCCAAACATTGCTCAGACAAACTACGAAATATTATAAAAGCATTGAGAGATAAAGACCAGGGGTGCAATCGTGTAACTCGACCACGATTCACGTTTACGCTGATAGTTGAAAACGTGATCAGCGGCTCGATTCTCAAAGTTTGCTTCACATAACTTTACTATCGATTCTCGTTTTACTTTTATCCAAAAACACTTTCCGAATCCTTCCGCGATTTTATCCAGTGTGAAAAAGCACTTTCCGAACACTTCGCGATTGTGAACAATTAAAATTGTAAAATTTTGTGTGTGTTTTAATTCAATGATTGCACTTCCGTTTTGGCCGCCATGCTGGACGCATCGTTTTGTTAAAGCACATGTTTTTATAAAAATTTGAGCTTTTATGAAATTCTGATTTCAATGTGGTGGTTAAAGCGAAAGTCAAGTTTGATTAATAAAAATGGACTAATACAATATCAATTATAACTAATGGAAAGTGAATTAACAAATCCATGAAATACCGTGAAATTTATAATTTTCCAACTTAAGCGTAGCGCTAAGTTAAGTTAAATTCGAACTAACAAAAAAAAATTAAAACTACTATACATACATTTTTTGTGGGATACCCTGGCAATTTGTGGGACTTTGTCTCCGCCAACCTAATTTTACTGTTTAGCATAGCAGGCCATTACTGTTTAGCATAGCAGGCAACTTGTTCCATTATTTTTGTTTGTTCCCATGTTCAGTGTTTTGCAATGCATTTTTTGCAATCCACGAATGCTTCTCCATGAACTCGATCATCACTTTAATTTGCGTTCGATTGCTTTGTTGAACCCTAAAAAATCATTTTATTGAATCAAAGTTCAACAATAAATATAATTTACAACTTACATCTTTTATTTTTTGGAGCAATCACTTTTTTTGCTCGAAAACTTCTTAAAACAAGTGAAAACGACATGTAAAGTGATGTCGTGCGCTGCAATCGAGAATTAAAACGTTTTCGAACGAGAATTGGTTTACGTGAAGCAAAAACGATGTGCAGAACCTCGTTTTAGTTGAATATCGAGGTATACGATTGCGCCCCAGATATCCTTTGTGGATCTGCCAACGCTCTGAAATGGGTAAATTAACTCGAAACAGGTGCTCTAAAGCACAGAGTATACAGAGGGGACACTCTCTTTAAATTCCCTGAAATCCAATATGGCGGACCATTTTTTTTGATTTTTCGTTCTTTGCTTCACACACTATACGTGAGTTCACCACGAATTATTCCGATTGTTCGCAGGGATGATTCGATTTCGTATGAAAAGTAGTATATAATTGTACGAAATTACATACAATTGTACCGAAATATTTGTATACCGAAAATATAACTATTTCATTTGTTTTAAAAACTTCTTTAAAGAAACAATATACAAATAAACAAAATATGTAATTTAAAAAATATTGCTAATTTTCTTTGAAATTCAACGATTGTTTACTGTTTTATATAAGAATTGTTTTAAACAAATGAAATAGTTATATTTTCGGTATACAAATATTTCGGTACAATTGTATGTAATTTCGTACAATTATACTTTTGATAGGATTTCAAAGAAAATAAACAATTTTTTTATGAATTCCAAACCAATTTTATACATTTTTTGGGGAAAAATTTACTGACGCGAGGGTTTATTATAAGACGAATATTTTCCATTCACTTCGAAATCTATTTAAAATGGAAATTTTTGTTTTGTGTTTATAACTGAAACACACATTGCGAACCCTATCCGCATAATGAACTCAAGCAAAACTTTTTGGAAATACATTTTTATTGAAAAATTTTTAAAATAAAGCAATATGAAATGTTAATGGTTCCAAAGAAATAGGGTTCAATTTGTAGGGAAACAAGAAAAATGCTTTATCCTGTAAAATTTACTTTTTGGAGGAAAACCGAAATGAAAAGACCTTATGTATTTTATTCTGTGGTATGTTAATTGCAATTGTAGTAAAAACATTTCACAATAAATTTTGAAATTTTATGTTAAGGCAGCATCGATCTGTAGTTTTTATAAAACATCTGCATTTTCTTAAAGTTGAAATTGTATGTACTTGAAGTAGATGTCTTGGATTTTTTAAAATATTTTTTGAGCTAAAAATATTCTTTCTACGTGGAATTCTGGTAATTTCTTGGGAAATTTATATATTTGTTGCCAAAATTCAGAAATGGTCAAATTGTTACAATGAATATGGGCCATTATGTTTAGTTAAGTATTTTATTAAATTTTGAAATTTTCTAAATTGTACCGAAAATGTCTCAATAGTAGGAAAGTATAAAAGTACTACTATACTGAAAAAAGCATCCCTGCTACGAAGAAGTATGAGAGAATGAATAAAAAAGTGTAAAAAATGTGGTGAAAAAGTAAAAAATGTAAACAATTTCTATAAATTGCCAAAAATAATTGTTTGAAAACGTTTATTTCTACGTATTAAAAGATAATAAATAAAAGTTAATGTAATATTCTATATAATATCCGTTCAATTATCCAAATACGATACAAGTGAATGAAATCCAACTGAACCACATTGGGAAAGTCGATCTAATCCGGCAAAGTTTGAATTTTGCGGGCCGTAATGGACGTGCTGCGATTACTACGGGCTTGACTGTTCCTCCTTTAAATCAGTTGCAATTTGCCGAACTTTGTTCGGTGTGTCTGAAGGATAACACCAGGCTCGTGCAAGTGAATCTAAGGATTTGCTGTCCGCTGTGACTTATGCCGAAGGTTGGTTGGAGAGGTATTTTGAATTGATGATTCATTTGCCTTTATCTTCTAAGCAAAACTGCAGTCCTTTGAATAAGAAAATTAAAAAAGTATTGATTACTCATTTATTAAACCATAACGATATTCACATGTCGTCATATAAAGATTTGCCATAAATTATTATTAAGCATTGAATTTTTCATACAAAATTTAATGACAAATCAAAATTTTTGACCAAATATTGCTTATGGCTCTACATATGATTACTTATGAATACCCTTAATAGTCTAACCCAAATTAAAGGTCCTCTCGAAAGCGACTATCTCAAAGTTCAAATCAAACAATGACCCAACACATTCTTAAGTTTGGCTTAATACTGTAATGCAGTATTAACCTAATGACTGTACCATGTTCTACATTTTGAATTTTTAAAATATGTCAACATAAACTCATTTTTTTTTTCTTAGTTTCAAGGATTTTTCATATCAATTGGCCAAGTAAACAGAATTGAATATTAACCCGCAAAGTTCATTGTGGCGAGCTATCAGAAGGAACACCCAACTAAACATCCACTGAACCGAGACCGCCCTCAAATAACTTCACTAATAGGCACTAGTTTCAGCGACACAAAATTACAGCCCCGGCGTTGGAGGATCTCCACCTGAGAGGGGTAAGATGAAGAAGCTCTTGCCGAGATCTACAAGGTCCACTCTTGATCCGCTTCCAGCTTATTAGCTAGGATCAACGAGGAAGTGTGCTCGGACTGTGGCGCACCCTGCCCAACCAACCAATGAAAATAATTTAACTTTCGACAAACCTTACGGACGAGGAGGAACACGGACTGTAATCAGACGGAATTGTTGCCACAAAAACAGCACTAAGAAACCCGACACAGCAGACAGACTCAAGACTCAGACTCTTCGAAAAACCCTTTATTTCTTCATATAAACCCTTTATAAAAGTATATAAAAGATTCACTAACCGTTCGGCATCTTTCACAGCATCGGGGAAGAAATAAAGTAGAACTGCACCTGGACATTTCATGACGCATTCTCTCATAATGAATTTTTTTATGTCTGCAAATATATTACAAAAGGCAAAATGCCATTAGTGAAGTTAAATTTATTTACACTAATATTCACTCACTGCGGCAAGGGTTGTGTACAAATTTCTATTCAGCAAATTGAAAAAACACTAATGAAGATCACTGCATAAAAATATAAAATATTGGTATATTTTAAAATTGTTTTTTTTATTTTTTTTAACAGTTCACTTTTCACGATTTCACTTTTCCAAAAATTTAGACGCCAAGAAAAATTATTTGCAAACTGGTGGTGAATACGAAAAAGAATCAAAACAAAAGAAAAAAATTGGTGGGGAGTTATGCATTCAGCTGAGCTCTGGTGTTGAGTTTCTGCCAACAGCTGAGCTCTGGTGGTGAAAAAAATTGGGAATTTTCACGCACACCAATAAAGAAATTTCACTTTTTCACGCACACCAGCAAACAAATTTGCTGTCACTTCACGCATATTCCATCTCGCTCAAGCAGACCCAGCCAATAATTTTATCGTTAAAGAGCTCGTAAACGAAGATTTTTTCGATCGAAAAGCGGATAAAACAATCGTAGGCGACACACGATAACGATACGTATACGAGTCCGACTTCGTTCTTAATTTTGCATCGAAACGAGTTATCGTTATCGAACAAAAAAGTGCTCGTTAACGATCTCGTAAACGATCATCATTACGATATTTTTAACAAATCTAAAAAAAAATATTTTTTTTTTACTTGGAATTTTTTTTAATTTATTTTTATCGGCCGACTTTTCCTTAGAATAATTTTTAATAACTTTTTCACTGAGTCGGACCCGGGATTGAACTCACGTCCTCCGGATTTTAAAGTATGTGCCGAGCGCTTAACACATTCACCTAACTCAGCCATCATTGAACAAGCGCTTAAAAGTATAACTTAACAAACGTTTTAAAATTGTTTTCCTAACAGTTTGAAAAACACTGATTCTAAAAATAGAAATTATCTTGCTGAGAAATCGTTATACAACTTTTTTCTAACAGTTTGAAAAGCATTGGATCTAAAAATAGCTTTTCAAAACGATCATTTCGTTCGTTAATGTACTCGTAAACGAAGTCGTTAATGAATTCTTTAACTAAGTCGTTAACGATTTCGATTGCGAAGTCGTAAACGATATTTTATCGATGAAATTACGACTATCGTAATATACGAGTGAATGTCGGACTTTTCTCGAATATTTTTGATCGAGAAAAGTTCGTAAAATACGATCTTCGTAAAAAGTTCGTTCAATTATTGGCTGGGGAGTGTCCCCTCTGTATACTCTGTGCTCTAAAGCGGTAACCACAGAGTATACATAGGGGACACTCCCCAGCCAATAATTGTACGAACTTTTTACGAAGATCGTATTTTACGAACTTTTCTCGATCAAAAATATTCGAGAAATGTCCGACATTCACTCGTATATTACGATAGTCGTAATTTCC